>OY754476.1:11246414-11869621 GCA_963575645.1 Xanthostigma xanthostigma | reverse complement strand
ATATACTTATTGATACAATCGCAGTAGAGACACGTTGGGGAGAGAGCGAGACAAGGACGTAGACATGGGGGGTAAAGCCCCCCAGCATCATAATAATAAAGAATAAAATTGAAAATAATACAAATACCTGACTAAAAATAATATTTTGAAACAGGTACTTTTTGAAAAGGAATTTATAAAATTAGTTTGGGAATTTTTGCTTGACACCTTCCTTCGTGAGTATTCTTGCGTGATAATAAAACTTAAAAAAATATTGAATTTTTTGCTTTACCCCAGAAAAAAAATATCTACGCCCTTGGAGCGAATTGAATGGTCTACTGTTCATGGAACTACTATTTCATTCTTATCGTATTTATAAATAAGCGCGCTTACCTTAATGAAGCGATCACGAGCCGCTACTGCACGAAGGTTTTAAAAAGACGATTCCTTGATTTGTGTGCTTCTCGCATCTGTAAAGTTGTTGAACTCTCCTTGGGGTAAATGTTTCTTTTCTTTTGACAATACATGACTGACTCATTATTTGTTTGTTTTTCTATTTTCCATTGGCGCCATGGCACAAAATGTTAAAAAAATATGCAAATTATAAACTTCTTTTGAAGGATTTATTTATTCGATATGTTCAACAGATTTGAACAGATATTAAAAAAAGTATTATAATATAATTTATTTACATAATAATAATAATAAATACTAGAACACCTTCTATTAAATCTTTTACCACATCTTGGTCTATCTTTCCATTTTTACATTGTCTACAAATTTTTATAAACTATGTAATTGAATGAAATTTTAACGCCAATGGTTTATGTCTTTATTTTTATAAACATTTTTAAATTAAACGGTAAATATATTTCGTCTAAAATTCGTTATTTTCAATAATTGAAAATACATTAATAATATTTAATAAAGTGCACTTGTATTTTTTAATTTATAAGAATAAAGAGAGATATTACTAATAATTAGGAATCGGGAATTTCAATGGTCCCTGAGCTTTGAAATAGCTTCTTCCCTTGGTCTCATCTTGCAGGACCAAGAAGTATACATTTATGCAATCATATTTTGGTTCCATTTTTAGTTGATTTGTGACTTATTTTATTCTAGCAACGTCACAATAATATTGTTCAAACTCATTAATTGGTAAATACATATTATCAAGTATGATTTTAATCACGCGAAAAATTCTTACGTCTTGGATATACCTTCTAAAAATTGAACTAACCGAGCCAAGATTTTGAGAATCATATTTGATAATATTTTTCGCCTTAAAAGATTACTTCGAGGATTGATTTAAAAAGTAATCTCAGGGTCACAATTTGATCCCAGTGATATATTTAATTCTTTCGGTTGCCCAATAATGTTTGTTTTTGTATTTACAACGGCTGGAATGACAGTGAAATAAATAAAAAGATTGCACTCGAAAATTGATTCTCTGTGCTTGAAGTGTAGCGTTGTAAGTATTTATCCAAAATAAAAACATATCTACTGAAAGTGACTTTTTTAAACGAAGTTTTAATTTTGTATCTGAGACTACATTTATCGATAATGAAATTGAAAGTACAAGAACAGGGATCTGATAATCGTATAAGATCAGAGATGATCTCGCAAACCGAAAGAAATCATCTGATCTAAATCTTTTTGGTTTTTGGACTTGTAGGCCTTGATCCATTGATATTTCTACGTGAAGTTTCGTCTACAATTGCGGTGGACATTATCTAAGGTGGTGTGGTAGCGTACGAAGTGTCCTTCTACGTCAGGTAGAAATATCAATGGATCGCAGCCTACAAGCCCGTAAACCAAGAAGATTTGGAATAACACTGCCGTGATAGCCTACACACTTGGACAACACCTGATCTAGTTTATATTTTGTTCAAGTCCGATTCCTATCGTATAATATATAGAAACAAAAAAAATGGGTGATTATTGCTTAAAAACAATATGTTCGTTGATTTCCAAGACAAAATCCTGTATGATAACTGTTACACACCGACAATGCGTTTGTATTTCGCGGATCTGATGGAACTGGAGCATTTACCGGAGGTCACCCATAATAATAATGACTATCTGATGCGCGGGATAGTCCTCTAGGAACTTCTTCGCCTCTTTCAGCTGCGGAATGTCCATGAAGCGTTCGAAAACTATCTTGTCCAGGTGGCACCGATCCGTACCCACCACCGACAAGCTGCAACTGTTCATCATGACCGTAACCGCCATGCCCATATCCTGAAAGTCCTACAACGTTTCTGTAGCGATCCCGGTCGGGTCGAATGGTTCCAGAATGCATAGTTGCCAAACCAGGCACGGATACTGGGACAGGAGTACTTAGCATTAAATCGCCATTAATATCGCTTATGTCGTCGCCGAAACTACGATGCATTGTTGAATCGTCATCAACGCTTGTTCGATATTTGTCTTCGGCACTTCTTCGCGATTTTATTCGTTTTACGAAAAGCCGAATTACTACGAAAATACCGCATAAAAGTATTCCTCCTACGATACTCATTATTATATATGCTAATATGTACAATCGTTGTGAATTATCTGAAAAAGATAAAACATATTATACGGGCGACCTAGCTTAAGGCTGCTACACACGAGGCTGGTTTTGCCGCTGAAATCGTCGTTGGCTGCCGTGCTGGCTACGAGGATAGAAATGACTGCGGGCTCGCGTGCGTGGATGGATTTCAAAATTAGAACCGGACCCATTTTTTGTTCTAGTTTATCTACTCGTTTTGAGCAAGAACCAATCAAGAAACAGTATCTTGTTACGTAGCTGAAATGGACACAAACAAACGTAGCGTCATAGTGTGTGTTCTGTTCAGAGACAATAAACGTTTACTTTTGTTAACATTTGAACTGTCACTGCACGCATCAAACCCATCTACAAAGGCAACTTTAAAACACGTATCGTGTGAAGCGAACACATAAAAGCCATCACGAAATCCAGCGACACAGCACGCTTGAAACCTAACAACCAAATCTAGCAGGATCTAGTGACAAAACCAGCCTCGTGTGCAGCGACCTTTAGGGAATCGATTGGAAAGAATTATGGAATAATTACGAGAGACAAAGTTTATCCCTAAAATAACACAGTAAATTAAAAATGTCGATTAACGTCATTCTGCTGTTTCACGTACTGTTGGAAACCAAATTTTACACAGCGCAAACAATTGATATTCTATGCGTTGTAATTATATATTCTACGATTTTAAAGCTCTTTTGATTGGCTTTGGAATTGCAGAATGATGTTCAGCTGTTTTGCTGTATAACCGGTTATATATTTTTTTGTTTTTTGGAAATAACATTAGGGGATGAAACTTCAATTTAAATACTCAAATATAATACGTAATGTAGTTTTTTTAGACTTTATGGGTGCTAAATTGAGGACATTATGTGATATAAAGCTAGGCGTGCACGGTAAATAGAAAATGTACAATTTCCGTGGAACCTACGTTAGGTTTATAAATAAGGATATTGTATTTGAAAAAAATAATATCCGAGTTTCTAAAGTAGGCACTCGGTTGACGAAATGATAATCACTTAAATCATTACCTTTATGTGTTTTGGAGATTCAGTACAAATCTTCTATGACAGTTAAAAACCTTCGTTGGTGCTTATGAAGATTAAATATTCGATTTTCGATGTCACACGATTTTTGGCATTCAAGGAACAAATAAATTCGCAATGAAAGCGATTAAAACTTTACGAAGAACTATTTATATTTGTTATTATTTGCATACAAGAAATAACTATTTTTAAAAAATTGGTATCTTTTCAATATAACTAAGACTGCAGCCCCGGATCTACGATTTTTTCGAACTGGGGCAGAAACTTGATAATGGCGCCCCCTCTCTCCAGATTTGACATAAATTACTTAAAAAAAATATATAATGGTTGGTATTTTTCGTGAACGGCAAACCGTCAGAAAACAAGCAGATATAGAGTAAATCGGAAAAAGAACAGATTAGATGTGGTTTTGGCGCCCTCTAAAACTGCCGCCCAGGGCGGGTGCCCCGGTTTGCCTCCCCCTAGATCCGGGGTTGAAGTAAGTATGCATTTCTTTTAGATAGGTACTGAAGAAAACTTCTTATTAAAAATACTGAATTACCTTCTAAAAAATAAACAATGAACTTTTGAGGTGAGCGTCAATTTAACAAAAATACATAAAAAGTTGTAGTGATTAAATTGGCGCCGACTTCAAAATTTTATTAGTAGCTTTTTTGAAGACAAAATGCCACGGGGCCCAGGTCGGAGGAGGCCCCTGGCCCGACGGCCGTGAGTACAGGAGGATCCTAACTTTTATTATTACATTTAGTCAAATTTTCCACGGGCCTCAACAGTGCCGGATTTATATTTTTTATGAGTGTAGGCCACTTTATTTCCGCCGCCCCATGTACATACCTTTCTAAAATAATAATTTTTCATTTGTAGTAAAGAAGGCCTTAAAGTTAGTCATTAAGAAAGAGCGTAAAAAAGAAACAAGATATACAATTTTTACGGGACTTTTTAATAGCAAAATCATCTATAATATCATCATAGTTTATGGTGTTCATTATCTCTGCTTCTGTGTAGAGTAGAGCTAGAGAATTCATTTTTTCTTTCTCCAGAACAATTTGTAGGGGGTTGTTACGTTGCCACTGCTGTCCGCCCGCCTCGCTGCTTTCATCTATCACTCATACGATAATATAAGTTGCGATAGGAATGAGTTTCTATAGGGATTTTGTTAAAGTATAAAAAACCATGAGAAAACCAGTGAAGGTGTTTGACTTTTATCCTCTGAACTCAAGTGACCCTCCTCTGAAATCAGCCGCCCCTAGGCCGCGGCCTATACGGCCTATTTATAAATCCAGGACTGGTAAAACGATATTGATACGCCACTGGACGATGGTTACATTTTTTTACAGTAATGTCCATTTTTCACTCTTTAGTGACTTTCCCAATACTTAAGTAATTTCCACGTTATTAATCGACAAAATTTTTGTTATTATCCTTCATTCATTTCAGAAGGTGGCATTGAAGCCGTTTTTATATAATACGTATAGTAAAGCAATCGTTTCCGAATCTGACATCGATAATCGCCGACGCAGTAATATAACCCTTCTCTATGGTCAGTACCTACATGTTACTACGTGAGATGGTTAGGTTATGCAGTTATGAATTAATATTTTACCTTTAAATTGGAAATGTTTTAAATAACTTGACACATAATTGTAGTTTTAGTAACCATTTGACAGTAATGAGATTGACATTATAATCATATCAATGGTATTTTTATCAATTTTATTGTGCATTTTATACGTTTATATTTTTGAGAAAAGTGACATGACGTGATGATGTGAAGTGTTTAAGAAATTAAAATAATATTGTGACTGATTTGTATTTTCGACTACTGTAGTGTTTTTGAGATGAAACCGTGTTTTTTGATCTGGATGTATCGATTGGAATATTTGGTAAGTTATAATTTTCAATTATATTATTTATACCTATTGTTTTGCTGAGATTGAAAATCATTATCCGATCACACAAAACCATTCAATTAAACATTTGAATTTTGTTTAAATCGTTGAAAAAGAAAATAGCTTAGAGTTATCAATAAATTGTAGTAGTGCCTGTTAAATATTTTCATATTTTTGAAAAAACGACATAATATACAAATTTAAGTCTCATTTCACAGTTGAATAATTATTTACTGTTCATAATTTCGAAATATTTAACAACTTTTGATAAAAAATAACTGCTAGTTGATATTTGACATATTGCTAAATCGATATTTTTAAATCAATTCACTAGAAATAGAGAAAGTCGAAAGATATCTGTTTTTGATTAGACAACATTAGGGAATGAGGCAACTTGTAACCCAGGGGTTTAAATGAAAGTGTCATAAATCCGATTTCAGCCACTGCTAATGGACATTTTGTGTTGTCGGACGAATCCACTTAAACATTTATGTCATACACACTTTATATATTTTATTTACAATTTATTTTATTATTTGAGACAGGTGGTTGAGGTCAATCAAAAGGTTTTCTATGTTATACTTGATACAGAGTGTAGATTTTTATACAAAACAAATCAAAACAAAATTGCCGTATTATTTTCATCACAAAACAATCTATAGCTCGTATACGCGAGTATTTATAATTGGATACATAGGAAAGTGAAGCATTCGAGGATTTGTGCGCTGTAAAGTAAAATTTCATGTAAATCTAACCACAATTTTAAAACATGCATTTTAAACTCGGGTGTCCACGTACCAACCACAATGGACCCGACTATGTATTCGTGCCTAAATTTGTGGGTCTGACCAAAATTTTGCGTCCTGCCAGTTGTGGTCTTGTAGATGACTTTGGTCACAGTAAAGTATTGTAAAGTATAAAAGCTACGTTTATACTAGAGATTTATTTCCCTACATTTCTCTCTAATAAGTATATTTAAGTGTAAACCTTGCTGATATAAGCTATCGGAGATTTATTCACAAAGCTGAGATATATTACTGGACATAAAATGTAGTAAATGTAAACGCTGCTGAAACAAGAATCAACTAGTCTCGGACATAAATATCAAAAGTTGAACAGCCGTCTACTTTTTCTAGGATCTCTCGAGATATTTTGTGATTGTATTTATGCAAATACGTGAACGAAATGTCGGAAAAAAAGAGTGGACCCGTACAGAAGTTAAATCAATGGCCCAACTAGATTTACTAATTCGTCAAGATCTGTTGAAGACATTCTTGCAAAATTTTGTAATTGTATTGGGTCTTCAATTTTCAATTCATTGCATAATTGTGAGTAAGCTTCTAGGGCACTTCTTCTCAACAACCAATTTGGCACCCAAACTTTCCTTTTCTTTCTTTTTTTTCAAGCAATAATAAAATGATTGCAGCCGCCTGGCGTTTAGTGCAAGGCATGATGATCAAAACTGTGGACATGTGGAAAGTAAAGTGTCGACATATTTCACTACCTTTGGTCTAAACATAATGCTACACTTATATCTACATTTTTTCTCAACCAGACTGTCAAGCAATTTATTCATTCACATTTATGTCATAGTATAAATGCATCAAGAAAAATATCTCCGATGGTTGAGATTTCTATCATGAAATAAATCTTTAGTATAAACGTAGCTTTAGTTACTACAAAAACGGTTTGAGTGGTAATGAAACAACGACAGAGTTGCGTCGTGATCGAGTGATCGGATGCAACTTACGACTTAATCGTGTCAGTGGACAGGTTCAATTAAAAAATATTTATAGTTGATGTTTATAATACGGTCCAAATGAGACCGATGTGGTTGGTCCATGGAGTTCACAGAACATTACAAATAACAATATCTCATCAATTAATGTTGCATGCATAAGTTCACTTAAAAAAACAAAACGAAAACTGTTAATTGATAGAACATTCGGTACATTTGCATACTATAGGGTTTCCAGTGCCAAATGCAGACAAGGAGACTTTCGCGTGCGCCGTGCTGTTATGTGTCTACACTGGATTGTTGAGTCACCTCTGCAGAAAAACTTGAAAGGTCCTCGAAACGAACATTCGCGATTGTCAATATTTACGTGATTGGAGGTTTCAAATTGAAGCTCCAATTGAAAGTGTATCATTCGCGCACGTCTCAGATGAATGCCGAACTGTGTTGAGAAATTGCCATCAATCAAAATTTTTATCATTTACTGTCAATGCGGTAGTAATATTGACAATCACTCCAATTGCCTAAAGTAAACGATCAATGAGTGTCAATCACGTAAACATTGACAATAGCAATTGACCGGCTCGGGGATACTTAAATGATGGTTCGATTATTAGAACTAATCCAGTGTAGATATGCATGAACTAAGAACTTACATAGTCCAGGGGCCAGTCTAATATAATTCGATACATACTTACTTTTAATGTACATATACATGCTTATCCACACTGAAATGATTCCGAACACTTGATTGTTCGAAGGAGAATTTGCATGTGGAACGATATTGTGGTTGACAGATACAGGACCGTCGTCGGTTTCGGTGCGTTTGTCGGTGTTCCCGGTTCCGACAGCTCTGACAACAGACGTGCTCGTATCATCTGATCGGGAGAACGAGATCTCGTCACCCTGTACTTGGTTGTGTTGACCACGATCGGAAAGGGTGCGGTAATTGTGACTGACTGACGCAAAGATAATACAATACTTATAGATGCACAACATAGAGAACCAAGCCTTGGATGTCGTCGAATCGTTGGCTAATACAGCTATGTAGGGACCGCTGAATCGATTCGGTTCGATACGGTACAATCAGAAGTTTCATGCTTTTGCGGATTGAAGTCGATTTGTTTTAGATATCTAGGATTTTTCAAGCAAGCAATATGAGTCACATTCTTTGTCTGGAAAAACCATAAAATCCATACTAATATTATAAATGCGAAAGTAACTCTGTCTATCTATATATCTGTTACCTTTTCACGCCTAAACTGCTGAAGAGATTTCTATTAAGTTTGGCAAGGAGATAGATTGCATCTCAAGGAACAGGCTACCTGTTGTCTCAAAAAAACCTGAAGGAGTGAAATAGTGGATGAAAGTTTGTATGGGGACCCCATCATTTCTCAAGTTAGGGATATGGAAGTACATATTTAAGCTTTTAGTAAGGAGTAAAAAATTACGCGTTTTTTTAAAATGCATCCCTTGAGCGGGTAAATAGGGAATGCTTTTAAATTCACATGTATATTTGCGAGTTGTGCGCGCGCCCGCAAAGACTTCTGTCTTTAAACATTGTGTTTAAAAATGGTATTATAATAATAATAATAATATATTTTGTCATTTTGAGTATATGACAAGTCATATTGTAATACGGTAGAGCCGAAGGCTCCATTACTGTTGTCGCTGCCGTGTTTCATCTCAATCGCGGCTAGTAACTAAATAATTTTATTTACTAGGCGGTGTGTAGCGTCTATGAGTATAGTATTATCTTTGATTAGTGAAATGACCGAGGAATACTTAAAAGATAGGAAAAATGCATATAAAATGCAAAATACGTAACGAATCATTTTTTTTTTGTAGTTCTAAATAAAATATGAAAACCGAAATTGAAATTCGAGTGTAGATCGATTTATTTCAAGCTCGGTTTGAAGTTATGATTGTTAAGTTATGCAACAATTCGAGCGTGCAGTCAGTACATTACATTAAAATCATCTTTGCATAGACAATGTTAAGCAAATTAAACGCAATATTATGTGACATATTATTATATAATGTATAGCGAAATTTCATTTTCCTTGATATAATATGTATTTTGACAAGAACTATTCCAAACTTAGCATATAATATGCTAGAAACTATGATGTAGTCGCCGAACTTTCACTAATTCTCTTCAAATATGTAATTTGAAAACATAAAATATGAAATTTTAAGAATAAAATAACTATCGTTACATAATACTGTGTTTATTAAAAATTTGGTTTGAAATTTTCATTCAAATTTGAATTAAATAAAAAATAATAAATATATAGTATTACATAATTACGAAATATGTAGATGACCCTGTATAATCTTAATTAAACTATTGACTGCACAAAAACAACCGAAAAATTCTTCTTTTGTTTAAAACGTCAATTGTTATATTAACGGAAAATTAATTCAAGCTTTTTTTGTTATGAATAAACACTCAACATGCTTAACAAATGCTGAATTAATAATTAATCTAAAATTACGAATTTATAAATGTGAACGAAACAAATAATTCAGTACCTAACATCATTTTTTTTGGAACTTGTTGATATTTTTTGGTACACGCCTATGTTATCTCTTAACTGTTTTTTTCAAAATTTTCTTTCGCGGCGTGTTCGTTGAAATATGAAATACATTATAGGTATATGTTTAGTATAACTTACAACTGTAAATAATTAAAATGAAGTAGGTAAAAAAACTTTTAAGTTTAAGATTTTTTGACTAACTATTCCACCTATGGCCATATTCACCGAACGTTAGTAGTTATTTATTCGATTCATTTGTTCTTCAGATAGCTATTTCTCCGAATAAATAGCGATAATTCAATTAACCAAAACATGATTATGTTTACTGCAGATATAAATCTATTCTGTCTTACTGATCATAATATGTAACCTATATAAACGTGGAGTGTTATATCAACAGTTGCTCTTGTGAATTTATTTGTGTGTTGTTTATTAACCTTTTGTGAAGTGTATAGTTGTAAAACATTAAAGTTCTGTGAGCAATTGGGTTAGGATTAAACATTATTATTTTATGAAACTTTTGGACGTTTACACTAACATTGTCGGTCGGATTTTTGGGTAAACGTCAAAATATTCAACAAAAAGAGCAAGGAGTATAATGCAGTGTATATTTATTCTTGGACTAACTTTTCTACCTGATATTTTGCTTGGTGAATTGAAAGTAAATTTTATTCTAACGAATAAATTTGTTCCAAGACTAGTAACTTGTATCTTTAATAGTGTTCGGTGAATATAGGCACTAGACGTATGAAATTAAGAATACATCTTCTTTACGGTAGCCCCCCCCCCTGGAAAAAATCAGTTCAGTCTCGGAGATAGAGAGGGGTCGAGAAGGGCTCGAAACTTCGTGCGCTATATTTATTGAGTGCGGTAATCATTGCAAAAGACACGGTGAAATTTCTTCGATTCGCTATTTATTTTCTTCATTTTACAAGTAACAATCTGGACGAAAGTTTTCTGTAAAAGTACCGTTATTAGTTTCTGTGTTACACGTAAGTCTGTTTAAGACCTAAGAATTCTTCTGCTTACTAATTCAAGTTTCGTTTTATGAAAGGGTCGCTGTATTTTTCAACAATAGTACTTGGGTTAATAGAATGTACTCCCGTCGAGGGAGAATGTTTTTTCGACATTGAATTTAAGGACATGGCGGTACCTCTGATACATCGCAGTAAACTATTTCTGACAGAAGGTCGAAAAACAGTATTTTGTTTCAATAATCAAAGTAAAAGCATTTGTTTCGTTTCGTCAAAAATAAAAACTAATCAATATCAATAAAAAAAATCAAATGAAACATTTATTCAGTTTATTTTTTTTGGGTTAGTTTTTCTACACATTAATTACGGTAATGCCAATACACACACATAACAATATGAATTATTAAGAATAGTTCAAAACTACTTTTCTCATTCAAATAATGTTGGTAATACACTACGGTTGCCAGTTTTTATATTGTTTATAAATGGCTCATTAAAAAACGAGAGGCAAATCTCCTTTCAACTTGAAAATTACATCCATCAAATTTTATCGTACGTGTGTACGATTTGAAGTTTAACTCTCGTCAAAAATAACCCAGAACAGAGCTGCTGTCCCCTTTGAAACTTTATTACAATTTCGATAGAAAAATGTACTGAAGACATAAAATACCCAAAAAACATTTAGTTGACGTGTGCTGTTCTAGAACCTTCCAATGATTTTAAATCCGACAGTCAATTTTTTAACACCGAAAGTTCTGGAAGAAATCTTCATTCTGACTAGTTTCTAACGCGAAAGCAGCTTTGTTCAGTAATAGGCAACCTGAATATTGGTGCAGATGTTGTACTTACTGAAATTGGTGAGATCATTGATTCTCCTATGCGAAGGAATGCCAGTGCTGGTGATTTGAGGTGAATCTTTCGTATAATCTTCGTGTTGATTGTCGGTGCGCCTTGTAGTACTTGGTCGATCTCGCCTTTGATAATAATCCTTACCGTTCGACAATCCATCTTCGTTACCGCTCAATCCGAATCCTCCGTGGCCACCATTTTGTCCGTGTCCATCACTAGCCACAGTCGCCATTGCATCTAGTTCGTCGTCTTCAACCGGACTCTCGTACATTTCTTTCAGAACATTACGAGGCACTGAAAACAAGGAATTTCACAAACATCCTTATTCCCTCTTCCTTTATATCCTTACTGGATTGACATAATGTGTTGCAGCTTTTGTGAATGTCATTCCTGTTAGTATTTGACATAGGGTTTTACAGAGTTATTAGTGCCTCTCTCAAAATCTCCTAACTGAAATACTCATATGTTTGAAGCTACACTGATTTTAGAATATGTAATGGAAATATCGATCCAGCTGTTTTTATTGAGTAACGGGACTAGAAAGATGTTCATTAATTACGTGATCAGTTGTTTTAAATTTGAACCCCTCTATAATTTTTAAATAATTAAATTTAAACTAAAATGAATTTGCGTACTCACGCCCTCCCCACATCCGTTCTCTTAACAAAATAAAATAAGACACCTTGATATTATGATATCATAAAATTATACGTGATACAAGACTAAAATATTAAAACAATCTTTGTTCACTAAAACATTATTTATTGGTCAACGTTTCGGCAATATTTCTTGCCTTCTTCAGGACCTAAAAAATCTTTTAATATTTTAGCCTTGTATCCCGTATAATTTTATCATATCCGTTCTTTTGCACCCGGGTGAAACCGGGACGGACCGCTAGCAATGTATAATCTCTGAATTAAAAAGTTAACGTGAGATTTTCATTGACCCACTCTCCCTTTAAATGAGATTTGGTGAGATTTTGCCGGACCCCTCCGCCCTATTTTGAACTCACGTAATTATAACGAACGTCCTCTGACGAGAATTAAAATTTTTGTTTATATGAATCAAAGATTCAAATTACCACATGTGAAGACGACTTTAAGATACATCCTGGATGCCGGTTTACAAGGGTTGCCAAACGTGGCGGCGTCTGCCGATAGAGTGCATCGGCGTTTACCGTGGCAAACGTGCATCACAGCTTCTGTTGCATAGCTTACTAAACAAGCTGTAATAAAACACTTAATTCAATATTAATTGGAAAATGTTAATTATAACGTTGAGCATAAATTAAACGTTGTGGCTGCCTTTATTAAAGTTTAAATAGATTAATAACTTAAGGAGGTTGAGCCGTTTTACGAAGATAATGAAAAAAATCTGAAATAAAGTTTTTTTAATAGATTTTTTTATGACAAAATTTTCTGTAAAAAATCCAAAATCATTAGGAGATTTTTAAAGTTAAAAATTAAAAAAAACTTTTACATGTAGTCTTATGGAAAATGTGTCAAGCTAGCATGCAACTGGTACATTTTAATTTTTTGCAAATAACCAAATAATGTCATCAGTTCCGAAAACTATCTATGTAAATCATCGATGTCTTACGCATATTTTAATATTTTTTCCAACTTAATTAGGAGACTTTTAATCAATAAAAAAAATTATTAAACCTTGGCAATTTTCGATTATGGACTTTTATTCTTGACAGATTTAACAATTTTAACTGAATTTTCAACTTTTTAATGATTTAATTTTAATTTTTATTACTTCTAATTTCTTTTTTTAATTATTTACTGCAAAAAATATGTAAAATACAGATATTTACATACATTTATTTTTTTTAACCTAACTGTACAAAAATTCAAAAGTTAGTCCATTAAGTATAAAGTACTGAAATAATTAATTAATATTAAAAAAATTAATTATTTATGCCTTTATGACAATAATTTATTGGTATCATCGTCTTATAAACTATAAAAGTTCCCATTTAGAATTCGTCTTACTTTTGATTGGGACTGTAACGGATCAACCTCCTTAAGGATGCATGAGAGGCATACAAAAATATGTCCATAACCTCAAATTATAAGATGATATAGCAACAACGTCAAATTGTACAAAAACCCCTTTCGTCGCTACGTAGAGTGAGTAACTAGCATGGAAGATATCTTGACAGCGTCGCAGTTGAACATTAATTAAATATTTCAATTTCATTGGTTAGTTGTCAACCGTATGCGGTAGTTATGGTAAAAGTATTTGTGAACTCTATACTCCATGAGATCGCTTTTGTCAAGAGTGAAACACGCATTATATTGAATACTTTAAGTAATAATTATTTTTTCTCACGATTTTCAACGGTGTAATACATAAAATTTTAAACAGGGCTTCTTATGTGGGTAACAAATTCTTAAAAAAATACGAATTTTTCGCAATTTTTACTACAATGGATTTCATTTATAACGACCTCGGTTATAACGACTTTTCGGTTATAGCGACGTAACACTGAAGTCCCTTGAATTTAAAGTATACTTTTCTTTCTATATAGCGACTTCGGGATATAGCAACGGAATTATGTGCTCCCTTCATCGTCGCTATAACCGAAATCTATTGTATATGTTATACCGGTTATAATTTATAAATGCGCGATTTTCCCATAACAGCTCATGTTAATTTCATAACCTAAAATTCTTTAAACGAGTTAGTAAACCGTTTTGAAATGTTGGTTACTTATCGCAGATAGATTAAGAAATAAGTTGACAAAATTTTATTCATTTCTCGGCGATTTGCGATACCTCTCATACATCCTTAATATGAAATAGTCTTCATCACTTTTGGCGAAATTTAATTTCGATTTAATTCGAATTCATTGAAGTAGAAACCTCTGATTTTTTAAATAATTAAATATTTTTTTAATATTCTTACTTTCTTCTGAAACGCCTTGAGGCTGGGGACACTCAACACTTTCGTACTCTGTGCGACCGTAACTGGCGGAAAAGACTGCAATTCGTAAATTCGCTTCACAATTGAGTTGAACTACGTCATTTTCACAAGCAACTTTACTTCGAAATTCAACTGAAACATTAAATAATTAATAACAGCGTGCAGCTGCTAGAAAGTACCCCGCACAAACCTTACGGGATTTGATTCTCGGTTAAATTGATCGAAAATGGTTTTATTTTTAACGTGATAACGTCTTATAAATTGATGAAACACCGGCTGCACGCACGAAAAAGAGTAACGTTCCGCAAGCGAGAGCGCGATATAAGCGATAGTCTCTCTCTTCTCGCGTGACGTCAGAGAGTAGTGTGCGTTCAACATTTTTTTCGGCTGTTCCAGCGAAAGCTACATCTGACAGATGGCCAGATTATACGGTTTGTTAACAAATATATAATATATATATACATTCTTTTAAATGTCTTTTATAATTGCTTAAAAATATGTATTTTGCTTTGGTTGATCAAATTATTAGTCGGTAAAAATATAGTTTGACAGCTACTAAAATTTAGGTTATGTATTATTAAATATGATATTCGAGCGGAATACGTTATCACGTAAAACTATCGTCCGTAAACCGACTTTACAGACAACCAATTTTTTAGTTTACAAGTCTATGAAAAAGTATTTATGGACGCACAGCCTAAGAGCCAATAGATTTTTAGCTACAGATAGGTATTCAGTATAAAGTATTGTTGATCCAATAGAATGTTACGATGAAGGAAGGTTTTTGGTTGAGGATCATAAGTAAATAAGCTTTACCAATGTTTCGCTAGTGGCCAACGTTTCGAAAAATTTATTTTCATCAATTTATTTTCATAAAAAAAGACCGAAGTATATGTTTGCACCCTAATAGTTCGATTGCGATTTTATTTAGAATAAAAGTATATGGGTATACCATATTAAAGTGAAAAATTTAGCTTGTTAGTTATTCAGAAGCAGAATTCTTACTGGACGAGACTAAAGACATTTTAAAAATATTGACCTGGTACTTACATGGACGGCACTTATAAGCAACTTCGACATATTTGGGTACGTCAGGGCAAGGGTTTTCCCCAAAATTCTTTGTAGATGGATGGAACTTACATTGTCTTTTCTTTTGGCATGCTTCTACTACAGTCTGTAAGAGAGAATACTAAAACTTTTCAGTGATAATCTGTCCAATTAAAAAAAAAAACAAACATAAGTGCGTATTGAAGTAAAACTTCTTTGACGGTTTTATTATTAAAAAGATATGGCATTGGTTATGCTTAAAATGTGTTTCGTCGACCAAAATAGATTAAACTCCGCTGCACACGAGGCTGGATTTGCCGCTAGATTCCTTGCTAGATTTCATTACTAGTTTTTTAGTGCTGGTTTTCTTAATTGCTATTATGTGCTCGCTTCACACGAGACGTCTTTACAAGCTTGCTCTGCAGGTAGATTCGGTGCGCGCCCAGTAATAGTTTAACAAAAGTGCATGTTTATTGTCTCTGAACAGAACACACACTATGGCATAGTGTTTGTTTGCGGGCGTTTGTTCAAGTCGCCCACGCGACAAGATACTGCTTCCTATAATTGGTTGTTGCTCATGTCTAGCAACGGACCTAGCATGAAAAATAGCTCCTGTTCTAATTTTAAATCTTGTGAGCTAGCAGGCGAGCCCGCAGTGACGTCAATTCCAGCTTCGTACCCAGCCTACCGGCCCTCAGAAGTCCAAGCAGTGTTTCTAGCCCCGTGTGCAGTGACCTTAACTCTGAAATCTACTTAAAACTATGAATGGTTTTAACGTTTAAACTTGCAGTCATATTTTGGGATATCAAATTAGTTTTTCATATTTTTTTAATGAAAAATTCCACTAAATAACTTTCGTTTTCATTAAAATTTTATTTGAAAAAAATAATTTAATAATTCTTTGTGATCTGTTTCTGGTTCGCAATATTGATCCACAATTCAGTAGAATTTATATTCACTTGAACTGTGTTTTGATTAAGGAAAAATAAATGAATTTAATAATTCTTCAGATTGCATATGACCTGTTTCTGGTCCGTAATATTGATCTACAATTTCGAAGAGGCAGTAGATCTTTTCTTTTTGAAGTCATAGTACCATTTATATTTACTTGAATTATTTTTGATTAAGAATTAATTTGCGAATCTTTGATTAACGTCTGATTAGAACTCTTCAATAAATAAAATTATCGACCAATTTTTCAGACAATATATTAACAAAAAATATAATTAATACATTAACGTTTCAATCCGGATTTGGACCTTCTACAGAACTGATCTAAAAAATAATTAATATTTAATTTCTAATTCGCTTTATATAAAATTCTTTCAAAATTATTAATTAGTATAAAAATATTGAAAAAATAATAACAAACAATTTTTTATTAAGTAGTCATGGAAATAATTGTGAATACCTAAAAAGAAAGAAAAAATTATTAAAAACAAAATATTATTGAAACGTTAATGTATTAATTATATTTTTTGTTAATATATTGTCTGAAAAATTGGTCGATAATTTTATTTATTGAATTAATTTGCGAATTGTAGTTCACTAACCTGTATTTGATTTGGTAGGGAACATGTCAAATTTTGCCGTACAATGTTTGTAAGAGGACCTGCAGTGTACTTCGAAGGGCACGGTGAACTGGTTGATGTAATTTTGTATTGAGCAAACTGGATGGAGATTGTAGTGTTCGTCGGGCAATTTAATTTCAATAAATCTTCATCACAGCCAGTCTTTGGGTAGGTCCTCAAAGTCCCCGACAGTAATGCTGCAAAAAACAAAAAAAAATATGTACATTATTAGCTATTGCTGTGGCTCAGTCTGGTTTAATGAAAAATAAAGTCGTGCGGCGCATCATCATATAATATATTAATACGCTAAGGTTTAGAAAAAACCTCACAATTTCTCTACATAAATTATATATCATTTTACAGATAATTGCTTGCTCTACTGACATCGACAACTAAAAAATTTATTATTGCTTTTGTTTTTGTAAATTAATTAAAATACAGCAACGCTGAACAACGTCTGCCATCTGACGGCTTTAATTTTGAAACAACGTCAACACTTCGATCTGTCATCTGACCTTCATATTGTAATACAACAGACACAATACTGCATACTGCCATCTGACGGCTTTAATTTTGAAACAGCGAGCAACTCTGAACATCGTCACAGCAATGCTGCGTGATGCCATCTGACGGCTTAACTCAACGCTTTTGCTACTTGCGCCTCTATATGACAATTTTAGTAAAATATTTCTTCGATCTGTCATCTGAGCTTCATATTGTAATACAACAAAAAGAAGAACGTTATAAGCAGTGTGCAAAATTAGAAACGAATTGAATACCTGCAATCATATTTAAAAAATAATTTTGTAAAGTGATAATTATTATACTTATTTAGTGCGAATAATTCGCACAGGTCACTCTAGTTTAGTTATAATAAAGTCGAAGAAAATAGTCGAAAGCCAGAAACGATTTTCAGTCTCCAACAAAAGAAAGTTTTTTATTGAATTGCGTCCCACGATTTTATTTTAACCTGATCAAAGCCACAGATTGCAGATCCACGATTATTTTATAGCGTTTAGTACATTAGCGATTGTACAATAAACTCGTGTAACTTAAAACGTTTTTTTACCTATTTTATTTTGAAGTTTTTAGTGTGCTTTATTTGCTTAGTTTAATTTTATCACGTTTATCCTATATTCACTGAAACGCTACGAGAGATCGACCTTTGATCTCGCATTTATAGTTAAATAGTAGCTGTTTTCTTCGCATTATTTAAAAAAAGACAACATATTTTCGTTTACTAGTTTCAAAGGACGCAGACTTCTGATCTCGTCCAACTTTAATTATTGCAAAGCTGTTGTCATCGGAACTACACATGCAAAATTTCAACTCAATCGGTTAACGGGAAGTTGATTGAAATTTAAAAGTGAGATTTGCACTCGGACGAAGCCGGGCCGATCAACCAGTTAACATAATGTCATATTGTCATTGAAACGATACGTGTGTGCAAAATTTCAATTCAATCGGTTAATGGGAAATTGGTTAAAATTTAAAAGTGATATTGGCATCCGGACGAAGCCGGGCCGATCAACTGGTTACCATAATGTTATATTGTCATCGGAACTATAAATGTGTGCAAAATTTCTACTCAATCGGATAACGAGAAATGGGTGAAAAATCGGTCGCAAGATTTGAGACAAACAAATATACGGAACGTGAAGTTAAATAAAACAGTTTAAAAACGGAACCCCTATGGCGAGACTTCGCTGTGTTTGTTCGTCACAGCTAAGGATGGGAGAGGCATGCATTTTTTGGGTATAGTAGTCTCTCCCTCTCATCTCTTCGAAAATATTACGTCTAAAATTTTGAAGAAAATCAGTTACATTAAGAAATTGGTAAAGATTACAATAAAATTATAGCGAATAGCGTACGGAACCCTCGGCGAATACTTGACTTAGAATCACAAAAATATTTTTTGTCTATTTTTGAGAGACTAATCTGAATTTTATAGACAAAAAAATTTGAAAATATTTACACTTGCAGTTTTTGAAAAAAAAAAGAAATGATCACTCATTTATATTTATTGGACAAAATTCCATGAAATTTTGTTTAATTTAGTAGGTACATTTATTCGTTAGTTGCGCGGAACTCCCGGCGCGCGAGTTGCATCCTCACATAACCGGTCTTGTTTTCCGAAGCGAGATTTTGTTTTATTGGTCTAAGCTAGTGAACCCAGTTTGACTAATATCGTAAAGGATTACTAGTTGAAGCAATAATTTTAAGCACTGAAATATTTCGGGGCGACCGGAGAAGTATTTTGATCAGTGTATATTTTAGTTAATAAAATAATAATAGAACACGAATGAGTAAATTAATTATGTAAGTATATTAAAATTTTTGAATTTATTGTGCTCCGATTTAATTGTGGGGAAAGAAGAAGAACGCATGTATTAACCTAATTGGGTGAAACTATACGTATTATAGTAGAAACTACATCTGCAGAAACAAAGATTTCTTCTTATTTTTATTAAAAATTCGAACAAACGCCACTTTACTTACGATACAACTGTTTAAAATTAGGCTGGTAGGTCCAGTAGGTTCCTCAACCTTCAGCTTCCCAGCGCTTAACTTCAGCCCCTAAGTCCAACCTTTAGCTTCAACTCCTAATTCCAGCCTCGAAATCCAATCCCTAACTTCAACCTTTAAGATTCAACCTGTAAGTTCAACTTCTAACATTCAATCCCTAACTTTCAACTTCTAGCTCCAACCCCTAGTCTTAAATCATAGGATTTCAGGCTTGAAAACTTTGCTTGGAGGTGGAGCTTGCAGAACCGTCAAGTCAGTCAGTCAGTGAATGCCCAAAATCGTGATTTTCGAACAATCATATCTTGGAACCCATTCCATCTAGGCGTATGTTTGGAAAACTGCTTCTTTATGATAACCTTAACCCCCCCGTAAAAAATGGAGTTTTGTCACGTAACTAGCGTCGAAGATAGAGGGGGGTCGACAAGGGCTCGAAATTTTTAGTGTAAATATACCACAGTACCTTGCGAGAATTTGGCCGGCGTACTCTGTGCCACTAGTTATAGTACGTGCCACGAATCTAAAAGGCTCGGAAGTTAGATGCGAATGCGGGCTTGTGCTTGTACAGTCTGTTGAAAAACTACAAACTCGCAACTCAACAAAACTAAAGTAACAATAACAACTTGACAATAGCGTACTCGACTGTACTTTAAAGCAGGAAAGCGACAAGTGACAAAGGCAACGCGCGATCACGGCCAATTACCGACGAGCGCACGTTCCGTGCAAGTAGCTGGGAGGTGGTGGGAGTATCAACGGCTCTAAAATGTGCCTTTGCGACGTCATAGTCATAGTGTGTGTTCTGTTCAGAGACAAAAAACGTTCACTTTTGTTAACATTCGAACTGTCCTCCACGCATACCAAACCTGTCTATATAGCCAGCTTCACGGACTGCACAAGCTAGTGTAAGGAACGAGGATGGTGGATCGAGTGATATAAGCGATTGGGAGATAGCACAATAAAATTCAAATCTTTGATTAACGTCTTAATAGAACTCTTCAAATAAATAAAATTGTCGACCAATTTTTCTCAGACCAATATATTGACAAAAAATAAAAAATAACAAATCAATATAACATAAGATGACATTTCGATCCGGATTTGGATCTTCTTCAGAAATATCTAAAAAATATAAAAATTAATTAGTATTAAGCTATTTATTATCTAATAAATTGTACGAAAGATTGAAAGATTGATGATTCAAAAAATAATCATTATAATTATTTTTTGAATCATCAATCTTTCAATCTTTCATACAATTTATTAGATAATAAATATAGCTTAATACTAATTAATTTTTATATTTTTTAGATATTTCTGAAGAAGATCCAAATCCGGATCGAAACGTCATCTTGTGTTATATTGATTTGTTATTTTTTATTTTTTGTCAATATATTGGTCTGAGAAAAATTGGTCGACAATTTTATTTATTTGAATAGCACAATAAACCCAAAAGGCCGACTTCCGTTAATGACAAAAAAAGCCGGCTTCAAAAGCTAAAAGTCATCACGAAATCCAGCGCCGCATGGACATCTAGCAAGGAATCTAGCGGCAAAACCAGCCTCGTGTGCAGCGACCTTTGTATTGTGATCCGCCACTGCTTTAATAAAAAAAACAGACTGAAGCCATTTTGCCTTGTGGTAGTAGATATTGAACAGGCAGAACAGTCTGGGTTGTTGCTGGCCTAGGTTACTTTAAACAGTGACTGATCCTTTAATTAAATGCAAATCTTGTATAAAGCTCACGGGAACACTTAGATGAGCATTATATCGAATTTGCCCGCTATAAAGTTATTTAACGAATGTGTAGGTAGCTGGTAGCTGCTACTAGCAACCTGTACTGTCGCTAGGTAGGGCTGGGAGCGAGATGTTTATAAGAATATACTTTTATTCTATACCGAGCATAGGAATAAAATCGCAATCGAACGATTAGGGTGCAAAGATATATTTTTGTCTTTTTTTAAGATTGGCGTATCCAGGAGGGCAAAACAAGCACGGGGGACTCGGCTTAAGAAATTTCTAATTTGTCCCTTCCTGGGCCAAACGCTGGGTATGCCCATGTTAACGTCATAGAAAAAGACAAACTTTTTGAAACACAGATACTTTATTCATATTGAATGCAAGTACATCAACCAATCCTATCATCGGAGAAATCAGGGAATTAGAGCGAATAAAGAGACGCAGATATATTTTCGATACACTTTGTTGCCTTCACTCACCGCACATTGAGTAGACAATTATTCATGTAGTTAATTAATAGATATATGTTTATAAGAGATCAAGAAAGAAGAAAGCATTCCGATTTTTGATCAATACAAAGATTATATGGGATATTGATAGTAGAGTAGAGATGCCGCGAATAATTCTTATAGCGAATAAATAGTAAAATACCGATTAATCGCCATTCCCTATGGCGAATAGTCGAATAACTCGCCATTATTATTCGACATAAAAAAGGAATATAAAAAATAATTTATTTGTTATCTAATAATAATATCATGCTTGTAGTAGTCTTGAACTTATCAATCATTTATTTGTTACTGTAATCTAAAATTTTTCTAAGGTTATGAGGCAAGAAAACAATGAAGTTAAAGAAATCAGTCTCATATTATACTGATTTTACATTTTTATGAGGAAAAGCACAGCCGACTTGATCCTAATCGTGCAGAAAAACTTGTTTTTTGCACCACAATCTGCCGCTTTTGGACTTTAAATATTCATTAAACTAATTAACTTCAACATGACATGACTGATTTTTGGCTATGTTTTATATTAATGATATACTAAGTGTGTTTTGTTTTTTAAGAAAAATTTAAGTTTGATTATTTTTAAGTATATAGTTCTTTTGTTCATTAAAAGTTTATTTTAGACAACTATTCGCGGAATGTCGAATAATACTAGCTATTATTCGGTATTCGACGAATAACAAAAAAATGTTGAGTAATGCTGAATACCGAATAATAGCAAGTATTCGCGGCATCTCTAGTAGAGAGTGCTAGAGAAATATTAATAACTGCTTTAGATAAAATAATATAGTATAAACACAGCTACGGACGCAAACCAATAAGAATAGCCAACGCGTATTGATTTAATTTGTGAGTGAATATTTCTCAAAAGTGAGAATGGTGAAAAGAAATTCAAAAGAAGTTTTACTTCAACCGCGCGTATAAAGGTTACACGCACACTTTTTTTCTATGAAGAGTCTTCTTAGAGAACTTTCCTTGTAGCTAAGAGAGCACATAATGAAATTTGGAACGAGTATAACATGGGTGAACATAGAAACTAGTTGAAAGTGCAGAGAAAAGAAACCTGAAGTAGTACTAAGTCACGCCTTCGCAGGATGGTAGAGAACAGATGGCCTTTTAAGATTATTAAATGGATTCTAGAAGGAAAGAAAGGGAGATCAAGATGCAGGACTTACATAGGATGAATGAATAACAGATGCCTTAAGCAGTCGAGAATTGAGGTTGTCCTGCGTTATTTTATTATTTTTTTATATTTTACTTTTTTTTGTTGGAATATGACACAATTCTTTAAAAAAAATTTCGAAAGCTTTTTTATAGTAAGCGAATTCCCAAAAGTGCATTTTTAACATTTAATTGCGTCACTACTGAAATGGCCGCATTCAGATAATTAGTAGCCTGTGATTGGGTGACATTGACGTAGCAAGAGGAGGGGCCAGGTTAGAAAATTAATTGTTCACGTAGAAACAACAAGATAAATCTACAATAATCTACATATTTTCTTTGTCGTGAAATTTCTCCAGAAAAAAGTGTTGATCGACTTTGCTTCTGTTAAGTGGCAGCTGGTAATGATAGGTAGAGTTGAAAATTTGGGCCCCTCCTAGGATAAAATCGTTGCTACGCCTATGTTGCGTGATAATGTCTAGTTTTACTATCTCTCGATTCCCCATACATAAAATAATTTATGTACATCTCGTTCTATAGATAAAGAAGCGTGACTTGTCTTCTACATCATCATAAAATTGCGGGTTATTCTCAGCGTTTAAAAAATATATATTTCTTTAATTCTTGTTAAAAGAACGGATATAAGAACGAGAAAATTGGTTTCAATTATTGGTTTATGCATGCTTTGTGCTGGAAAAATTTAAAAAAAAATGGGAAGTCCAGAATTTTTATTAAGTGAGAGTACCCAGCCCTAGAATTTCGTAAGTAGCGCCGCAGTACTCTTCTCTTAGCCTCACACTCGGATGCGACATTTAATGAATAATAAAGTTCTGTTAATTACAATATCTTTTATTTTCTTTATAATAATAATAATTTAATTATTCCACTGAATCGAATTTACACGTTCAGTTCAAAATAATAATCTATACTCTTTAATTAGCTCCATATTCATTGACCTCATATAATGGACTCGTAAAATTTCTTTTTTTGTGAGTTAGAAGGATTATTTTTAAATTAATATGCAAACTTATTCTGGACTCGGAATTATTCATTTTTAGTTTTAAACATTAATGTGAAATCTATTTTTTCTTGATAAACCAAACGTCGAACTATATCAAGAAATAGATTTGATTATTTCCACGAAATTTTCAAAAAGATAGCATGTTTGTCGCTAATGTATTTAGCTGTCGAGTATCTAAAATCGAATTGTTTCATTAAATTGCATAAATGCATTAGATAAAGGGGCTAACCCCAAAAATTAAATCTTACAGGCAATATATTTCATGCCTGATGGATAATTTTATTGCGTATAGCCGTGTTATGCTTGCAAAAAGTTTTTCAAATTTTTCGCCCTTTTTAGCGAAACATTTTTTAAATCGGTCTTCATAATGTACAAGTAGCCATTGAAAGGGATCGAACAAAAAAAAAGTTTTTCAAAATCGGTATAGCCGTTTCGGCTATTCGTGTGCATCAAAGTAATGTTGACATAATATCAAGGAATGTCACCTGTGTATCAAATGTACCTTCAAGTTCAATGAACAAGGTGCTTTTTCAAAAACAACCCCTTCAGAGGGTGAAAAGAGGTAAATCATCCAAAAATCAACATGGATGTCATTTTCAAGGTTTGTCAGGACGTTAATCACGTGAATGTCATCAATTTTGAAATTTATTAGGGAAGTCTATGTCGAGAAAGGAAAAACTATGCCAAATAATGGGAATGCATCTGTGTTTCGTCTCAATCGCGTGCGAAGCCGCGGGTAACGGCTAGTATAATATAAAGCAATTACTTAATTGTCAAATTATTATTGCAATGAAAGCGTGTTGTTTTAGTTTTTTAAGCTCTATTTTTTTTATTTAACCTGTTCTGTGAAAAAACCAGTATTTTATTTTTATATTATTTCAGTTAAAATGTTTGATGCAACAAAGTAGAAAACAACGTTGAAATTAAATAATTTGTATATTCGCTTTAATGTTACATTCTTTATAAACATATAAAACATTCCTATGCAGTCTTTTTAAAGGGGATATAATATGACTGTAGGTAATAAGTACAATTTGTTCATAGAATTATTAATCTTATTCAGGAAGTTTCGTAAATTTTAATGATAATTAAAGTTAACTAAAAAGTACAGTGTAGTTAAAATTTAATTAAATAAGATGAAACAACGGTTATAATTACAGCAGACTTTGTATTTCGACTCTCCCTTTAACTCGAATTATGGAAATGGTATACCTAATAAAAAATGTCAAAAGTATGAAAAGTTGCTGATCGAAAAGTATGAATATTTTCATTGATGAGAATCTTTTTGATGTAAGACATGAGGCTAGAAACGCTGCTTGATTTGCCAACTAGTTTTCTAGCGCTGGTTTTCTTGGTTGCTGCTAAGTGCTCGCTTCACACGAGACTACTTTTCAAGCTTGATTTGTTTATAGATCTGGTGCGCGCACAGTGACAGTTCGAATATAAACACAGGGCAAAACGTGTCTGTTGTCTGACTCTGAGCAGAATGACGTCATGTTGGTTTGTGGACGTTTGTTCAAATGCACACATGATAAGATACTGTTTCCTGATTGGTTCTTGCTCATACCTAGCAGCAGATCTCGCAGGGAAAATGACCCTTGCTCTAATTTTAAAACCTATCTTGTGAGCTAACATGCCAGCCCTCGGTGACGTCATTTCTAGCTTCGTACCCAGCCTAATAATATTGAAATTAAGATAAAAATATTTTTTTTGAGGGATATATTAAGCCTTAAGGGATTAAATTTTTTATTTTGTTCGAAAACAAACTTAACTTCACATAATAAAGCCACTCTGCCTTAATTAGCAAATACACTTTTTTGTGGGCAGGGTTTGGCACTGCGACCTGAGCTTTTTCATTCATTGACATCGTTACAAGAAATTCAGAAGAGGGTTTGACTGTCATAACATCACAACATGAGTGCATATATTCAATAAAAAGGGTTAATTACTTTTCTGTTGCCGATTATATTGAAACAGAAAGCGGCTGCTATGATCTAGGGCATGGAAAGAGACAGACATTGATTGATGTAGACAGAAAACAAGGGCTACTCCGAACAAAAGTGCGAATTTTACCAAATCAGGGTTGTCAAACCTATTCGTGTTCAGAATCAATTGAATTCTGAAGAATATTAAATTAACAAGGGTGTTTAGAACAAATGACCTGACACATTTTATTGTACATTATCGAAAGGTACGTTGACCCTTTTCATTCAAGCAACAAACATACGTTTGGTACGATGTATCAATGAAATTGGTTTTTATTAAAACTGTTTTGTCAGAGGATTTTATATTACATCTAAAGGTAACAGATACAATAAAATGATTTATTAAATAAAAAGACATCTGATGTGCAACATAGATGAGGCGTGCTGTGTTCCATGAACTTGCGAGACCGATACTCTGTAGTGAATCAATACTAATAGTAATATATAAAGCTGAAGAGTTTGTTTGTTTGTTTGTTTGAACGCGCCAATCTCAGGAACTACGGGTTCAAATTGAAATTTTTTTTTGTTGGATAGCCCATTTATCGAGGAAGGCTATAGGCTATGTAATATTACGCTACGACCATTAGCTTTAATGAAAAATGTTGAAAAATGTATCTCAAAAATAAGCTTCTATTCATGTGAAATGAACTAACTAGATATACTCATATTAGCGTTGCGAGGACACAACCTCAGGTGGCTCAATCGGTAGAGCATGCAACTGTCAATATCAGGGTCGTGGGTTCGAGCCCCACTTTAGGCGAATATATTTTTTGGCCGAAGGTGGCCGAAGCCGAAGCTTCGGTCGGACACTAATAGTGTTGTAACGGAAACGCGTATAATTCAATCAGAAACTGCAATAGTTTTCCTAGTACTGTGACGTGTAATACTAGACTCTATCTATCTAGCGATTACATTTTTTTCAACATTGCAATTGTTTTGTTAATATACTATAGTTCAGCAGTCGACAACATTTTAGCAGGTAAGAGCCACATAGTGGAAACAATAAGGGCGAGTCGCACGTGTTCATAATTTTGTTAATAGGTACCTGTATCGAAAATATTAAAAATGTAAAAACACAAATATTTACTTTTACATTTCATTCATCGTCATTTTTTTAAAACTAGTAATCGAGCAGTGTAGCGTAGTGGTGAGAGCACTAGACTCGCATTCGGGAGGAACCGGGTCCGAATCCCGGCAAGGGCAGATGTGACTGGGACTTTTTCCTGCTGCCTCTCGCCGAGAAACAGTTATTCCTGTACCGGCTATCTTGTTGAGGTTTTCCGTGGTTTCTCTCAATTATTCCAGATAAATATCGAGATGGTTCCTTATTCAAGGCCATGGCCGATTACCTGTCAGTCTCCTATGTTCAAAATTTGCCTACCTTATCCTAATGTCCTAAAAATTCCTTTATTCGCCTATTGCTATTATTTAGTTGAAGGTGAAAAAATGTAAAAAAATAACGGGAAGTGTGATCGATGGAAAATAGTAATGGTGCGAATGGCGTTTGTTATGACATAAAGTCGAGAAACTGACGTTAAACGCATTATTATTATTTAAAGATTGCGTGCTTCGCGTACCTCGAGATATCCTTGTAAGATATATATTGATAAAATTGCTCGAGATATCGCAAGCAACTTTACGATAGAAAAAAGAACCAATCAGGAGCTCGGAAAACCGGACGAAAATGGCTGCCTACATGTCGAGAAACGACAACTGAATCACTCTTGTGTTCTTCTTTTCTCTTTTAGATATTAAAAGTAGAAACAATGACAAAAAAGATAATCAGAAAAAAAAAACAGACGAGAACTTCGAAATAGCTACACATGCCAGTCGAATCAAAATTTACTGTGATTTTTGAGACTGTGTATGAATTATTTACAGTCACGGGTCGCAAGGAGGAGACTCGCGGACAGTTTGTTTGGGTGTTTTGTAGGAATTGTTATGCTTTTGATCGATATGTTTTCTCTTTTCACTCTAATGAATATTTAAATTTGTTTCTCGTGAATGGATAGCACTCAGCCGTTAGTAGTGCGTTGTGCGTCCACTCTCTAGTTCAATGTAGCTAGTTGGTTTGGTTATGTTGGGGTTGTGCTGAATGTATTTCAATCAATTCACTCGTAGGCCGTTATACATTAATCATTTCACTAGTCAACTTCTCTTCATATGAGCGATCATATTATATTCATGTAAACCGCATCAACCAAACTCAACATCCATGTACCGACACAAACACATAATTGTACAGGGTGTCTTGCTGTATTCTACAGAATTCCCAAAACCGTCACGAAGACTGTGCACCGACACCGTGCAATTTATATGGTTCCGTATTACCCTAATCTCTTATTACGAGTCAGTTGTGCTGGCAGATTGACAACCAGAAAAGTTTGCAGATTGTATGCGATTTTTGAAGTGAAAACTTCTTTAGCGGCGTTGTACACTTTTTTTGTAATGGGTAAAAAATGTTAAACTCGCGTCAGGACACGTGACCTGATCGAAAATTCGTAAGACGGATGGAGAGTAGAGGTATGGGTAAACTGATCGAAAATTCGTAAGACAGATGGAGAGTAGAGGTATGGGTAAAAATGTTAAACTCGCGTCAGGACACGTGACCTGATCGAAAATTCGTAAGACGGATGGAGAGTAGAGGTAATATTCAAGTTTTCACTTCTGCCGGCACTCTCGGAGTGCAACCCGTCTTTTTTTAATTCTTTAGACGCGACTCTAGAGTAACTCAGATCTTTTTTCGAATAGACGTATTCGTATTCGAACATAAGTAACGTCTCTACGCAGTTTCCGCTATTTAAAGGCATCGACTGGCGGATGTCGGAATCAAAACGCATCTGTAGAAACAATCTAGAACGAAAGGTGAAACATAGATACGGACACAAAACGATTTTGTGATTGGTTTACGCTATTTAAAGGCATTGACTTACAGATGGCGATGCCATACACAGGTTTACGTAACGGATAAATTCCGAACAACAGTAAAAGTTACACGCACCATTGGTTTGTGTCCGTAGCTTTGTTTCACCTTTCGTTCAAGATAGTTTTTACAGATGCGTTTTGATGCCGCCATCTGTCAGTCAATGCCATAGCGGAAACTGCGGAAACACGTAACTTCCGTTCGAAAAAAGATCTAAGTTACTTTTAAGTCGCACCTAAAGAAGTTTTACTTCAAAAATTTAAAAAGCTATCCGATTATTGTCCATCAATTGTTTCAGTAGTTGCTGATCAGAATCTCCAATTGGAGATCTGGTTTGTGATTGCTCAAAATATTTCGTTCCAGTAATTTCCTCACATGGTCCACAATATTTGATGCAAATCAAAATCTAAAATCAGATTTGCCATCTGAGCTAAATATCTCGTGATGATTTCCTCGCATGACCCACATTGTTTAATGAAAACTAACATTTACCAGTCGAAGATTTTATTTGCGTTCGCTTCAGATATCTTATTCCAATAATTTCCTCGCATTACCCATAATGCGCGCTTGTGTAATGTAATCATGATTATCACTCACTTCACCGTAAACATACTAAATATTTAGAGGAAATTCTTCGGTATTTTATTTCCGCCTTGTACATCTTAGATTCCGACGAATACGTAACATACATACATAACAAAAACGGGTAACCAATTCAGCGGGAGAAGTCGAGATATCGGTGCCTATAGTATGTTCGGCAGAAATGTGTTGCAAAATTAATGACTATGTCAAAATGTAAAAGGCGCAGTTCAGGTTCGCAGCCGTAGATTTTTCCTGAGAACGCCGGGATAAAATCATAACGAGTGCTTGATATTACTGTTTCCTGTATCGCCATCCAACGACGCCTGCACATGATCCGTAGACGTTGGGGTTTTTTCGTTTTCTTTTCGACGCTGCCGTAGCTCTCGCATTTGCTCGGCACTGGACTTTTAACACTTATTGCATTCATTTTGATGCGGACTTTGCGTTGAATTGCGTTTTCTATAATTCCGACCATATTTACGAGTTATATAAGAAGTAGTGTTGGGCGATTATGAATGATATCATCGAAATATTTCGATTATGGCCGAATAATCGATCATTCGATTATGGCAACCGAGATATCATTCGCTTGAATCGATTATGAAATATGAAATGAATATTCAATCCCGACACAGTACTATTATATATCGATATATCATTCGGTATCTGCATCTACATGCACTGGGATGGGAAGGCTTTGCTAGCACTGGAGAGTGGGGGTGTTTCGATTGTACATACTTTGTAGTTTGTTGGATCATTCGATTATGGCAACCGAGATATCATTCGCTTGAATCGATTATGAAATATGAAATGAATACTAATCCCGACACAGTACTATTGCTATGTCGACTGTCGATTATAATATGATATATTGATATATCATTCGGTTTCTGCATTAAATTTCAATTTTAATGTTTAACTCATTATGTAAATTGACGATGTATCCATCTAGAGATTAAAAATATATTTCTATTTCTATTCGATCATATCAGTGATTCCATTATTAATATTGTGTTAAGTAATATTAACAAATCTAAATTGCAAAGTTAGCACATAATTCATAATCGATGTTTTGAATGATCCATTCGCTTACACTGTAAAAGTATATAAAACGAAATTATAAACTGCCAGGTTTGCGCATCATTCATAATCGATAATTCGAATGATCATTCGATTTATCATTCATAATCGATAATTCGATTTATCATTCATAATCGATAATTCGAATGATCATTCGATTTATCATTCATAATCGATAATTCGAATGATCATTCGATTATAAAAACCGATTATTTCGATTCATTCGCTTATTGAAATGTATCGATTATGCCCAACACTAATAATAAGCTATTGGTTTCGATCTGTATTTTTAAAATCGAGTTTTCATCGAATCTCGACGTTGTGGGGTCCAAAGAAGCTATTCTGACTATTTTGTGTGTGACAGATATTTGTCGTACGATATCTTTAGAATTGAGCAACCAATTGAGATCGGGTTTGCGGCGTTCGAAAGGGTTTTTTGAGACTTAGACCTGACTTGATTTATGAAGTCAATCAATTGATTTTAATGGCACTTTATAGGGGTTGGAAAATGTTCTTTAGAATATTATGCCGTCGGCTATCCAAGTATACACATCGGTTTTATCGTGTCTTTCATCTCAGCGACTAGAGTATAGCAGACACTTCAGGGTAAATGTCTGGAGCAGTGTGAGCGGCTGTGGCATGTGGCCTGGAGTTTAAGGTTTTATTGAGACAGGCACTGCTTCTGATATTGCACAATTTCACCTCTGCTAGACGCGGCCACGCACGGTTTAATACCTTTCTCTTCGAAAGCACCAACACCAAATTCCTTTTCTGTACAGTATATGCTACGTACGTTTATCGGAGATGACTTCCAACTTTTTTCATTTATTGCAAACATGTTTGTTGACACTGGGGGACGTCCGTTCAAAAATGAGGGTAAAATCTCACCATATCTCATTTAGGGACGGTCATAATGACAATTTGACGTCAACTTTTTAATTTTGAAAATACACATTACTATAATAGATATCATTTTCTCTTTTTATTTCACAGAAAAAAATGTAGTAGGTTCATAGAAGACATCCGTATATATATACCCTTAGATATTTAGTGGTATGAAGCAAAATACATGAACATATCAAATAGATTTAATTATTTAAAAATTATAGGGTAAATCTCACGTGAGGGGGAGCCACACCACATCTCACGTAATTGATGGACGCCCGGTTACCAACATTTATACAGTAATTGTTTTTTAGAGTTCCGTACATCTGTTGAAACAACAGAACCCTTATAGAATCGCTCTCGTGTTTGTCCGTCTGCCACAGCTTATTTTCTTATCTTATAAAGTTGAAATTTAGTACATACTAGTTGTTACCTGCGACTCCGTCTACACGGGCATTAATTTTTTTGCGCGGAACCCTAATTATTTTTCTAAAATAAAAGTAGTCTAGGCTACTCCTTATAACATCAGCTATCTGCCAGTGATGTCCCGTCAAAATCAGCCCAGTCGTTTCGGATATTAGCCAGAACAGACAGACACAAACATTTTAAAGATTTTTTTTTGTTAGAAGTACCTACCATATAAAATTTCATATACCGAGCGCTGTAGCGTAGTGGTGATAGCACTAGACGCGCATTCGGGAGGTACCGGGTTCGAATCCTGACGGGGGCAGATGTGGCTGTGACTTTTTCCTGCTGCCTCTCGCCAAGAAACGGTTATTCCTGTATTGGTCATCTTGTCGAGGTTTTCCATGGTTTCCCTCAATAATTCCAGATAAATATCAAGGTGGTTCCTCATTCTAGGCCATGGCCGACTACCTGTCAGTCTCCTATGCTCAAAATTTGCGTACCTTATCCTAATGTCCTAAAAATTCCTTCATTCGCCCATTGCTATTGATTAGTTGAAGTTGAAAAAATGTAGATAATAACGGGAAGTGTGTGGTAGATGGAAAATAGTAATGGTACGAATGGCGTCTGTTATGACATAAAGTCGAGAAAGGGACGTTAAGCGCATTATTATTATTATTATTATATAATTTCATATGCATTTAGTAAAAAGCTGTTATTCAAATCTTTGATTAACGTCTGATTAGAACTCTTCAATAAATAAAATAATCGACCAATTTTTCAGACAATATATTAACAAAAATTATTAATAATACATTAACGTTTCGATCCGGATTTGGATCTTCTTCAGAACGGATCTAAAAATATAAAAAAATAATTAATAATATGTTTCTATTTATTTTGAATGCAATTCGTGATAGATTTTTTTTTTTAAAAAGCTGTTATTTTAAAAAACAAAGTCTGATTTTGGGGGGCAAATTAGAGAATTAACAGTGCATCATGTGACGTATCAAATGAAAGGGCTCGTTATGAGAAATATAAATATATTTTTATTATAATTTTAAAGTGTATATAATTGGAAAGATATTAAAGAAAATATGTTTTTATCTTTAAATTTTTCAACTAAAATACGTCGCTTCCTGAAAAGTGCCATCTTGGGCTCTATCCTACTTAGCCAACAGATTAATTCTCCCCTGTCGGACTCTAGTTATTGTGAAAAATACAATTATGTAACTTCGCAACGAATATAACGTAGTTTGAGCAAGGTTTTGGAACACAACCTAAGAGTGCAAAACTGGAGACTGTTACTGTAGTGAAGAGAACCTTAATTGCAACTCCGTCTCTAAATATGCATGAGGGGATAAGATAGAACGGAGTTAAACTACCCTCATTACCATATATCAGCTTTCTTGGCTTGGAAACTTTTTATTCTTATAATTATTGATTTTAACAAAGGTGCTGTTTCGCAGTTTAAAACTGTTCACTTTGAAAATAATTTAAAATCATTTATGAAAAGTTTAGAAAAACTATTTATCTTTTTGTATTCATATCTACTTTTAATAATTATGAAACTTGTTACCTACTTTTCAGCTACATTACTATTTATTACTAGACTGCTAGAATTTTAATTTACAATATGCAGGTTCGGCTTTGAAATATTTTGCTTTTGTAAGAACAAACTGCGACTGCTGTTATTTGAAATTCGTAGAATATAAAAAAAAATTCGCATGAGAAAAGGTTCATCTATACAGATAAATATGCGTTCACTCACCGCACATTGAGTAGATAGACAATACTTCATATAGTAAATTATTAAATATATGATTTATACAGATAAATATCATTGAAGTGTCTGTTTGTAATGTCAAAATAACAGCTTTTTACTAAATACATGTGAAAGTATATACGGTACTTATAAAAAAAACAAATTTTAAAGTTTTTGTCTGTGTGTTTGTTTCAGCTAATCTCCTAAACGACTAGACCAATTTTGACGGCACTTTCACTGCAGATAGCTGATGTTATAAGTAGTAACTTAGGCTTTTAAAAGCTGTAGTTGGTCAAAATACATTTGCATTGAAAAAAATTGATTGTCTGTAAAGTCGGTTTACGGACGATAGTTTTACGTGATAACGTCATAAAGAAACATTGATGAAAAATTGCATACTTTTATGAGTTACACTTTTCGGAACGTTACACTTTTCGCAACGTTACACTTTTTCGTGCATGCAGCCGGTGTTTCATCAATTTATAAGACGTTATCACGTCAAAAAAATATGATGTAAATAATTAGATTTGACATTTTTACGCAGTTACAATACTATATAAGTAAAATTTACTTTCCAACAATGTCACTGTCGGGACTTTAACCTGAAACTTCCACTCACCGCTTCTTCCTCCAACGACTTAATATCACAAAGGCTGCCTGTCGTGCGGGATATTTCGGATGGTTGTGTCTCAACGCGCGCTTTAAAAAATTGTTTTCTAGCAATTAGAGCATACTTTTTGTTTGCTTCACAATCGCGTGCGAAGCCGCGGGGAGGAGCTAGTATAATGTAAATTAACTCTCGCATTATGTGAAATAAAATAGACAAAAAAGCTTTTCAAGTTAAACGGTTTTATCGACGATGTACTAAAAACTAGAAAATAATTATGAGTCATCATAGTCGACTGACAGATGGCGACATCAAAACGCGTCTGTAGGAAACATAGCTGCGGACGCAAACCAATAAGCATAGCAATTTATGAGTGAATATTTCCCAAAAAATGAGAGTAGTAAAAACACATTATAAAAAGTTTTACTTCAACCGCGCAGAGGTTACACGCACTATTTTTTTTTTTTAAATAAAATAATTCCAATTTATCTGATCAAGGCAGTACGACTGGCCACCTGAAAGTAGCTTTTCTTGTCTGCAAGTATTTAAAAGTAATCTCTTTTCAAACGCAGGTTTTTCAATCGCGGATTTCAGATAACGTCTTCTTTTTTCTGTAGCCAAAAGATTTTTTATATACTTACGCGACTTTTTTCGTATACATGAAGGAGAATTCTTAAGTTTCAAGGCTTTACTTCTCATCGACAATATGTACCTGGTCGACCAGAAATGTTTCTGATTCGTCAACCGAACATTTTATTATTCGTCATTTGGCAAGTCGACATTCACTTTTTTTGCGTAACGCTTTAGGAGCATGTTTTATAGGAATCTTATAGTTTGTCTTGATGAAAAACATGATTACATTACATATTTTTGAGACACACTTTATAGGCAGATATCTGGTTGCCGTAACCACTAACCTGAACCGTTTTGTTTTATCAATAAAATTCATTTGAAATGAAGACATTTTTCTATGAATGGTAGCGAAAAATTTAATTATTAATTGAAAAGAAAGGTCTGAATGCTTTTATCAAAATAAAAAATATTTATGTGGATGAAATTATTTTTACCGATTATTTAAAATACTATCTTTTTTTCTCTGTAAGTGTATACTTTACTACTAATGTTAAGAGAGCATGATTCTCTATACAGATTCCTATAATATTTATATATATTATGATGTTTTTCATTCATCAGCTTACTTCCTAAGTCAAGCGTGCGTAAAAAAGTTTTACTTCAAAAATTTAATTATATCAAGTTGGGGGATATCTTCTCTGTTGAACAAAATTTTTATATTAAAATTTTTTTCTTACTTTTTAGTCCACATTATAATAAAAGAGTAGGTTTTTTGAGTTTTTTTGAAATTTTTTAAAAATAACTTGCCATTGTTTTTGCTGAATTATTATTTTTGGTACGGTTCTGTATTGTTTTGTTTGTATAATACAGAGTATTCAGTCGACACATGTCAGTGTTTTATTTATGAAGATGCAATGGAATAGACTTCAATCACATGTTCCATGTAATAAAAGACTTCAATAAAACACAAGACCCATTCATGATTGTCAAAGAACATTCAGTTTTATTTTTGTTGTTTCTTATCTGATGATCTGATAAACAAAAGTTAATTAATTTTATTATGAAACAAAAACCTCTGTGTTTCAGATTTAAAAAAAAAATACGTTTTTGATGCTTCTTTTAAATCCTTTGAAGAAAAATATTAGCCGTCTTCTAAAAATAATTTTATTATGCAGAAGTTTGTAATTAAAATTGAAGTACGAGATAAAAAAAAAACAGAATATATAACATTTTTGTCAGTTTTGCGTGAAAAAGAAACAAGGTGAAAATATTTTAATGTGACATTATACAATAAACTGGGTGGCACAAAATTGTACATGAATGAAAGTTGGAACGATTATAAGGCCTAGCACACATGAAGAGCGTTCAACGCGCGTTGGCCCAACGCGCGTTTACAACTTCTATACAATTGTATATAACTGTTTACATGATAACGCGCGTTCAACGCGCCACCAACGCACGTTATCATGTAAACAGTTATATACAATTGTATAGAAACTGTAAACGCGCGTTGAACGCCTCTCATATAAACTAGGCCTAAGTGAAATTCTCAATGTTCGCATATTTTTACTGACTGTCTATATTACTTATGGCAGTGTTTTTTTTTTTTGAACAAGCGACTCCCTTACAAGTAAAAAAAAAATGTAGCTTCCCTCCACTGAAACTATTGTATTTTTTATAGTGTTGCATCTAAAACAGGACAGGTAGGTACTCAAAAAGTTGTTGAAAAGCGTACAGGGTTAGAGTACGATAACTCGATGTGCAAAATATCAATTGAAAATACACAATTATTATTTTAAATAACAGTATTATTAGCCCTTTTAATGCGGAAAATTGATTTTTAAAAATTATTTTTTTTGCGCAGTGAAAAGGGGAAGGCTTTTGCGAGGAGTTCTTTAAAAAACAATTACGGGGTCGTGTAGATGCGATGGCGTTTTTTCTGCGCAGTGAAAAAAAGAGGGAATCTGGGGGGAGTTCATTAAAAAACAATTACGGGGTCGTGTCGATGCGTTGGCGTTTTTTTTTGTGCAGTGAAAAGAAGAGGGCGTTTGGGGGAGTTCTTTAAAAAACAATTACGGGGTCGTGTATACAAAGTGAGATAGTAATACAGTAATTCTACACCAGTTGTTATGACGTGTACCTATATGTAATTTCTGATTAGATTCAAAAAGTGACAGTGAAAAACGAAAAGTTTTTACGTATTCGCCTGAAGGATCTGTAGTCTGATTCTTTGTCTTTCATTTGGTGTTTACCAGAACCCTCTAGCTTTAAAAATAGCGTCGGGAGAGCGCGAACCGTTTTTAGGCGAGGAGAAAAGATTTGAGATTAAGGGTGCAGGGGGTATGTGTAGGGACGAATACTCTTAAATAGAAATAGAAAGAAGATTTATTTTTTCAAATTGTACATAATTTGGTATTAATAATATATCACAATTTTATAATTGAAAAAATAATAAGTATATCCTAAGGATTCATCCTTCAAAGTGATACACCACTGTTACAATATGCGGAAAATGAAGGCACCAGCTGGAGCTATAGTAGGTAGTGTAGTATCTACCGGCGCTTTCTATACGCTGTCTATCTACTATCTGATGATGGGATAACAGTTCTGGATTCGGAAACAGTGGGTTGTGGGATGCAGGCCGAACGGCGACGAGAAAGATCCACTGAGAGATCTCAATATCGGAATGAAGTTAGCGGTAACGAGAATTGTTCCATTCTTCGTAATCGCACCAGAGAGCGATGTTTAATGAACATTTCTGCTAATTATATTCTGCTTAACTTTCTCACTCTACACTATATACAGCCTGTTTTAGAAATAGCTAGTTAAACTTCGAAAGCAAATTCTACTGAAGGAAATAAGGGAAAGTCCATTAATTATACAGTGTAAACTCTTTATAACGAACGAAACTCAAGGGACCGAGCATTTTTTATCGTTATAGAGAGTTACCGTTATATGGAGTGAAGAAAGAAAAACAACCAAATTAACAATAATCTTCAATGTACTGTATAATCTCTTTATAACGAATTTTAAGGGACCGAACATTTTTTTCTTTATAAAGAATTTTCGTTATATGGAGGGAAGAAAGAAAAATAACCAATTTTCACAAAATTAATTTATTCCAAACACATATACCTATAGTTTGGCGTCATCAAGTGCTTGTTGAATAGATGATGATGGTTCAGAATGGGCCTCTTTATGTCTGTAAACATTTGCTGACGCCTAAATATGAACATATTTCTTCGTAACAGAGAATGGCTGTTGCGTTATAAAGAGGGTATTAATGTATAGGTTTTAAGGTAAACCAACCAAATCGTAAAAATTTCGACGTTATAGGGAGTTTTTCGTTATAACGAAGGACGTTATAAAGAGTTTACACTGTATTTCGAGTTCTGGTAATTAATGGACTTTCCCTTATTTCCTTCAGTAGAATTTGCTCTCGAAGTTTAACTAGCTATTTCTAAAACAGGCTGCTTGTTATTATTTCACCCGAAAATTCACAAAATATGAACTTTAAAATTAATTTACTATTTTATTTACTTTAAACGTAGAATATTACATAAAGATTCCGACTGGCAAGTAAAGAGTACTACTTATATTTTCGGCCACCTGATGGCGCCAAGTATGTGTCATTCAACTCTCTCTCTCTTTCTATCTTCACTAACTTATATCTCTTTCTCAACTTCCGTTCGCCTCGCCCGATCACGCACCGTTCGCCTCGTCCGATCACGCACCTTCCGTCAACGCTTTCGTCAGGCATTCATCAGCTTACTCCCCAAGTCAAGCGTGCCTAAAGAAGTTTTACTTCAAAAATTAAATTTAACCCGATCGCGAAACCTCCTCTGTAAAAATAATAAAAAAACACTAAATTTGTTATAAATAATGTCGAATTGTTGAGGGAAACCATGGAAAACCTCAACAAGATAGCCGGTACAGGAATTACCGTTTCTCGGCGAGAAAAACTCCTCCCAGCCACATCTGCCCTCGCCGGGTAAAATAATCAAAAATTCAATATCGAATTTTTTAAAACTGGCTTTACGAAAGGTTCTGGATACTTCCTTTATGATGAAAATGCTCTTTTTGAGTAGAATCTGCTTCCGAAGTTTTATCTACCTATTTTGTGAATGCCCCTGTATATTATTATTATTCTAGCTGAATGTGACAAATAGAAAACAAAACTGAGTTCAAGTTGCTAATGATGCTGCATTATTATTAGCTTTAATAGTTGATTGAGTCTTTACACTTGACTTCGCTGAAATCAATATACATTGTGAGTACTTTTTCTCGCAAACAATTCACTATTTCCCAATTGTCTGTATTCTTTATACTTTCTCAGTTTTTACTTGCTGTACAGTGTGTTCACAAATAGAGAATAATTCTTGTATCCTATTCGATACAAAAAATATAGTTTTAGATACAAGAATTATTCACTTTTACTACTATCGGTGAACACATTATACTTTTTCGAATGTTCTTCTCATCATAAATTGAAAATTAACACTATGATTGAAATGAACAATTAATAAACTTTCGAGCTGCAAAAGAAACGTTTTATTTAAAAAAAATCCCAGGTATTTTTTACATTAAAGTAAACAGTTTATTTTAAATAGTGAAAATGAACTGTGAATTTTCCCCTACACACTACAGAAGTGAACTGTAGACATACACATACACTTTCATACGCAATCATGCGCCCGCAGTGACGTTTTTTCAGCGTTCCACCCTCTAGCTCCACGACACGGACGAGTAAATGGGAGTTTAGCTTTCGTTGAACCCCATGTCTCCAATCTACCCTGCGTAAAGAAGTTCCACTTTTTAAAAGAATCACACCACTCGAGCAAAGACCATAGAGACACCGGACAATGAGAACAGGCACTGCCAAACTTGACCGCTAGAGGCGCCAGCTATATAACCACCTCGATTTGTGAACCATTCATAGTACTGTGTACAAAGCAAGTTTATTTAAAATAATAAATCATCGACAATGTTGATGTGTTGTGTTTGCGTTTTCCCATAAAAACCAATCATAACTTAGGTAGCTAGATACCTGCTGCCATTTATATTACATTCCTCATGTGCCCATTTCCATTGGTCAGAGCTCAATCCGGTCCTGGACTGTACAGAGAGTCGAGAGAGATATTTTTAATACCACTTCAGTGATCAACTAGGGTCAGAGCGTTTAAAGTTTCGGTTCGTCTTACGTCCCTGCTTGATATGATGAACATTGTTCGCCGGGAATTTACCAGTCGATTGATCGGAGTGTAATAGCAACTTTATTCAATACAGCTCAGCCCAGGCTAGAGCTAGAGAATAGAGATAAACTATTATTGTATTTCATTTCTTGTGAATAAAGGGATTGTATAGACTCTGTACTATAGCTCAGTTGTGAAAGGCTTTTTCCTATCGTATAACTATACCAGAACAATAATACTGTGTGACCAGAGAAAGTACGCTTGTGCGGAAGGGGAGTGGAATCACGCGTAACGGCTAGAATTCTGGGAAATCATAGTCGGAGAAGATGTTATGCGTGGAACTCTATAACAAATCTTGCCAACTATAAGTTCGGGCTACTTGAACTTCGTTCAAAGCTGCGCCAATAAATGACAGTCTACATTGACACAGCTAGATATTGCATATAAGAAGCGCCTTCAAAGGACCCCGCACGGAACATATGGGAATCGGCCCTCGGTTAAAATCTTCCATACTCGGGGATATTATCCAAAAATCGACGCTGATCAAAAGTCTCCATGGGCACGAAGTCCGGAAATGCGATCCCGGGGAGTTACTTTTATTGCAATCAAAATAGGGAAAATGAGCAAATGCACCCGTCTCCTTGTGATATTCTATTATAGACAATAAAAACACAGATAAATTCAAAGCAAGCAGCTTTGAGGGCATACGCAAAAACACGAATAACAGTTGTTCGCGACTATTGGCTAAAATGTAATAGGGTTGCTATGGAAACGACATCTCAGCAACAGTTGATAAGTGATTTTTTCATTACTGCCGCCCGAACGTGCGTACTTCCCGCATAAGTGAGTGTAATCACACCAATGCGTAAATGTTAGATTTTCTGCCTTGCAATTGATACCGAAAGTATGTACTTTCGATCGAGGTATGAAGAAAAAAACATTTCCACATTGACGCCCATGTTGTTTCTAAACAATATTACTGTTTGAATAATTTGTAACAGATCAAGAGTAGTTCTTCTGTCGCTACCGCGGTGCATTTTGTTTGAAGTCTTGTATTGCTAAATAACCCAATATTAGAAGATCGCCTCGGGAACCCGCGGCATATCTTTTTCATATACAGTAATTCCCCGCCAGTCGCGACTGTTCTTCGTGTTTTGAGCTATTCGGAAAATATATTCTAAATGAAGGAATGATTATTGAAAATAACAACTTGACCTAGATGTTTAACAATAAACGATTATTACACCATCACATTATGAGAGACCGTAAAAGCATAGTATCTTTTCAAATCATGAAATAGTATCAGAGTTAACGTCCCGATTTTCTACTAATTTCGATTGGAACGACACGCGTAATTTTTGACACTACTTCTGTAAGTATATCTTTTTTAATATGTTCAGACCTAAGTTTTCTTTTTAAATATGTAAATTTGTGCCTAAATCTCGATTTTGTGACATAGTTTATCTGGTATCGTTGAGTAGTACTTGACATATCTACGATTCTTTATTGACAAGCCAAATAAGTAGGCATAGGTTTGTTTAAAATCGTCTTGGCCTCTTTTGCCAAGTGAGAGCTTATTGTATCAATCACACGATTATGGTAATTTTTCACATAAATATACAACGCTAAACACTAATAGTGGTTTGGAATTGGACCTACGCGTACGATACCAATTACGACTGACTACTAGGCCATTGTTGCTTGCTGTGGACACACCAAAACAATATTTTCCGTACAAATGTTGTAATGCTGACATTTTTCTTAATCCGTTCTTCGAAATAGTTAAGGCGTTGTCTGTTATACAATCCACACCTTGTTTTTTTAAGTTTATCCTCAAGTTAAACAGTTTACAATATGAACAGAGTTGTATTAAATATTTATCATATTTATTGTCAAAGAACTGGTGGTCAACATTTGTGATATTTGTGTAAAGGATTAGCTAATATTTTGGGAATAAATAAATATGCTGGTCAGCAAATCCAGACCTCTAGCGCTGAATTAGGCTAGGTTTACATGAGAGGCGTTAAGCGCGCGTTAGCCAAACGCGCGTTTACAATTTCAATACAATTGCATATAACTGTTTATATGATAACGCGCGTTGGTGGGCGACGCGCGTTCAACGCCACGATAACTCAAATACCCTGTCTACGCGCGTCAACGCGCGCTTAGATCATGTCTAACTAAACATTGATTAGCATTGATGTGTTCAGATGCAACGCGCGATTTGAAGCGATAGGTTCCTGCTGTCCAATATTTTCGATTATTTTTTCTAAAAAGTTTTCCTTAAAATAAAAAATGGATGGAGAAGAATTTGACTATGATCTATTCATCGACGAAATAGTAGTTGAAAAATTTAGGTTCATAATTCCTTAGACTCGGATAAAGTGTAATGTACAAGCTTGAGATAACTCTATTTTGTAAAATAGGATGAACCCAATATTTTCGATTTTTTCTATGACGCTGTCTTCTTCGATATAGCATCCATAAACAGATTGCATCTGCAACGGCCATCTTTGACAGAATACAACACTCAACTAGCGTATAAACTATAAAATAAACGCGCTCTTAACGCGTATAATCGGTAACCATGTGAACAGTGGTATAAATGTCAATGCGCGATTAACGCTCTTCATGTGAGCTAGCCCTTAGTGTTGCGTATTATATGGATCAGAGTTGCACGTTCTATACCTTATTTGATAATAGTTACTAGACTGCGCAGTAAATCGTAGTTGAAGGATTGTATATGAAAGGAAACTCAATTAATTTCAACGCAAGAAATATTGCTTGCACTTTGAAAACAAGAGATAAAGTGGATTATATTAATGCAGCACAATTTTCGTGGATAAAAGAGATATAAAAGTAGCTACCTACATATAATATTCCGAGCGTATCTCCCTTAAATTTATCAGACAGCGGACCACTTCCCTTTAGTACAAGCTCCTTGTCTCACACTGTATATGTATTAAAAACGTCAAAAAATGTATTAATTATTATTTATAAAATAATAATATATACAATTCTCATTGCATAAATAGCTTCGTATAAATAGCTTTATATATTTTTGAAAAATATTCGCAACGCATCGACCTGCATTATCTAACATAGTAGGCTAGGCAATGACTATGACGCACGGCTAGTGCAGCAGACAAGAGAGAGCACGTTTTTGTTTTCAGACGCTTCGCTATTTTCGAAATCACAAAATACAAAATTTAGCAGTAAAATTTTCTAAATAATATTAAAGATTATGATAATCAGTTTCTAGAAGTGTTTTAGATTATTTTGATATAAATATTTTATGTGAAATCATATTTTTTTCACGTTTTATAAGCAAATGACTTCGCTACAAATTTGACAGTTAGCATGGTGAGCTATTTTAAACCACTTTTGTGTTTTTTTTTCGTTCAAATGAAAAATGCATAACATAAACATAGATTTGTATAATTTAAAATACTATATCGTTTCCTGGTTTTATATGGAAATAATATTTAAAAAAATGTATGTTATTTTAAGTTACTTAACGTGGTCCTATGGACTGGAGCTATGCATTTTTATACTAGCCTGCACCCGCGGCGTTGTTCTCATTAGCGTCAGTTTTATATGAAGATTCTTATCTAACCGGAAATTCGTAAACATCCTATATTTTAAGTTTAAGGTCGTGTAAATATTGTACCAAGTTTCATAAAAATCATTTCAGCTAATCGCGAGTAATACTGGTAGGTACAAACAGACAAAAAATCTAAAACCACTTATTCTTGTTTGTCATACCAAATAGCTCAAACTACGTAAGAAACCGAAATTACAGACAATCGACCCATCACTATTTTGTATTGTTTTTTTTACTACAGGATTTTTTATTATTATTTTTTTTTAAATTTCAGATGGAGGCTTACGGGGTTCAAGCCTGAGTAGCAGAATTAAGAAGATCCCGCCCGCACGGTGACAAGTTGTCATCTAAACGATGAACAGAAGACTGGAGGACAGGTCAAAGATCCAGCCCTAGTGATCTGCTACAGCAATGTGGGGTCCACAGGAATATGATGTTTGGTGACTCAAATCAGCAGGGCAACAACGTGTTATCGAACTTGTTTTAAGGGATTAAGTGGGTTTCAAAGGCTCAAAACAGGTACATTTTTACGAATTTTTTTTTATTTAACCAACAAAATATTTCATTCCATCAATTTACCATATAAAAAGTATATATTTCATAAGTAGTTTGTGAAATTTTCATTAAAAAATATTGAAAATTAAGGCGTGGACACGTCGTTTCCTGTAACCCCTTAAAAAAAAAGTGCGGTAAGAGTACGATAACTTGCTATGCAAAATATCCACTGGAAATTCACAATTATTGTTTTATATAACATATAACAGCGTTATTGGTTGTTTTAAGTGCGGAAAATTAATTTTTAAAAATTAATTTAAAAAAATTAAATATGGTATAGTAAGTTGATTTTAGAGTATATAGCGATCGCTATCTTGTCTCATATAGTGATAAGAAAAGAGAAAGTTATATACCTGTATCTATGATAAACAAAGATAGAAATATCAATTGGTTGGAATGAAATACAATTGAACGTTCAGGGCAGAGTCGTATTTGGAAATTTTAATTTATAAAACGAATTTTAAATTTAAAACTCACATTTTCATGAAGATTGAAAACCACCGCTTTTTTTGATAAAGGGGTATGCGAATTGTCTCGCAGTGAAACGGGAAGGGGCAAATGTGGAGTTTTTAAAAAAACAATTCCGGAGTGAACGATAAACGGGTATGCGAATTGTAATTCTGAGGTGAACGATAAACGGGTATGCGAATTTTCTCGCAGTGAAACGGGAAGGGGCAAATGTTGAGTTTTTAAAAAAACAATTCCAGGGTGAACGATAACGGGGTATGCGAATTAGATAGTTAATTGTTTGAATAGAACTGCGTTTTCTCAAAAATGTATATTTAATTGATAGTCAATTAAATATATGTTTTTTAGAAAATCAGAAAAAAAAGTAATGAAAAAAAATGTGTTTCAAAAGGAAATGATTTCTTTTACTGTCCGATAGCAATGGAGGGTTTGTGCGTCTAAAAATTCGCGAAAAATACCTATGCTCATTCTGTGAAGTGTTCAGATGTTTTCGTAGTGTTGAATATCGAAGAATAAACTATACTGAAAAGTTAAACAAATATAGCATAACAAATATTATAAATATCTAAATACGACCCTGCTTCCATAACACAATCGAAAGCTGCAAACAAAGTGACAGTTACACAATAATTCTACACCAGTTGCTATGACGTGTATTTGTGATTTTTGATTGGTTAGATTCAAAAAATGACAGTGAAAGACGAAAAGTAGTTCCATTTTTTTCACGTATTTTTGAGGAAATTTGTGAATAATCCGCAAAGTTTTTTTTTTTGAACGTCAAAATTTAGCGTTTTCTATGACTTAAAAAAAAAAATTTCAAAATTTGGGTGCATAGTGTTATCGTACTGGACCCAAAAGTGCTATCGGCGTGGTCAGGATAACTCATGACAGATTCATCAGAAATGTAAAAACCAAAAATTTTCTGTTAGTAGATGCTAAGCTTGTGCTTGGACAAAGGAAAAAAATAAATAAAATTGCGTTTTTGGCGGCGTTGAGAACAAAAAAACCCTTTTTTTGAGTAAAATTTGCACCTTTCATGGCCTTGAAAAATCACTTAAAATAGAAAAAAAAATCCTTCGTTCAAGCACGAGATAATGTTATTTTGAAGAAGTGTGCAAAATTTCAAAGAGATCGGTTCATAATTTTTCGAGAAATCGTGACCACCGATTTCAAAACCGTTGTTTCGAGAAAAACGCGATTAAAGATTTACATTCAAATAACATGTAAAAATTTTTTTTTTTTAACTTACATAGAGTCATCGATTCCAGCACCATATAATAAAGTGCATGCTGCAGTGACAATATCCAAGCAAAAAGTTTCGATTATAAAAAAATCTAAAGCATTACTTTTTACAATCTGTGCATTATGATCTACAATCTAAATGATTTGATGTCACCATAATATTATTGTGTTTTTTGTATATGTTACCGGCCAAACCCGATTTTAGGACAAACTAGTTTGGCTTAGGCCAAACTAGTTCTACAAACCAGTTTGGCCTAGGCTGAACTAGTTTGTCCTGAAATCGGGTTTGGCCGGTAACATATATATGACGTTTTGTATCACTTTTATAATAGCTCCGCACATAAATGTATATCTATCTATCTGTCTATCTATCTATTAATGACTGTCACGATGGCGCCAGATCAACTTGAGCCCTAAATTTATATTTCTTTCAAAATCGTCACAAATGACTACGTCTATATTTTCAGGTATGCGCATTCACTTCGACTTACACATACAACACTTTTTATGCGACAGACGGTTTTGCTCTAACATTGTGAAAAAAACAAACATAAACGATACTTAATTAAGGTGTTGTTTAGAAGTCAAAGTAGTCCCGCTAAAATACAATAATTAAAATTTTCTTAAGTGCGTTTTTCAGTTTAATTACCTGTATCATATTATATAGAATTTCATATAATATGATACTGCAGATAGCACGAAAATCGCAATTAGGCTTTTGAAAAAAAAAATTATCGATTTTCTTATTGTATTTTAAAACTTTATTATAAATAATATTGATAATCGATGCGAAAAACTTTCAAAAAACTTTTTTTAAATTTATTATAAGCAATTTAAAATTGATAAAATATTAAAAAAAATCACGTGACTGCAAACGCACTAAAATTGTTTTTGACAGTTGTGACGTCATAATGGTAAAATGTATATACGCAGTATACTATCAATGGCTTCTACAATTGACTAAAAAATTATGACGTCACATTATGTTCGGGAAATGTCGGCGCGTTCTCGGAACTGGGTACAAAAATTTATTTTTAATTTGATATAACTTTTGAATTATAACGAAAATAAAAAAAAGAAAAATAGTTTTGTTATAAAACTTATATACGATCTTTCCATTTATGACAAAAAAAAATTTCATTCAAAAGCCCAATTGCATGATTAGCCATAGACATAAAATATGTGTGTACAGGTGACCAGTAAACCTTCTGTACGACTTTAACCGGTGATACTGATAGGTCTGACTAGAGACTAATCGACTTTTTTTCATTTCACTTGTAATGACGAAAACCAAAAATAAGTTATTGTTATGCGTTTATTGAATGAAAGGTAAGTAGACAAATTATTAAACAAATTATTATTATTAAATAAAAGAGTTACTTTGATATCGGATTTCAATGATTTTGGAACGTTATTTAAAAATCGTGCTATCTTGTTACTAGCAACGGACCGCTATGAAAATGCAAGTTCAATTTTCAAACAAAATGCAACAATTTAAAAATATTTGATTACTATGTTAGTTTAAAATACACACCTTTCGTGCTTTGTATAACGCTACGATGTGCTACTAAAGCAACGTGAAAACTTAATATTATTTACACGCCTTTATTATATTTACTATCATTTATTAATAAACATATTATTGCAACTATTTGAAAATACCGTACTTTTTAACTTTGAATCTAATCCAATTTTAAAGTCTTCGTTAACGGGATTTAATCTTTTGCAGCGCTAATAGTTCTCAAATTATGACATTATTGATATTCCGATATCAAAAAAATGAATCTGAAATACACTTGTTATAATTTCAATGTACCTAACTCCGCCTAAGCCGGTCCCAAGCCCAGGTTTTCACAAAAGGAGGAGGGGGAAGGCTGGTACGGACCCTAGAGGGAATTTATTGTTGTCTATTATAGACATGCCCTACAAATCCTAGGTAATGTCTACTGAAAATTAGTCAGCTCTGCCAGCAAATCCTTTTAAAGTAAAAAAGGGTGAGGGCGAATTTTCAGCGCCTTAAAACTGAAAACGCGGCATTGTGAGGAGTGAAGCGTGATTTTGGCCCAACTTACACTTCTTTTCTTGCGGTGCCGCTTTAGCATCGTTGTGATTGGTATTTTAATGTTTTTTTGCTTTTTGTTTCAGGCATCGTGGGACTGGACGACGCTAGCTAATTCGACCTAAAATACGCACAATGGACCGAAATGAGAGGAGTTAGAGAAATTATAGGCACTCGACAGCTGAAATTATTAGCATCTATGCCATATGTGTGATTGGACTACGATTTGATACTGCGAACTTAAATTGCAGAGATTAGAGTGAAATGACCTGCAAATATTTTTATTTTTTGGCATTGAAAGCAGGTCTAAATTCATTAGGCATTCATTTTACGAATAAATAGCTGCGTATTGTAACTGCAATTGTAACTACGATCATCGGTTGTTAGGTTAAGTAAATGGTAACAATGAAGTGATCTGCAATTTTTTAAAATTGGTTTATATAAAAATTAGAGTAATAAAGTAATGTAAAACTACACTATACATTTTACACATGAATAGCCGAGCTGGTAAAATAAAAAAGTGTCGGCATGCAATACAAAATAAAATTAAAACGAAGTGTGATCCAACTCCAAATAATTCGTTTTTCATTGACTATTTATGGTGCAAACGGTTTAGGGAGACACTAGATCGCTGGATCATTCTATACTTCAACCTCCGGCGACACCCATATATTGCTAAAGCTCCCCTGTATCCTGTTCGGGCGAGACTGGCTGTGATGGTAGGCGTAATAATATGGAGGCAACGGTCAATAGAATGTCGCTTTAAAGTGTTCTTTCCTTTTCACTGTTTTGATAATTTTCTAATGAAAGTCAAAATTGAAAATTAAAATTGCTGTTTGACACTATTTAAAACAAAAATGCCGCCGGCTGCTCTTTGTTGAACATCCTTGCAGTAAAATTACAATGACATGAAAAATGCAGATGACAGGCAGTATTAAAACTACAATTGGAACTACGATCATCGGTTGTTAGGTTAAGTAAATGGTAACAATGAAGTGATCTGCGATTTTTTTTAATTGGTTTATATAAAAATTAGAGTAATAAAGTAATGTAAAACTACACTATACATTTTACACATGAATAGCCGAGCTGGTAAAATAAAAAAGTGTCGGCATGCAATACAAAATAAAATTAAAACGAAGTGTGATCCAACTCCAAATAATTCGTTTTTCATTGACTATTTATGGTGCAAACGGTTTAGGGAGACACTAGATCGCTGGATCATTCTATACTTCAACCTCCAGCGACACCCATATATTGCTAAAGCTCCCCTGTATCCTGTTCGGGCGAGACTGGCTGTGATGGTAGGCGTAATAATATGGAGGCAACGGTCAATAGAATGTCGCTTTAAAGTGTTCTTTCCTTTTCACTGTTTTGATAATTTTCTAATGAAAGTCAAAATTGAAAATTAAAATTGCTGTTTGACACTATTTAAAACAAAAATGCCGCCGGCTGCTCTTTGTCGAACATCCTTGCAGTAAAATTACAATGACATGAAAAATGCAGATGACAGGCAGTATTAAAACTACAATTGGAACTACGATCATCGGTTGTTAGGTTAAGTAAATGGTAACAATGAAGTGATCTGCGATTTTTTTTAATTGGTTTATATAAAAATTAGAGTAATAAAGTAATGTAAAACTACACTATACATTTTACACATGAATAGCCGAGCTGGTAAAATAAAAAAGTGTCGGCATGCAATACAAAATAAAATTAAAACGAAGTGTGATCCAACTCCAAATAATTCGTTTTTCATTGACTATTTATGGTGCAAACGGTTTAGGGAGACACTAGATCGCTGGATCATTCTATACTTCAACCTCCAGCGACACCCATATATTGCTAAAGCTCCCCTGTATCCTGTTCGGGCGAGACTGGCTGTGATGGTAGGCGTAATAATATGGAGGCAACGGTCAATAGAATGTCGCTTTAAAGTGTTCTTTCCTTTTCACTGTTTTGATAATTTTCTAATGAAAGTCAAAATTGAAAATTAAAATTGCTGTTTGACACTATTTAAAACAAAAATGCCGCCGGCTGCTCTTTGTCGAACATCCTTGCAGTAAAATTACAATGACATGAAAAATGCAGATGACAGGCAGTATTAAAACTACAATTGGAACTACGATCATCGGTTGTTAGGTTAAGTAAATGGTAACAATGAAGTGATCTGCGATTTTTTTAAATTGGTTTATATAAAAATTAGAGTAATAAAGTAATGTAAAACTACACTATACATTTTACACATGAATAGCCGAGCTGGTAAAATAAAAAAGTGTCGGCATGCAATACAAAATAAAATTAAAACGAAGTGTGATCCAACTCCAAATAATTCGTTTTTCATTGACTATTTATGGTGCAAACGGTTTAGGGAGACACTAGATCGCTGGATCATTCTATACTTCAACCTCCGGCGACACCCATATATTGCTAAAGCTCCCCTGTATCCTGTTCGGGCGAGACTGGCTGTGATGGTAGGCGTAATAATATGGAGGCAACGGTCAATAGAATGTCGCTTTAAAGTGTTCTTTCCTTTTCACTGTTTTGATAATTTTCTAATGAAAGTCAAAATTGAAAATTAAAATTGTTGTTTGACACTATTTAAAACAAAAATGCCGCCCTGGCAGTTCTTTGTAGAATGTAACCCTCAAATGTTCAGTATTTTGACGAAATTAATTTGTTTTTGTATAGACACTCGTTTGAGGGTATTCTTTCAATGTTTGTTAGTTTTACACTTTTGGTGAGGTCAGGCTGATACAGAGGGGTGGTCCCTCCAATCGATAGAGTCACAATGGGGTTAATCCTCCTTGCGACATTATCAGAATGGGGGTCAACCAGAACGGAGGTTGGTATCAGACGTTCCCTTTCCTCTGAAGGGAACCCACATTAAATTCAGTAAAAATGAAAGTGTCTCGAAAGTCGAAAAGGTAAAATCTGTCGAAAACCTTTTTTTAACATTAAAATTACAATAACATGAAAAATATTTTGTGTACTAATAAAATATTTCCGTTTTTCGCTTTTTGAGTCGGTAGTGCGTGGCGTCGGTTACTGGCTCTTGTGTTTCAGAATGTGCGGGAGTGCCTACGTTTTCGGTTGAGTCGAGACAGTGTTGTCTTAAGGTAGAATGCTTATATTAAATTTAAACAGTGCACAACATTTTACATCGTGTAAACACGAATAATTTTGGTATTGACCTGTAGCACTCACATTTTTCTTCCAAGACGACGCTGCGGGTTGATTCGTCCCCCGGCTCCGTGTTCGCGCGAGTAAGTGTTTAAATAAAAATTCAAATCATTAAACCGAATAATCTTTCTGCTGCCACTAGAATCTACAGGACAACGACACGGCCAACCAGATTGAAGGGATCACCATCGACCAGTCGAGTGACAGTGTTAAAAATAAAAATTTAATAAGAATTCGCGACTTTTAACTCGTTATGTATTTAAATAAATTGATATAATAAAACAGAGACTCCAGTGCAGTGTCTAAATAATCAATAAAGTAACAGTATAGTCAGTGCGCGACTTTCAACTCGTGTGCAAAACAGGATCCAGGGCCTTACAGAGATTCGTCATTCTTCACAAGTTGGTATGTATTACAATATTTTCTTGATTTGTATTGCTTTCCTTTAACAAGGCATTTGATAAATCTGCAAATGTCGAAGCAATACTTCATTGTTTTTTATCCACAAATTTTTTTAAAAGATTAAATTTTGTATACAATTGATGCTGTTATCATTATTGATTGATAAGAAATGCATTTTATTTTTTTTTAAACAAATAATTTCAAAATTGCACATTTAAAAGTACCAACGCAGCATATTCTACTATTTTTTTGAAAAAAAACATTAATATAATATAAAACTACGTAATCTTTTTTAAAGGGAAAGAGGTTAATTTTTTATTATTTCGGGTAATACATTCGTTAATAAAATTTTATAGTAGCCTACGCCCGCTGATGAGAATGATAGCTGTGTTGGTGTGGGAGAGGGGTCGTGTATAATTTTGTGGATTTAGGCTTGCCACGAATAAATGGCTTGACTTGTCATTTTGCTTTGGTGAATTATATGTACTTATCTGTCTTTTTTTCAGTGCTAACACGTTGATTAATTATCGATAATTTTTGTTACCATTTCTTCAAAAAAAAAAGAAGCGGGAAATTGGCATTTTTTCAACTTTTAAAAAATTAATACCATTAAAAGTATTAACTTTACGAAAAAAGTTTTGGTCATTTCCCTTTGAAAAAAGGCCAAAAAATAAAAAAAATATTGTTGATTGAAATTTTTCTTCTTATTGTTATAAATAATTGTTTTAGACAATATCAGACCAGATTTCCGCCTGGTAACATATGTTTTCATAATCAGTACGCTCTCCTGAACTGATTCCCGAAAAAGAAATTGAATTCGGTCCCACCTGGTGTAAAACGCCTTTACTATTTTTTTATGTAAATAATGGAATGCAAATTAACAGAAAATGTGTCTTTTGTTTCAGATATCAACTTGTAATGAATCTGCTTTGGTGAGTTTTTAAAAATTTTTCTGTGATCTTGAGCTTCTAGCCAATAGAAATTCTTTAATAAATAAACTTCGATTAACTTGAAAGGATGTTTTCTATTGACTGGAACAACTCAGACTGCAGATTTTTTGGTTGTGGTAATTATATTGGGATCCATCGTTCCTCTTCTATCTTTCGCGACGCGTTAAATTTCAGATAGGGTCTCCGTGACATTTTTTTTTCAGGTATTTTTCTGTATAATTTTAACGCAATGCAAACTTCGACATTTCTTAATCACGTGAAACATTCACAACTACCATCAGTATTGTCTTTCAATGTTGAAATTTGCATTGTTTTAGTATAGACCTTTTTGCGTCCGAACATATTTTCAATATTTCTGTGTTTGAGATATTGAAAATACGTTCCCTTTGAAATATTTAGTATCACCAAAAATTACACTGGGGCGCGTCTAGGGGTTTTGGGAAGCAGTCAGTGTGCGTTGCGGGCTGCTCTGTAGGGTTCGGTATCCGGTCTCGTTAGCATAGTTCCCCATTCTTGTGAGACCATCGCAGCTTTCGCGTTAGCTTAGCTGGTTTTTTGAACGCACAAGGTCCTTGCGCGGTTTGTAGGTATCTCTAGGACAGGACCTAGGGTTGGACCACTGGCTCGCGTAAGTAGGAGGCCTTGGGTCATGTAAGCAACAGCCATAGTTGATCCAGGGGCGGAGGTGGTCCGAGTAGAGCTCGATCATTAAAGTGAACACTATACACACACTACAACAAACCGATTCCTCCGTGAGACCGTGACGGACCCCTTCAGTGCGGGGGTTCCAACAAAGGTGGAGCGACAGTTCAAGTCCTCTGCCCAACTATACCAGCGGTGATAGACAACAAGGTGTGCTCTATCCAACCATATTCAGTGATAAAAAATTCCTAACCCGGCCATCCTCTGTTTTAGGGGCCCGACAAGTGTGAATGTTCTTACTTATGGGCTCGGTAGGGTACCTTTAATTCCTTTACCTTTTATCCTTTCTGTCCGTGTGTTCCATGTGTTCTTCTGTATGAATGTTTTGGTGTTAAAGCAAAAACGCCAGGGAATTCTGATTTCCTAAAGGACTCTCTCGCAACGGGAGTTCCAACGGTGGTAGGTGGACAAATTGTTGCCTGACCCAACTGAAGGAGAAATAAATTTTTTATCAGTGGTTCTCTTATTAAGAAAACTTTCAAATAATATTTCGGCTTTGTTGTAATATTTCAATGAGAATCATTTTTTTTCACTAATTGACAATACGATGTAGTAGCTTATTGATGGGCCTATAAATATGCTACTAAGTCATCAGTAAATAGTAGGTAAAAACTAGTTTCCAAATTATTTATGATCGATTACGATATCTCAATTTCTCCTTCAGCCTTTTTTTCAGCCGAACGGAGGGACAAGCCATCGTCCTCTGTTCCAACGACCTTTTTAAAGATTTTGATTTTTAATGTCGCGATTTTTTTGCTTATAGAATGAATTTCATTAATATTTTTTGCATACATATTTAAAAGTTAGTTTATTGCTTTTTTTAACTTCTGTTTTGATAAAGTTTGTTTATTTTAAATGTAGCTACATGTTCTTGGTAGGTTGTATATATTTTTTAATTCTAATATATAGTTTAATGTTGCAAGTCAAATCAGTTTTTAAATTCGTAGGCTTGTTTTAGGTACGTCGTTTATTATAACCAAAGTGGTCGTCGCATTTTCTGCAGATGAATCGCGCGCGTCAATTCCCTGTGGGCCCTCCTATGGGCCCGAAAAAAACCCTGATCCCACACTGTGCATGATTTTTGGTATTATGTAAAATCTCCTCCGGGTACAACTCGCAGTTGTAGTTTAAAACACTGTGAGACTGTCTCTTGGGGGCGCAAGGCATAAAATTGATTAGAATGTTTACTAATTACTAATCATTTTTTCGTAATATTATTTTGCTCTATTATTGAGCTAAAATTTAGTTTTTCGATTGATAAACCAGTCGAATTTTATATTTATATGTACTCGAATTTTATTATTTTACAGTGTTTTAATGAAAAATTTCTTTACATACAATAAAAGAAAAGTTTATCCAATTACTACGTGATAAATGAAGATATCGGTATTAAAAATTAAACTAAAAATTCTTCCAAGATTCGAGAAACGTAACCAAAATTTCTATAAACATTAAGTTTTAAACAATTTGCATCGCTTTGTTAGTCCGATTAATATGTATGATGAACGAGGTCGGATCTTATTTTTTTTATTTAATATCTCAGCTTCTATTGGCTCTACAAAAAAAATAGATACGGCATTTTAAACCAAAGTTGAAAATGAATCGCAACAAATGGGTTTTCTCAATTTTCTCTGAATGAGTAACACGTGCGGGAAAACATGTTTATTACCAAACTTACACTGCGAGGAAAAATCTAGAATTTGGTATGTTGAATGTTTATTTTCGAGAAACAGTGTAAATAGCAGAGTTCGCGAACATCGGCATATTAGCTAGTTGCCGCCGACAAGTGGATTAGGCCTACCGGGGAAACCACGTTAAAAAAACGCGCCTTGAGCTCGACCTCTACCTGGGGTGGTGTGGAACAGAGTTCAGCTACTATGTGCACCGTTGCTCGAAAATATTATAGTATAGTATATAAAAAAAAAACTTCGGAGAAGTAAAAACTTCGTTCTGTGCTAAATTCAAAAACTTGAGGCGACTGAATCTCAGAATTATAACTTAAAAAAAAAAGAATTTCGAGGCAGACAAGAAATTGAAATTAAGCTCGAAATTCTGTGCCTAAGACGTCGAAAAAAAAAAAGAATTTTGAGGCAGACAAGGAATTGAAATCCAACTTCGAAATTTTGTGCTTATAAAAGCTACAAGAGCAACAGCAAAAAAATGCAAAGACGGTGTTCGCATAACTCCTTTAGTTACCACTAAAAAAACGCCGTCTGTGCACTTTTTTTTGCTGTTGCTCTTGTAGCTTTTATAAGCACAAAATTTCGAAGTTGGATTTCAATTCCTTGTCTGCCTCAAAATTCTTTTTTTTTTCGACGTCTTAGGCACAGAATTTCGAGCTTGATTTCAATTTCTTGTCTGCCTCGAAATTCTTTTTTTTTTTAAGTTATAATTCTGAGATTCAGTCGCCTCAAGTTTTTGAATTTAGCACAGAACGAAGTTTTTACTTCTCCGAAGTTTTTTTTTTAAGATTTCACGTCTTTTTCCAAAGTGTGAGACATTATTTTTATTTTTTCTCCAAAAAATAAACATATGTGCATTTTTAGAATTAAGAGGCCACAGATTCCATGAAGGCCAATTTTGAAGGCATGAAAAAAAATCAATGAACAAGACCAACCATTAAAAATACAAAAATTTTTTCATATCATTTGTAAAATACTTATTTTGCATTAAAAAAGAAGTTTCACTTTGAAAACTTTATCTTTTTAATTTTTGTTGCACTTTTTATGATAAATATGTTTTTTAATAAATTAAATTATTTAAATCTAACTTCAATCATATATTTTGTTATTTTTTAATAAAAAATTTGACGAAAGTGTATTTTTCAAAAAACAAGAAAAAAAAATATAAAAATTAAAAAAGAAATAAAAATATGTATATGAGAAAAAAATTGAGAAAATAAATTAAAAATAAAAAAAACAATTAAAAATATAAAAAAAAAATTAAAATTAAAAAAAAAATAAAAAATATGATTATATTATATAAATATCAAGTGGAAATAAAATGGAGTAGAAAAAAAAAAATTTCCAATGATGCCGGCGGGAATCGAACCCGAGACCCTGTATTAGTGTTATTACTAGTCTAACGTCGTAACCGTTAGTCCACAGGCACACACGCAGTGCAAGCTGTTATTGTGGTACAGAAGTATATATGGGTGATACGAAAAATCGGTCCTATGAAAGTCACGTGGTCACAGAACTATAAAACTTGGAAACTGGTCTCATATACACGGCGTTATATGGGAGCTAGGCAAAATCAATGTATAAGAATACGTTAGAGATACGTCGGCATTTAGCACAGAAAAGAATCTCTAACGAGATTCTTCGATTGCAATAAAAGTAACTCCCCGGGATCACATTTCCGGACTTCGTGCCCATGGAGACTTTTGATCAGCGTCGATTTTTGGACAATATCCCCGAGTATGGAAGATTTTAACCGAGGGCCGATTCCCATATGTTCCGTGCGGGGTCCTTTGTCTGGGATACTGGATTGTTATAATGTGACAACTTAACACGATATAATTAACTACAATTATATAGAAATGAAGTAGATCATTATCAGCCTTCCGATTGGCTGACAGATTTACTGTGTTACGTCCACTGGTCCGTGCGAACCACAAGGAACGTAATTGTTTATATATGTTACGGTTAATACAAGAAAGTAGTTTATTCGCGAATTAACCGGCTAATACCCGAATTAACCAACGTCACGTCAAGGATTGGTTAATTCGGGTAATTAGCCGATTAATTCGCGAATTAACTACTTTCTTGTATTAACCGTAACATATACATTATTTCTATAGATAAAGAAGTGTGACTAGTCGTCTACGTCATTATATTATGACGGTTTATATTCAGGATTTAAAATGTATAAGGTATATTTTTAAATGCTTGTTTGCAATTAAGATAAAGGCTATATAAGAACTAAAAAGTTGATTTACATTATTTGCTTAATTAAGATAAACTCACCAAATAGGTTGGTCCTAATGAGTCCTAATGACTCGTCGAAGATAATAACCAAATGAACATTAACATGCTGTGTCAAATAACAAACCATTAACAATAATTGTTCATTAATTGTGTGCTAAACTTGAAAATTACATTTTAAAACATTTTTCAACAGTGTCCACCGTGAACATACTGTGTCCATCATGGACATAAGTATTTTCCCTTTAATAAATATGGAATCAAAAATGTTCAAAACGTATGTAAAAATGTGACAGTGGGGGGATTAATAGTTTCAACTCTCTAGGAAAAAGCTACTCTCGTTTTGTAGTGCTCCCTCTGTGATGGTGTCCTAGGCCTGTGCTTAGTGTGTTAAATCCACGGTTTTCACATCAAATACGAACCTTTAGACCGGTTAACCGATTATGTGCCCAGACTTAGTCAAAACCCAGAAACTACTCAACCAATTTGTATGTGGTTTTCACTATTATCAAGATAAAATATATATATCAGAAGGTTTAATTGATTATTTCTCATTGTGCTATCTTTGTTTTTATTCTCGGGCAACGCCGGGCAATCGCAGAAATGATAATGTATTTGGAATTATTTTGTCGTGGTATTCCTACCACTTGGTAACTAGAACACGTACACTGGAAAGTTTCTTTAACACGTAAAAAGCGCAAATATTTTGATAATGCTGGGTGACAAGTATTTGATACTTCAGTATATTCAATTTAACAGTTTGGTTACATAAACTACACTTTTATAATATTGTCAACATTGAACCTGGCATATGGCACGTTCATAGATATCATAAAATATACCTAGATGGAACCGACATCTCAAGTGTAACCTTTAAATTTTCGAAGCCATGTTCTTTCAAAATTTTTGACGCGAATATCTGCCACGTCTTTTCGTGAATACTACTCCGTGAAAGCAGCCGAACATTTGACTTTAAACGCCTCCATGTTTACAGCAAGGGCGTAGATATTTTTTTGTTCAAGGGGCGGGGGGGTAAGCAAAACAATAAATTTATTATTTATTAATATCACACAAGAATTCTCACGAAGGAAGGTGTAAAGCAAAATATTAATTCCCAAAACAATTTTAGAAATTTTTTTTCAAAAAGTATTTTTAAATTTTATTTTTGACGTGATAACGTCTTATAAATTGATGAAATAAATTGATGAAACACCGGCTGCATGCACGAAAAAGTGTCACGTTCCGAAATGTGTCACGTTCCGCGCACGATCGGCCCAAGTTTGACAGCTACTAAAATTTAGGTTATGTATTATTCGAGCGGAATACGTTATCACGTAAAACTATCGTCCGTAAACCGACTTTACAGACAACCAATTTTTTAGCCAGGTATTCGTATTATTTTCAGTTTTATTTTTTTATTATTATGATCCTGGGGGGGGGGGTAATTACCCCTGTACCCCCCTCCCTATCTATGTCCTTGGTAAACAGACGAAATTAGTAATATGTCGCTCAGATCGCCCAAGTCGAGTATATCGTCGATAGATCGCTTCCAATTTGCCCAGTTGTTGGATCCCTACTCCTTTAAGCAAATCGAATCGTGGTTGAAATGTTAACGCGTTGCATCGTGTGTGAACGATCGTGTATTTATTATGGGAATGATAAAATTAAAAAAAAAATGTTAAAGGCGCAGTTCGGGATTTTTCGTGAAAGCGTCAAATATTACTGTTTCCGTAGACGTTTGGGTTTTTTCGTTTCCTTTTCAACGCTTTTGCTCGATACTGGATTTTTTACGTTTTGTGCATTCCTTTCAATGCAAGCTTTCCATTGACTTGCTTTTTCTATAATTCCGATATATTTGCGGATCAAACGAGACATGTTAAACTATTTTGTAATTTTCAATTTAATACCGATTTTCACTTATATTTCGGCGACTATTTTTATTATCTCATTTCAGATTCTCCGCGAGCCCTTCACAACGACACCCAAATCAACGTCCTAGCTAAACGCGTTTCCACGCTACATTACTAAGCTAATTCACGACTATCACGCGCATGCGTTTACACTCGTGCGACGGCGTCACAGACAAAACAAATCGTGCACGACAAACGCGTACAGAAATGATCTATCCGTTTTGAATTCGACTATTATTCACGCATTATTAGCGTCTCAAATTTGATGATATTTTTAACATAAGCTATCACCGTACTTAACGAGCGTATAGACCCAAAGCTTCTTGGTTTCCGGGCTTGTATGCCGTGGTCCATTGGTATTTCTACCTGACGTTTCGGCTACAACTGCGGTAGACATTATCAAAGGCGAAGTGTCCTTCACAGCCTAGAAGGACACTTCGCTCGCTACCACATCCTAAACACTTGGATAGAGCGTGTAGACGTTTTCAAGTCAAAATGATCAAATAGACGCGTTGTGCTCTATCTATTTACCAGGATTATATGACGCACGTATACCCACTGTGACACTTCTCTGTGCTCTGTAGTTAACAACAACTACCTAATGAGCTCAACTTTTTCGGTGCGCGTAACCTGTCAACCCTGTGATATGATGTGCTAGCACAAACTTTTATTATAAAAACTTTTCCTCGAGAATTCCTTTTTTTTGATACTGTATTTACTGTATGTCCTTTGCTGGTATTTACAGTTTCATATTTATTTTACAAATACTAACAATTTCTCTTCTCATGTTTTTCTTTTTATTTTTGACCTCTGCATTTAGCAATAAAAATATAGCTTTTTTTGACGTGATAACGTCTTATAAATTGATGAATCACCAATCTTATAAATTGATAAAACACCGGCTGCATGCACGAAAAAGTGTAACGTTCCTAACGTAACGTTCGTAACGCGTAACGTTCCGCCTGACCCTGTGCGTGCTTTTCTCGAAAACGGCCCTAACGATTTGGATGAAATTTACTGAAAAGGGATTTTGGGGGGCAAAAAATCGTTTTAGCTAGGTCTCATCTCTCGAAAAAATCGTTTTCTTACAAATTTTATCATTATAAAAATCAATTTTTTGACGTATGAAAATACTTAAATATAATAAGTAGGTTTTGGAATTTTATATTATAAACAGTGAAACAATTGTTTTATAAATATTATGACAGCTAATCTTTGAGACTTAAAATAAATACGAAAGAAAGAAAGTTAAAAAAAACAATTATATTATATGGTGAGTAATTTAAATAAATAAAATTAACCTAAATTTGAAGCGAAAGATGCAATATCATAGATTCGAATTATTATAATTATTATATAAATTTAGGTTATGTATTACGGAATACGTAAACTATCGTCCGTAAACCGACTTTACAGACAACCAATTTTCTCAACTGATTTCATGATTATTATCGACCAATTTTTCAGACAAATATATTAACAAAAAATAGTAATTAATACATTAACGTTTCGGTCCGGATTTGGAAACAGACGTTAAACATATTATTTTCAGTTTTATTTTTTATTATTATTGTCCTGGGGGGGATAATTACCCCCTTTACCACTCATATCTACGCCCTTGATGAATGTGACTTTCCTAACGAAGTATTGCAGGTCTTATAGGTTACTTTTAAACTATCAACAGACTTTGTGAGCGAGAACTCAACTAATTAAATGATCCTTCATGCAGGCTTCTGTGTCAGGCCTTCTTCTAGGCGCTGTGAGATTGAAGAGGTTGCAAATGATCATATCCTTTAATGAATCTCGACAAGAGCAAATGTTGAAATATTATTAAAAATAAAAGTGTTGGAATTGTCCAGTTTTAAATGTGAACACCAATTAATAATAACCAATCGCTAGACATTGTAACAACTACAAAGTGAAATTGTTGAATCGTGAAATTAACTCTCATTCTATTCACGATACCAATGGTGTTCCTGTTATAAACGATATCAGAGAGAGATACTGTATAGAAGTTTTTTTTTTATTAACGAACACAAAATAACCTAAAAGATTAATCGATCATATGATCATTAGAACTGTATAGAAGTTTATTTCTAATGAAACAGTGTGGCCGGAAATTTTAGTTTGTCTTATTTCTGTTCGATGACAGAACGATCGAGGTTTAGTTTCGGTGAACAGAGGTGGGGGGCGTATATTTACATTCTAATCTTCAGAAGTAAATTTGAGCGTTTATCTAAACACCGTAGAAAATAAATATAAGAAATTTATCAATTTCTGTCGATTTTTTTTAAATTAATAAAAAGTTATCAAAAATATTTACAATGATTAAGGTGTGAAGCTGAAATTATTAATTATCGCCACCTGGCGTTGCGGTTTCGAAACTTGAGTGCGCCGCATCGCTATCTGGACATTTGGGGTGGGAATTGCGCTTTGGGATGATCGCCAAATATAACACCGGATTGAAGTTCTATACAGTCTCTCTTCTCTGACCATAGTAAAACATACTATTTGAAAATGGAATAGTCCTGTCGCGGAATAAACTTGAAAAACAAAATGGTTGGGGTACAGCTTTATTTGTGGAAAAACAAGGAAAAAGGTAAGAAATTAATAAGTCAGTTTTGGCTTAGGTTTCTTTTCTGCTTGCATCCCCGGGTAGTAGTAGACGCTGTTACTAACCATGCTAAAATTGTAATTTGTACCTTCACAAAATTAAACTATGGTATAAAGGCACAGTAGCTACATTGCTACAAAAATGTCATTGTTTTACGTAAACACGTAGCAAAACGTTTAATTTATGCACGGCATTAATTAAAAAAAAATGTGTAATAAAAAATACGCATTTAACCGCAATTAGAAAAATGCGCCATAAAAATAAGTTTGTACTACAGTCACTTATGCACATTATCTTGGCGCATTAAATATTTAAATATAGAGGCTTGACTTTACCAGGTAGGTACCTAAAATAATAACTCCCGATACACTTAATTTAACACGAGCCTCTATAAAATAGCAGCTTTTTCATGCCTGTATAGCGGTTGTAAAATGACCCCTTTTCACACTAGTGTTTTAAGTGAAACAAAAGTAATTCGACTTTACTAATCAAATAGTTATATTTCTGCCAGTTGCCATTTAAACATATATGAGCAACAGAGATAAATCCAATATGACCGAACTGAACTGTCAAAAATACTACAAATATGCTTATTTTGATGTGAAAATCAGCTATTTTATAGGTTCCTAATGATGTTATGATACGTGATACGACATGAGTCATAACTTCGTACTTTATGAATACTTATTATACTATAAGTATAACACATTGTGTTCGTATAACCGTATCAAACGAGTCGAACTGACATGGACACGAAACATGCGAGTAACGAAATGAATTTGTAAGTAACGATTCGTTACTTCGAGTCAGACGATGTACCCGTTACTCAGTAACGAATACATACTGTTTGTTACAGCTCTACAGCCGAAACTGAGACTGAAATCGAAATTCGGTTTCGGTTTCGGCCGTAAAAACTAGTTTCGGTCGGACACTAATATAGATATATAGCAAATTTTTTTAGCCGTTTTTGTGTCATAGAGTTACAATTTAATTTATATTCGGATATCCTGACATAAGTGGTGTCCTCGACAAGCGTATAATATATAATATTGCTTATATCACCCTATATACAATAACGGTGACATTGAACAGAATTTGATATGCGTAGCTTTGAATCAAGTACAATCGAGAACCTATCATTTTATATTTGAATGCAAAGTGAAATACGTCTAAAAATATATGTATGTAATATTTTTCAAACTTCCTCGAGTGAAGCGTATGTCCTACCATCCTACGTGTGTCAAATTCCGTATACGGTGCGACGCGCGTATTTTGTAGACCTTCCCGAAGGTTTATGCCGTAACAGGAACGAACGTCGCTGTTCCATAATGATGCAACGTGACGGGTGAGATGAACGCTTTTTTTTAAATTAAAACTGCAATATCTAGCCTCACCATCAACGTACACTCGTGGACATGCCGTTAGCGTTGTTAAAAGTGTCCTCCCTCGAAAGAAAAAAATAGGGCGATGTTGTTGCCATCTCTATCTTTCCCAAAGTAAATACCTTAAGGCATAGAATTTCTCAACCTTTTTATATCCGCGGACCACTAAAAAATTCAAAAAAGTTTTGCGGACCATTAACATTGGAATAAAATAATAAATATTTGTAGAATTGATTTTTAATTCAAAACAATTAATTTCGCAACACCGTATACTGATTTAACAATATTTAGGTATATTAAAACAGACAGTAACAAAAAACGAGTGTGCTTTAGACCACACGACTGAAGTAAAACTTCTTCCTGCCATAATTTGTTATTATTCCCACGAAAATTCACAAAATATGAACTTTAAAATGATTTTACAACTTTATTAACTTTAAACATAGAATATTTAATGTATTGAACAAAATATTAATTTATAAAATTGTTCAAGAACGAAATGAACAGTCTAATGTAAGAAGAAAGAAATATAAACATAAAGATAATGAAAACAAAAGTAATACATTGCAATTATTTTAAGCGTAAATCTGTATGAAATATTGTTTAAAGTAGGTTTACAAAACTTTTTCCTGTCACCCGATAGCGCCACTGACAAGTAAAGTATGTGTCATTCTATTGTTAGTACTGCTTATATTTTTGGCCACCTGATGGCGCCACTAGCCAGTATTTGTCAACCTCTTTCTATCTTCACTAACTTATATCTCCCTCTCAACTTCCGTTCGCCTCGCCCGATCACACTTTCCGTAAATCTCTCGTCAGGCATTCACCAGCTTACTCCCCAAGTCAAGCGTGCGTAAAGAAGTTTTACTTCAAAAAAATATAGTTTAAAAATCCGTAAAATACATCCCATAATCTTCGCGGACCACCGGTTGAGAAACTATGCCTTAAGGGGACGTCCATTATTTATGTGAGGTGTTAATAATTAAAATTTTGACCCCGTTCCCCTTGGTTAGATTTGGTAAGATGTTGTGGGACCTCCTCCCCCGTTATGTGAGATTTACACTATTTTTTAGAATAATTAAAATTTGATACGTTCATGTACTTTGCTTCATGCCACTAAATAGCTAAGCGTTTGATGTCTTCTGTGTACTACATTTTTTTCTGTGAAATAAGTACTTAGCATGACTTAATTTAGAGCTGTAACAAACCGTATGTATTCGTTACTGAGTAACGGGTACATTGTCTGACTCTAAGTAACGAATCGTTACTTACAAATTCATTTCGTTACTCGCATTTGTCGTATCCATGTCAGCTCGACTCGTTTGATGCGGTTATACGTTATACGAACGAAGTCATATCGTATCACGTATGCGACGCGCCTCGATGCGATGGTACATGCTTGATGCTGTTAGTACACGATTGTATGCCGTATGAAAAGTAACGAGTAACGTAACGATACGAAAGTAACGGGTACTGGTTCTTTAAGTAACGAATACATACGGGTACACAATTTCTCGTTACTTTTACAGCTCTATGACTTCTCTATGTCTTCTAAGCATCGAGCGTGTTTTACTAAGTGCTTTAAGCATGGTAAGTGCTAAAAGCAACATTGCAAGCGCTAAGTTCTCAGCAACGCGCCCAGCTCCGGTTTTATAAGTCGACTATTTATACGGCCATAATTCCGTATATTGAGAATACAATTTAAAGTGGGCCATGCCCTCATATCCAGCTCCTCCAACACATAACTCACCAGCATCATCTACATGTACCTACTGTATACCTACATATATAATGTAAAGGATAATAAAATAAATATTTGCTTAAAAGTACAACGCACATTGTGTTTCAGTAACACTCAGCTTTAAACTAAATTATTTTTGAACAACAAACACGATTTTGATATTAAATCTTTTAGCGCGAAATGTTTTGCAAATATAATTTCGAATGCAAACACGGTCAATTTTGACAACAAAACTAATGTGTTTGGTCATTTATAAGTAAACTAACTTTTATACCCGCGACTTCGTCCGCTTGGAATCGGTCTGTACAATTGATTAAAAAATTCATAAATTCAAGCAAGACTCTAATTTAACATGTTTTTTGTTTTATACTTATCAGCTTTTATCCGCGACATCCTGCTACTGGCAAATAACAATAGCACACAGAACTGCCTACAACAATGCGCACAAGTAGAATGTCTTTGTATAGTAGCAAGTAGCCAAGTTCCGACCTTCTTAGAATTAGAGACCGGTTTGGAACATTCGAGAAAGACAAAAAAAGCCGACAGAATTGCGTAGAAAGAATATAGACCCAGGTAGATGTTTCCAGAATATTCGACCACGCGGGAGTCGAATAGACCGCGCTTAGATTAGACACGGTTGCGACGCGGTGAAGTAAACACGCGATTTAACCAGTACGAAATAAGTACAGATAGCGGTGTGGTTATTAGACCATTGAGTTCGGATATAAATTTACTAAAGTGCGAAGATAAATCTTGTGTATAGTCGTCTTATAGTGTTTTTGTGTACATAGAGATTTATTAGTGACTTTTTTATTTTATTAATTAGAATAAGTTGTTTTTCTGTTACGTTATTAGTTTTGTCACATTTTACAAAATTAGTTTGATTGTTTTGTTAACGTTTTTATTATTGTAAATAAATATTCTCCACCAGTTTTGTTACAATACTAAGTATTAGAAATTGTTTTCGCGAAATGTTGAAGCGTCGCTAAATAATTTCATACTATTGAAAACACATTTTGTTAAAGCCTGTCAAAATACATTCACATATTATTTATTGTTCTTTTAGGATTATATATGTCCAAACAACCTTTACAATGAATTTGATTGTTTATTGAAAATTTTGAACTCATTCAAAACTTCTGATCTCGAATAATGTAAAATGGATAGTCATCAGTTCAAATAAATAGTACACAAAAAAATGTTTTTGCACACCTCTCTATAAAATAGCTGCTTTTCATGCTTGTGAGCGGTCGTGAAGTGACGCATATTATCACTAGTGCGTAAAGTAATATAAACGTAGTGGTACTGCCATTTCTATAATAAATCATGGTCTAACCGCATGAGATTTCAACGCAGCCTACAATTAGAAGAGCACTTCCTCAAAATTGAATTGTCCAAAAACTTCTTTAAAAAAATACTATATATATCTCGTCTAACCGCATGAGATTTCAACGGAGCCTATAATTAGAAGTGGGTTTTCTGCAAAAATTTTGAAAATTCAGTGAGAATAAGCTATATTATAGGATGTACCTACTTAATAATAATACTATATATCTCGTGCTTGATGAACTCATGCTACTGTTAAAATTAGCTATAGCCTCGTTTTTTACATATTGTCACATTAGTAAAACGTTAGTCGTTACGCATTAGAAACATATAATATAAAAAACATTGCAAATAATATTTTTAATCAAAGAAACAGGATTTTAATCGAAAAAATAATAATATAAATTATATATATATATATAATAATGTTATCAGACACATTTTTTATCACGGAAAGTAAAAAAAATACGTCCCTTTTTTATTTCACGAGCCTCTCAAAAAAATGAAAATGAAACGCTTTACCTGGGGATATACAGTCATCATCCACTTATGCAAGTTTTAAAAATAAATGTAAAAGCTTACACTTAAGCTCCGTTAAATATGAATAATCACCTATTTTTTCCTTTCTTGTTTAATGTACTATTATTATACGTATTTTTTTTTTAATATCAGTGAGACTTCAAGTCGTCATTTTAGATATTTTTTAAATTGTAGATATGAATTTTATACATTTGGTTTTTTTATGACTAGATAATCTATAAATACTAGCGGTCCGTTCCGGTTCACCCGGGTGCGATAGATATAATTCCGCAAAATGCATTTCGTTTACAGTGTCTGAACTAATAGCTTTGAGCAAATTCTACCAGATTTGCTTCTGAGCTAATTCTATTAGATGTCGCTACTTGATACAAAACAGTTTTTTTGTTTGGTTCTGAACTAATAGTTTTGAGTAAATTCTATCAGATGTCGTTGCATGTTACTAAAACAGTTTTTTTTACGAAACACCGCAATTTTGTACAAAATATTTCATAAAAACTATCCTATAGCGTAAGTTGCACCAATGAAGACACATATACAAAATTTCATTAAAATCGGTTCAATGGTTTCGGAGATTAACGCGGCCAAAATTGTGACACGGGATTTGCATATACCGGGTGTTCAAAAAGTCCCGCAATGCCTGAATATCTTAGAGATTAAGTTTTTTTGAAAGTTGCTCAACTCGTTGTAATGAATTTTTGGGCAAAATTTTCCCCCAAGAGGGTGCCCCCGTGGGGGGCAGGGGATAAACACAGCAGCGGCAATAATAAATATATTATTATATACAAGATATATATACAGTGTAACGTCTTTATAACGAATCTCAAGGGACCGAGCATTTTTTTTCGTTATAAAGAGTTTTCGTTATATGGAGGGACGAAAGAAAAATAACCAAATTTCACATAATTAATTTATTCCAAACACATACAGTCTGTTAACTTTGCCTGGCGTTTTTTGCTATGCCGATATTTGTTTTGTATTTTATTAAGTATCTTATGCATCACTTAGGATGTGGTGGAATCATCTTAATTAAACAATAGGAATTTTTCGATAAGTTTGACGGCATCATTTGCTTGTTGGTGTTGGTGTTGGTTCAGAATCGTTCTCTTTACGTCTATAAGCATTTTCAGACGCCTAAATATGAACATATTTCTTCGTAATAACGAATGGCTGTTGCTCTATAAAGAGGGTATGAATGTATGGGTTTTAAGGTAAACCAACCAAATTGTACAAATTTCTACGTTTTTCGTTTATAACGAGGTTACATTGTGTGACATATGAATGTTGAAATCATTCCCTATTTTACCCCCTTGAGGGATGATTTTGCAAAAACGCTGAAACACTTAAAACTCTTTATTTCTTACCAAAAGCGTAAATATGAATTTTCATTGAGAAAATGATGGGTTCTCCATACGAAATTTCACCCTCTATTTCACCCCTTTCAGGGTTTTTTTGAGACAAAAGGAAGCCTATTGTCAGGATGCAATCATCTTCTTATCAAATATTATCGAAATTTGTTCAGCGATTTAGGCGTGAAAAGGTAACAGACAGAAATACAGAGTTATTTTCGCATTTATAATATTGGTACTTATGAATGACCAGGATTGGACGGTTAAATCTCGCGGTATGTTTGGTTTGGATGAAGAGTAAATACGTCAAAGTGGCTGCCCTTATGTCAGTATTCCTCGACAGCCCCGTAGGCGTTGACTTAAAGAAAGTCTACTGTATAGCATAAGAATGGATTACATGGAGGTGGTAGGGTAATAACGGTGATGCGACCTCAATATCTGACATTGCAATCCCTTCAACGCAACGTCGGGAATAATCGATCGTTGAAAATTGAAGCTATGGGTTCAAGTGTAAGCGATGAAAGTCAAATTCGACTATCATCGAGCATTGAACAGACATGATGGCATAGCATGAATAATATTTACCTGTCGTACCCTCACTAACACACATGCATACATACATTTATTATCTATACAGGGTGTTTACTATTAACACACAATGCATGCGCCCCGCTTAGAAAGAGTATAGAACTTAAATAAAAAAATTGGTTGTCTGTAAAGTCGGTTTACGGACGATAGTTTTACGTGATAACGTATTCCGCTCGAAAATCAATACATAACCTAAATTTTAGTAGCTGTCAAACTATATTTTTACCGACTAATAATTTGATCAACCAAAGCAAAATACATATTTTTAAGCAATTATAAAAGACATTTAAAAGAATGTATATATATTATATATTTATTATTTGTTAAAAAACCGTATAATTTATCTGGCCATCTGTCAGATGTAGCTTTCGCTGGAACAGCCAAAAAAAATGTTGAACGCACACTACTCTCTGACGTCACGTGAGAAGAGAGAGACTACCGCTTATATCGTAAATAAATGTGTCACGTTCCGCCTGACCTTCGAGCGGAATACGTTATCACGTAAAACTATCGTCCGTAAACCGACTTTACAGACAACCAATTTTTTTAGTTGCTTAAGTTGTTAGTTACTTGGAAGATTATTTGCTAAATAATAATTACAATAAATACAGTTTTTGCAGAAATAATTTTACAAAAATTTACAACAGGTGCGCAATTCAGTCTAGAAGACTGTTTTTTTTTATTGGCCACTTAATGAACGCTATGCATCGACGTAAAAAAGTGAACACTCAAAGCAAGGATTGAATAAAGGATTAATAAATGATTGATTGAATCGTTTGGACCAGGTAGAGATGATACATAGTACATACATTATCGATGGAGGGGTGTGTGAATTTGAATATGTTATTCGAATTGACAGTTAAAATTATAATCAACGTTGCGAACTTGCTCATGCGCATACGGGTACGGTTTGGTCACCGATGCTTTTGTAACTCCTCTTCAGTGATATAAATGAACCTGAAAAGCGCGAACGCGTACAGTGTAAAATATTGCTTACTAAAAACATACTTGTAAAACAAGAGGCCAAGTTCCAGTCAAAACTGTGTTCTGTTATCTTAAAAATGTAGAAGTTCCTTGCTTACACGTTTTTAGCAGTGTTTTGATAAGCACAAAATAATATTGTGTGAACTGATTTTACAAACTAAACTTTCAAGGCTCTCAATATTCTTCACTTCGCTAAGTTTGCCAAGTTTGGTTCGTAAATTTAAATATTTTTTGTGCTTATCAAAACACTGCTAAAAACGTGTAGGCAAGGAATTTGGCATAATTTACTACATTTTAATTATAAGATAACAAGACACAGTTTTGACGGTTGTCGTTTTATAATTTATTTTTATATATTACTAGCCGCTACCCGCGGCTTTGCACGCAATTGAGATGAAAGCGACAACAGTACTGTTTTGCCTCACAGGACTGCGCCTCACTCGGCAGCGACAACAGTAGTGGGGCCTTTGACTCCGCCGTATTACAGTCCTGCGTCACGGAGCAGCGCCCCAAAACAGTAGTGGAGCCTTCGGCTTCAACGTATTGCTGTATCACTTTAAAACACAATATATATTAGATATCGTGTCCATCGAGATAATAATTAATAAGAAAAATCACATTAGATTTAAATAAATCTAATTTGTCCACTATCCTGCGATTTTTCTTATTAATTTAAATCACAAAGTGTGTTTTTTTTTGAGGGGCAAAGCCCTTCGCGAGTGCGCGAACAACAAGTCACAAAAGTTTTATCCTAATTAGAAGTATCAAATGGGTGATCCGCGGGTTATAGGTTGTCCACGCCCTTATGTAGATCTATAAGTTTGTCAGTGAGTGCCCAAAATCGAGATTTTGGACACTGGTATCTTGGAAACTATTTCACCTAGACGTATGAAATTCGGAACGTATCTTCTTTAAGGTAACCTTAGCCGCCCCTGGACAAAGTCAGTTCAGAAACGTAACTAGTTTCGGAGATAGAGGGGGGAATCGAAGAAGGCTCGAAATGGTTCGTGTAAATATAGCACAACTCTCTGCGAGATCTTGGCCGACGCATTCCGTGCGCTTTGATAGAACGTTGGTATGGATAATAGTCCAAGAGCTTTTAAACATTTTTGGGACAGCAGTCTAAACAAATTTTAATATTATCTGTCTCTTTTTATAAAAAAAATTCAAATTGCGAATGTCATTATAAACTTAAAATTGTAGACAAAAGTATAGAATTTTAGGGAAAAAATTAAATTTTACAATTCATGCTCTCATTGAAAATTTGACTGTCTATAAAATCGGTCTTTAGGCATTTTTATACAGTTAATTGAAAAAAGTTAAAAAAATGTAAAGTTAAAAAAACATTACGTTTTCATTTTCAAAAATAAATTATTATTTTTTTAATTTCTGTACTTCTGAAGGCAGTTTTATATCAGTAAATCACAATTTTGAGAACATAACAAAAAGAAAAAAAAATTGTTGACATGGTCTGGTGAAGTACTTTTCATTTCTGAGTTGTGATTTTTGGTGCCCCTGAGACGTGATGCCCTAAGCAGCTGCTTATTTTGCTTATAGGTTAATCCAGCACTGCCCTCATGACTATCGTCGTAACTGCAATGGTCCTACGGTTTAAAAAATATTGTTACATTAATTTTCTCTCTCTCTCTCTCTTATGTAATATTATTACTTTTCCTTAGCTACGCAAGAAAATTGAACGTTGTTATTCTGAAAATATCTGAAGACATCGTTCGAAATGTCTGATATAAATCAGTAACCGTTGAAGTTATGACGAATAGTGATAATCGTTACTTTTAAGTATTCGTTACTATTCGGTACTTTGGTATTAAGTAATCATTTCAACTACTCGTTACTTTTATTACTTAGGTTACATACTAGTAATGTCGATTATCGTTACTTTTATGTATTCGTTACTACTATAGGTACTTGGGTATTAAGTAATCATTTCAACTACTGGTTACTTTGATTACTTAAGTTACATACATAAAATGTAGTACGTAGTGTCTGAACCAACAAATAATATTGCGTATAAAAACGTACTGAGTAAAATAAATAAGACGATTACTGACCGCGAAATATCAACATATCAACAATACAATAATACACAATTAATTTTTCTAAGGGCTATTGATATCGGCGGCATATTTATATTATACGTATCAGCTATCAGCGGCTCCTTTGTAGTGCTCCGAAATCTTAAGGTTCGCAGGAACTTAATGAATATCCTTATACTCGCATAATAAAATAATCAATAGTAATCAATAATCAATAGTAATCAATGTAATCAATAATCAATAGTAATCATTCAAGTAAAAGTAACGATTTACTTTTCAAATCGGTAATCGTTACTTCGGGTATTCTAGATTAACGAGTAGTTTCGTATCGTGTCGTTACTTTGTCGACATCTCTAATGACGAAAGTCATGAGGGGAAAACTTGTAGTGCTCATAGTGCCCTCCACATTGGTATAATAATTTTTGTCGTAGCTATAATAGAAGCGGAGAAAATTAGAAAACAAATTTTGCACCCTTCAGCCTCCCTGCCATCTCCCGTAACGCGAAAATTTTAGACTTTTGTGTATTTGGGATATTGAGAGGGACCTAAAAGCGTATGCAAAAATTCAGCGAGGTAGAGTATGTTTCCACATTAAGGAGGTTGATCCGTTACAGTCCCAATCAAAAGTAAGTCGAATTCTAAATGGGAACTTTTATAGTTTATAAGTCGATGATACCAATAAATTATTGTCATAAAGGCATAAATAAACAATTTTTTTAATATTAATTAATTATTTCCGTACTTTATACTTAATGGACTAACTTTTGTATTTTTTGTACAAAGTTAGGTTAAAAAAAATAAATTTATGTAAATATGTGTATTTTACATATTTTTTGCAGTAAATAATTGAAAAAAGAAATTAGAAGTAATAAAAATAAAAATTAAATCATTAAAAAGTTGAAAATTCAGTTAAAATTGTTAAATCTGTCAAGAATAAAAGTCCATAATCGAAAAGTGCTAAGGTTTAGTAATTTTTTTGATTGATTAAAAGTCTCCTAATTAAATTGGAAAAAATATTAAAATATGCGCAAGACATCGATGCTTTACATAGATAGTTTTTGGAAGTGCTGACATTATTTGGTTATTTGCAATAAAATTAAAATGAACAGTTTGCATGCTAGCTTGACATATTTTCCATAAGACTACATGTAAAAGTTTTTTTTAATTTTTAACTTTAAAAATCTCTTAATGATTTTGGATTTTTTACAGAAAATTTTGTCATAAAAAAATCTATTAAAAAAACTTTATTTTAGATTTTTTTCATTATCTTCGTAAAACGGCTCAACCTCCTTAACATAGAAAAAATCTGCCTACCGCCTGGACTACACCCAAAAATGTTTGATAGCTCTCCTACTATAATATGAGCGGCGAGGGTGATTGGAAGTTGGTGTGGGACCCGAGCGAACGGCGTCGGTATAGCGTCTGTTGTCGTTCGTCAGCACTGAATGGACAATGAATGTGCGATACAGATCAAACGATCGCTATCTGGGATATTCGATTACGTCGTAAATCTTGTCAACGCTCGCCCTGTGATATGATATATCTATGCACATCAAATAAACGAATGTCATATATCTACATAATTACCTATTTTCTAAACAAATCTTCCCTCATAAAATTGTATCACTCCAGCTTTGCACCAGATGTGTGAACCATTTTTTCCCTATATGTACTAATTTAACTAAACCCTTATAAAATTTACCAAACATAAGAAAAGAGTGCGTGTATAATACGCGCCACTAATCTAAAAGGTTCGGAAGTTAGTCACAAACAGCTTCGCAAAGGCACATTTTAGGCCGTTAAGATTCCCACCACCCCCAGGTTAATACCTGCACGGAACGTGCGCTCGTCGGTGATTGGCCGTGATCGCGCGTTGTCTTTGTCACTTGTCGCTTTCCTGATTTAAAGTACAGTCGAGTAGGTACGCTATTGCCACTTTAGTTTTGTTGAGTTGCGAGTTTGTAGTTTTTCAACAGACTGTACAAGCGCAAGCCCGAGCCTTTTAGATTCGTGGCGAGTATTATAACCTTTACGCGCGGTTGAAGTAAAACTTCTTTTACCACATTCACTTTTTGGGATATATTCACTCACAAATTAAATCACTCGTAAATTAATTTACGTTCGCTAATGCTCATTGGTTTGCGCCCGTAGCTATGTTTCACTTTACGTTGCAGAAACTGCATAAACGCGTTACTTCCGTCCGAAAAAAGATCTGAGTTATACTCTCAAGTCGCGCCTAAAGAACTTTTACTTCAAAAATCCGGAATAAACTATTAAATAAATTTTAGTTATTTTCCGTTAATAATTTTTTTTTCAATATAAATTTATAAAAAATGATTTTATTCTGATATTAATATTCGCGCATGAGTGTTGCGAATTCGAATGTCAAAAAATATGCGAATATTCGCGACTGCGAATATTTGTTACATCTCTAGCATGAGCTACAAACAGACAATTCTAGAGGCATAATCATAACGTAGCGGCGTTTAATTTCTAGAAGGATGGTAGATTTGCGTCAGTTAAGTCCCTTTATGCCAAGTATCTCTGGCGACGTTTTATACTGAATATTTATTCACTATTGTCTTCTAAACAAATAAAGTTTTTAACTGTCATTTTACTACCACTATGCAAATTTTCTTCACAGTTTGTGCTAAGGACTCGTTAATTTACAATTCTACTCGGTTTTAACTACGTACGTATACAAATATTCTTCATTCCAAAATGACAAACATAGAAATGGAGTCAAGTTTAAAGCAGGAGTGTCAAACTTCATCTAAATGAAACGTCTTTAATTGCGTTTTGCACTTTCACAGCAGAGTAAAGGTCACTCGATTCCTTGCTAGATTTGACTACTAATTTTCTAGCGCTGGTTTCCTTGATTGCTTTTATGTGCTCGCTTCACACGAGACGTCTTTTCAAGCTTGTTTTCTAGGTAGGTTTGGTGCGCGCGCAGTGATAGAACGGTAACAAAAATGGCTATTTACTAATATACCTAATAATTATACCTTGTAGTTTACGAATTATCGCTAGCTTAATTTTGTTACTGACACACTCACCGATCATCAAAATTCTAAGGTACTTATAGCACTCTCACAAATTTGAAATTTTGAATTTTAGTTTGCGTTTAGCCTATAAAGGAAGGAAAAAATGAAAAATCTTGAAATTTCATTAATCGAAAAATCAGTCGAGACAGGGAGTGTGCTTTAAAAAAATCAGTAGCTAACTGACAAGATATATTACCCGAGAAAAAAAGAGGATGACCTACAAAAAGAAATGAGATCCCACCAAAAACCATAAAATGTGAAAAAAATGCCAAGTCTCGCAACGCAGTTCTTCCGCTACAAAAAGTTGTGAGATCTCATGTAAAACCAAGTCAGTTATTTTAGTTTGTGTCTATGGAAGCAGCTGCCCAACAACTTTGTTGTAAATTGTTACCTAATTAATTGCCTATCAACATTTATAGTGACCGTATCAATATTAGACATCTTTATTTCTATAATAATTATAATGACTTGGCAATTGTATGGCACCATAATTATGAAAGAATAATCTACTATTTCGATTACTAAGTAAATCTAAACAGTGAACTTAAGAATAAAGTATTAAAATTAATAGAATATAGTGCCGTGTAATTGCCAAGTTATTATTATATTATTATAGAAATTAAGATGTCTAATATTGATACGTTTCAAGTTATAACGTTTTTAATTTTTTCAAGAAAAAATTATAAAATCGCGTCTAACCCCCTAAGATACAGAGTTGCGGGTGATGACAATAATGTAGAATCGAACTTGGTTTGTTCACGCTGTACGTCCGTGATCGGGTTATCTGTACTAAACAACTTTTCTCGTCCAGTAGAAAAACAATGTCCTAAATGACGTTCCAAAATCATTTTAGAGGTCTTCTGAAAGTTTTTCATGACGTTGGTCGCCCATTGAAGATAAATTTGACACTTCTAGTGTAAGGCTCTAGATTCTAAAATAATATATGCAACGGAAAGTGTTTCGCTATTCCAAAATCCTAGAAAAACTATCAACGCGAAACTAATATTTTTATAGCAATTCTCAAAGGAATGTAGATGAAAGAAGCTAAACATAATTTTATACTAAAGCAAATCTAAAAGTTCCTGTTTTATGTAGGTACTTATTTTATTAACAAAAAAATCGTTCGAGTTATAATTTTTATTTTTTCTGTCCAAATGACATTTTCTTGTGGATTTAAATCTACATCGCGAATATAGATCTAAAATTTTGGAAAAAATAAGGCATTTACAGAATATGGTAAAGATAACAAATAAAGCTGTTTCTACGCCAAAACTCATCAAAAACATATTTTTTAATTTTTTTTATGAATTTTGGCGCCGAGTTTATCATTTGCTATAGCCTTCCTGTGATCCTTATCAGTCTCTTTATGCGCTTGATTTTTTTCAAAATCTTAGGCGTAATACTTTGAAAGATATTAAAGGGAGAGATCAACTTTTTTGGCGTTTGATATGCTTAAAAAGCATGTCTCTCCCTTCTTCATTCTTCTTCATCCTTCATTATCTCCGAAATTATTAGATCTAAAATTTTGAAATAATTAAGGCATATAAAGAGACCGATTAAGATCAAAGGAAGACTATAGCTAACGATAAATTCCGCGCCGAAACTCATTAAAAAAAATTGGTTGTCTGTAAAGTCGGTTTACGGACGATAGTTTTACGTGATAACGTATTCCGCTCGAATATCATATTTAATAATACATAACCTAAATTTTAGTAGCTGTCAAACTATATTTTTACCGACTAATAATTTGATCAACCAAAGCAAAATACATATTTTTAAGCAATTACAAAAGACATTTAAAAGAAAGTATATACATTATATATTTGTTAACAAACCGTATAATTTTTCTGCTGTTATGAAATGCAGATATCTCCCAAGATTTGTTTTTGATACAAAATGTAACTGCGTTTGTGTACAAACTATCAATTGATCAATACATTTCCATTCGTTGTGAATAATATCATATTTTATCCATAATGACGGCGATCAGTTATTTTTAACAAAATAAAATGACATTTATTAATTATTATTAGCGCCATATTGCCATTGCCGATCGTGCCTCTCTATCGCTTATATCGCGCTCTCGCTTGCACTCTCAGGCTCAGACGGAACGTTACACTTTTTCGTGTGTGCAGCTGGTGTTTCATCAATTTATAAGACGTTATCACGTCAAAAAAAGTTGACGAGTTTTAGCATCGAACGTAATTTTTTTTCTCCTCCTTATCAACCTCTTTATATGTCTGATTTTTTTCAAAATTTTAGTTGTAATAGTTTCGGAGATAAAGCTGGAAAAAACATTGTAAAACAACTATTTTGGACATTTTTCGGGATTATTTAAATAAAATGTGTATTTTTTTAAATAACTACTTATGTCCGGATCTGTTACTTTTGGTAATCTATTAAGCGGAGTTATGACTTTGGGTACGCTTCGGTTTAAACAACTACTCATGTAGTTATAATATTCTACTTATATAGACATTATAACATTACCATACCAACCAGTTAGCATATAATATATATTATGTAGAAAACGAGCTAATAGTTTTCGATATATTAAATGTGTTGACTGTACGCCCGAAATTTTGCTACTTTTCAAACCGACAAGTATAATGTCAAAACGAACAGTCTCAACTTGATACCTATAATCGTGCAAGTTAAAATATTTTTAACAAAAAAATTGAATCGACTTCAAAATATGCACTAAAAAGTAATAAAAAATTGCATTTTTGGAGTCGGTGTTATTATTGCTAGGTATATTGTAGTGTTTCCTTGGCTGACACCGACTCCAAAAATGCAATTATTTTATTACTTTTTAGTACATATTTTGAAGTCGGTTCAATATTTTTGTTAAAAATATTTTATTTTCCTCTTTTTAGTGTTAGATAATCTAACACTAAAAATTATGCAAAATGATGTTACTATCGATAAATATATCGATGTTTATATCGACGCCGGACCGATATCGATAATCAATAATATCGACCTTTCGTGTGAGATTGTGAATTATAGACGCTCAACAGCTGAGGTCATCAGCGTTTCGACCTTTCAATATCAATATTGTGTTAATTAACTGAACAAAGAAACAAGTAGGTAACGACACGCTCCAGTTGCACACTTGCATCACGCTATCAACCTTCTACCAACACACAAAACAATAACCGCGAAATTCGACATTTTTTAAATCACATCTCCGATATTTTTATGCCATAATATCGATAATATCATATCGGGAATGTAAATATATCGATATTTTCGTTTCAATATTATCGATAATATCGATTGACCGATATATCGTTGCAACCCTAGACATGACGCTCTGTAATGTTGGTCGTGCAATCAGCACTTCATAAATAATACATTAAAACCATATTTGATATAAATATATACACATCTATGCTACCGCAGAAGGCCTGTAGGCTGTAGGGCCAAGTATACCCTCTAACTCTAACTGCTTGCCGCCTGTGGTTTTAGACATCATCTGCACTTCGTCATAAAGTTTCTGTTTAGGGCAGATTCAGACAAGAGAGAGCGTTTAATGTGTTCTGACACTGACGTTGACTTTGATATAGCTTGTCAATTCAGAAATAACAAAAAATTCAAACAATATTGAGTCATCGACTGTTATTGACAATGAAATACACAGGAATGGCTTTTGTAATCGATACAGGATCGACAGATTTACAGCACAGAATTTGTAGTTCAAATTTCTGAAAACAGTCAATGACCCGATCTCAATCGTAACAAACACAGCTGGGAAGTATTTTTGATCCAATATACTTTTTTTGTATCTTGGATACTTTTTCATGCTTGTAACCCTTTTTCACACTAGTGCGTACACTAAAACAAAAGCAATTCAATTTTACCAATCCAATAGTAATATTTCTGTTAGTTGCCATTTAAATCTATATGAGCAACAGATACAAGCATAGTAGGCGCTGCCATCGTAAGCAATCTACAGATAAATCCAATATGACCGAACTGAACTGTCAAAAACATTACAAATATACTTGTTATGATGTGAAAATCAGCTATTTTATAGAAAATACGTGCAAAAAGGCAGTATGTATCTTGTTCGTAATGATGTTATGACTCGGGTGACTTAAAACTACTCGCTCGTTTTAACATAATGCCGCTTTCTCGTATAATACCTTCATTTACGAACGAGATACATAAATTACTATTTGAAGTATCTAAGATATTTTTAAAGTATACAATATATTTTTTTAGGTAGGTAGCTACTTATTATATATGCAGATTACTAGTGGCCCGGTCCGGCTTTGGCCGAATTTGTAGATTGCTACCGTTTTTTCGTCGACTTACGTTGCAACATTGGTCTCCACGAAAAGCGCTTTTATTTTAACGCGATAATATATATAGTCTATGTCCATCCTGAAGGTACATTCTAAATTATGGTGAAAAAATTTTGAAATCGAATGAGGAGTTTTGGAGATTACCTTCTACATCCAAACCTACAAATTTTACATCTTTATATTAGTATAGATAGATAGTGTAGCTTTTGTGGAATTATATTTATAGAATATAGATACTTTTTAAAAGTATTTTCTACAGCTCTCGTAACAAAGCTAATAAAAAGCCTATTATTATTGTTATTATTATTTTGCACAAAGAGAAATTGTAACGATTGAAGCTGACAATTTTTATATACCTAGTAACGTAGCTACACAAAATTAATATTTTTCGATTTGTTAATAAAAAATGTTAGTGAGAATTTGTTTGATTGGGATTTATTTATTTAAATTATGTACCTAACTTTTTACATAAAATATTTCATGTTTGTAGTTTTACATTTACTTTAATAAATTTGACGCCAGATTACGTTCATTTGTTTCAAACATAGAACAAATGAAGCATCTAAGTTGAATCTGATGTTTAAATATTTAATGTAACAATTCATGTATACAATCATGACGTTTTACAGTGACGTACGGCGTAATAATTAACAAGTTTTTTGAACGATTTAATTAACTTTTTCATTGTATTTTACATTTTAATATATAAAAAGTTTGCTACATATGTATTACTAGCGGTCCCGCCCGGTTTCACCCGGGTGTAAAAGAACGAATGGGGAAGGGAGGAACATGAGTACACACATTCATCTTAGTTTACCGAGATAAATGTTGTGTCCAAATTTCATGATGATCGGAGTTACCGTTCAAAAGTTTTTGTCGATAAAAAGCAATATTTATACTTTTTTTAACTAATAATTTGTTTTTTTAATTAATTGAATAAAATTAAAATAAATTTAAATGTAGAAAATAAAAAACAAAATAAAAATGTATTCGCCCAACGTAGGGCTCGAACCCACGACCCTGATATTGACAGTCGTGTGCTCTACCGATTGAGCTACCCGGCGCTGTATTCTTACAACGCTAATATGAGTATATTTAGTTAGTGCATTTCACCTGAATAGAAGCTTATTTTTGAGATACATTTTGCAACATTTTTCATTAATGCTCCGCTCCTAATGGTCGTAGCCTGATTTTTTATGACCTATAGCCTTCCTCGATAAATGGGCTATCCAACAATTTTTTTTTTTCAATTTCATCCAGTAGTTGCTGAGATTAGCGCGTTCAAACAAACAAACAAACTCTTCAGCTTTATATATTAGTATAGATAAGCACATCGCGGTTTAAAGCACTGAACGTTGTCAATCGAGTGGGGCGCCGCGGTTGGCGGCTAGTATATCATCACTTTGACATTATTTTATGTCTGCTTTACATTTTAACACCTTAAATTCATTAAAATATAAAGTGACTGTAGGATCAAGTGTGTTAATATAAACAGAGATCTAAAACTCATTGCACACTCTTTGCATACTTCAAGTGTTTTTTTATAGTGTTGCGTATGCGTCTTTCAACTGGTTTTCATTTTGCGTAGCAGCGTTGCCAACTTCTGTTTTAGTGTATTTGAACACAAATAACAATTGAAAGAAGCATTTATGTACCGGCCAATATTATGAAGGAAAATAAAAGAAGAAAACAAAAAGACAGATTAGTTTCACAGGCTCATAACTCATAAAGCGAATCGGAAACAGATATGTCGACTCTATCAGAAAAAGATTAATCCTTCTTTTGATTGGCTCAGTCTTCCTTTCTTATCGATTTATATTTATACAGTGTGTCTCCGGATAGATGGAACGACTCCTGTGTAAAATGTTAAGTTTAAATTTTTTTGGGAGGTTCAGCCCTGTTTGACTAATTTCTAACATAATTTCACGTTTGAAAAATCAATTATGTCTTGGAAATTTTCAAAAAACGTTTTTTGACGTGATAACGTCTTATAAATTGATGAAACACCGGCTGCATGCACGAAAAAGTGTCACGTTCCGCCTGAGCTTCGAGCGGAATACGTTATCACGTAAAACTATCGTCCGTAAACCGACTTTACAGACAACCAATTTTTTTCTAGAGTAAAGTGCCTTTTATGTTGCAAATATGACAAACAGTTATTAAGAAAAGTTGTTTAGAATTAACATCTAGACCCCTATACCAAATTTCATCCTTGGCCAACTATGATTTAGCGTTTATTTTTTCCAAGATTTTTTCATCAAAAATTTATTTAGAAAAACTTTTTTAAATAAAATTTTGACGTATCTGTTACCAAAAAGCTGCGATCTTAAAAAAAAATAAATGAAAAAACATAGTTGACTAAGAATTTTAAAATTTAGTATAGAAATTAAGATTTTGATTCTAAACAACTTAACTTTTGTCATATTTGCAACATAAAAGCCACTTTACTCTAAGAAAAATATGTTTCCGAAACATACTTGGTTTCTTAAAACTGAAATTATGTAAGAAATTAGTCAAGCAGGGCTAAACCCCAAAAAATGAAAAATTAAATCGAGAATTTTTCACCTTTTACAAGAGTCGTTTCACTTATCCGGAGACACACTGTATATATTCTCTTTCATACAAAATATTCTATGCAATGCTTCAATAAAATAATACGAATAGTACGTAATTATTTATCAGAGGTATCACACATTGTTCTTTTTGTAATAACTAATAACCCAACCACTAGGATCACTGGGGGCAATATTCTGCTGGTATATACTATACTCAGTTTCCTTAGCACGGCGAGAGGTGTAAGGGGTGCGATTTCATTCCCCCGTGACAGAAAAGAAAAAAAATGGAATCCAACAAAAAAAAAGTTGTGTGGTTTTAAGGAACCACGACGCAAGTAAAACTTTTATTGGATTGTAGGCGTTGGATTGTAGACACTTATCCATCACGATTAATTATAAACAACAATATTCACATGAATACACGAATAAAAACATGTAAACACTCTACAGCACTTGCCCGCATGACAGACTGACTATGTGTTATACATACTACACGGTCAGCTGATGCTAACCATGGGCGCCGCCATATTGGCCTTGGCCGCTCTACCGAGCGCCTACTCCGAACGCCTTTCACTTTACCCCTACTCCGCGGCCGCCTGTAATGCGACATGCAACAGACGGCCAGAAAAATTCGGGGCAATAGAATAAAAGTTTCACTTTAAAAAAAAATCAATTCGAACCAGTAGTTCCTGAGATTAGCGCGTTCAACCAAACAAACAAACTCTTCAGCTTTATATCTTTATATATAAAAATTACGTGTCACGTTGTTTGTCCGCGTTTGTCCTCGATGAACTCCTAAACTACTGAACCGATTTTAAATTCGATTTGCACACCGTGTGCAATTAGACCCAACTTGAAAGATAGGATAGCTTACATTTCAATTTATAGTCGCAATATTATTTTATTGCAAATTATTTGTCTATTCCTTGACAGTCATAATACAACCATATAATATGGCGATACCTGTTGACTGGATTGAGTGAATATTCAATAGATGGCGCAACGAACTTAACAACCATATAATGAATATTCAATAGATGGCGCAACGAACTTAAAACCATATATCTAGATCGAGGATGTAAAAAAACTGAATATCGTTTAAAACAAATGCTTTTTTTTCGAGCACGACGGCGCAGCCGGAGTGAACCCTCGAAATAGAGCAAGTGTTTTAAAGACCAGTTATCCACGAATACTTTACGCTATTCTTTTTCTAGCACGACGGCGCAGCCGGAGTGCTCGAAATAGAGCAAGTGTTTTAAAGACCAGTTATCCACGAATACTTTACGCTATTTTTTTTCGAGCACGACGGCGCAGCCGGAGTGCTCGACATACACACATATACGCCCATGTATCTTTTAAAATAGCTAGCAATTAATAAAATAGATAGATAGATAGATGTTCCAATTAAATTGTTTTATTATTTCACTTTATACGTAGCGAAGCACGTACAGGGCCGCTAGTATTAGTATAGATTATTTCTCTTTTTACATTTTATCGAATCAAAACGGAGATAAAAATATTATGATGTATTTCTGAAATAATAAATGATTGGTGGAAAAAATGGTATTGCCACAATATAAGGTCAATAAAAAATACTTCATCAAAATAATGGAACTGTCAACTTTTTCCATTGTAAAAACTTCCCCATTCTGTCCGCACGCATTATAACAAAACCAATGTATAAAGAAAAAAAAAACACTAAAGTAATTGTGGGACGTTTAGTTTTTGTCGTTGAAAATACACAGACATATACCACAATAATTAATTGCATTTATCAGGTATGTTATTTATTTTTAGTCAGCTCCGTATAGAGTTATCTGATCTGTACAAAAAGAAACGCGGGCTTGTATAATATTGCGTTCACCCTCGCCTTAAACGACGAACACTGCCAGCTATTGTACGCATAATATAAGCGGTCCATACGTACATATACGCATAAACGCACCCATAAATGCATAGAGACGATTCATAAGTCTAACTGTACTGCGACGGTTTCCAGTAGAGATGAAACGGATAACTGTTTTGCCGGATACCGCACTTAATAGTATTAATAGACGATCGAACTTGGTACGGACCGGACAGCGGATATGGTCCGCTCCGTACCAAATCTGCTCGTCTAGACAGTAGTCTGCGTGTCCGCGCAGTTCGATGGGATGCACATCGTACTTGGTCCGGTTCGTACTTATATCCGTGCGTGTGTATACAAGTACGATTGAACTTGATACATATAACCGTATAACGACGTCATTGTAATTCAAAACGTTGTGCAACATGACAGAAATTTTGACAGAACGCGAAGTTCTTGGTGAAGTATTGGTATTATATAAAGATTTCCCATGTTTGTCGGATCTATCAGATAAGTTATATTGTAACAGAGAAGCGCGTAACAACGCTCTAGAAATTCTTCGGGAGTGTTATTCAAAATATGATCTTCGCTATCAAGCGATTTTATTAACTTCATATGACTAAATTAATCGCGATCTTTCAAATAGAATTTTGCCCACTCCTTTCTTTTCTTTCTTGTTGTTTATGGCGGCATTAACGTTGCCGCTAGAACAAACGCAATATTCGCGCGCTTAATCGGAGGCATGATGTTCGCGACCTGTGTACAAGGAGACTGACAGATTTCGGTCGTCTGTTGTAACCAGTGAACTTGATCCGCCGTACCATGTCCGTTCCCGGCCCGTACCAAGTTCGATCGTCTATTAATACTATAAAACTGCTAATAATTTTAGCGATCCCGGTTGGTTTCACGCGGGTGCAATGAACGAATGGGGAGGAGGGACACGAGTACACACGTTCATCTTCGTTTACCGAGATGAATGTTGTGTCCAAAGTTCATGATGATCAAGTTTTTGTCGAACGGACAAATTTTGAGTTATATTTTGCAACATTTTTCATTGATGCTCCGCTCCCATTGGTCGTAGCGTGATATTATATAGCCTATAGCCTTCCTCGATAAATGGGCTATCCAACAAAAAAAAAATCATTTCGAACCAGTAGTTCCTGAGATTAGCGTGGTCAACCAACCAAACAAAAAAACTCTTCATCTTTATATATTAGTATAGATTTAAAATAATGATTGTGTGTTTCTAATGGATATTTTGCACATCGAGTTATCGTACTCTAACCTGCGAAATGTAATGAACACGCCTGTATAATACATAATATATAATACTGACAGTGCCGAGTGCGGTGTGTGCCTGTGCTACTGCAAGAACAAACCAGATGTTTTTTTTCTGAGCCTTTGAGTTTGCTTCGTCTGTCGCCAGTTGGAGATGCTGCAACGGACGAATCTTTAAACGGCTACATATACATACAAAGATTGTCAGTATAGACTAACATACTTCGTATATACGCATAAAGATAACACGTACTCTTTTTCTTGACTCGAGTTCTTTTCGGCTGTCTTAGATTTACCACCAAAAAGACAAAGACGGCTTACGCTCACTTTTTTTCCAACTGAGATACAGAAATTGACACCGGCGCGTATATGTCTTTATGACACCGGGGCTAAATGGCTTACGTCAAATCAATACTAATAAAAAAATGAGGGCGTATTACCAAAATACAAGAGAATTTAAAATACGTCCAACGGCCATATTCACCGAACGTAAGTAGTTATTTATTCGGTTCATTTGTTCTTCAGGTATCTGTTCCTCCGAATAAATAGCGCTAATTCAATACACCAACCATAATTATGTTTACTGCAAGTATAAATCTATTCTGCCTTACTTCCAGGGTATAAATATTTATTCGCTTGATAAAATAATAATGGCCGCCACATAGATCATAATACCTAACCTATAAACGTGGAGTATTATATCTACAAATCTTTGATTGACGTCTGATTAGAAATTGGTCGATAATTTTATTTATTGTATTATATCTACAGTTTGCTCTTGTTGATTTATTAATGTGTTGTTTATTCACCTTTTGTGAAACATTAAAGTTTTGTGTGTAATTGGGTTAGGATAAAACATTATTACTTTGTGAAACTTTTTTTTGACGCTTAGACTAACATCATCGATTGGATTTTTGGGTGAACGTCAAAATATTCAACAAAAAGAGTAAGGAGTATAGTTCAGTGTATATTTATTCTTTAACTAACTTTTCTAGCTGGTAATTTGCTTGGTGAATTGAAAGTAAATTTTATTGTAACGAATGTTCCAAGTATAGTAACTTCTATCTTTTGGCTCTTCATTTATACCCGTAACAGGGAAAGAATTTGAGATTTGTAAGAAGCGTATACAAATTGTACTCAATCTTAACTTATTAAATGAAATTGAAAAAATTGAAGCGGCAAGTTCAAGATCCCACACTGAAAAAAACAATTTCATTATTTTTTTTTTTATTTAAATATAAAACGCACAGCAACTAAGGCTATATGCGTAAACATAAGATCGTTTAAAGGCAAGTATGATAAATGTAAGTATGATTATATGAATATCCTGAACACTAAGGTTTACACCATTACCAATTATGAGACGTGAGCCCGGACGCCCCTTAACCAAATTTCATTATTGGTAGAAATTTATACAACGGAGTCGAAATCATTCGAATCGATTAACCTCTCGAGAAGTTGATACTGACCAAACTATATATACAAACAATTTATAAATACCTGTAGGCGTCGAATTGATATGTAACTCTTTTTTTTTAATTCGGTTTAAAATTAAAATACACATACCGAGGTCTTCTGACTATTTGATGTATTAGTAATTCGTGTTAATTAACTACATAGTTTGAAACTAAATTTATAAAACCTTTGTACTAAAAACTAAAAATAAAAAACTGTATAATTTGAGTACTGTTATACGAACCAATGATACTGCGCATGGCGGTTGGGGGATAAATATAATGCCCACTTTAAAATCATTTGTTGGTCGGATGTGGTCTCTATTTACATTCAGTCGGACTATGTAGGTCCTATACAGGGATGCAAACTAAATTACACACAACTTTTGACAACACTGACAATAATTTTGTTATAGTCATCACTAGCTGTACCCGGCCACGTGTCGCAAATAGTGGGGGGAACACAATGGGCGTGTTTGGCCGAAGTAAGTACTTACTAAACTTAGTAAGCCAGTTAGCATAAAAAAATTAAAATCTTACAAGCTGACTAAAGCGCATTTCGACCAGGACAGACTTACTGGCTTGACATAACTCAAAACACTGGTTTACGTTATATCCCGTACATAACCTCTTAGACTGGATATAATTGACAGTACTAAATTTATCAATATAATTTAATTCATGTAAATAGTTGCAAATGGATAAATGACAGGTCTGTTCCTGTCTGTTTTGTTTACATCAACAATAAGCAAAATGGTGTCTTATATTAAGCCATGCTTACTGCGTTAGCATTTATTTTGTGTTCGGACCGAAAATTTTGTAAGTGTAGTGAGTGATTTACTAAATTTAGTAAGTACTTACTTAGGCCAAACACGCCCATTGACGACTTTAGGAGCTTATATATCGGGAAATATTCGCCTAAGGAAAAAAGTCACTCAAAAACTTTTGTCACAAACGCTCTAGCAATGGGTTGCGCAAAAATATCTCTCAGTTCTATATATGGAAAGCTACCCCTAAATTATTAAATGAATGAAGTAAAATTTCTGAACGTTTTTGCGCGGCCTACTAAGCCCGTTCATGCAGTATAGCGCATCTATACATAAAATAAAAAATTCTTTATATATATAGCAAAAGATTACAAAAATCCTCATACTGCGAGAGAGAAGTTGATTAAATAAATACAAATAAATAAAATCGTTACTAAGTTTGCAATTTTACAGTTTTAAAGATACCTAGAGCGAATTTTTAGTTTTCGTCATTTTTTGCCTCCTTATTTATTTGTAGATATCTATAGAATAGATATACATAAAAAATTGGTTGTCTGTAAAGTCGGTTTACGGACGATAGTTTTACGTGATAACGTATTCCGTAATACATAACGTAAATTTTAGTAGCTGTCAAACTTGGGCCGAAGCATACTGCGCTCTCGCTTGCACGCACAGGGTCAGGCGGAACGTTACACTTTTTCGTGCGTGCAGCTGGTGTTTCATCAATTTATAAGACTTTATCACGTCAAAAACTATTATATTGACCCACAAAATGTTACTATAAGCTCTACCCACAAAGTGTTACCATAAATTTGGCCCAGAAGTTGTTAGCATAAACCTGACCCACAATGTTGTACGTACCATAAACTTGGCCCATAAATGTAATGTGTTGCTTATCGCACGTACATACACCTTTTTTTTGTAATTTCATTACATTATCTTATGGCGGTTCAACTAAGAATCGATGGAAAGGTGACAGAGTTTTAAGACTGCGACGAACGAACGGATATGACGAAATTGTTTTGCCATTTGGCTACGGAACGCTAATGCCGGCAGTACACATTCGCCGAGGAATACCGAGACTAAGCGAACGCGAGTGTGTACTGGGAACGCTCGCCTGATCTCGTAGCGCAGTGTCTCGCCTCGCCAGCGCTCCGTATAAAGTCGGTTTTTCTACCGCGAGTCAAAGGAACCGAGCGGCGAGTACGAGCGCAGTCAGTACACACTCGTCACCTTGTGCGAATTTAAATATACTTAAGTTGTCATTTTTGTTGGTTAAACTCAATTAAAGTGTAAACTTATAGCTTATATATATTTGTAATAGGTATATAAACAATAAGCTGCAACAGCAGCAACACAAACAACGTCCAGATCCATTTAATTTCGCCGTTTAAATGGACAGTGAAGCCGAGCCACGCCGAGTTTGTACTCAGACACATTCGTAGACGCTCGCTTTACCTAATCTCTCGGCGAGACCTCTCGGCGAACGTGTACTGCTCAAAAAATTGTTAGACAACTTCGGCTTACATCCCTGGTTACTAATGTGAACTTCGGCTACTTTGTATGTGTGTCTCTGTCTCTTATGTAGTTGAACTCTTCTGTAATGACGTTGGTGGGAAATTGATGATTATATTGTATAGTTTAGATTTTCTGATTAAACACCAAACGCTCTCTGACATCAATTTAGGTTGATAATAGCTGATAATAAAAGTATACTAGATCATTATTATTCGGCTCATTTTCATCAAGAGATAACAGGAGGATTTTTAGAGATTTCCGATTTGATCCTCATTTTGATGGCCGTTTCCATTTTTGCTATAATATAGAAACTCGATGAACTGCCGCCGAAACGTATCGCATACGTGATTTTAACATAGTGTTTTATTTTTTTCTAAAATTATTTTACTACACCTCTGTACTTCATTTCCATTTATGGTATAATATAGCCTAATATATTCCGCGACAATATACAGGATGGATATTTAAAACCCGAACAGCGTTTTATTAAAGGGAATACTTCTTTAAAAACGGGGGTAAACTCGTTTCCTATGTAACGAAGCCATTGTACTGAATTTGTCACAAAATTGTACTTAGTAACCCTGTATAAACAGTAGTTCTCAGCAAGTAACCGTAGCTCAGTGGTAGAATTCCGGCCTGCCACGCGGCCGGTTCGAGTTCGATTACCGCCAGGTGCGCGTAACAATTCGTTTTTTTATTTATTTTTTTTTAGCGTTGCAAATCATACGATTAACCCTTTTAGCCACGGCTTCTTAAGGATTTCATAAATAAAAAAAAACTGCCTTTTTAGTTTAAATAAGGTTTATTTACTATGAAAAAAATTGAAAAAAAAAATGACCACCTAAAGCTTACATGAATTAATACGATCGTTAATAAATTAACCACAAATTGTCAATAGATAGCGTGAAAATATGCTTTAAAAAATCTTGAATAGGTGGTTTGATAACTGACCACCAAACCTGAATGAGTTAATTTTTGTTTCATATATATTTATTATATATATATATATAAAAAAAATTATTTAAAAAAAATATACAAATAATTTTTCAACCCTATCTACTAAAATTGGAAACATGGGATGCATGTTTGGTACTAAAGTTATTTTCAACTCAAAGAACAATAATTCGAGATAAAAAGTATGGGTTCCTATTTTAAAAAAATGGATATGACCTTGATATCTCGGATGTGCTTCCACTAAAAAAAAAAAATACTATGACATGTTTTCCCTTTGATTCTCTGCAACTTTTGTTCGAATTTTTTTTTCTAAAACCCTTCCTCTTCGAAATGAAAGGGTGTTCGGGTTTTAAAAATTCAGTCTGTATAACATGTTTTACTACACCTCTGCACTGCAATAAATAGAAATCATGAAAACAATAAACACGACTATATAGTCAGATTTAAATAAAGCAAATATTTCTATTTTAAGCATAATATGCGCGTTTGATCTAAATACTAAACGCTTTTGAATTTTACTAGGATGCATTTAGCATCCTGGATACGAGTCCAACGACCTTTTAGAACCTTAAGACCTTTTATTAACCCGAACGAATACCTTTAATTCTGATTAGCTGTTTATTAAAATTTATATTTATAAATACACTAAAATCGAAAATTAATTAACCGGCATCTTTTCCACTTTACAATGTTTTGTTTAAAAATTGTTGGCTACATTTGTGTAGTTAATTTATTTGTCAAATACAACATATATCCTATAATAACAAAGTAACAAAGTCTACCAACTAATTTTAGTTACTTATTAAATTTTAAGCAGAGATGACGAAACCCGTTACTTTTTAATTTGGGTACCCGCAAGAGCGTACGTAGAATTTTCATAAGTACAATTCGAGAAATTTGCAACTTCAGGAATTTTAACACTTTTTTCTATTATTCCAGATTCCGGGGCGGGAGGAAGCGTTAATGCTGAAAAAAAAGCATTGTTTTCACATTAAAATTTTTGGTAAGTACTACTGCAATTTTTTGAAGTGAAAACTTCTATAGGCAAGTTGGGTGATTTTTCGATGGGTAAAATCTTAAGAATTCGCGTCACCGACATGCTAATGTTAACAGTATATCTGTAGCTATAAGTATGACGTGTTGCGATTGAGATGAAACAATACAAAATGTTTGTTCAGTTCGTAGTTTCCGAAAAGAAATCCCAATTTTTTAAATTTATTTTCTATTATTTTTTTTGAAGTGAATACTTCTTTAGAAACGGGGATAAACTCGTTTCCTATGTAATGAAACCTATATGTAACTGAATTAGTCACCCAGCTTTTAGCCCAGAAGGGGGCAAATTAGAAATTTCCTAAGCCGGGTCCCCTGCGTGCTTGTTTTGCCCTCCTGGATACACCAGTGCTTACAGCTTCAAAAAAGACAGAAATATATGTTTGCACCCTAATGGTTCGATTGCGATTTTATTCCTATGCTCAGTATAGAATAAAAGTATATGGTATAGATATACCCACTGGCGCGTGTGTAACAACTCAGTTGTTACTTTGCTTAATTTAATAAAAATTAAATTATTTTTTATGCGCCGCCTCTGACCTACATTATAATTATTCATTATTACCAAATCGTTATATAATTTGTCTTTGTGTCGGTTTTAAGGCCTAGCACACATGAAGAGCGTTCAACGCGCGTTGGCCCAACGCGCGTTGGCCCAACGCGCGTTTACAATTTCTATACAATTGTATAGAACTGTTTATATGCGTCCAACGCGTCACCAACGCGCGTTATCATATAAACAGTTCTATACAATTGTATAGAAACTGTAAACGCGCGTTGGGCCAACGCGCGTTGAACGCCTCTCATATAAACTAGGCCTAACTCTACGCAAATTCATTTGAAAAATGTTTAAATATCAAAAATTAATTCACATTTTTTTTAGTCAAATTTGATAAATCAATCGCTAAAGTAACAATCCTGATTGTGGCGAGATTATTAATCCTTCATTTATTCCACAATCATTGGATCTTAAACAAGTGAGCGTAAAATATTTCACAAACTAAATCTAATAACACCAGCTAAAGCTTATTATTTCTTTATAATTAAAGTTTTAACTTATATCTGAGTTGTGCTTCATTTTTACACGCTTTATATTAACTTCACTTGTAAGTTTGTATGTATGTATGCATGTTTGTTTGTAACCTTTCTTTGGACTACAGCAAGTGGTTTATTACTGTAGTATAATATGCCAGCACTGTAACTACAGTGGTAGCCGTGCGGTCTAAGGCACGGGACTTCGCTGACGTCAACTCTCGGAATCACGGGTCGTGGGTTCTAATCCCGTCCACGCCGAAAAAAATATTGTTTATTTTTCGGCAAATTTTTGACAACAAATCGAACTAAAAAGTGGAAAATAAATATAGTTTAAAAAACAAACTAAAAAACACGCTTTATATAAAACTAAAAAGTAAAAAATATTTTTTTAAAAATAAGCTTAAAACAATAATGAATAAAAAATACAAGTATTATTGTGAAAAAAGCGTGGGGCGCTCGATGTACGAAAATGTGGAACAAAGCGCCCCACGCTTTTTTCACAATAATAGTTGTATTTTTTATTCATTATTGTTTTAAGCTTATTTAAAAAAAATTTTTTTTTTACTTTTTAGTTCGATATAAAGCGTGTTTTTTAGTTTTTTTTAAACTATATTTTTAATATCATCGATGGTTGAACAATTTGATCGACATACCATAACAAACTTCCACAGTCGATACCTAAACTGTGCGAAGCTTCGTCACGCGTGCGCAGCCAATACACATATATACACAACTTGGAAGTGTTTCTCATCTCAACCCGATATTCTTGGGATAATTTTGTGATAGAACAAGTTATTGGGTATTCGTCGTCCTTTTTAAGCAAAGCGTACAAAAGACTGGCCTTAAGACATATTTTAGCGGTTTAAGTTTTGTGTAAAGTTTATGTTAGCCATCATAATATGTGGTTCGTATCGTGAGAATGATGTTTTCTCAACGTACGGCAACAAAACGAAACGAATATACGAACCACGAAATAGCGGCTGACAAGTTAAACTTTAAGGGTAAACGTTCCCTTTTAAAATAATAAAACAAAACGAAACAAAAAAAAACAACAACCGTCGCGCCGCGCCACAAAATACAGCGTCAAGGAAATACATTCCGCAGAATTACGGTGAACATAAATTTATTTTAGTGAGACATTTAAAAGTTTAAGGGTGTAATAATAGCGTCTTAATCATTGTAGCACAGCTGACATTTTAATGTATTGCTTTAGTTATATTATTATTACAGTGTTATATTATTGTTACTCGTTACTCTTCGAGTTCTATGGCAATCCTGAGTGAGTAAGTCGTGTCTTCTGGAGCTCTCTCTAGTTGGAATGCTGTACGAATGCACCAATGACAGATGGGATGGGAGAAACAATTAGTAAATGCGACCTATAAAATGCATATTTCACTTTACTATTTTTAAATAAATAATGTGACGTTCGTTTAGAAAATAAAAAATATGTTCAAAAACTAAAACCCGACTACTGAAACGTATGAAACAAGAAAATATTCTCATCTGAGGATAGCCGTTATCATATGCTACCTACCCTAACAAAACATTACGTTTTAACAGTAGTAAACGATCATAAACTCTAGGGCAAAGTGCATCACGCTCAGCGTTGCCAGACGTCCCGATTTTTAAATCAAAATTAAATGTCCCGCGCGGGACAGGCTCAGTCCCGCTTTTCGGGGATAACTTTAAAAGAAGTTAAATCTTCACAGAAATATCATGAATAAGTAATTCTTATAAATAATTATTCTCTTCTTGTAAGTTGCAATTTGTAACACTCACTCTACAGACTATTGTTTGAAACGCCATATTTTTCTAATGAATAAAAGTTTTTTGATTTTGATTACTGTTTTTTTTTTTTTTTTTTTATTCTGAAGACGAATAAGACTCAACTATTTAACGATAGAGTAAATCTGATTTAAAATATTATATTTTTATTAAAATACATTTTCTATGGCTATTTTTGCTATCTATTGTCACGTAAACGTAATTTTAATTCAAATAAAAAGATAAATATTTGAAAACTTCTGATTATATACGTTTTTTTCTATGTCCCGCTTTCGACGAAAGAATCCCGCTGTTTTCACTCAAAGAGTTCCAAAATCCCGACTTAGCAAAAAAAAAACTGGCAACGCTGATCACGCTATACATCTAGAGCAGGCCTGGGCAAATGGCGGCCCGTGGGCCGGATCCGGCCCGCAGCACAATTTTGTCCGGTCCGCGAAGCATTTTATAAATTACAGAAAAATAGTAAAGAAATAGCAAGGGCGCCAGAACAGACGAAAAGGAGCTTTTTTTGCTCTCCAAATGCGGAAATAGAATGTGAGGACCTTTTTTTTGGCCCGCGGTCAAATTTTCATCAGCTATACGGCCCGCGGTCGAATTTTCATCAGCTATGTGGCCCGGCAATCAAAAGATTTGCATGGAGAAATCATATAAGATAGATGTATCAATTCGAAAATGCGCAGGATTACTCATATCAACAAATAAATAAACACGTGTTTCATGCTTTTTCAAAAACACCCCTTCAGAGGGTGAAAAGAGGTAAATAGTCTAAAATTCAACATGGGGATCATTTTCAAGGTTTGTGAGGACGTTGATCACGTGAATGTGATCATTTTGAAATTTATTAGGGGTTCTCGACGTAGATCCCCTAGAAGAAGTAACTGTGCGCTAAATAATGGGAATGCATCCGTGTTTCGTGTCAATCGCGTGCGAAGCCGCGGGTAACGGCTAGTAAATTATATTTTCCAATTAATTAATTCAAATAATTTTCTACTCAGTCTATTAAAGAATCACCTGAAGTTTAATTTAATTACAATTTTTAGATAGTTTTAACATAAGAACTTTGTGTAGATATATTTTAAATTTTGGAGCCATCTAACTTTTCGTATTCTGTTTTTGAACCACTCCGTATCTTCACTGTAAAATCACGAATGGTTTAATTTAAATCCGTATGTTATATAATTAAAAATATGTAAAATAAAATTCACTTGTCATTTCACACGTAATCGTTCTTTTCTTTATTTTACAATTTTTGTCACCAACCGCTTGTTTTCATTATTGCGGTTTATATTGTAGTAATATTATGAACAATTGATACAATAAGCGTTCGAAATTTCATACGGTCACTTTATAGGGTTCAGAGTATATTTTCACAGACTAATGGGCTCATAACTAGTCTATTATGAACATTTTGAACACTGGTTGCGGTAAAGAGCGTGGCAACATATGGCGGTTCAGATGACTTCGAACAACTGCCCAGTGGGCAGTGGCTTTCCTCACAGTCTAGAAATACATATACTTTTGTTTTGCTTACTAATTTTCTTGGCGCTTGTCATCGTTTTCACATGAAATTCAAATATGTATTGTAAACAGTGGCGTAGAAGAATGATCGAAAAATCTGTTTAGGATTATTTTAAGTTTTTAAAATTAAATCAAACAGAACTAAATTTATTAATGAAAAAACGGCCAAGTGCGAGTCGGACTCGTGCACCGAGGGTTCCGTACAATATTGTAGGTATACAGTATGTAAACACGTAAGGTGCACATAGGGAAATTAGCATTGGGAAAAAATACTTGGATCAGAGTTAGCCATGACTGCATTAATTGTTATTTCTATTGAATTATCGTGGTAATCTTGAGGATTTCTATTTTATTTTGATTTATTTTTATTTTACTTGACTTTTTTAATAATAAAAAGCTCTTGTAAATCATTATTTTAATTTTTTGTACAAAAATAAAACAAAAAAACAACTCCGTCTGTTTGGAAAAATTTCATTCAAAAATTGTCTTACTGGTATGACGTATACGCGTTGGTAAATCAGTGACACAAATGTATTAAGGTTCAACACGAATAGGCGGAGATGGGTCCAGTTCGATAACACTATGCACCCAAATTTTGAAATTTTTTTTTTAAGTCATATAAAACGCTAAATTTTGACGTTCAAAAAAAAACTTTGCGGATTATTCATAAATTTCCTCAAAAATACGTGAAAAAAATGGAACTACTTTTCGTCTTTCACTGTCATTTTTTTAATCTAACCAATCAAAAATCACAAATACACGTCATAGCAACTGGTGTAGAATTATTGTATAACTATCTCACTTTGTATGCAGCTTTCGATTGTGTTATGGAAGCAGGGTCGTATTTAGTATTTATAAACAAATTAACTATCTAATTCGCATACCCCGTTATCGTTCACCCCGGAATTGTTTTTTTTTAAACTCAACATTTGCCCCTTCCCGTTTCACTGCGAGACAATTCGCATACCCCTTTATCGTTCACCCCAGAATTACAATTCGCATACCCGTTTATCGTTCACCCCGGAATTGTTTTTTTAAAAACTCCAATATTTATTTATTTATTCCTCAAAATATTATGTTATGTTGTGTGTATTTTATAGTGTGTATGTATGTGTCTGAGCGTGTAGCTAAGTTATAACTTCCAATTTTTGAAAATCTTCAATCTTCATAGCGGGAAGTTAAAAAATACACAAGTGCTCAGTGGGAAAAAGGAGCCTGGAGCTCATAGAAGGACCGCCACTGATGTTTTGCAAATTATTCTCGGATAATTAAAACCGTTGGTTGTTCCTGTGTTTCTTGTTTTGACTATGATACTGGAAGAGAAATGAGAGTTTCTTAATTTATTTTTATCAACAGGGAAAATAAAAAAGAAGATAAAATACAAAATTCAGTGATTTAGGAAGTTTGTGAAATTGTACTTGTGTAAGTCCATTAGTACTTTTTATTTAAATTAGCATGTGACTAGAATGAATTTGTGTGGCCTCAAGTGATCTCATCCTCTGAAATTTCCATTGTAAGCCAAGCAAACGATTCCTACCGAATGCCAAATAGCTTATAAGTCACTAAAAGTTTTGTTATTAACTTCGCTTACAAGTTCACAAAAGCACATTTCTGTATGTGATTCGGATACAAGTCAGTGTTGCCAGCGTACTGATATTTTTTTTAATAAAACTGATTATTAAAAAAAAGTGTGTGTGTGTGTGTGTGTGCTATTACACACGGGTGCTGACGTGAATACTTCTTACACCAAATCAAAGTTCGTTAGTTCAATTATCTACCACGCAGTGAAGATGCCGGACTACAAAAAATTTATATTCTAGAATCGAAACGATACTTTTTAGGGTTCCGTACTTCAAAAGGAAAAAAGGAACCCTTATAGGATTGTCTGTCTGTTGTCAACACTCTTGGGAATCAAAACCTATAGGGTACTTCCCGTTGACCTAGAATCATGAAATTTGGCAAGAAGCAATGTCTTATAGTACAAGTAAAGGGAAAAATCCGAAAACCGTTATTTTGTGATTATATCACATAAAATAATAATGTTTTTAAACCGCAATAACATGCTACGCACGTACACACTAATACAAAACAGTTCTAATACAAAACAAGCGTCCGCTACCGGTGCACAATATAAGAACTCTCGCATACGGCGCGGTACGACAACTAGGCTATAAGATATAGCCACGAGGTACAATAGAATTCAGTAGTCCATCTGAATGCAATTACACGTTTAGTTAGCAAACTTCCGCGACGTTTGTCGATGTATGGGGACAACAGTTTTTCGACGGCGTAAAAGCGTAACAGGCAAACATACTTTCGCATATGGGAAGCAGCCCCCAGTAAGGTAATAAGGTTCCCAACTGGGAATAAAATTATTAGGGGATTCACAAAAGATCTTGTAGGTTGCAGCGATTGTGAGATATATTAAGTGTCTTATCACCCCGCATATAAATCTAATCTAATCTTCGCATTTATAATATTAGTATAGATTTGAAGTTGTGATATCCCTCTAATTAAAGGTTTTTGTATAATTATCTCCAATTTAAATTTGGTAACAAAGATTGAACCGTCAGAGCAGACTGCAGAGAATGTTGTGCCGCATCGGCATTTTTCCAACTTCAACTGACACTGTTATAAAGATATTTATGTAGGTGCTTACAAATAAATAAAATGAGTGAGTTCTATTTTTCACATTGTTATATATTTTCATTATTAACGTTCGCGTTCGTGGGGCTGACTAAAAGAATGTAACTGCAGGCGTACGTTTATGAAGTCTATTCAACCGAATGTTCATTTTAGTCAAAAATAACCTCAGTAGCTCTTCGCGACTTGAGTTTGGCCGTCCTGCTCGCACATTTTTTTCATTTCCTTCGTTTATGATCTTACGCGGAACAAGAATTGAGTGGGTACGAGAGAATCGTAAAATATAATCTAGCGTTGACAGTCAGTGAACAGCCGAACAACCGTGTGCCACACCGTGCTTTAAAGCTCTTCCGAGCTGGTTCGTCTTTTATGGCCATTTTCTGCTGCCTTAAGGCCGCTGCACACGAGGCTGGTTTTGCCGCTGGAAATTGGAATCGATTGCTGGGACTTGCGCTGGTTACGAGGATGGAATTGACGTCACCGTGGGTTCGCGTGCGTGGTTGCCATTGGAACTACACATGTGTGCAAAATTTCAATTCAATCGGAGAAATAGAAGTAGGTGAAAAATCGGTTGCGAGATTTGAAACAAATAAATAAATATACAGAACGTAATGTTAAATAAAACCGTTTAACAAAAACACTGTTTTATCATAAAAACGATAGACAAGGATATTCAGGCAACTTGTTAGTTCTGTCAAAAAATACACACCGTTGTAACGTACAGGTATCAGTGTTACCAGAAAATTTCCAAAAATTTAATATCGTCATAGCACTACATATTTAGGAGTATATAACAAAGAAGACATACTCTACAATGCACCAACAAGGAACAAAACTACAGCTGAAGATTTGATTGTAATTTTTTGGAACTATTCCATAAAATAAATTATACAGGTGTCTAAGAGTACGATGAGAATTAGGCGGTATAGAATTCACCAAAAAGAGGCTACAGTTGAAAACTTGAAAATTCATTAGAAATAAAAACCGAACACATTATAATATTTTATCCATATATTTAATCTATACTTCTATACTAATATATAAAGCTGAAGAGTTTGTTTGTTTGAACGCGCTAATTTCAGGAACTACTGGTTCAAATTGAAAAAAAAATTTGTGTTGGATTTCCCATTAATCGAGGAAGGCTATAGGCTATATAAAATCAGGCTACGACCATTAGGAGCGGAGCATTAATGAAAAATGTTGCAAAATGTATCTCAAAAACAAGCTTCTATTCAGGTGAAATGCACTAGCTAAATATACTCATATTAGCGCTGTTAGAATACAACGCCGGCTAGCTCAATCGGTAGAGCACACGACTGTCAATATCAGGGTCGTGGGTTCGAACCCTACGTTGGGCGAATATATTTTTATTTTTTTTTTATTTTCTGCATTGCTTTCTTCTAAGGCTTCCATTTAAATTTATTTTAATTTTGTTTAATTAATTAAAAAAAATAAAAAAAGTATATAAATACTGCTTTTTATCGACAAAAACGTTTGAACGGTTACTCCGATCATCATGAAATTTGGACACAACATTCATCTCGGTAAACTAAGATGAATGTGTATACTCATGTTCCTCCCTTCCTCATTCGTTCTTTTACACCCGGGTGAAACCGGGCGGGACCGCTAGTAATCTATACATCTACAGAGTTAGATGACCCAACCACGGACGTATAACGTAAATTGTAAAGCAATGTAGTGTAAAACAATTATTTTTATACCACTGTGTACTCTGTATTATGTGTTACATAAATATTTAGTTATTCAACTATAAAAAAGATCATTACAAACAAATTGAAATCTTACATTTTGTGAACAATTTTGAATTTATTCTAGAAACTGTCGTCGCTCGACACAATTCAAAAGAAATAAATGTTTGTTAATCATTCAAAACATCTTGTATTTTACTATTCGAGACAACAATTAACAAATACAAATACATTTTTTTATAATTTTAAAATGTTTAGTTTAAAAGATATTAAAGAAAATAGTATATGAACATCGAGCATTTCCCTCCCTTCCTCTTATTATCGAAATTACTGAACCTAAAATTTTGAAAAAAAGTGTGTGTGTCAGCTCCGACGCACGACTGGAGTTAGATACGCTGTGTAATGTATTCCATCTCATTCTTTCGCACGTTAAATCCTATAGATATGTCTCTTTTGTAGCGGACGAGCGTAACGCCACACTTGAAGCGGTTGAGTGCAGCGCCTCACCAATTGATTTTACTACTCATAAATTTTTCGTACCGGGCCTTATAACTAGTGATGTGCCGGATATCCGTATCCGTTAGTTTTGGCGGATCTTTTACGGATCTTTTACCTTATTAATTTTCAATTCATAGATGAAATTTTATATATATATGTGATTAGGTAATAATGAAAAACTGTTAAATTCCATTCAGATTATTTTTTATTTTTTAAAATCGTATTTGGCACCTTTATATTGCAAACATTTATTGTAGTGAGTACCATACCAATAGTACATAACTCAAAGGTACTAAAAAACTATCTTTATAATGAGATATTGCACATCGATCTTTGGAAAGAGACGATCTGTTATGAGAGTTATTTCTTAAAGAGGTCAATAACTTTTTCCCATAACTGATAGTCTCTTTCCAAAGGTCGATGTGCAATATTTACCGCCGCGTACTCTAAGAAAGTTAAGATCCGTATCCGCGGATCTTGAAACCAAATATCCGTATTCAGATCCGTATCCGCGGATATACATTTTTAACGATCCGGCACATCACTACTTATAACTCAAAATCGTTTCTTAAGAGTAAACTCCAAAAAATATTTTAAAGTTATCACGGAAAACGGAATGGTAGGGAACCCTCTCTACTCGAGTTTGGCTCGCACTTGACCGGTTTTGTACGTAGATTTCAATGATGAAAACAAAATAAAAGCATTGGGTTTCCGAGCTATTCCCAAAAATGGAACGCCTTGAATATTTTCATTGCATTTGCATATTTCTGATGTTGACCAATAGTCATTATATCTACCGAATTTTCTGAATTCAGTTGAATTAATACATTATGGTATACTTTCTACTTTATTTACAAAAGAGGGGCCTAACACGAAAACTTATACGCCACTTGTTATTTGTTTTTCTCCAGAGAAATCATCTAACGCCTGTAGCATGCATCAACATGCCGAACTTCTTTGTAAAAAAAAACTGATAATCAATAAAGTCTATATTCGTAGAGACTATAGACCGTACACAAAAAAACAGTTTAATATTAAAATCAAAGTTTTATAAAAAAGGGCCAAGTGCGAGTCTGACTCGCGCACAGAAGGTTCCGTACAAACTTGTAGTGTGTAAATAGTTCGCCCATCACGGGAATCGAGTCTCAAAGATTTTTCCCGCTTAGCCGTTGGAAAACTATTGTCCCCATACATCGACAAACGTATTGAATCTAGCGTAGTTTTTTTGACGTGATAACGTCTTATAAATTGATGAAACATCGGCTGCACGCACGAAAAAGTGTCACGTTCCGCCTGAGCCTGAGCGTGCAAGCGAGAGCGCGGTATATGCGATAGAGAGGCACGATCGGCCCAAGCGTCGGCTTGTACGCATTTCTCTCTCTTCTCGCGTGACGTCAGAGAGTTCATCAATGTTTCTTTATGACGTTATCACGTAAAACTATCGTCAGTAAACCGACTTTACAGACAGCCAATTTTTTAATCTTTTCCCGATATACAAAAAAAAAAATAATAATGGTAACGCATAAGACTACCAATAAAGAACATTCAAGTTAGCATTAAGCTTATTCCACTGGGTAATTAATAAGGAACCAGTATATGTATAAAAATATGTAAAATTGTAATTTACTTTAAATAATTATGAATAACGGGAATGCGGGCACATATATATTGTTTTTTTGGTAATGTATAATTTTTAATTAAATTTGTTTTGTAAATAATAATTTTGTAATATCCATTCTTACAGAGCTTTGAAAAAGTCAGAAATTCTGATAAAACGTTAGCAATAAAAAGAAAAGAATTATATCTATGTGTCCGCATTCCCGTTATTCATAATTATTTAAAATAAATATTACGGACTCTAAAATGGAAAATAATAATTGTAATTTACTTTTATAATGTGACAATAAAATCTTATATTATCTTATCTTAAACGTATTGAACGGTATTGTACCTCATGGCTATATCTGATAGCTTAGCGGTCGTACTGTGCTGTATGCAAGAGTTCTCATAATTGTATTTTAATAAATGTTCGAGTATACTTGCTGCATAAACGCACCGTTAGCGGTGTTAGCGGGTTGTTTTATATTAGAACCGTTACCGTGTACGTGTGTATGTGGTTGCGGTTTGTGTATGTATAGTATAAAATTTTCCGACATATTATAATAGCGGTCCTGCCCGGTTTCACCCAGGTGCAAAAGAACGAATGGGGGGGACATTAATACGCACGTTCATCTTAGTTTACCGAGATGAATGTTGTGTCCAAATTTTATGATGATCGGAGTTACCGTTCTAAAGTTTTTGTCGGATGGACACATTTTGAGTTATATTTTGCAACATTTTTCATTGATGCTCCGCTCTTATTGGTCGTAGCGTGATATTATATAGCCTATAGCCTTTCTCGATAAATGAGCTATCCAACAAAAAAATTCGAACCAGTAGCTCCTGAGATTAGCGCGTTCAACCAAAAACAAACAAAACTCTCCAGCTTTATATATTAGTATAGATTATATATGACACTTTTTTAACTAAAGAACAAGAACCATCTCACAGTTCTATCAAACAAACAGAAAAATCGAATTGAAATTGATTCATCCGTTTTGGAGCTACGGTGTCACAAGCAGACAGACAAAGTCTTCAAACAGTTATAACACCCTTCCTTTTTTGCGTCGGGGGTTAAAAATAACGAGGAAAATGTCATTGAAGGCAGTTTTCTCATCTGAACGATACTGCAAACAAAGCAAGCTTTATATATATAAAAAACACAAAACTCTATTGAAAACAAATGCCCAATGAATAGTTCTCTTGCGTTCTATTGTTTCGTAAGTTTTTTTGTTTTGAAATTAGTCCACTTCTACCTACATATGCACGCCGACTGAGGATTGACACAATAATACTGCAGAAAAAAAATAATAAACATAAGAATTGAAATAGACGGAAACATTAAACCAGAATGTGTACACATTTTGAATTAATCCATACGTTTATTTATAAACTAGTTACAGCACAAGGTTATATGGAAAATTGCAGCAAGACAAAATCAGCCACGGGCTTTATTCTCTTTTTGATAATGCATTTACTGCGCTCAAACAAAAATATTCCAAGAATGCCTTGAATAAACAAAAAATCCTCTCTTTTTTTGTTGTGTGCGTGCCACGAATTTTCTACCATGAATTTGAACAATTCGGACAGATTAAACCGTCTAAAAGACGCAAACTGTTCACTCAGCTTTTCAATTCAAATACATATTATTTAATAATTATTATTATTCTAAACAAATCTTTGATTAACGTCTGATTAGAACTCTTCAATATATAAAATTATTTTATTTATTGAATTATTCTAAACAGTTTCTTTTGGCGCGTTATGAAAAAAATGATTTGATGAATTTTTACGATGCACGCGCATACGACAAAGTTACTTGCATAGTAGAGGCTACCAACAGAATAGAGGTAGTAAACCATTGACTTATAATAGTCGACATGCCAAATATCGTCTTAGCTGTTTTTTGGTTCACTGAGTGAGGAGGATAGAAGAGTATGGTAGAGACCAAGCTCGCATGCGCGGAGCGTCTAATAGCTGTATTTATGCTAATCTAATTACGTAAGATTGACTTTGGCCCCCCTTCCCCCAAGATAAGGACATGTAAAGATTTTTGAGAATCCCTTCCTCCTCCTCGGAATCCTTACGTAATTAATGAATGGCCCCTAACGAACATTGCTTTGTTTTGCGGCTTTAAATATGAAAAAAAAAATACTTCAATAAACTTTAAAACTAGAGCGGGTCGACATTTTTAACGTATACGTTAAAACAATAACAAGATAATGTGAGCTGTGAAGTAAGGGCTAACATTCTAACACTAAGGAGCGGAGTTCAAATCCCAGTGAATTCAGCGTCTGGAGTGGGGTCATAAATCCGAGGCCGTTGTACAAAAGACTGCGTACAGTACAGTATTCTAGTTAATTAACTTACGGTTTGGCACGCCCGGTTGATTCGTTTCAGTCGTTTCGCACTGAAGCTAAGGCAAACGTTCAGTTCAGAATAACGACGCTTTCAAAGCACTCTACAGACACCAACTTTCCGACGTCCCAGTACCTACCTACACTGCAATACATACATGTACTTACTTATACAGTAAAGGCCACTGCACACGAGACTGGATTGCCGCTAGATTCCTTGCTAGATTTGACTACAACTTTTCTATCGCTGGTTTTCTTCATTCCTCCTATGTGCTCGCTTAACACGAGACGTCTTTTTAAACTTGCTTTGTAGGTGCGCGCGCAGTGATAGAGCGGCTAGAAAAGTGGACGTTTATTGTCTCTGAACAGAACACACAGTGTTTGTTTGTGGGCGTTTGTTCGTGCCACCTACGTGACAAGATACTGTTTCCTGATTGGTTCTTGCTCAGAGCAAGCGGGGGACCAAGCAAGAAAAATAGCCCCTGTTGTAATTTTCAAATCCATCTTGTGAGCTAGCAGGCGAGCCCGCAGTGACGTCATTTCTAGCCTCGTAGCCTGCTTGCCGGTTAGCAGAAGACCCAGCAGTGTTTCCAGCCTCGTGTGCAGCGGCCTTTATATACTGCGTTCCCCAAAAGATATCATGAATCGTCGAAAACAAAAACTGATTACGTTCAGATAAGATTTTCCCCTAATGTCGCATACACGCGTTTCTCAAACCAAAATAGTTTTATCAACGAATATCTGTCGTAGGAATGCGAATAGTCAGTTTTCAAATCTGGCGCCATTTGTCTAAGGCTAAAATTTGACAGCTGATTATTTTAACTGAAAACCGAAGTATATAGCCGAATTAAATTTTTAATTCGTGTCTTTCTTAGTAAGAATACCAAAATTACAACGGGGCGTTCACATATTATGTGAGGCGTTTAGAGGGGTTTCTAACTGAACCTCATCCAATCACATGTGGGGGAGAGGGGAGATCTCGGCAAATATCACGTAATTTTTTTCCCGCAAGAAACAGTGTAAAATTGCCAGAATACTGGGTTAAAATAGGCATTTCGAAAAATGTCACATCTTACCAAAGGGGGAGGGGGATCGAAAAATTGCCAAATTTGCCCCACGTAATTTGTGAACACCCCATTTCTATATCCTGCTTCGAACCATTTTTCATGTTTTAAAAAAAATACAGTATTTAAGTGTATTTATTAGCATATCGTATTTTAGAGGAACTAGTGTGACCTGTGCGAATTATTCGCACTAAATACATAAGTATAATAACTATCACTTTACAAAATTATTTTTTAAATATGATTGCAGGTATTCAATTCGTTTCTAATTTTGCACACTGCTTATAACGTTCTTCTTTTTGTTGTATTACAATATGAAGCTCAGATGACAGATCGAAGAAATATTTTACTAAAATTGTCATATAGAGGCGCAAGTAGCAAAAGCGTTGAGCTAAGCCAGATGGCATCATGCAGCATTGCTGTGACGTTGTTCAGCGTTGCTCGCTGTTTCAAAATTAAAACCGTCAGATGGCAGTATGCAGTATTGTGTCTGTTGTATTACAATATGAAAGTCAGATGACAGATCGAAGTGTTGACGTTGTTTCAAAATTAAAGCCGTTAGATGGCAGACGTTGTTCAGCGTTGCTGTATTTTAATTAATTTACAAAAACAAAAGCAATAATAAATTTTTTAGTTGTCGATGTCAGTAGAGCAAGCAATTATCTGTAAAATGATATATAATTTTGTGGAGAAATTGTGTGGTTTTTTCTAAAAAGGGAGGCAAACATCTTTAACCTTAGCGTATTAATATATATGATCATTTTCCATGAAGCAGTTTTATCATATTTAAATCACTCAAAACTGAAATTCGCTCATTGACACTTCGCATTCTTATTAGCAAGTACATACGGGAATTATTTTTCACGTTAGTACAGCTGGTATTTGTAATATAGAATTAAATAAATATTGAATGGTGCAGTCACAATATATAGTATTTTTTTCACATTAATAAAAATATATTTTTTATTAATGCTGCACCATCCAATATTTATTTAATACGCGTAAAATGGATTTCGACTATTTACGGTAACATATATACGAATCGTTATATAAAATGTATATATTTCGTATATGTATATGTGAGGAGGGTGATCGAATTGAGGGAATGAGGGATTTGGCCGCGGGTCGCAATGTTGGCGGTTAACGAGGAATGCCCGCCACAGAAGGCTCATTCCAACGTCGATGACTTCTCTACTCTATACTCCTGGCGCGCTTCTCTCGACAGTTGCTATCGAGAGTGTCGGATTAATGGCTAAAACAAGTGAACATCATCGTTGAACGAACTTTTCCACTAATAATATAATTATCATATTTAATACCTATGTACTTCATAATGGCAGCAGAGAATCAATTAGGAAAATTCAAATGTTTTTAAAAGCAGCGCATTTCGAACTTTTTATCGTAAAGATGTTTTGTTGTTTTAATGGTAATCAATAATCATTATGTCTTCAGCATAAAGTAGTGTTGATCCAATAGAATGTTACGATGGAGGAAGGTTTTGGTTGAGGATCATAAATAAATAAGCTTTACCAATGTTTCGCTAGTGGCCAACGTTTCGAAAAATTTATTTTCATCTTCAGGGCCTTCAGTTACAATAAGTTTTTTATTAGAGCTACTATATAAATCTATTACATACCTCAAGCTGGTCGAAAGGTGGTAAATTGTTAAAACAACATACATGATCATATTATTATGGGTTAAAAGAATATATTAATATGAACATCTTATTATAAAAAACTATTAAAATTATTAAATTTTTATAAAAATGTCACGCAGTAAAATTTTTTTTTTTTTTATTAATGAAATATTTGTCTGATAATATATAGCCAAAAAGCACTTTCTGTGGACTGCTATTTGATACTGATCAATTTGACATTAAAATATTGTCTCCAGATGGCTGGTGCTGATTGCTTGTTATGTATTGTCAAATTTTGTTAATTATACTGCCATATATATGATTTAACCCTTCTATGTCCGATCTTTTGTTTATACTGTTAGTATTTTTTTTTTTATGTAAATCATTTCTAAAAATTATCTTTTTGATAGATTGGAATTGGTAAAGCTTATTTATTTATGATCCTCAACCAAGACCTTCCTCCATGGTAATCATTATCATCATCGTCTTTTTTTTTCAAGAAATTGTTTAAGTTAGTTGTAGAAAGCGTGTACACGTACCCTGAGAAAAATATTAAGATCTAGTTTCTGAAAAAATCGACTGTGACAGATAGACAGACAGACAACCAAGTCTTAGTAACATGAGAGTTCTATTTTTAAACATCTTGATACGGAACTTTAAATAGCGGTTAAACACAAACGCCGAGGGTTCCATAATTATTCTTCATAGTTTTCTTGTAATTTGTACCAGCCTCTTTAAATGCCCGATTTTTTTTTCAAAATTTTAGATACTTATAATTCTTTCGGAGATAAGAAGGGACCAAACATAATTTTTGGTGCTAAAATTTTGAAAAAAGTATCAGATATAAAGATACTGGTAAAGATAGCGAACAATGCACGGAACTCCCAGCGCTGGAAACTTGACTACATGGTTTTCATAATATTTGCTTAAGGGGTCTCCCCATTTTTTAGGAATTTTTTGACGATCAATAAAAAGATAGAAGTTTATGATATATTTATTAATATTTCAGTAGTGTATAAAAAAATTTTCAAACATAAATCTCCACAAAAACATGGGTTGTATCATTCCCATCTTATCTCAAATAAAAAAAAAACAGCATTTTAATCTGTAAGCCTGTGGCAATAAGATGAACTAGGATTATTTGAAAGTATTGAAAATTGAATAGTTGACAGACTTTTGATATTTAATTTGTAAATTTCATGATTTTTTTCGATAATTTTGTATCGAAAAAAATAGAATCACTCGGAATTTCCAAAAGATCTTAGTTCATCCTTCGACTATACGTGTGCTGAAGCTACCATTAAAATTTCAAAGCAATCGGTCAAGTCGTTTTTGAGATATTGTGGACTCGTGGAGACAAGTTAGAAAAACAGAGATTTGAGAAAAACGCATTTAAAGATTCAAGTACGATTTAAACTATGAAAATACCATTAGACCCGACTGAGAATTGGCCACACCTTATTAACGCATAGCCACCTGTTCAGAAGAACCGACCCGGACATCTGCCCCACATGCAATACAACACTAACCGTTCATCATATCCTCACCGAATGTCAAGCATATGCCTACAATAGAATACAACTCCCCGCTCAACTTCAAGACATCCTCAGTGACAACAGAGAAAATATTGAAAAATTATTCCAGTTCTTAAAAAATACCGACCTCTTTAACAAAATCTAAGCAACAGTTAAACCTCGTTACTTTTCAGCAACCTACTTCATACTTAGAGCTAATGGCCTTGCTGCCGAAGCCTCATAATATATATATAAAAAAAAAAAAAAATACCATTAATACCATGGAACTACTAGTTTCATGATTAATACTCACCATTAATCTGAGAAAAGCTCACCAAAACTAACTTAGAATTGATATATAACTCAAAAAATGGATTTATCGGGTTTTGTGCTCCTCATTTGTTTTAGAAGTAACAAGCCGCACGTCACAATAGGGCTCAGTGCCCAAGCTCTCAACTGAGCGCTTCGGACACCTCCTTTTCTAACAGCTGTATCTTTCCAACAACTTCGAATATTATGAAATCATTTTACCAACATATTCTAAACATGTTAAGGAATCAATTTATGCAAAAAAAAAATATAATTCGATTTTTTTAACTTATCACATGGGTGACTTCCTTAAAATGTCAAATAGGGTCTGGTAGGTAAATATAACCAGAACGTTAAAGCTAAAATGGAGGAGAGGAGTCTAGCGAAATCCCACCAAATATCATTTAAAGGGAGGGAGGTCAATGAAAATCTCACATCAACTTTTTAATTCAGAGAATATCCATTATTATAACATTTAAAATCACATCTTACCAAATCACACCAAGAGGGAGGGAGGAGTCCAAATTCAGAAAAAATCTCACGTAATTAAAGCACGTCCCCTTTTAAGGAATTATAACTGTTCTAGAAATCGTTTGTAACCTGAAAACACTAAAATTTCACGTGTGGTTTAAAATGGGATTTAGTTGAAATATAATACTTGTAATGTAGCATAAGTTTTACTGAAAATGTTTCAGAATTCAGTTAATAAAATATAAACGCAAAACAATAATAGAACGGAAGCAAGTGGGTTTATTCGGCGATAGAGTAAATACAACACTCATGTTTCAACAATCGTAGAGTAAGTTAGTTTAGACTTTAGAGGTGGACAGAATTTATACATACACACACACACAAATTATATTGTTCATAGAACTAAAAATAACTATAATAAGTCCACATTTATTGCAACGTAAAATATTTCGAAATGGTTATTAAAATTCACAATCTATGAAAAATTTTAATAACCATTTCGAAATATTTCATGTTGCAATAAAATATGTGAATGTGAAGCAGTCAAATATAGCCTCAAAAATCACATTAAATTTTGATTTGATTTCATGTATAAGTTATTCCGTAGTTCTAATTTTTTTGTTTTTTTTTTCTCATTTTTTGTTTGCCATTGTTACTACTTATTAGTGATGTAACGAATATTCGCATCCTCATTCGCAAGTATTCTTTGCATATTTTTAAGGTTCCGTACCTCAAAAGGAAAAAAGGATCCCTTATAGGATCACTTCGTTGTCCGTCTGACTGTCTATATGTATGTCTGTCTGTTTTTCTTACACTTAAGGAGTCAAGTCGCGCTTAAAGAAGTTTTACTTAAAAAAAATGCAAAGAATCGAATATCCCCTTAAATAACTGCCATCATACTCATAGACATAAAAATGTCAACAAACTGAAATAGGTTTTTTAAATATATTTGTTTAATTATTAGGGGTTGGAAAAATTGCACGTATTTGTGGGTTTACTAAGAGTCATTCGAAAAAAAGTTAGTTTTTATGTAATCATTGAATTATATTAAGGGTTACCCAACTACTACGGCTCTTGATATAATTATTATCGTCTAAAAGTTCGACGTCTATTTATAACGAAGCATTCTTTCCTAAGTTTGTCGTGTTCCAATTAATTTGTACGGGATTGTAGGGTGGTCACAAGCCACCACCAGTCGTCATCATCCACCAGTTAGGGTGGGTACCTACTACTTACAATGTGTTTTGATGAAAAGGCTTTTTTATCAGGTAAACTTTTGTTATCGCAACTTGTAATAAGATTATATAGTACCTAGATAAGATTATATTTAATCACTTTTTAGTTCGCAATTTGACTCATTTACTCTGTGTAAATTTAATCGGAGTATATTTCACAAAACATGCATACAGTCGAAAAACATTACCCTCTTTCTGGCGCAGTTGAGTAAAAAATATCGCATCTTCAGAGTTTTTACCCGACTACGGTGAAGCCAAAAGGAAGGGTTATGAGTTTAGCAGTCTATGTATGTATGTTTGTATTTACGGATATTCCACTGTAGCGCCTAAACTATTCATCCGATTTTAATAAATAAGGTGTCAATCGATTCGTTATTATGGCCCGGGTAACATAGGGTACATTTATTTTTGAATTTTGGTCCCAGAGGGGAGAAAATTGAAAACGAATAAAAAATAAATTCAAAAACTAAAACCCGACTACTGAAAAATGTGAAACAAGAAAATATTCACATCTGAGGAGAGCCGTGGTCGTATGCCATCTCATAGATATGAGGCCCCTCTAGATGTATAGCGTGATACACTTTGCCCTAAAATGTAATGTTTTGTTAGGGTATGTGGCATATGACCGCGGCTATCCTCAGATGAGAATATTTTCTTGTTTTATACTTTAAAGTAGTCGGGTTTTAGTTTTTGACGTGATAACGTCTTATAAATTGATGAAACACCGGCTGCACGCACGAAAAAGTGTCACGTTCCGAAATGTGTCACGTTCCGCCTGACCTTCGAGCGGAATACGTTATCACGTAAAACTATCGTCCGTAAACCGACTTTACTGTGCGATCGGCGAAAGAAGACCGGTGGGGAAAGGGCAAGAAGTCGTTGATGTGTTCCCAAATTATCGGAATTCATAGGCGGCGCATAGCAAGGCATGCAAACAATGTATAGCTTTAAATTTTAAGGCATTATTTTGAGCCTCTAACTCGCACATTTTAATTACATTCGCTATGAGCTCCCTAGCGCCACTTCTAACTGTTTTTCCCTTTTTACTTTCCATTTTGATGATATTCAGACAACACCCCTCAACTTAGTCCGTGAACGCACACCTATGTACTGTCTGGTGTATGATTTTTTTGTACTGTTAGCAAGTGTCGCTGTGTAGTCGTACAGCTATGGCAATAGTACAATTATCGCGACACGACAATTGCGACACGTTTGGTCGACTGGACTCCCTTATTGCATAGAAGCGGTTCCAGGATCATTACCTTTTACTAATATAAAATACATGTGCGCTCTTCTGCAATAAGGTCATAGGACTACATTCCATAGACCGGTCTTCTTTTAAAAATCCAACAGTACAGACAACCAATTTTTTATAACTTATTTTTTATTCCAGATATATTGCAGTATTTTTTTGCAGATGACTTATTTATTTTATAAATTGAACTCTCTGCCAGACGAGACAATTAAAGAACGTAATGTTTCACTAAATGTCTGCACACACATGTTACTTTTTGTATCACGATTGTGCGATTAAGTCACTTGTAGATCTTTTATCAGCAACCGCACGGTATTCGTTGAAATTATGCAACGAGATTTTTTTCGAGTATCTGATTAATCTTCAAATCGCGATTCAGGTACTAATTTTGCGTTTTCGATACAAAAAATAGCAATTTCCTGAATATCAATGTTGCAATGTATATTTCGTTTATAAATTCATCTGAAAAACTTGGCATTACATATATTTTAATTGTTCTGCATTTGATACCTTTTGAATAACCTCATTCGAGTGATTGGACCTGAAAACAATATTATATAAATCATTCGAACGTTTCTTTCACGTATCCATAAAATTGGTTCACGCATTGGGCCGTAATCGGCGAACAGACAGACAGACAAACAACGAAATGTCAATCAATCGAATTAAAACATCACTCGCTTCACTGTACGTTTATTGAAAGAAATACACTATGTTCACGAAAAATTCATTGAAAGAAATCGTGTATTTTACACTACACACTACAGAAGGGAAACTACTAGCCGCGTCGACATCGCATTCATACGTATAATCTGCCTGAAACGATTGCTGCAGCGCTGCCGTCCCAGCGTCCCATTGTAAATATCAGTGATGCAGCGTTTCGTTACACGTTCAACCGCATGAATCCACTCCACTTTACGTAAAGAAGTTTCACTTCATAGAATTATTGGTCCAATTTGTTTTCAACTAATACAAGGTTCTATTTGAAGTAGAACTTCTTCGGCACTGTAGGGTAAAATTCATTCTTGATGATTTAAAACGTGTCGCAATGTAAGTACACCGTACACTAAGCTAAGGTAGCGGTGGGATAGAACGATTGCTTTGTAACCTAAAGGTCGCAGGTTCGATTCAATTATTATTTTTTTTTTAAATACTTTTCTAGTGTGTAATGTAGAATACATAGTCACTTTTACCATTCCAACCATACAATGGTACTAATTTAGGTCAAAAGTCACTTTTCAAAATTATACAATATCTTTTCGTTTTGAGGTCCCCCGAATCTAAAAAACATATTTTTGGAAAAACTGTGCGTTGTTAGTCTGTGAACACGATACAGGACGAACGGATGAACGGATTGAAACCAAATTTTAGGAGGATATTTGATTCGTAAATATGAAGAGCCCTATTGTTTCTGGGGAAAATCGGCGCATGCGCAAAGAGATATATGATATAACGTTGTTTTTTATATAATAATGGGATACTTTTCATATCGGTTTATTATTTTATTTATTTTTTCAAGAAAGATTTGTTGAAATTTTTTTTTCTAAACTTTATAGTTTCGGAAATATTTTGAAAATAAAAAAAATCAGGTGTTCTTTTGTTTTGTAGATCTTTCAGAAATAAACTAGTTAAGCATGCTTTGATTAATTTTACATGACGTGGAAAATATTATTAGGTAACCGTGACAACGAATAGCAAATTATATCATATTGAATACTAATCATTACCCGCGTCACCTCACGCGATATCAGTATTCTCTTTATTATACAAAATCAAATTTCAATATTTTTGAAGTTGGAATGGTTCCGTCGCCCAATTGGCTGGAATTTTTTGATTGAATATAGGTTATTTCGTCTCTGAACACATCGTATACAAAATGTAGTTGAATAGAGTAGAGTAGATACTAGGCGAGGCCTTATTGTATGTATGTATGTATGTATGTATGTATGTATGTATGTATGTATGTATGTATGTATGTATGTATGTATATAGGTATAGTATCTCCCTGGCTAGGCATGGGCTTGGTCAATGGTCAGTGCCCGATGCCCGCTGCCCAACGGTCACACGTCAAGCGGGACGATGGGACCGCTATATGGTCCGTACAAACGGTTGTGTACTAGAACATCACCATCATCATTTTCAACACGCATACGATGTGAAATGTTTTGCCTCGCCCACAGTAAACGATATTAACACATGATAATAATGCACAAACCTACAGACAAACGGGAGTGTTACATTTTACTTGATACTTAATTATATTAATACACAGGTGATTTTTGTAAAACTCTTTTCATATAATATGCATATTTACTCTTAGCGGGACGTCTATTAATAACGTGAGCTCAAAATGAGGCGATGCAGTCCGGCAAAAACTCACCAAATTTCTTTTAAAGGGAGGGTTGTCAATGAAAATTTCACGTCAACTTTATAATTCCTCGCCTCCCCCTTCTGGTAAGATTTATCCATATACAGTGGACAAACATTCTACAGGGCAGTGTCGGACTATCGAATTTGTCGGATTATAGAGTACTGCCTAAGACCCCCTATAGTCCGGAATTTTTTACAAAAGAGTACCTTGTAATCCGACAACCAATGCGTACAAGTTATAACTTGTTCAATCATGCATTAGCGAAGATTGTCAAAAAAATATTCAATAATAAATAATAGACCATGTCGGATTACAGGGGGGGCCGGATTACCGGGGGTTCACTGTACTTTTATTCTATACTGAGCATAGGAATAAAATACCTATCATTAAAGTTTCTTAAGTGAACAATTCATTTTTTTAATATTAACAATTTTGTATGTTACATAGGGGGGGCATAAGAACGTTAGACAGGCTAAGGTGGGGCATGGCACAAAAAAGTTTGGGAAACACTGATCTAGTCTGTATTATTTTCTAACGAATTGATTAGTAATAATGTATATTTTCGCATCTTTCACTTCTTTTTATAGTCATATTGTAAATCCTTATAATATGTTATCGGCATAATAAATCAATATTTGCAAGTTGTGTTGAGAACAAACTTTCCTCTTTCAAGTGAATTTAATCGACTGAAGTTTATTTAAAATGTTGTAAGCAATGCTGTGTTTACTTATCGATTTTGAAGTTATAATGTAAATTGTAAAATTAAATATATAATTGTAAACAGATTCTAAAATCCATTTAAGGCGACATATTATAAATATAACAAATAAAATAAAATTTCTGTAAACGCGTGTGGTGACGCGGGTAACGGTTAGTAATAAATATTATGACAATTGCTGTTCGTTTGCATGGCTATAAAATATGGTTTCAAATTTACCAAAACATGCTTGTCAGCAATGTAAGCAATTTCTTTTTAACAGATGTTCAGAACAAAAGAACAGCTCATCTTTTTTATTTTGAAACTATTTTCTAAACTATCAAGTTTAGAGAGAAAAAACTGTTGCACGGCTTTCTTGGAAAAATAAAAGAATAAGAAACATAACTTTTTTCCAATTGTATAATTTAGTATGTTTTGATTAATTGTTTTTTCTTTTTTTTTTCAGATAACAAGTTACCCGGAACCCGTTTTTATTTTTCTGTATACACAACACAAAATATGTATTTTTCTTTTATCTGAAAATAAAAGTTAAGAAACCCTTTCTCCTGCATTTTTTGAGGAGGCATACTCCAAATCAGGGGTCCCCAACCGTTTTGTACCATATGACAGCACATTCTAGAATACTAGTCGGGCGGCGGACACCATTCATTTTTTCAAGATTTTACAGTTGGACTTTAATAGATACACATAAGTATAAAAAAAATTGATTCAAATATATAACTTTAATATTCTTAAAATGATCTAAATGCAATATACAGTAGGGCCTCGGTAATCCGAACTCCCGCTTGTTCGGTGATCGCTGTAATCCAGCCGGGCAATGAAGTGCGAAAATTATAAACAGAAGAGTATTACAGACTTTTTCAGGAAGAATTAACTAATGTTTTATTTTAGTTGTAATTTTGAACATGTACATTTTTGTCTTTATGCTTTAATTTAAAAATTGATTAAAGAAACTAAGGGTTAAACATTTGTTTTATTACCTTTTAATATGGCATACAATAATCCGGACGTCTCGATAATCCGGAAAGAGTCTTGTTTTTGTCTCTCCGGATTAACGAGACCCTACTGTATTTATAAAAGGAGATTTATTTGGTTGAGGAACAATAGAAATAAGCTTTACCAAAGTATCGCTTGTGGCCAACGTTTCGAAAATAATAATAATAATTTTCGAAACGTTGGCCACAAGCGATACTTTGGTAAAGCTTATTTCTATTGTTCCTCAACACGCTGGATGAAACCATCATTAAACTTAGATTATTAGATATAATACGCGCCACGGATCTAAAAGGTTCGGAAGTTAGTCATAAACAGCGTCGCAAAGGCACATTTTAGAGCCGTTGAGGCTTCCACCACCTCCCAGCAACCTGGACGGAACGTGCGCTCGTCGGTGATTAGCCGTGATCGCTCGTTGCCTTTGTCACTTGTCGCTTTCCTGCTTTAAAGTACAGTCAAATACGCTATTGTCAAGTTGTTATTGTTATATTCGTTTTGTTGAGTTGCGAGTTTGTATAGTTTTTCAACAGACTGTACAAGCGCAAGCCCGCATTCGCATCTAACTTCCGAACCTTTTAGATTCGTGGCGCGTATTATACTAGTTATTTTACCAAAACTGTAATAGACTATTTTGTCGTTAACACAACGTTTGAAAAATGTAACAATGACAGACGGTTAACTTACCAAAAGCGTCGCCGGTTGTGTCGGAAGGCATAATTAACGAAATTGCGATAACCGATGTCACAATCAGGACAGGCGGTATCGGTAACGAAATCGATATCATAGAGCTGCTGCGTAACTGTCTTTTATACCGTTTCAAAATTACTTTATTGTATTCAATCTTGTTCTTCACTAATAATAACTTTTCACTGTTATTGCATAAGAATGATTTATCACAACTAATGCCCGATTCCTTCATAAAATACTTATCTACCGGTTATCTATCTTCCAGATAAATTTATCTGCAAGATAAACTGTACTGCATTTGTAAATGATATTTTTATGTCTGTCAGTTTTTATGGCCATTCCATAAATCTTTCATATCAAATAAAATTCATGAAAACATGTCATCGATCCCACATTTTAAGTTGAGTCGCTTTTCTAAGTAGAAAAAAAACAATCTTTAATGAATGCTTTATTCGTTCCAATATCTAAGAAATGGATCGATTATTTGAAAGTATCTAGGATCTCGATAAAAATGATGAGCTTTTGATTTACTGTTACACTCCTGTTTTAGGACATATAAATTCTTTTTTATATAACTCTTTAGGGCTATCAGATTAACAAGTGGATAAATTGCTTGTCATTATTAATCTAATGACTGCGGTAAGTTGCCAAGTCTGATAGGGTTACCAACCCTCCAGTTTTAGTCTGGGGACTCCAGGAAAAAGATTTCTCCAGACTCCGGCTTATTATAAATAATGTCCAGATTTTTCGATTCTTATGAAAAAAAATTATTCATTCCGTATGAATAATAATCATAATATATTATATTACCGCCAGAAATTTATATTAATTATAATGCTCTCACTGAGTATGTAAGATTAAAAAAACCATCAAATTTTAATTATCTAATTATTTTGTCTTATTTTTGTGAATATCCACGTCAAACGAATTTTTTATAGTATTTACATATTTGAATAAATATGTCTTGACTTATTAAGGCAATTTTCAGACTCTTTCAAAGTTTGAGTCGGTAACCCTAAAGCCATAAAAAATAATGAAGTACTTAAGTTCTTTTTGACCCAGGTCTGTCGCTATAAGAAATGGATCGTTACCATGGGATGTAACGAATAATGATTTCTTTGAAATGGGTAACCATTCGTTCATTTTTGCACTGGCGGTTTTTAGACAAGTAATTAGCTAAACAAACTCAATGATAAATAATTAATTCGGAATTTAATAATATTATATAGTTATGAGACAAAAATTTACACTGGTGGATTTGCTTATGGATTGAGTAAATGCGGACCTAGGGGGGGGCAGATTTGAGCCTAAATTAGCCTATTTATACAATATTTTTGAATTTTTGAAGTAAATTTTTAATAACACTTTTAAAAAAACTGGTATGATCTTCTAGTTTAGGGCGTCAAAACTTCAAATTCATCCTGAAAGTTTGTGAACAGTTTTTGCTACAATGATCGTATCTCACTCAGTAAGTAGGATAGGTTGGGCGCAAATCTAAGAGTCTGGATGATTTTTTTCAAGTAAAATCATCCATTTTTTTATTAATTTCTACACGTGAAAATGTTTAATTGTGCTATAAAAACATAAAAAAAACATTTGAATATTAGACAATTTGAATTTCTTACTTTGTCTTTAGTTAATATATTTTAGCAAGTTTTCGGGAATTCTTTGATATTTAATATTAGCGAACTGTCCCAATGTTCATATATCTGCCCGCTTTAATTTTTACCTCACTACTCCAAAAATTAATAGCAATTATGTCAAATGTTTACGATTTCAGAATGTGAACATTTTGTGAATTAAAATGCCTGGTTTTAAAAAGCGACATGCATTCATATACCAAAAAGGAAAATAATTTGCAATATTTTCAAAAATCTACCGCTTATGTAGATGACAAAAAATGAACAAATGTATGCCTCTTCAAAATTCATTGTTTACATAAATAAATGCATTAACGACTCATGTTTTCAAATCGATAACAATACTTACAAAAAGAAATTCAACAAGAATATGTAATCGTTGGTATTAATATTTTAATGAATTAAAATTTTGCTGATAGCAAACGAAATTCGCGTAGTATTTTTCAAATTAATATTCACCACCCTTTGTATGTCACTTTTCGCATGTGTTATACATATTTATATGTCTTTCGTGTACATTTCTATTGACACAAAACACAGTCACGCGAAAATTTCAATCACTAAACACTGATCCATTAAGATGACAAAAATACCAACTAATCATTGAATTGTCTATTTGCTACTCTTATGACATAATTTATCAATACCTATGCATAACATAATAATAACAGAGACCGGCACAGTAAATAAACCGACGTCCGTCGCGACGGTGACAGTATATGTGGGCGCCAGGAGGAACGAATAAACGAGCGTTTCGTGTTCACCCAACAACTGTACAATGACAACAGTGACTGCAGCCAAGAGAGTCCACTCATGTTAGATTTTCGGGATTCGGGAATGCTTCCGTACTTTGCCGACACACACGTCTACCCGATAGCTTTGTTCCTACAGGATAGTTCGTAACGAATATCGGCGCATGCGATCTTGATTTTAGGAGGAACGGATATATGTTACAAGCGTTGCGGCCAATGTCCCTAGAAGGATGCTAAACTTCAAATTAATCGACTAAACTTAGGGTTAATCTTTATCGTCGGCTAAGAGTTCGAAATTGGATTTGTTTCTAGATTTTACTCGACTTTTAACCGGCTAAATACGAGACTAGCCAAAAATGTATGGACACCATAAAAAACAATTTATTTATCCGTAAACCAGATTTTTAAATAATAAAAAAATTGGTTGTCTGCGTAAAGTCGGTTTACGGACGATAGTTTTACGTGATAATGTCATAAAGAAACATTGATGAACTCTCTGACGTCACGCGAGAAGAGAGAGAAATGCGTACAAGCCGACGCTTGGGCCGATCGTGCCCCTCTATCGCTTATACCGCGCTCTCGCTTGCACGCTCAGGCTCAGGCGGAACGTGACACTTTTTCGTGCGTGCAGCCGATGTTTCATCAATGTATAAGACGTTATCACGTCAAAAAAGATTTTGAATTTGCTACGTAATGTTTAATTTCAATTACAGTGGTACCTCGACATACGAGTGCCCCAACATACGAGTTTTTCGAGATACGAGCCGGCGAGCGAGTGATTTTTTGCTTTGAGTTACGAGCGAAATTCGAGATACGAGTTCAGTTTAGCAGGTTTAATGACACTTGCCTAACTCATTTCCGGAACATTCTGAGAGGGAGGAAGAAACAAACCTTCTTGGACATGTTTTTTCCTAAACGGCCTACAGGTGAAAGCAAGAAAAATGAAGCGAAAAAGTCAAAGACCAGTGAGGATATCTAATTTATTTCTTTACATTCTCTTTTTTGTTTTTGTACAATAAATATTTGTCATTTATAAATACGTATTTATTATTCAAACTGGGGTGACATTTTGGGGGCTGGAACGGATTAATGGTAAGTAGTTCAATTGTTTTGTATGGGGAAGTTTGCTTCGAGATACGAGTAATTCAAGATACGAGCAAGGTTGCGGAACGAATTAAACTCGTATGTCGAGGTACCACTGTACTATAAATTTATTAAATTAGTTGTTACAAATAATTAAAAAAGGCCCCTGCACATGAGACTAGAAACGCTGCTAGATTCCTTGCTAGATTTGCCTACTAGTTTTCTAGCGCTGGTCTTTTTCACACGAGACGTCTTTTGAAGCTAGTTTTGTGAATAAATCTGGTGCGCGTGTAGTGACAGTTTAAATATTAACACAGAGCAAAACGTGTCTGTTGTCTGACTCTGAGCAGATTGTCGCCATATTGGTTTGTGGGCGTTTGTTCAAATCGCCCACGTGACAAGATACTGCTTCCTGATTGGTTTTTGCACATACATAGCAGCGGACCTAGCAAGGAAAATATCCCCTGTTCTAATTTTAAAACTTATCTTGTGAGCTAGCAGCCGAACCCGCAGTGACATCGTTTTCCATCGGCCAGTAGAACTCCTAACAGTGTTTCTAGCCTCGTGTGCAGCAGAAACAAATAAGAATTTGTAACTTCATAACGATATTTCTAATTACACATAGACGTACTGCAGTCTGACAGAAAACAACATACTGAATTCAAAGGTTCATCCGCAGGTCCGTTCCATTTATCGATTTGGAGATAGAAACGTTCAAACATTGCTTCAGTATTAAAATACACTTCAACCGCTCATAGAAATTAAAGCTGAGCTTATTTTTTTGAGACTGTCATTTGTTCTTACTGTACGCAGTGTGGATACAAAAGAGAGTTTTTAGAAAATGTCTTTTTGGACAATTTTGAAAAAATCTCTCAGATTCGATTCAAATTCGGTAGGCTTATGTAAAATGACACGCTGAAGTCAGTAAGCCCCTCCGTTGCTTCGTATCACTTACCGTTTCGAAGATACACTCGTTCGAAGTGCTTTTCTGGAAAGTCTGGAATACGCATCGGATACATTTAAAATTCGGTGTGCTGATAGAGAACGACACGCTGAATTCAATGAGCGCACCCGGAGGTCTGTATCTATAACCGTTTTGGAGATAGAGGCTTTCGAACGTCGCTTCGGTGTTTAAAATCACTTCAAATGCCCACCGAACCAAAACTTGAGTTTATTTTTTGATTCGGAGTGTCATTTCGTGTTAGTATGAGCCGTCTGGTACTGAAAAGCGAGTTATTGGAAAATCTTGAAAATCGACTAAAAACGCGATTTTTCCCATAGTATAGCCTTAGTTTTTTTGTGATTTTTTTAAGACGATTTTGGATGATCTCTCGGATCCGATTCAAATTCGGTAGGCTTATGTAAAATGACACGCTGAAGTCAGTAAGCCCCTCCGTTGCTTCGTATCACTTACCGTTTCGAAGATACACTCGTTAGAAGTGGTTTTCTGGAAAGTCTGGAGTACGCATCGGATGCATTTAAAATTCGGTGTACAGATAGAAAACGACACGCTGAATTCAATGAACGCAACCGGAGGTCTGTATCTATAACCGTTTCGGAGATAGAGGCGTTCGAACGTCGCTTCGGTGTTTAAAAATACTTTAAATGTCCACCGAACCAAAAGTTGAGCTTATTTTTTGATTCGGAGTGTCATTCCCTGTTAGTATAAGCCGTCTGGTACTGAAAAGCGAGTTATTGGAAAATCTTGAAAATCGACTAAAAACGCGATTTTTCCCATAGTATACTATATATATTTCTATAAGACTGAACGTGGCTGTGTCTACATTCGATTTGCATAGACAAGTCATTTAAAAAATATGTACCTTGCACAATAGTACAATGGATTTCATTTAGGGCATGTCTATGAAAAACGACTGAAGCGCAGAAAAGTCTGAACTATAAGTTTTCAAGAAATTCCGTCTGATGTCGCTAGTACGAAGTGCATTTTAGGAAAGTCTGGAATGCGCATTCGATAGATTTCAAATTCGGAATGATGATAAGAAACGACATTCTAAATTCAATGAGCGCTCCCGGAGGCCTATATCTATTACCGTTTCGGAGACAGAGACGTTCGAATGTAGCTGAAAAGCAAGTTTTTGGAAAATGATAAAAATCGACGAAAAACGAGATTTTTCCCATAGTAGTAAGGTAAACCTTCGGGTGCGCTCATTGAATTTAGAATGTCGTTTCTTATCATCATTCCGAATTTGAAATCTATCGAATGCGCATTCCAGACTTTCCTAAAATGCACTTCGTACTAGCGACATCAGACGGAATTTCTTGAAAACTTATAGTTCAGACTTTTCTGCGCTTCAGTCGTTTTTCATAGACATGCCCTAAATGAAATCCATTGTACTATTGTGCAAGGTACATATTTTTTAAATGACTTGTCTATGCAAATCGAATGTAGACACAGCCACGTTCAGTCTTATAGAAATGACAAGCCGTAGTAATTAAATATGGATTATCTTTTTTTTATAGAATGGAAAAAAACACGACTATATATATATATAATAAATTTTTATTTTTTCCACAAAGCCATCTAGGTATATAGTAAAGTATAAGGTACGTAAATATTTATAAAAAAAAATAGTTTCAAATACGTAATTTACAATAGTATCACTTCATAGCTATTATTTTGACAAAAAATAAATCATAAAAAACAAATCAGAGATACATAGGTAATAATTATATGCATGACACACAAGTCACAAAGTGTTCAACAAAGTACAACACTCTGTTAATCATAAGATTTTAAGGAGGTTAGCGCATGAAAAAAATTAAGATTTTTCAATAAAAATTTTTCCATACAATCATAATAATGTATGTAAACTAAATTAATTTTTTGAAAATTTTTGACCGTTTAGTTTTGGAAATATTAATAATTGAAAAATAGAAATTTAACACGGTAGATATAGAGAATCAGTACACGATTTGTCTTTAAACCTATTTTTGTTAATGTTTAAATAAAGATTTTTTTATAAAAATAACTGTAATAGATTAAAAAAACCTTTATATTTACATTTATAAAAAAATTAAATTTATTGACCATTTAAATAATTTATATTTAACATTTTTTGGACTAAATAACTGTATAAGTTGGACGCAACAACAATTTACAGTAACTTTGGCAACGCTGCAACTTATTCTACCAATAATAAAGACGAGGGTTTATTATAGGTTAAAATGGCACTGGCGGGAATTACAAAATTATTTTTATTCCAAAGTTAAAAAGTTTTTTTTTTTGTATGTTATTTAAATAGAAACCTCTTTTTTTTGTTATTTAGAATAATATTTTGGTGGTCGAGTTTTTTGATACAGTCTAAATTATTTATAACCAAAAAATAATATTATAACGTTAGGTATATGTTTCATAGTTTGAATAAAAATAATAATATTGATTACAAATATCTTTGATTTAAATTTTGTAATTCTCGCTAGTGCCAAACCCTCGTCTTTATTATTGGTAGAATAAGTTGCAGCGTAGCTAAATTTCTTAATGTAAATTGTAGTTGCATTCAGCTTATAAGTTGACTTAAAGTACATCGATTTGATGAAAACCAATATTTTATCACTCAAATAATTAGTTTATCACAGTCATTATATAAGTATATATAATATATATAATTTATATATAATATATATTACTAAACATAAATATTATTGGCGTGTTAAATTTTTCTTGTTTAATAAATTTTGAAATGTTTATTATCACAAACATGACTTTTAACACAAATAATCTTCTTAAATACAGTATATTGTTATTTTATTCTACCAAAGCAAGTCCTCTTTTCGTATTACGTATACCTAAGCACAACACAAAATATATAATTGGTATAAGTTTTCTATATTTTAACAAAAAAAAATATTTTATGGCTTTGATTTTTATTTTTTTTTTATAATTATGACACTGAATTGACTATAAAATGCCTCAACCACTTAAAATGGCTGTCATTAGTAAAGTAGCGAAGAAACAAACTATATAATTTGACTATTAGTCAAAAATCTTAACCAAATAAAGACATAAAAAGTGTTAAGACACGTTTTTTTATTATTTAGTGAATTTTATAATTTGTGAGCCATATTTCTCTATTTAATTTATGGACATTTAATTTTTGAAATGATTTTGACTTTACGTTTCACATTTTTATAAATATATTAATTTTACGATTTCGTAATGATTTTACTCAATAATTTTCTGTATTTTGTTTTTGAACTGGCCTCGTTAATGAAATAAGAGTCTTAATATAAGATATAAAAAAAATTATTCAATCTGACTGCATTACATTGAATAGACTTTTGTTGTGACAAATGTATTTACACAAAAATACTAAATTAAAATAAATAAAAATTTAGATAAACGATTCTTCGTTCGATACAGTTCTGAGAAATAATTATAGAATATTTATCTTTTTTGAGTTTTTAAGAAACTATACGTATATAAAATTTTATATAAAAAAGAAAATAATGACTAAGTACCTATTTAAAAAATTAAATTTTTAACACTTACTTTTAAACATACAAATATATCCAGCGCACTTTTATCACCATCCAAATGAATGTTTTGTACCACTTACCGAAACAATTTATTCACAGCTCGAAGAAACGCAACATCTTGTACAAATTATTTAAGCACTTTACAGTCATTAAAAATTATGTTTTTCATAGTAAAAATTCAATTGTCACATCACAAATTGCGCAACATAATATATCACACAAATACATCGACACTACTCGAAAGTCTGTTGGAATTTTTAATTATTCCGTATAAAATTTGAATCGTTTTTTCTAATTAAATAGCCGTAAGGTTCTGAATTATGGGTATTTTGATGGTTAGCGAACACGGGGTATTTAAGAGTCGTATTTAACGATTCGTTATGCTCTTCCAATGAATTTTGAGCATAATGGAGAACCAAAGATTTGAGCGATTCATAAATGTTATACGGTTCGGCGAATCCGAATCCACGCTCCGTTTCATAAATTATACAATGATTGACTATTCCGTTACACATGATCGACAAAGCGAATTGTCTGTAACGGGTTTGACTAAGACGAACTAAAAACGTTCCGTCTGGACGGCCTGCCAAATACCTTTCGGCTTCACCTCTTGAACAATTTCTAACTAACCATGACGACTCGTCTTGATGGGGTAGTGTCTCTTCGTCTCCTTCAGTTTCTAAACTTGAATTTTCACCAGACTCGCCGTCTCCTTCTAACAGCTGACGAATACGATTGATTTTCACACCTCGGGCTTTTAGCCACCTGTCGAAAATATTTTCATTAAAAAATCTATTCAAATAATAACTTTATAATATTGGTACTACTTGGCATTTATTCTTTTTATTTTTATTTAATTCCTAAACTGAACTAAAGTAAATGATAACACAAAAAAAAAAAACTTCTCAACATTCATTTGTAAGAATATCACAGATTTTAAAACTTTGCAAAAGACAAAATAAATTACAACTGAAGACCTAAGTAGTAAAAGGTGTTAAATCACATTTTTTAAAAAGTGGTTTTATTTACTTTTTTAATTCTTGGGTAGTACTGTACTTTTTAATAAACGTCATAGTATCTAACCCAACCTTGTTTTAAGTTTAAATTTTGTGGATAAAAGTGCGAATTCAAATTAGCTCTTAAGATCAAACTCTTTTACAAATTAAAATATAAAGAAACAAAAGTAACAATTATATACTTATTTAATAACAGTCAAACGTTAACGGCAAAGATTAAACTAAAAAGTACCAAATCAAAACAGTTTATTGCAATTTACTCAAAACCTAACACCTTTATCCACTTAGGTCTTCAACTATTAAAAGCAGAAATACAAATTTAATTTGGGTTGCTTGTACTTATGGTAAAACAAAATCTAAATCTTTAAGAAACGCAAAGTAAATATGCTTACGTTTGGTGTCGCTCGCGTTGTCTCTTTAAATTAAATATTTCCGGTTTTAAAGATGTCATCTCTCTTTCTAAAGTAAGATTATAAGCGATTTGTTGTTTCAAATTTTCTTCGAGTTGTTCTCGGCTTTCTTCTAAGCTTTTGTATCTGTGCTTTAAAACCTTGCAATTCGCTTCTAGGTCGTTACTTTCATGAGGCTGCGCCTCTTTTTGAAAACGCTCGTGCAATTTTATTTGTTCTTTGAACATATCAACAAGTTCCTTGAATGCATCTAGAGCTTGTTTTTTCGCATTCACATCTCGAAACGTTTTCGCAAAATCTTCGTACAAATCGTCGAAAGTTTTCGTTTTTTCCATGTAGTCTTTATGAATGTCGATCAACTTTTGTGTCAACTTTTCCGTATCGGTCGTGCTAGCTATTTCTTCTTCCTGATTATATCGTGAAACGGGATAAAGCAGTTTTATATCTAACGTCGAATTATACTGAGCTAACGAAACCGTTCTATAGAATTGAACGAGTTCGACGACCGAATTAAATTTAAGCGGCTCGGAAAAGCCATATTTTCCATTTCTGTGGCAAATTTTAATCAACTTATTCGTACCGCCTTTGCGTAAGGTGAGGGTATATTCTCCACCTTTACTCGATGCATTTCTTACTAAAAATGTACCGTCGGGCGTATCCATCAGTTTTTCATTCACTTCGTCTCTCGTTATATCACCCCAAAACCATTCGGAATCGTGCAACGACATTAAAGAAGCCGTCGACGTTTTTTCTTTATCTTTGTCTAGCTCCAATTCCATCATCAGTTGTGTAGTTCCATGCATGCTCGAGCCCATTCTTGAAATTTTACGAGGCGGTAGTACAGGCGCCGATGCAAATTCCGGTAGTAATTCACCCCATTCGCCGTGTAATAATAACAATTCAATAATTTTAATGTGAGCTTCCGTATTATACACTACTTGACTGTAACAAAAAAAAAAGAAGATTTAGAACATCGAACCATGATTGATATTGACAAAATAGTTAATGATTCGTACAAATTACTTGGCATGATTATACGTTTCTCTAAAGAAATGAAAAATTCTGATATAATGTTTATATTGTTTAGATCTTTTGTGCTAAGCAAACTTGAGTATGCTTCTGTTGTCTGGTGTCCTGTATATCAGGTTCAAAGTAAGAGGATTGAAATGATACAAAGTAAATTCTTAAGGGCAGTAATGTACAGAAAAACCAAACAGTATCCAACCTTTACCCCTTATGCTGAGTTGCTTGACACCTTCAAAATATCAACTTTAAAGTTTAGACGTGATTTACACACTGCTATTTTTTGCTATAAACTATTCAACAACTATATAGATTCAAGTCAACTTTTATCCTTTTTTCAATTTAAAGTCCCTGTTATCAGCACCAGAAACAGAAATACCATATTTCATATACCTTCTTTCAATACTAATCACTTTGTTAATTCTCCGATACTTAGAATGTGTACTCTGGTTAACCAAATTGCGGAAACAAATCCAAACTTTGATTTATTTTTTACTAAATTCCGCCAATTTGTGCAAATGGCTTGCGATTGTCTAAATATTTAAAATTATCTGTATCACTGATATTTTTCTCTTTTAGTATTTATTATTTTTTTTTCATGGTGTATATATGTATTTGTTTTGATTGTACTATTTTAATTGTGTTACACGTGTACCTACTTAATGAGTTGCTCTCATAAATGGACTTTTTAGTCTGTGAGAGAAAGGCATTTAAATAAATAAATAAATTACTATTTTTAAAGACAGTCGAATTTGTTCAAATTACAGAGATATCTTTTATTTAAAGGTTTGAATTAAAAGCAAGTATATTAACCAATTAACGGAATTATCAAGGAATTACTCTGAAAAGAGATACAGATATTATTTTTTGAGCTGTTTGTTATCTTCGCTCACCACACATTAAGTAAATAGACAAGGCTTGGCATAAATTTTTATGGACAGTATTATCCACGGTGGACACAGTTAAATCCACGGCGGACAGTTGTGTCCACGGTAGATGCAGTTATGTCCATGGTGAACACAGTAATGTGAAATGTAATAATTTGAATGAACAATTTACAAATTAAAATAGACAAAAAAAAATGAGTTTCTTACATAATACGTTCCCATGGCGGCCTTAAGAAAATGTGACACACAACTTGAATCAGAACAGATGGGGGCTCGGTTTTGTTACGAGAATGTTGTAATTGACATATTCTACAAAGATGTGCCATTAAATATCGTAACACAGATGCATGAGCTGGCGGAAGTTCCGTAGCCAAATTTCGAAGCAATGCAGCGCTCTGTTCATTGTTTCGGATACCTATAAAACAATTGACAAAAGATAATATATTAACACATTATTTGGCAAACAAACGAACTTACTTGAATGAATGAATAGTTTGTGAATTTGGGTTTATAATGATCAGTTATTATAAATTAACATTCACTTAATTCTGTAGCTGTAAAAAAACAAAATAATAACATAGAACTTACGTGCTGCTTCAAGAAATTTGTCGTACCATTGAACTGGAATTACCGGATCAGGCAATTCCCTCAAAAATTTCTTTAAAACGCTCGTAATACAATTCAGAGAATAATCCGCCAACTGGACATTGTTTACGTCAGAGGCAAGCTTTTGTCGCAGCTCTGATACCTGTTCGGATGGTGATGAAGAACGATATATCTTATATAGATCCAATGAAGTATCATTTCGAGCTCTTGATTCTATTTCTTGAGTACACTTCACGACCTTAAATTAAAAATGTAATATATTAGATTAGATTGCAGATTATGGACGCTCGATAAGTGAGGTCATTAGCGTGGTTTATCAGAAACAAGCACACTTTGATAAGAATATCATTTTGTAGGACATTGAACTTATCTTATCTGAATGACAAGTTTTTACAGAACGTGGAAAAAAAAAGTTTCAAAATGTTGGATGATATTTTTGCAGGCGAATTCTTTAATTTACTCTTTTTAATTACGCAAAAATGCCTATTCGCTCGTTACATACAGTGATGGCCGGTCAAACTTTTTTGTCTTACAAAGTGCCATCGGATTTAATTTGTTAATAATGTGTGATACATCGCGCCTGCACGTGTTTGTCGCGCAGGATTTGCTTTGCCTGTGACGTCGCCACACGAGTGTGACAGTTAGAAATTAGCTTTGTGTAAAGATTTAGAGTAGAGCAGCGAGTAGAGTATGTCTTTACGAGTTTTTCACGTATGATTTGTTTTGCCTGTGACGTCGTTGCACGAGTATAGGCGCATGCGCGTAATAGTCACGAATTAGCTTTGTGTAAAGTTCAAAATGAATGTAGCGTGAAAACGCGTGTAGCTAGAATGGTGATTCAGATGTCGTTGTGAAGAGCTCGCGGGGCAATACTAGCATCTAGAGTGAGACAATAAAGATAGTCGTCGGAATATAAATAAAAATCGGTATTAAATTGAAAATTATAGAATAATTAAAGATGTCATCTTATATGATTTATAGAAAGCGCAAGTCAGCGGAAAGTGCGCATCAAAATGAATACAACAAGTCCAAAAAGACGAGTACCAAGCAAATGCGAGAGTTACGGCAGCGCTGAAAAGGAAACAAAAGAACCCAAACGTCTATGATACAGGAAACAGTGATACCAAACACTCGTTACGATTTTATTCCGGCGTTTTCACGATAAATCTACGGCGCGGCCCCGAACTGCGCTTTTCAATTTTTTTAAGGTGTACGGTTTCTAGCACGCCTTATTTCCGAATAAAAAAAGCTAATTCTTTTTTGAAAACAGAACTTCCATTAAAGATAAAGAAACTTGTCGGATATTAAAATTATTTGCAGGGAAGATAATGAAATAAAAAAATCAACGTACCAGTAAAGGTGCTGCTACTTCAGTCGGGTTAAACTGTGCGCACAGGCCTAGTCCAAAAACGGACTTCACCTGCATACCGGTTGAATCTGGTGGCACGCAATGTTGCGAAAGGCCTGTTGCAGAACAGGTACGGTGTGCGATCAATCCGCAATCTATAATAAAAATAAGAAATTACAAAAACAAAATCAAGATCAAACAAAAGTGTTACCCCTTAAGAGTATTCGCCTAAAAACGGTTCGCGCTCTCCCGACGCTATTTTTGAAGCTAGAGGGTTCTGGTAAACGCCAAATGAAAGACAAAGAATCAGACTACAGATCCTTCAGGCGAATTTTTTTGAAAAAAAGTTTCGTCTACGTGTGAAATATTACGTAACTTATTATTTTTTTCAAAAGGTTGTAAGTTTTTTCAGGATTTTTTTTTCAAAAAATTCGCCTGAAGGATCTGTAGTCTGATTCTTTGTCTTTCATTTGGCGTTTACCAGAAGCCTCTAGCTTTAAAAATAGCGTCGGGAGAGCGCGAACCGTTTTTAGGCGAGGGGAAAAGATTTGAGATTAAGGGTGCAGGGGGTGTTTGCAGGGACGAATACTCTTAAGAAACATTAATAAATTTTGTAAACAAATGTGTTTGTTTGGTTCATATTAAATTATTGTTTTCTTTTCAATTGTACGCAATATAATTTCTGTCAATACCAAAATCCCCGATACACATCTCTAGTTGAATGTTTTAGCTCAATGGCGGTTCCTCTATGAGAATTAATTATATTTTCTATATTTAACCAATGATGTTTGGATAAAGAAATTCTTCGTAGCATAGGATCAGAAAAAAAGCACTACTATGGCAGAAATTGCATTTATTATGCTGACGTTTCGACAATTATTTTGTCATCTTCGGAGCTCAAATGCGGTTTAGGAGTTCCGAAGATGACAAAAATAATCGCCGAAACGACGTTCTACCATAGTGTTTCATTATTCGTTTCCATAGTATAATATTATAGTTAGATAAATCGTAGGAAGTTGGAAAGGTAAAAATCAAATTCAAGTTTATTTACCTTTCCAACTTCCTACGATTTATCTAACTATAATATTTCTACCATAGTATTGCTTTTTTTCTGATCCTATGCTACGAAGAATTTCTTCATTCCAACATCATAATCAACCAAAGATCATATTCATCTCACTGACATATGCTAGACGTGATCACTGAATCTATCTCACTCAGCCAACACCTTTGGTTCGGCGGTATGTATGTCACACATACATGATACACGACGCACAGCTTACGGCAGTAGTGACTAGTGTTACAGTGTATACTGTTGTCAACAGTGTTTGAAAAAGTTAATAATTGGAACATCACAAACATGAATGTGATTCATAATTCAATTAACCACCCCCTTCCCCTCATTTCTAGCCCGTGCTAAGAAGTACTTCCGGTTAATTCTGCACAACGCCGCCCCTGCTTTAGCTTGTTTTGATATACGAATAATGAATTGGAAATATTGGAATCTTACCTTTACAAATATAGCCTTGATGGAACAAACCACGTAAGTATTTGTTGCATTTATCACAGCGTTCTAATTTATTAAAACTGTGTTGTACAAATGAATGAGGAGGGTGAGTTACAGTTTGTGAATCAGACACACAAGAAGCAAGCGCACTTATTGAGCTCTGAGAACTATTTTTCCAATCGACTGGCGACGGATGAGGTTCAGCCGATACTTGACTTTCTTTTGAATTACACAATTCTTCCACGCAGATTAATATAGCTTTCTGGTGGAATTCATCTTTTATACCCATATTCTGAAAAAAAAACAAACAAACATCAGTTCACATTCAAAAAATAATAATTGATAGTCTCACAGGTATTAGAGTTAAATGTCAAAAACAATAAGACAATTGATATGCGACGTTTCATCTCTAATTTATTGCTAAAATAATCGCTACTCGCGGCTCCACAGGCGATTACAGTATTATAGTACCACTTTAAAACACAATTTTTATGTTCAATAAATAAAATTATCAACCAATTTTTCAGACAATATATTAACAAAAAATAATGAATACATTAACGTTTCAATCCGGATTTGGACCTTCTTCAAATATGTTGAAAGAATTCTATATAAAGCGAATTAGAAATTAAATATTAATTATTTTTTATATTTTTTAGATCAGTTGTGAAGAAGGTCTAAATCCGGATTGAAACGTTAATGTATTAATTATTTTTTGTTAATATATTGTCTGAAAAATTGGTCGATAATTTTATTTATTAAAGAGTTCTAATCAGACGTTAATCAAAGTTTTGACAATTTTTATGTACTTGGTTTTCTTTGCCAAAAGCCTTTGCAGGCACGCACACGACAACTCACCAAAGTTTCATCACAATCAGATGAATGGTATAGAAACGCATAGGTCTTGAACATACGAACGTTATGTATACATTATATCATATATTAATATTAATGTTTTACTTTGCAATTTCCTACTATTTTGGTTTACTGAACAATGAATTTGTCACATATGAATTTTGAAATCATCAGCTATTTTACTCCCTTGAGGGATGATTTTGCAAAAACGCTGAAACACTTAATTTTTTATTCCTTACCAAAAGCCTAAATATGAATTTTCATATCCCTAACTTGAGAAATGATGGGTTCCCCATATAAAGTTTCATTCCCTATTCAGTTTTTTTTAAACAAAATATAGCCTATATCCTTTCTCAAGATGCAGTCTATATTCTTTCATCGAAATCTGTTCAGCGATTTAGGCGTGAAAAGGTAACAAACACAATTACTTACGCATTTATAATATTAGTATGGGTTACAGACGAAACGTCACATAAAGAGTGCGTCTGAAGTGTGCTAATATGTCAAAAAGTACAGACTAGGGGTTCTAAAATAAGGAATCTGTAATCAATGCCCTTTTATATGATACCCCCCACTTGACGGTGTAAAATGACGAGTCGATATATAAGTTGATGGCTCAAATCCAGACAAATGTTGTTTCTTATTGAATAATATTTAGGTAGTTACCGCTTGTAACACAATAAAAGTTTAACTTACTATCAACTTGTCTTTATCGAGATGAATTAAGTCCGATCCTTTGATATCTTTTGATTTAAAAACGTCAGCATACGTATACAGATTCAAAGCTGCCATCCATTCTACAACATTTTCGGAAGTCCAGTCACAAATTGGCTGAAACAAAAGAAAACACATTTTTTAACGAAGTCATAAAAAGCACATTTATAAAGTAGAAACTTTTAAACTCGAATTTTAAGGAAAATGTTAAAAATTTCGATTTAGGTATGAAGTTTTCGACTTATCGAGGATATTTCTTCGTGTTAATCTACCGCCATAGCACGCTTGAAATCTAGCGAGGAATTTAACGACAAAACCAGCCTCGCGTGCAGTAAACTTGGAGACACAAGCTTTGTGATTGTTATATGTCTAGGCGACAGTAAATGATTATGAAAAAACTGACTGTGACATACAGATAACGAAGTTTTATCCGCTACCATTTTTGTACGAAACCTTAAAAAACACTCTCACTCGTAGTGAAATGCCCCCAGGGTTCCGTATTCAAAGGGAATTGTTTTATTTTTTCTGTCCGTCCGTCTCCTACAATCTTCTAAACAAAACCATAAGTGATACCACAGAACTGTGAGTGATACAATTGAAACTGACATAACGTCTTAAAAGTGTCACTTCTGTCGTGTAAAATGCGGTTCATTTTTTTTAAATATGCCCGGAGTACGATAAATGTAACAGTAATAGTTTTGTGCAATTAAAAAATTAAAGTATGTCCAACTATTTCGCAAATCAATATCTTTAATTACTTGAAAAGTGACTAAATTAATTAAGTGCCATCTGCACGGTATGATAATTTTTAGTACTGTCATTAAATGTTAATTGAAATAATAAATTAATAATTATTAATTTAGTTCCATTGGACGATTCGTTTTTACAACCGAATGAATCATTTCGGTTGTCGCATGTGACGTGCGCATCTTTTCACATAGCAACTAAACATTTGACTGTCTAGTTTTGGTCTGCGCTGCTGGTTTTTAATCACGAAGTAATTTATAATCAGAGACAACATTATAATACCGTGTAAAGCTGTGTCCTGACTATTCCGCTCGGCAATACCTATCACACTAGGGCTAGAATTTAGACGTGACTGTCGGCTTCGTTATCAGGCCGAATGCGTTGCCGATCGTAACCCGTGCGCTGGCGGTCTACATCAAAGGAAGCCGAACCGACTTGCCTAGTGGAGACCGCGTATCGTCAGTCGGCATTTGGTGTTTGTAGTAACAAAAATAACATCTTCCTTCCTAACTACTCATCTTGTTGAAACCGAATACCGAACGCGATTGAAAAAATGTATGTAGACGTATGCCGAATTCGAAGAGGTCATTCGGCTTTTTCACGATCCAACATCGGAAAAAAAGCAAGCACCATGATTATAATGTAGGGAAAGGGATAACCGATTTCCGTTCCAGTGTACCTAAATTATAACCTTGCTGTTTGCTTTCATTTTGATGTTAACGGACGTAGGATCCGATCGAAAGAAATATCGATCCAATGTAAGGGTGTAACATAATAGAGTTCAAGGAAACAACTCTACAAATTTGAAAAAAACTTATTTCTTTACATATTCTGTACATAGTTCGGAAATTTGTAGACATTTAAAAGGTTTCACGAATTTTAAAAGCAGTTTCACGAAACTCGTGTTTCGTTTCTTTCTAGGTAAATGACGGCGATATAATTAAAAAAAAAATGTATGTTTAGCAAACCCGGGTTTGGACGTTAATCTAAAAGGATATTAGAGAGGGCTTTTTTTGACGATATTTTGAAGATACGGCCCGCGACCAGAATCTATCCAGTGAGGATTTTAGACACCTGACATCAATAAGCTCATCAAAAACAAGAGACCTCAGGTGTCTGAATCCTCAAGCTCAAGAGTCAAGATAATTTACCGTTTTTAGTGCCTTTATATTAAAATTGATTTAAACTAAATAAATCAAGATCTTAATTTAGTATGTGTCTTAGTTTTTAATTTAGAGTCTGGCCCGCTAACATATCCTAAAGCTTATAAATGGCTCTTTAAAAAATCAGTTTGACACCCCTGCACTAGACTGACTACTAGAGGCACGTCGTTTTAATACGATGATACGGACCCGTAGTCGCGACGAATGACTACTTAATATGACGTTCCCAGTCAGTTTTTAAAGTTTTATTCATAAAATATGACGTCATTATTTGCTTTACACATTTTTACGTGTTTCATATGATTTAAAATATAAGTCAAAAAAAAAACCTTGGCAACGCTATTTCTGACAGTAAAACGCACAGAAACTTTTTTTTCTCAATATAACAACTTGGTTTAGAAATAGACTTCAGAATAGAATTTTCTTTTGTAATCCAAAGGAAAATCAAATGGAGATGTGAGTCTATTATTTGATATAATCTGCATTCAATGTAAAACCATATTATGGAGAAGTCATACAGTTACTTAAAGCCAATTTGTTGAATGAAATCAAATTACACTGTAGTGTTTTGTTTAAAAAAAAAACATATCAACATTGATTCTCATTTGCCATTATCCGTAGTGATCTATTTCAAAACATCCCGGATAATTGAGGTTCAACTATATTTTCTTATCATATCAAGTTTTTAATAACAAAAGATTTCTCGGTTGTTATCTTTATAATTATGTATTACAGCCAAGATATCAAGGACAAACCAATTAACAAATATTAATATAACTATTATCAGTTCTTCCTTATTTAAATAATTTATTACATTATGAAAACTTTAGTTATAAAAAAGAAAAAAGTCATGAAAACAATAGCTTTATAGACAAAAAAGAACTCTGAAACATTTTTAAAACACACGAACTTATAAGATTTTTAATTTATAACAAAAAAATATAAACAGTTTTCACGTCTGTTTGTCGCGGGGAATCTCAGGAGCTACTGAACCGATTTGAATAGTTTTTTCACTTATATAAACCCTTAAAAATCGTCCAATCGATCCATGATTGAGTACCATGTCTATCTCTCAGGGATTTCCACTCGCGTCTCACCCGCACTGCCCACGTCGCGACGTGTCGTCTTTGGATATATATGTTACGGTTAATACAAGAAAGTAGTTAATTCGCGAATTAACCGGCTAATACCCGAATTAACCAATCCTTGACGTTTGGTTAATTCGGGTATTAGCCGGTTAATTCGCGAATAAACTACTTTCTTGTATTAACCGTAACATATATATTATATACCTATATAAGCAAATACTATAATACTGAAACGAAAATTTTTAGTGGCTCTTTAAAAACTGGGAAATGTAAATTGTAACTACTTTTGGCTCTTCCGTCTCAAAAGGTTGCCAACCCCTGCGCTAAGATATTTTTTTTTATTTCTTTCCCTCAATGTATGAATCAATTTTGAAGCATTTTTCTTTATATGACAGAACATTTTTGCGGAAGTGTTATAGAGAAAAAACTAATCACAAAATAACGCCATAAGTGAAATACTACTCACTGACTAGCTCATCCCGAGATCTTCAAAACTATATGCCTGACTGATTTGAAATTTGGCATAGTTACTCCTTTCTCGACGTAGACACCCACTAAGAACAGTATGCAAATCCTATCAAACACGAATTTTTCACCTACCATCACATAATATACTATGGGCGTGAGTTGTTACGTGGTTGGGTGTAGATGGTAAGTTCGATACAATATTTTCAGAGAAGGGGACAGAGAGACTATGTATTAATAAATCATAGTTTTTATCATCATTAGCTAGCTTATTTTTTGAGAACGATTTAGGTCAATACTAGCTGTCCGACTCAGATTGGGTCCGATGCAAACCAGATTGATTTTAAATTGAATTGAAACCAAGTTTATATAAAAAACGATGTAAAATATAATATTATATCTAATAACAGGACGGGGGTAATTTACCGTAAATTTGAATGAATGTATTAATTAATTATAAACTGTTATTCGAGCGAGCTTTGGGACGGAAGCTTAATAAAAAACGATCTTGAAAGGGTTAAAAAAATGACATCCAATAATAATTATCCATATATAATTTTTATCAACTACAAAACTGAAAAAATAAAAAGAATAAAAAAGAATAATTACTGATTAGAAACCATGACCCTTTTCACAGATGTTAATTCTATATATTATTTATTGGCCTTTAATCTATAAGCTAGGGTTGTACAGCTTGTGGATATATACTTATCAAAACTTCATTCTATTTATGATAAATACATTATTTCAGACCGAAATTTTCCACTAGTTCGTATTTAATTGTATCGAGTCAGGGTCGGATTATCAAACATTTATGCAATTGTTTCTAGATGCAGTTTTTTTATCTAAAAAAAAAAACTCTCAGAAAGTCACTTATAAACAATTCATCATGTTTTCTCTTTGACTTTGAAATTTCTCGTGGTTACTTTCACAATATTTATCAACGAATTAGCTTGTTTATCCTCCCTTTTGTCTTACAGTAATAACATAATATCATGGTTTCCAGACTTGTAGGCGGTGGTCTATTAGTATTTCTACCCGACGTTTCGTCCGAAATTGCGGTAGACATTATCAAAGACTATGTGGTAGAAGGCAAAGTATCCTTCTTGGCGGCTCATAGGTGTATCCACGACTGGTGTTCTCCATTCTTACATGTTCAGTGTGTTAGTGTTCTATTTTCGGTCGTTAGTTTTTCAACCGAAAAGATAACGGTCCAAATATGAGCAAATTGTGAATACGGGCGCTGACACAAGGTTATGTTTTTAAATGTTTAGAATAAAAAATGAGCGCATCGGTCTTTCAAAAAAAATAATTTTGTAACTTCGAGCGTGTAATCAACACATTGATATATATAATTTACTTCGAATGTTCCAGGAATTATATATAGTTTTCACGCGAAATGTATTTTCCCGTGTTGCTATGCCAGACTGAAATAAAGCGATAAATGCTACTTCAAAGTAAATAAAACAGCTTATCTATACATGCTTAATTCAAACCGAAGTATCGTTCAACTAGAAATGTGTGTTGTGTGTGTGTTTGTATATTTGCAAATTAAATATTGAATATTAATGAATACATTCTTTATGCACTTCCAAAATTAAATATTTTTGAACAATTTCTAATACTAAGGTCACCCGAACTATATGGAAATTGAGCATAATTTTTGAGTAAAATTTTTATGATGAGTATTTGGAAAGAATTCCGTGGCATAAGGATCGAAAATGAAGCAATACTGAGACTTTTTTAAACTTGCATTTAATACTAACGTTTCGATACGTTTTGTATCATCTTCAGAGTGTTCAAATGCTGAAGATACAAAACGTATCGAAACGTTAGTATTAAATGCAAGTTTAAAAAAGTCTCAGTATTACTTCATTTTCGATCCTTATGCCACGGAATTCTTTCCAAATACTCATCATTAACTTCAATGGATCACAGTTACTCTATTTATTGAATAGAGTCAATCTTCATAAAATTTTTATATTTTAATAATTTGAAATAAATCAAGGAGCGTCAGTGACGTAACCAACATTCGCATTTTTTTTGACATTCGCACTCATTTAAATGTGAAAATATTAAATAAGACAAAAAATATCAATTTCTTAGCATTTTTACTATAGAAAAGTTGTTTTTTTATCACTTAAAAAAATAACTTAAGTTTTTTCGCTAAGGCAACCTTACAATTATATGGTTTGTCAGTCTTTACCTTAACATTAGTAATACAGTTTTAGACTTAGTATAAAGAATCAACCTAGTACCCAAAACCACTACAAGTGTCTGCGTGCGATTTGCGCGACCAATTTTAGACAAATGACGCCAGATTTGAAAACGGAATATTCCCATTCGCGAATGTCTAAAAATTGATATTCGTTACATCACTAGTATCAATCGACCATTTTTGTTTTCGTTCAAACTGGTTCAGCCGTTCTCTAAAGACGCTAATTAAAACATATGACTTTTCTTATTTAGGCATAAAATACTCAAAAATTGGTAGTACAAGAAACTTATGACTCGAATTTCAAGGAAAATGTCGAAAATTTCGAGGTATGGATTGCGCCTTTAATTACTTCGAGAATAAATATTTCGAGTTGTAGAACATTTTGGGGTTCGACTTAAAGAGGAATTGGAGTTAACGAGGTTCGAGTTTCTGCAGTGTATCAAATTTTATTTGATACATTAATTGGTGCGGCCAAAACCATTCTGATGACTTATAAATTTAAGTGTTTAAAAAAAAAGGCGAACTGGTAATTAAAAACAACAAAACGACCGAAAACAATAGATTTATGCATAAATTATAAAATACAAGATCATTTATATGCCAGACCCTGTTTATCAACTATACTATACTTACCTTGACATGTGCCTGTATTCATTTATTAAAACCATCCACATTATGTACATATGCAAATTTTTCAATATTCTGATTTTATAAACGTAAAACTCTTTTAGAATGGTTAAAATTATTATCGAACAGGCATGACTAATCTATTTCAGATTACGGGTCATTTTTTCGTTATATTTTGCAGTTTAAAATACAAACATATTATATGCAGAGACCGTTTGGTTTTTGACGTGATAACGTCTTACAAATTGATGAAACATCGGCTGCATGCACGAAAAAGTGTAACGTTCCGAAAAGTGTCCGTTCCGCCTGAGCGTGCAAGCGAGAGCGCGATATAAGCGATAGAGGCACGATCTGCCCAAGTTTGACAGCTACCTACTAAAATTTATTTATTAAAGATCACAAGACACAAACTTCCAATGACTGCCGCAGTTCGCTCGTATATATGTTACGGTTAACACAAGAAAGTAGTTAATTCGCGAATTAATCGGCGAATTACCCGAATTAACCAATCCTTGACGTTGGTTAATTCGGGTATTAGCCGGTTAATTCGCGAATAAACTATTTTCTTGTATTAACCGTAACATATATACTTACAGGGAGTGAAAAATCCACACCACCCGACCGTCCGTTTATTAAAACTGCGTGTATTTTGAAAACGGTTCATTATATTTAAAAACCGTTTCTACAGTTGGTTAGAACTCTAATTTTACTATTTAAATATGTAAAAATAAATGTTTGAAAACGTATACGTATAATGTGAAAAATAAAAAAAGTTATTTTTCAACACTTTACGAGTATGGTGTGTATAGAAATACCTATAATAACTGTAATTGATTTCCTTAATAATTTTCAATGTTTCTTTATGTCACGTTCCGAAAAATGTCACGTTCCGTATTAAATATGATATTCGAGCGGAATACGTTATCACGTAAAACTATCGTCCTTAAACCGACTTTACAGACAACCATTTTTTTTTATAAGGCTACACAAAATAAAGTTCAAAAAATCTGAAGTATACGGTTTAAACCTTTTGACCACAGATAGGGTTGCCAGACGTCTACAGAAGACTGAAAATTTTTCACTTTATATGTATAAATACAAATGCAAATCTTTGATTAACGTCTGAATAGAACTCTTCAAATAAATAAAATAGTCGACCAATTTTTGTCAGACCATATTATTGTCAATATATGGTCTGAAAAAAATTGGTCGACTATTTTTTATTTATTTGAATAAATACAAATGATTATAAGGTAAGTAGGATTGTTTGTTGAATGTTGTTAATTTTATAACAAAACTGTGATTCACTATTAAATAATTAATAAACAATTGTATTACGGACCTAAGAGTTTTTTTTTATTATAAATGTGATGCCCGGCTTTAAAAAGGTATGTTTGACTTTTAAAAAAGACGCAGATCTACAAAACATCTCAAAAGACAACAAACATGCCTTCAACTGTAGATTGGAAATTATGTACCGAGTAAAAAGTTTTTAAAGAACTAGTGTTTTATTTGTTGCAGATCAGCAAAGTATGCTATAGCTGTAATGTCTTTGATGTCGTTTCGAAAACGAGTCAGTATCAGTGCTTGTTCACATTAACTCGCGGGCGCGGTCGCATAATATCAAACATATGGTATAATATGAAGTGTTCACGTACAAAACGCAGGTGCGGTGTAAGTGATGTGTCTACATGACTCTTTATTGAGAGCTGGCTCCGTACGCTCCGCTCACTAAAAAGAGTCGCTCAGAGGAGCGACACTAGACAGTACGCACTACACAAGAGTGCGGACTGCAGAGGTGTGAACTGTCATCATGCATGCTCAGGAGTTACGTAGCATTGTACAGCACAATATACACTCAGCTCTGAGCTCATTTTAATATGTTTCTGATCTTATATTATTCGCATTTCGGATAAACTATAAAGTATAACAAAAGCTTAACAATAATAATGTTTATTGTTACAATATTATATGACGTCAATGTGAATGGTTTAAGTCATTGTAAGCTTAGTACTATTACACTTACAGTGTGTCATTCAACATTAAATGACTCAAGCAAAGAGAACTCTCCGTACGTGCAAAATTCACTAGTGGCTTTGTGGCCTGTGCTGTGTGCGCTCTGTAAATGTGCGAATGCAACAGTACAGAATAGCTCAGCACAGAGCAATGGCGCTCGGAGTGAGTCATTCACAAAAAAGAGCGACTCGCTCCGCTCCGAAAAAAGAGTCGTTCGTTATGAACGACTTGCTCAAGAGCGACACATCACTAGTGCGGTGGAAGTAGCGGGCAAACTCGCGATTGGCGCGTACGGGGCGCGCGGCGGCAATATCACAAACGTGTGAAATTGTTTTTGTGTGTTCACGTCAAACTATAGCGTTTCGCCCGCGCCGTCAGTAAAGGCCGCTGCACAGGAGACTGAAAACACTGCTTGGACTATGGAAATGACGTCACTGCGGGCTCGCCTGCTAGCTCACATAGGTTTTAAAATTAAGGTCGCTCATATACTTTTATTCTATACCGAGCATATAGGAATAAAATCGCAATCGAAAAATTAAGCTGCAAAGATATATTTCTGTCTTTTTTTAAGTCGTAAGCATGGGCGTACCCAGGGAGCAAAACAAGCACGGGGGCCCGGCTTCAGAAATTTCTAATTTGCTCTCTACTGGGCCAATAGCTGAGAGTACGCGCATGTTAACGAAGTTTTTGAAACAGAGATACTAATTTATTCAGATTGAATGCAAGTACATCAACCAATCCTATCATCGGAGAAATTAAGGAATTAAATCGAAGAAAGAGACGCAGATATATTTTCGATACGCCTTTACTCACCGCACATTGAGTAGATAGACAATGATTCATATAGTTAATTATTAAATTTATGAGGCCGCTGCACACGAGGCTAGAAACGCTGCTAGATTTGCCTACTAATTTTCTAACGCTGGTCTTCTTCACACGAGACGTCTTTTGAATAAATCTGGTGCTCGCGCAGTGACAGTTCAAATATAAACACAGAGCAAAACGTGTCTGTTGTCTGATTCTGAGCAGAATGACGCCATGTTGGTCCAAGCCGCCCACGTGATAAGATATTGCTTCCTAATTGGTTCTTGTTCATACCTAGCATCGGACCTAGCAAGGAAGATAGCCCCTGTTCTAATCTTAAAACCTATCTTGTGAGCTAGCAGGCGAGCCCGCAGTCTCGTGTGCAGCGACTTTAACTGTTGTCGCTGCCTCGTGAAACAAGTGTGATATACGGTGGAGCCGGAGGCTTCACTATTTTCGCTGCCATGTTTCATCTTAATCGCGTAAAAATTTCACATTGGCATTTTCGCTTCTAATTTTCGTTTCTGAATTCTGGTAAGTTTAAACGAAATGTAGCAATTATTGTGGACCACTCTATAGATAAAAAGTTCCATAATTCTGTCGCCCATTTATCAGGTAATAACGTCCCATACAAACAAATTATCCCCTATAATATTCATATAATCATTTCATGAGAACGTTATTAGGTTTGAATAAGAAATAATTAATAATTGTATGTCCCTAGTATGGCTTATGATTAGTTGTTTCCAAAACGCAATTTGTTTTGTCATCAAAGAAACACCGAACTGTGAGTATTTTCTTAGTTATGTTATCTTTTTTGGTTTAGTGTAACAGAATGCGTTTAAAGATTTTTTTTCTGTCCGTACTAGTCAACTCAAATCTTCTATATTTGGAACAGTATCATTACGAAATTATAACGCAATTTTACCCGCTTGAAGAATGAGTTTTAAATTTTAAACTGATTTTACGTGAGCATATACCTGCAGGAAAAGTTGCCGTGGATAAAAGATAAGTAGAGAAAGCAGCGGCGGTTCTTTAATGGTTTAAGCGGAAATATCCATTCGAACCAAAAATATTTCAGAGTATTCTTACATATAAAGATGCTATCGCGTTTATAATAAAGCATTGTTTTAAAATTTAAATGTTTCTTAAAAGATGCTACCATTGCTGGCGATGTATTTCAATATGCATTTCCGTTTTGACTGGACAGTTCAATATTGCCAACTAAAATAATTTTAGCAAAGAAAAAATTGATCATCGATTATCACTATCCAATTAGTATTTTTATTAGCCCCCGACCCAAAACGAGGGATGTTATGTCGTTTTTCAATGGATGTCCCGGTTTTAAAGCTGTTTTTTTATGCGAACGAACATTTTTGCGGAACGGTTACACATGGAAATGAAGAAACCCCGACATCTTGGAGAGGCGTGGCTCGCGTAATGGATATATTACCTTGAGAGGCCACCGAGTACCAATTTCACGATCCACGCGTAGCGAGGTAGCCTCATAAAGTGGACAGGCTTTACAATAAACCAGACTGATCTTAAGATGGGAGTTGTCGAACGTCTATAATAATCTACGATCTCTCTCTTTCTTCCTTTCGATACAAGATTTAATGCACGATATTTACAAGCATTTACATATTAATAACTGGTACACTTTGCCGTTTAAAAAAGAACTTAAGTTTTTTTCGATAATAGACCTTGCAATTATATCTTTTATCGGCCTTTACTTTAACATTAGGTAATAAAGCCTTAGACAATAGTATTAATAATCAACCTAGTACCCAGAACCACTCCAAATGTGTGCGTGCGACTTGCGCGGTCGATCAGCTGTCAAATTTTAGCCTTGGACAAGTGACGCCAGATTTTAAAAGTGAATATTCGCATCCGAATTCGCGAATATTGGCGTCTGAATAATTTGAAATTTTGCACACGTATTAAGAACCCATGCCGATACAATAATTTATATAAATGTTTAATAATTTATGTAAACATAGTCATTTGAGTGTTGGTTTTTAGAGTTATTCAAATCTTTGATTAACGTCTATATTGTCTGAAAAATTGGTCGATAATTTTATTTATTTTTAGAGTTATAATAGTTAATTAAAGTTTTGAAAACACTAAAAAAAAACACACACTTTTATAGAAATGTGGACTAAAAAGTAAAATATTATTTTTAAATATAAAGATTTTGTTCGACAGCGATAGGAATATCGCATTGAGGGACTTCATATCGCTGTTGAACAAAATCTTTATATTTAAAAGTTTAGTGCGCATTGCTATAAGAGAGTGTTTTTTTTTTAGTTTTTTCAAAACTTTAATTTTCATTAGATTATAATTAGTGATGCAACGTGAACGATTCTGGTTTTTACGATAACGATTGGCAAACCACTAATCGTAATGTAAATGAATTAAAGATGTAGTTGAAAATAAACTTTAATGGTTATTCATTAAAGAGTTAACAAAGCAAAATATTATAAAGATTTAAACCACAACTCAATCAATTTTACGAAAAACATTACATGATTAAAATCTTATCCATGTTTACAATAGGCAGTTTTATTTAGAAAGCATAAAGTTTGCAAATTCCGCGGATTTAATCGGTTTCGTTTAGAGCTTTTTTTAAGTTATAAGTGTTTTTCTAATTCCCAGACTAGGACTTGTTTGATAAATATTTCGCTGCTAATACCCTTAGCAGCTGTAGTCGCACGAACGCATACCTGTTGCACCGTGGACAATAATCGTTAAATAATAGTCGATTACGATTAATCGTGCAAATGCAATAATCGTGAATTAATCACAACCGTAACCGTAATTGTTGCGTCACTAATTATATTTACAGGGTACTAAAGTTGATTTTAACACGTATGGAAATTCTCGTATCATTTCTCCCATGAAAATAGATTGAATCTACTTCTGTGCAGTCATAACAAAAAAAAAGGTCAAAATAACTTCGCGATACGAACCACGAACTTAGTCGCGATAGAAGTCTTAAGAAGAAAAACATTGCATCGTAAATATACTTTTAGTTGCTAAAAATGAAAAAACCCACGACAAATGTAAACGTCGTAATAGAAAGATGATAAAATAAAATTTTAAAACCACCTGACTAAAAAGAGGTAAGTAACCAAAGAAAATCCGTCGGGGGGCTGTCATTCCCTGCCCTAAAATGAACTAAAATATTGCAATTGTAGAGTATGTGACTGATTGAAAATACGTTAGGTACGTAAATAATTGTATAATTGATATTTTCCTAAACTTAATTTAGGGCAGCGAATGGCAGCCCTCGACGGATTTTCTTTGGCTACCTACATCCTTTTAGTCAGTGGGTTTTAAAATTGTATTTTATCCTTTTTCTATAACGACGTTTACATTTGTGATGGGCTTTTTCAAAATTTTTAATTTTGTTTTTATTTTAATTAAGCTTTTAGAGATTTTTACAAAATATTGTAGTTACCACCGTAACATCTATCTACAAACCCTTTACAGAAAACCGCATCTGAATCGATTCGAGTACACACACACAAACAAAGAATCTTTCACCCTAAACGCATATACCTTTTCCGTTCCGTCGTGGGTAAAAAATAATCTAATGAAGTTTGTAAAATAAGTTTAAGAGATGTAAGATTTGATGAAATTAATGCTTCTCAATTGTCCATTTGAACAAAATTTTCACACTCCGTATAGACTGGTTTCTTTCCAATATAATTGTAATTCATTTCCGGTTTTTTATTAAATTAATACAGACAATGACTAATGACTAAATTAACAAAAAATGTTCAGAATTTAAAATTTTGGTTTTTATATTACCTGAATAATTGTTTAATGAATTCAATCGAGTCTTGCTTATGTAACAATAAGAAAATTTAAAAATCCCATTTCAGACATACAGAATGTTTCAAGAGATGATTTCTACCGCTAATTTTAAGCTAAAAAGTTCAAGTAATCCATATAAAGAAAGTGCTTATTAACAATATCTACACTGAGGTTTGGTGTCTCCTTACAGCATTTGCTATGTTCTACAATCGGGTAGCTTTGAAATTTATGATTTGCTAAATGAATTCTGTGCTTTCAATAATTTGTCTGTGCAAACGTATGAGCTTACAATAGGAATAGGAATTAGCGCTGGTACATGGTGTTGGTAGATATTAAAAAAAAAAAAAAATTGGTTGTCTGTAAAGTCGGTTTACGGACGACAGTTTTACGTGATAACGTATTCCGCTCGAAATACATAACCTAAGTTTTAGTAGCTGTCAAACTTGGGCCGAAGCATACTGCGCTCTCGCTTGCACTCACAGGGTCAGGTGGAACGTTACACTTTTTCGTGCGTGCAGCTGGTGTTTCATCCATTTATAAGACGTTATCACGTCAAAAAAATATCTACACTGTAGTGCTCAAACAAAAGGACTATTTTTTTTGTGTGAAATTTAAATTGCTACTTTGAAGGCAATGCCAAAAAACATTTAAAAGGATTAAAAGTGCGTGTAAAAAAGGGTGGCTCCTCAATAATTTCAACTCTTGTATATTTTACCATTCCAACACAAGGAGTAACCTTACCCCCACTAGCCTCGGAGACAGAATGCGGTCGCAAAGGACTCAAAATGGTTCGGGTAAATATAGCAGAGTGTAATTAATCAGAACAATCGCAGGATTGTGGACAAAGAATTATATTTATTAATGTACGACGTTTCGTCTATAGATTTAGACTTTTTCAAGTACAACAAAAAATTCAAAACAATAATAATATTCCTGCGATTTTTCTTATTAATTAATTATTATTTCGATGGACACATCTATACTAATATATAAAGCAGAAGAGTTTGTTTGTTTGTTTGAACGCGCTAATCTCAGGAACTACTGGTTCGAATTGAAAAACATTTTTGTTTGTTGGATAGCCCATTTATCGAGGAAGGCTATAGGCTATATAATATCACGTTACGACTAATAGGAGCGGAAAATCAATGAAAAATGTTGCAGAATGTCAGTAAACATTTTTCACCATATACTTATATTCAGGTGAAATGCCCTAACAGAATATCCCAATATTAGCAGCGTATATACCGAATCTCGGTTAGCTAAGTCGGTAGCGCGCTCGACTCTTAATCGCAGGGTCGTGGGTTCGAGTCCCACCTTGGACGAATATGTTTTTAATGTTTTTTTTTTATTTTCTACATTGCTTTTTTCTAAAGCTATCACTTAAATTTATTTTAGTTTTATTTACAACTAATTAAAATTAAATAAATCTAAATAATAGCTCATTTGAAAACTATTACAGTACCTATATATAAAAATAATTTTCCTACAGTGTTTTCAATTAAATATTTATTATATTTTATTAATTATATAGAGAAATTATTGATTTAAAAGAAATAATTATTACTTAAAAAAAATATTTTCATCAAAAATGGAGGTTTGAGTTTAAAATAAGTAATAAAGCAGGGAACTGCCGAAAACTGCAAAACATTTGGACCCAACATTCATCTCGGTAAACTAAGATGAATGTGCGTACTCATGTCCCTTCCTTCCCCATTCGTTCTTTTGCACCCGGGTGAAACCGGACGGACCGCTAGTCTAATATATAGCAGAGTGCTTTGCGAAAACTTGGCCGGTACACTCCACGTGATATGATATATGCAACACTCTGTATATGAATGGATCGCGGTGAAATAAACAAAGGAAGTGAAAATGCCAATGATATGTATTGTTTATAAAATTTATTAATACGAACCTACACGATGAAACAAAACATCGTAAAAGAAGTTTGAATGTTATGTTTTTTCCCCGATTAGAAACAACGAAGATGTGATAATTTATTAATATAAATTCAACGAATACTTTTTCAATATACTGATTTACTAAAACGAAAAAATTAAAATGTTTCAACAGGTTACATAATAAAACAAAATTATATTCTAGCAAATAACGTAACAAAATTAAAATACATTTTTAATAATAGGGCTGCACAAACTTCGTATTTTGAACAGAAGAGAACCTGGAAAAGCAAGAGTTCAAGAGACCGCGATCTCTTTTTCGCTTATGGGGATTTTTCACTAACCCGAGTTTCTAGCTTACAGAGGTACAGGAGTGTCCTTTCTCACTTAGAGGTCAGTAAAAACTATATACAAAAACAATGTTAGTTGGTTCAGGTATGACTCTTTCTTAAATTTCGTGGAACTAATACTATGTTCGATTATCGCTAATAGAGGTACAGGCAAGTAGTAGTCTCAGTTACAGAGGTCCATGAGCGAAAAACGTCTTTCTCTTATAGATGTTTTAGAGGGTTACAAAGACGGTACCTGGCAATTACTCTCACTTAGAGAGTTTTCTCGCTTACCCAGTTCTCACTCAGGTGTGACTGCATACTGTATATAATATGAATTGTAAACTACTAAACCAATTTATACAAATAAGGCATCTATCGATTCGTCTTTGTGACGTGCTTATTATAGGGTATTATTACGTCACGACGGATCCAATATGGCGGACAATACACGCAAATTATTTACTACGGAAAAAAATTAAGCAAATATCGTCCGAGGTATCAAATGAAAGATTTTGGTAAGTGGATTCTAAAAACTTGAGAAGTTCTCAATAAAAATTGATTTTAAAAAGATAAAATTTAACTACAAAACAGGAAATAAGCTTCCAATACGGAAAGTAGTTGGGTAACTTACACAATTAACATCTTTTTACTCGACTATTTTTTATATTCGAAGCTTGATTTCTACTTTTTAACCGACTTCAAAAAAGGGTGTTCTATATTTGATGCGTATGTTTTTTTTTTCAGTCATAATTCATAATTTTTATAGCATACTAGCGGTCCGTCCTGGTTTCACCCGGGTGCAAAACTGTTCGGGAAATATTAAATTGACCTTCGCATCTAGGTACACAGCAGAACTATGCTGCCCTAAAAAGACAAAGGGCAGTAAGTGACATTTGTTGAAAAATGAGCTCATACTGAAGCCAACGACAGCAGTAAGTGCTGCAGCAATAATTTATTGTCTTTAAAAAATGTTTCCCCCATGTTTTGGTTTCCATAATCTAAAATTCTGGACGGTCAAGACATTTATTTTTAGTAAACCTTGATTTACTCAAATTCATAAGTTGGTCACTTACTGCCTTTTACCTTTTTACGGCAGTATGAAAGTACATTGTTTTGATGCATCTTTAAAGATTTGGCCAGCTTTAGCCATGTAAGCGTACGAAAACAGTTTTTTTTTTACAAAACACCGTCATAGTTCAGGCATTTTGTACAAAATATTTACAAATTATATACAGAAATCTTCCTCGTTGATCGCTCTTTCTATTAGTGAAAGCCGTATGAAAATCCGTTTGGTATTTTTTGAGATTATTGCGTTCAGACAGACAGGACGCGGCGGAGGGACTTTGTTTTATATATGTCGCCGGGATATTGTCAAATCCGTGATTTTGTAATTTCACTAGTGAAATTACAATATCACGATTGACAAAGATTCGTGATATTATAATTTCACTAAGTGAAATTATAATATCACGGGTTTGACAATATCCCGGCGACATATACATATATAGATAGATATTATCATATATCTATCTCTTCCGATGGTTCGGTAAAAAAAAACTCCGTAAAATAACATAATTACACAGACCCCTTATAATTTTTTAAATATCTTTTGCCTACGATGTAGATAAAATATGTACTATGTGCAATAGAGCGTCTGTAGTAAGCTTTTTTCCGAAAAACATTGTAGACAGCAGTAAATCCCTAGTGAAGGATCGAAATGGTAACCCTGTGTATTTGATCAAACATTTTTGTTACGCTTTATATACTATAAAATATTGCATTTTAAAACATTCGCAAATGTGAACACGTTCATTACTCATATTTCAATTCGATCACCTCATGTTCCACGCTTGGACAGTGGTCTTTTTCTTAGTGTCAAGTCCAGGTGGGATTTTAGAAGACATCAAATTTCGCACTTTCGAGAAATCAAATAACACGTGATGTTGGTGTCGACTCACATTCAATAGTCAGCAAAAAAAAATGTATATTGGCAGTTGAGTTTTCCCCGTATAAAATACCGCATTAAATAGAACGTACGATGTTATATAATTACTGGCAAGTAACTTTTTCCCGTGGCTGTGTCCGCGTAGACATAAAAGTGCCTCAAAAAAAAAATGAGCGAGTCATGTTTATTTCACACTGTATATATAAAAGCACGGTTTACAGCTATTTTCTTCTTTCTCCCATTTTATCTCTCTCTAATACGCTGCAGCACATGCGCCACTGTAGGCCGCACCAAAGATCATATTATAGTCAATTGAATAGTGCACGCTTATCTTACTTCTTTAATGTATTTCAACTGCTTTCACGAAATTACTGCCCTTACCCAGATCTAAGATGTTAAACACCAAAAAAATTGGTTGTCTGTAAAGTCGGTTTACGGACGATAGTTTTACGTGATAACGTATTCCGCTCGAAGGTCAGGCGGAACGTGACACTTTTTCGTGCATGCAGCCGGTGTTTCATCAATTTATAAGACGTTATCACGTCAAAAAATCATTAGACAGAAAAGCTTTACAGTAAAGGTCCGAGTCGGGTGAAAATGGGATTGAAACCACTATATTGAACCGATTTGAATGCGTTTTTTTCCATTCGAAAGTGTATTTCGTAAGAAAGGTTGCGGCCTATACTAGGCCGGTCGGTTCAGCTTTGCTCGGATGTGAATTGATGTCAAGTTGGATTGAAATCATGTTTATATCAAAAGCGGTGTGAATAATATTATAGTAAGTTAATTATAAATTCGAGTGAACGAGCGAAACAACTGATTAACGTAGGTAAGAGTAAATACAAAATTTCTATCAAAATTAATTCCCCTGTTCTCGAGTGATGCAGGCACAGACAGACAAAAAATCTGGGAACATATTTTCTCGTTAAGATATAATAAAAATATTCAAAAACTCGCAAGAAAAAGAAATAACCGACAGATGTTTCGCTTATATATTAGTATTGATAACACAAGGGAAAGACTAATGACCTATATTGTCGAGCGTTCACTTAAACTGAGAGAGAAAGACAGGGATTTCTTACTCAGTTTAAGTGAAATTTTTGCATTAAAGTATGGAATTTGATAGAATCATTTGGAATAGTGTATTTCGACCTACTGAATAATAATTTTAAAACGAATTTTGACAACGTACCACATATCTATGATGGCTCTTACAGAACTTTACTGAGAATACGATTTTTCCTGTACATATAGTACCTACAATACACGGAGAAAAAACACTTTTTTCTTAAAAATCAAAATCCTGCTTGGCAAATTTCCAAATCAATTGTGGTAGTGAACCTATTTGTCTAATTCTTAGTCATCTTAACAATTTTGTAACATAATAAACGTACTCAGTAAGTTTGCTTTGTTAAACCCTTTTTTAAGGTCAATAAGTAACTTAGCTCTCAAAATAAGATCCGAAAAAGTGTTCAATTTTAATTTGTAAAATATTTTTTTTATTGATCTAATACAATTATTTCTAACCGCTTCATCGCTGTTATGCATCAACAAATCGTCGTTGGTTCTGTAATACCTCTAATGTGCAAAAAGTAAAATTTTCAAGAAAGGCCAAAAAGTGGTAATTTCAGCAATGAATGTAGCAATTTCAGAGGTATATTACTAATTCATACTTATCATCTTCACTATACATGTTTAATTAAGACGAAGTATTTTCTTAAAAAATATTTAACGTTAATTTAGGATTTACTGGGGGAATTATTTGATACAAATTTTCACATAAGAGTTATTTCCCCTTGTTGGTTACTGTAAAATTAATTTGAAGGTATTACTAGTGTATAGAGCTCCGTTTCTTGAATCTTTTCATCTAAAAAACGTATAATCTGCCAAATATGCACATAAGAGTTATTCCAGAACCAACGACGAAATGCTATATTTTGTCAAAAAGTAGTCTCTCAATTTCCGTAATACATAAAATACAAAAATAAATCGCAGGTGTCATATTTATTTGTTTCGTAACAATTAGAACACTTTAATGAAAATAAGGAATTTTTGAATGAAATAGTGGAAAGTGTTAATGAAAAAAGATGAAATGTTTCCTCCTCTTTGTCCTTCAGAACATAAGTTGGTTTCAGAAGTTGGCAATGTTCCACATACCTAACAAATCGTAGTTACTCTGTTATCCACATTTATAGTTTAGTATAACACAAAATAGTAAATAATAGTAGGTATAATTATTTTCCGAAAACGTATTTTTGAAAACTACATATTAATTAATATAATCTGTAAAGTTTTAATTTATGAATTTTTCATTATTTTATGACACCTAGACGAGAAAAAACGCATTTTTGTCTATCTGTCTGTGTGTATCAGTATTAGGGTTTCCATACCAAAGTTCTGAGATTTCGCAATTTCTACCAAATTAGACATCAATTCCGAAATTGAAAAAAAAAAATGGTCGGAATTCCGGAATTTATAAAAAGATTATAAAAAAATAACAAATTTTCGCTTCATTTGCCGACGAGGAAGAAGGCCAATATAGATTTCTTTACCATAAGTCGAGAGTTTAAAAGACAATTTTTCTGAGTTTAATATTCGAAACGTTAATAGTTATCATTAGTGAGAATGTTGATTTTTTTGTTTGTTTGCAACGTTTTCTTTGTCGAACAATATATTATTTCGTTATTAAAAAACACGTTTTTTTTACATACCGAATTTTTGTATATATCTTTCTGGACATCGGAGCTTTGTTTTGGAATTTCACAATTGAGAACCAAATATCAAAACCAGATCAAAAATTGAGGTTGATACGATATTAGAGGCCTTTTAATCAGTATCACTTGAGTGCGGCGGTGCCGATTTTGATGGTACTCAACTACCTACAACCTGCAGGTATTCAAACTTTACATTTAATATTGCCCACACTTCGACCAGTTATTTTTGTTGCAAAAATAAACAGTTTTTTTATCGCTTTCTAACGAAAACGCTTTCAGGTATAATGAACTCTTTTATAATGAATCCTAGTTGTCAAAAAATTAATTCAAAAAAGAAGCGATTATTCGAAACTACACTACCTATTTCTCACAAAATTCCAACTTTGATCAAAAGTTTCTCTGAATTGTTTTTATACTAATGTAGTTTCATTATGGCAAATGTATATTAATTTTTTATCTTTTGACACATCATAGAGATAAAACTGTTTTAAAAAAATACTTATTTTAGTACCATAGCAACGTGTATATTTTCCATGTATTAATAATTCATTTTTACTACTGTTTCTTTTTATAGCTTTGAAATGTAAAAACGCTTTACACAATCTTCCTTAAACGGCTCCTTGTGCAGAGTTTTTGCATTTTCAGCTATTATCACGCATTTCTGAGTGGTTTCTTTCGTGAACCACTGAGTCGATTTTGATTAAATTTATTGCCGTTAGTGAATTATCTACCAAATTTCTTGTTTCTAGGCCACATAGTTTCCCAAATGCAATTTAGACAACCGTTTAACAAATGTTCTGAGCCAATCATCTATTCTCGGGGAAAGAAAGGGGGTGTGGGTGTTAAAAACTTCGACAATCGTTTAACAACTGACCCCCCCCCTTCCTCATCTGTTCTGAGCCCCCATACAATAATCATCTATTTCAATAAAACAAAGTCATTTTTATATACGACTTATTATATTGTGACGTGCCTATTATAATGGGAAAAATATGCCTCTCCCGTCTTGAAAGTACTGTTGGAACACTCAGAAATGACCCTGGAAACCAAAAAAATTTTTTGGAGTCCCACTTGTAATATAAGTCTATAGTTTGAGAACCAAGTGGTATTATACTAAATTTCATCAAAATCGGTCCAAACTGACAAAATACGAGACATGCGTTTCCCGGCATCTATGTTATAATATTATATATGAAATATGCCCGAAAACCTCCCATAAAATCGAAATTGCAGACGCCCCCGTTTCAATTTTTTTATATCAGTATTTGATATAAAAATAAATCATCTTCATCATAAAAATATATTATAATAATTAAAAATAGACTAATGACCTACCATGTATAAATATTATAACACAATTTTAATTAGAGTTAAATCGAAATTTTATCTAATTTCATAAAGATAATTTTAAGTTCTAATTAAACAAATATTATTAATACGACTTTTATCACTTATTAAATAACGCATGATCTCTACTTTATCGGCAAGTTTCCATTGCACAATAATTTATGCTAAGAATTTAAAATAAATTATATGAAACCTCGTTTCGCACCGAGCCTTGAAAAAATGAGTAAGAAATATAAATTAACTGTAACTTCAGTATTCTACTAATTCTATTACTGAAATATATAAGTAAATGTTATTTTCATTTCAATTTCATAATAATAAATTTTAGTTAACAAAATATGACAGTCATCTGCGACTTGCTATAAAATTAAATAAAATGTACCTACATTTAAATTGATTGTGACAATTTAAACATTTTGTTTCTATAAATTAGAAAACATTCTTCAAAAGTCCAAGCATTATGAAATTTGCAGTTTATCGTACTTGGCAAAACCGGATGAATGTGGCTATGTTCAGCTATCGATACGTTGCTTAATTCATTCCCGATTGACGTTTAAGTTATACTATATTATTACGCTCCGGACGAATCCGGCCGGGGCGAGCTAGTTAATTTATAAATTTTCAACTAATTACTTTAATAATTACATTTCAATTTTTAGATCGCTTCTTTTAAGAGAATGCTTTTGTCTGGGTAATAATTAATTTATATAAATTATTTAAGTATATATTTATAAATATTTGTCGTGGGTTCTTAAAACGTGTGCAAAATTTCAAATTATTCAGACGTCTGAAAGTGGGTGAAAATTAATTTGAAAGATTCCACTAGATAGATACATACATACACGTAAAGCTAATAAAAGAGTGTTAAAAATATAATCAGTTTCTTTTGTTTGATGGTTATCATTTTCCTGAAACAAAATGCGTTTTGTTCCTATGGTAATAATTGCCTTATCTTCATCCTTTGCTTAAAGTATAAAAGGACAGATTGGACAAAAAGTATTATAAATGGCATATTAAAATAAATATGTAATATATTAACCTTTCCAAAAATAATATACTCACAAATAATTATTTACTAAATTACGCGAATAAATTACAGCGAAACTTAAATAAGTCTACTTTTCAGAAATCTGTTATCATTATGATAATCACTAATCAGTATTATTTTAATTGTTAACCAATATTATATTGATTACTAGGTACTAGTATCATTTTTGCAAAGCAGAAAATGCATTAAATATGTCTTTGAAGTTTGGGTGACCCTGGGCTAATTATAGCGCTGGGCTGGGGGCCCTGGACCTAAGCCCGCCCTTAAAGACGGTACTGTTTTCCTGATGGATGGTAAGTATATTTGATGAATTGGTAATCAAAATAAAAAAATGAATTTACACTCTATTAATGTAATATTTCTCTGTCTCTGTCCCTCTAATATAATCAGCTTAACACTGTACTGAATTTATTACTAGCTGTTCCCGGTCACGCGTTGTTCTGGTTTGTGTATATTGTTACTGTTGCGTTCAAAAGACGGCGCTCCTATTGCCGTAAAACATTTAGTATAGCGTGTGTCTCTCCAACGTTCAACTGGTGGTGCTCTCACTGCCGTAAAATTTTAGTATAGGATGTGTTGCTTTAACGTTCAACAGATGGCACTGTTAAAAAAAACACGTTTTCACCTGTCACAGGTGAAGAGCTTTCGAAGATTTAAGATTTTGAACAAACGAACATTTAAGTTTTTATTTATATATAGACTAGCGGTCCCGTCCGGTTTCACCCGGGTGTAAAAGAACGAATGGGGAAGGGATGAAGAACATGAGTACACACATTCATATTAGTTTACCGAGATGAATGTTGTGTCCAAATTTCATGATGATCGGGTAACTCCGATCATCATGAAATTGACAGTCTTGTGCTCTACCGATTGCGCTAGCCGGCGTTGTATGCTTACATCGCTAATATGAGTATACTTAGTTAGTGCATTTCACCTGAATAGAAGCTTATTTTTTAGATACATTTGGAACATTTTTCATTAATGCTCCGCTCCTAATGGTCGTAGCCTGATTTTATATAGCCTATAGCCTTCCTCGATAAATGGGCTATCCAACAAAAAATTTTTTTTTCAATTTAAACCAGTTGTTCCTGAGATTAGCGCGTTCAAACAAACAAACAAACAAACTCTTCAGCTTTATATATTAGTATAGATTTTGTGAGAATTAGTCGAGCGGCGTTCACGTAAGTCCGAACGACAATTGAAATTTTACTTATACGTTACAAAGTATCAAGTTGTTCTTTTTTCTTTAATTACCAAAATTTTTACATAAGCCACCTTGTTCTGTGACCAGATATATAAATTAGAATATTTAAGTTAATATAGGTAGATGAACAGTTAAATAACAGAGATAGAATATACGTTAAAACTCACCTTCAGCTTGTGAAACGTGACCGGCTGCAAGGCATCAGTATTCTTCTGGCACGCATAAGTTGGAGCAAATCGGTGGCACAGCGCGTGGAAGCAAGCATGACAGTCTGTATAACACATACAACAGCACGTCATATTACATCTACATAACACTTTATGGAAAGAAAGCGTTGTCCTGGCACAGGACTGTTGGGATAGGGACGATTGATGGACTCCGATACCGGAACCGGCACGAGCCAAGGATTGGAGCTGGTCAAAATCAACAGGAGACGACCACTGACGTTCATGACTACCGTCTTCCAAGTCGAAAGGAAACCGGCGTTTATCACCGCGATTGGTGGTGTTACTTGTCGACCCTGAACTGGACCCCGACAACTCCGACCTCGTCACCTCGGTTTGAACTCTACGACCCCCCCGACCCAATGTTCCGTGCGTAAAACTGAACGATCTCGGACGCAAAGAATCAACATCATTCGAATTACCACCGACATTTCCTATGCCTCGAAGCATGTAGTTTTCAGAATCTATATTCAATACTGGAACCGAATGTGGAAAAACGACAGACTTATTATTAGGTGTCGATATGGTAGTTGAGTAAGTTAAACGATTGCTGTCGACGAAATGTGTTGCAGTTGTTGAATGCATATCGTTGCTTTCTCGATAATTGTTTCGGTTATCGCCACTATTCACAATTAAATCCATCAGTGGTTCGTCTTCTTCGTCTATGTTATCATATCTGTCAACTTTCCAATCGTCACCGGCCGGTAACACGTCGTTGCCTTTGCTTTCGACGTCAGTTTCTTCTTCAATCTTTGCTGACGTTATGTCGGATACGTCTTTTAACAAAGATATTTTATCGTCAATTGACGTACGGACGACATTCATAGATGTTTCCAAATTGACAGGTCTTGCGGGATGCATTTCATTCACTTCGAAATCATCTACTGTCAACACGCCTTGTGCCTCATATCAGTACGTCGTTAGCCTGTTTTTGATTCTAGATGTCTCGAATAATGATAATACCTATACCAACTACTGATAAACAAGTCAAATAAATAATAACACACTTCCGGTGTGTAGCCAATCAATCGGAGTATCCTGTGGTTTTCGGTGGTTCACTTACCGTTCAAATTAAACATATTAAACGATTATTAATTGAGGTACGAACGCAAAACGTTTTTAATAATGTTAACAGGAATCTCCATCTAAACGGTTTACTCGTTCATATTTCAACCACACTACACATAATATTATATATTCGACTTTATTAGCTACCTATATGTACATATATATAAACACACACACATATATTATTTTTATTATAATAATGTGACACAGATATTCACACAACAGATCACAGTTCGTTTTAAATGAAATTACAATGTCTGACGGATAAATCGTTGTTGAATTTTACATTTCACTTCTATTTCTATATCGGTAATATTGTATAAAGCGGATTGTATTTGGAGAACTTATAGGTACTGATGTAGGTAGGTATATACCGATTATTTATTCCGTCGACAGACGCGGATATTGCGTACGCACCGATGTGTGTTGCTAGAGCGACTGCTTCTCCTCACGGCTCGTACGTCCTCACTTGCCTCGGTCCTTCGTTGCTTGCTTCGTTGTATTCGTCCATTTCGTTCTATATAATATATATTTACATGTGTGTGTGTGTACTATGTTCTCTGGCTGCAGAGCTTCGTATCGCCGCCGGAGTTGCGTAGACCCGTGTACGAATGGATCCTTCTACACAGTAACACAGCACACACACATAATACATATATACTTCCATCACAGCATGTAGATGGGCACGTACGCGTACATCAGGAGTATTGTACAAACACGGCGACATGCTAAAAGATGACATTGAAATCATGGCCATATTGAATCGTCAGAACACCACAACGGGCTGTTAATCCAGTTAATGCCACAATTTTTCCCATTCGAGGCTTCTTTGGACGTTTCGTTAAAACGATCGAGATGATCAATTTCGAAAAAATGAGTATACAAAAAATTGATTTTTTTTCGAGCCGTAACATTGATTTTCGTTAGGGTCGTAGTGCGGATGTTCTAAAACTAAAACTTTCGTCAAACGTGTCATTCGACTCAACTTTCGCTTAGATTGCAAAACTTTTCCAGAAAAAATATTACACAAATCTTGACTAAATCGGTTCAATAGTTTTCTAGTTATAACCGGAAGACACGTATAAAAAAGCCCTTCTTATGTTTATCACAAATATTCCGTTTGTTTCGTAATAGTTCTGGTTAGATGAACTGTCCTGGTCAACTGTTAATCGAAGAATTCCATTTTATCTAGTTTTCTTATCTTTTGGGCTCTGACATCGTGACGTCCCAGACTTTCCCAAGATGATTTTGATTTAAAACTGAATTGCTATTTTCTAGAATGTTTGATTGGGGGCACCAAATGTCGTCCCAATTTTTCTGTGACAGTTCCTATTTTTGTTATGATTTATCATACGGAAGAGACTGTGGCTGTTGGGATTAATTGGGGACCTTAAAGACGAATGAAAACCAACATAAATCTTGACTCATTGCTTATAGAATGAAAATTACAGAAAGAGAGGTTATTACAATTCTATTAGAACAAGAAACTCTAATATGCTTGCCCCGAAACTGATAAAATAATAATTGAACCAATGCCTTGGGTCCCTGACATTATTAATCCGACACCAGTTCATTAATTCATTCCAACTAACCCAACAAATCCAAATTGAGCAGATGTACCGTACATTATATATTCGGCTATAATAATTATTGTTTTAGTACCTATTAAAGAGATTATAGTACAAAATGTTCTAGAACATTTTAAACAGTTCCAAGTCTACTATAATCTCTACTCCTGGTGGACACGTATACAGAATACGGTGCCGGTGTATATTGTTGTCGCAGTTGCACTTTGAGTTTTGAACGAGGAATCGCGCGACGGTATCCACAAAAGCGATAAACGGCAAGCCGTAGCCCTAGTTCGCTCAGTCGTTTGTTCGACACTCGACAATCGGTTGGCTCCGTATCATGAAGTTGCCTTACATGCATATATAGGCACACTTACACATGTGTATCTGTGACCACAATGCAAATTAGTTTAAGTCATTTTTTAGGGATCTCGAGAAAGAAGGAAAAACGTTATCATTATTCCATGGGCACACCATATACGTTTTCCAAAGCGATCGCATCTGTATCACGATCCACCGTAATCCAAAAAAAACACTGATTATAAAAAATCATTAATAAATATTTGCCACGTCGATGCAGGCAGCGCAACCAAGCTGGTCACCCAACCAAGTGAAAGTCAGAAGAGGTAGGCATCTTTCTTATAGAACTACGTAGTTATTGGAAGTTCAACCGGTTCTGCTGCCATGGCAGCCCGGTAAAATCTCGATTAAATTTCGATTCCCCGATTAAATTAGTTATTCGAAAAAATTGACTATTATAGAGCAAATCTCGCTCTTGCAAGGTTAAAAATAAATCGAATTTAATATTGGTGCTGCGTCATTAACTAGTTTTTATATTCATTTTTCGGATTTATTTGAGTAGATATAAAAATCAAAAAATCTAATTATTTAAGTTTAATATCTTTTGCTTTTATTGCGTCTGTCATTTAAATATAATCTATATACAAAAATATTAATTTTTACTTGCATCTTAGCTCCAGTTTGTTCAAAATCAAAAGCTGATCGAATAATATTGCTTTCCGCAAATTTCGCAATTGAATAAAACTGAAAAGGTACTCAACCATTAAAAAAAATTAATAATGACGAAATATCTATTGAAATTGCATGTGTCCAGTTAAATAAGTATGTATACCTATGTATCTTGTTCTGCATAATACTAACACAGAAATAAAATACAATAAAATATAAAAATGATCTTAATTATTTCAGTTTGTTTCGACAGAAAAAGAATTGAACTTCGTTAGTATAACAATATAATATATGTATATGAAATTTGGAAAAAACGGATTTAAAATTGTAATAAATTTGTTTAAACGACATTCAAGGTCTATGAAACTGTTAAAAAATTCTGTATACTCACTAACGTAGCTTATGTAAAATAGCCAAGCTAAATCTACATTGAAATATACATTACATATCACACATACACTATATACATTGACAAAATATACACGGGTTAAAGTTTGCAATACAACGACGAGATACCGTAAAACTGTAACGCAAGCTAACATGCACCAGTTTACTTGTAATGAAAAATTTTCCATATCTTCATTTTTTTGTCGTAGTAAAATATACATAGGCCAAAACAAAATTACCTATGAGTTGCTTTTTTTCCTTTTCTTTTTTAATTCGTTGATAAAGAAGTGTACACCTATTTTAACGTGACGTCAGTTAATATAAAGATTATTTCGAAACAAAGCAATTACTTCAGTTTAACCCTAGAACACAAAAATGTTTTAAGAGTAAGGATCCCACATAACTGCCAGCGGGAGAAATAAATGACGTCACATTATTAAAAGAAAAATGTTATTAAAAGCGTTACTTTGTTCTCTTACTATTTTTTTTAATTTCTTAATCATTTGTTCACAGTTTTGCATCATTTCACTATTTATAGTTAATAAAAAAAAAAACTTTTTTCTGACGATACGTCAAGTTCCGTGATTAACCTGCCTTACGGTAAACGTTACGGTCTCATTGTGTAGCAAGCATTACTCATGTATGTACATTGTACAATGTACATAGTAGACGAATACATATTACAATGTAATGACATATGTATATGTAATAGTGCTTAATATTCAGTTGAGCCTCGATGTTTCTGACAAACCGGTATATATTATACCATCTACATAATATACATTTTAAGCCACGAGAGGCGAAGTGGTGTATGTAAATTGCTAAACTAAATACGAAGAGTGTTTCCACAGCCATGGGCGTACCCAGGGAGAGGCAGAGGAGGGCAGCTGCCCCCTCCTTGGATTTTAGGAGACGTGATAAACCATTTTCCTGAAGATCCTCGAAAATCACTTTTAAAATAGATGTATAATTTAAATTAAATAAATGCATATTTAATATTTGTTTATTTATTTGACTACCTATATAACAGAATCTCCCGCGGGCGTTTCCTCTACACACTACATACACTTAATGTTTCGTGAAGGTGTCTTCGTGAATTGTGTAGGGCATAACAAGCGCGGGGGACATGGCTTAAGAAATTTATGATTTGACCCCCCCCCCCCCCCAGGGCTAAAAGCTGGGTACGTCCATGTCCACAGCATATAAAAACACCACATCTTACCAAATCTCATCAAGGGGGTCAAAATTAAAAGAAAAACATCTCCCACAAATCTCTAGTAAATGCATGCGTTTTGACGACACTGAAGCAACAAAGTACTGCAGATAAATTACTAATTCTTTAGAAATAAAATCAATTGGACTGTGAACAAGGTGTGAAGATACGAGAAAAGTAAAACGAATCAAAAGTTTCCATAGGCCACTTTGCCTTACAATACAATTCATTTATTATACAGAATGTTCTCTATACGCAAAATCAATCAATTCTTCGTTTAGTTTGAATGGGTTTTTTTCAACTTTTTGTATTAGTAAAAGAAAGCATACCTACAGACATAATTAATTATTATGATAACTATTTAAAAATCGATTTATATATAAAAAATTAATGTTAAATATAAAAAATAACAAATATTGTTAATAACTGAATGATTAGGCCACCACACTCTATCTCTGTAGACTGTGCCAAACATTTTTTTAAGTCAAATGGCTTCAAAGAAAATCGCCTGTGACAGACAGACGGACGGACGGACACCGTAGTGACTCCATAAGGTTTTGTTTGCACGGAACATTAAAAGTTATCACTTATCATTTAAATAGGCAATTTGGTTTATTCCAATTATTTATTTAAGAACGTTTATGAAGGTAGAAAAATAATATAACTTATGAGGCAAATTACTTTAACATTTTCCAATATTTGTGCCGCCCCCCTAAAATTTGCCACCTTAGGTCTCGGCCTACGCGACCTGTGCCAGAAAAAATTCTGTGTAATTAATTACGCCGCTGCATAGAAAACAATACCCACGTATCTTTACAGTCAACACAAAATATTTTAAGAACAATAAATCCCTAAGTATTCATTTTGCTGGTCTTATATTTTATATTATATTCGTGATAAAATATTAAAATGTAGACAATTCTTGTAAACTATATTTATTTTTGAAGTAAAAATTCTTTAGGCGCAACTTGAGAGTAGGTAACTCAGACCTATTTTCGGACGAAAGTAACGTGTTTACGCGGTTTCTGCCATTTAAGGCATCGACTGACAAATGGCGGCACCAAAACGCATTTGTAGAAACCATCATGAACGAAAAGTAAAACATAGCGACAGACGCAAACCGATAAGCATAGCTAACGTAATTTAATTTGTGAGTGAATATTTCCCGAAAAGTAAGAGTGGTAAAAGCAAATTAAAAGAAGTTTCACTTCAATCGCGTGTAAAGGTTACATGCGCTCATTTTTATATTCTACACTAATATGAATAACAAAATGAATAAATTAAATTAATATATCTACTCACTGTCCCCATGTTAAAAACACAGTATTTAATTCTCAAACACCCGGTATATATTATGTAAATAAAAGCACATTAAATAAGCAATCTGGCAAGACGGCAGAGCACAATTCTACAGAACTGCCAAATGTACCACTGGCGTAATTCTTAGTGACACAAAACAACAATTTGAAAATGGCAATTTGTAGTCTTACTACAAATTAAGATTAAGGACTTTAATAAATACAAAATCCAAAATTATTCCGTTACGATATTGACAGTTCCGTGAGTTAAAAAAAAAAATTATTCAACCAATTTCGATGGTTCTATCCTATATTCTATGGTTCTATCACTATTACCAAAATTGTGCCTAGCTTAAGAGGTTATACGCAGTTGCAAGGCCAAAAAAGTCGATTTAGGATTTTTTCTGAAGAGGGGTTTTCTTTGACAAATACAAGAAGTGTTAATAATTAATGTAGTGGTAACTTTTAGCTTTATTTCGGCATTTATTTTTTTAAATATTTATTTACACTACTCCTGTAGGCGGTCTCCTGGAGGTCCTTCAAAAAAAGATGTCTGGCAGTGTGCAAGATATCTCCGGTTTTACCCGTGCGGTTAAAACTGCCAAAAAAGAACGAGGTGTATGGGGGCCTTTACGGGTATTTGTTTTGCTTGTGGTTGTCGCACGAGTTTAGGCGCATGCGCGTGTTAGTTACAAATTAGTTTTGTGTCAAGTTTTAAATTAGTGTACGTGGAAACGTGTTTAGGTAGGACGTTGATTCAGGTGTCGTTGTGAGGAGCTCGCGGGGTACTATTAGGACCTAAAGTGAAACAACAAAAATAGTCTCCGAAATATAAGTAAAAATCGGTATTAAATTGAAAATTATAAAATAATTACAGATGTCGTCTTACATGACTAGTAAATATGCTCGCAAGTCAGCTGAAAGTCCGCATTGAAATAAATGCAACAGTGCCGAGCGAACGCGAAAGTTACGGCAGCGTCAAAAAGGAAACGAAAGACTCCAAACGTCTACGGATCATGTGTTGGCGTCGCGTCGTTGGAGGGCAATACAAGAAACAGCAATATCAACCACCTGTTATGATTTTATCCCGGAGTTGTTACCACAAGTCTACGCCGCAGGCCCGAACTGCGCCTTTTTTACTTTTTTCATTAAACCAGTGCACCCATGCCTTTTTTAGGTCTCTTTTCTAGCAGAAGCGAATACAACAAATCATCATTAAAGTCACTCATGATAACACGACAACCCAACTGCAACTGCTTCCAGATTGAGCCCAGATTAGGCATTCATGATGGAAGACATCGAAACATATCCTCGGATCAGAAGAAATACGGATTCACTGTAGGTGTAGCCTAGAGATGCGTCACTGCGCATGCCACTGACAATTTGTTTTATCCGTTTGAAGCAAAAGGGTTAACAAATCGAGATGAAGCTAAGTGCATGTCATTCCTAAGAATTTTTACAAAACTATCGTCTTTGCGTCAATTCGGAACCGACAAAAAATATACTGATAATATATTTTTTATATGGATAACCAAAGTAATGTATCTCCAAAATCAGCACGCGATTTATTTCTCTACGTCTTTTTAGCACGTTACGTTCCAATATACCTACTTATCCTATAAAATGGTCATCTTAAGGGTTAGGAATCATAGGGTAATACTTTGGGAAAGTTTTGAAGTGCCATACAATATTTAATTTCAACTTTAGATTACTAAAGGAATTAAACATTCGTGAAATGTGAAGACCTCGTTACTAAAAATGTCTTCGTTACTATAACTTTTTTTGTAATTACAAAAAAATAAGAAAATTATATGTATTTACTATCATCTACTTGGAAAACAATTATAACAAACTATAATTTAGACAATTTCTGCGCTCTTTAGACATTTCATAAAAATATAATTTAGTTCTTTCAGAGCTGGGCACAGAGACCAATATTATTTATTGTACTTTTGGTACAATCCCGCTTTCAGATCGTCAGATCATGAAAGTAATTCCACTACAGTCAGTGAATACCGACAAATATTATATCCAAATACTGAAGTATATGGATACTACCTAGCTCTGCGTCATAACGACTGCTATACGATTTTTAAATTAAAACAAACTTATGATTTCCAATTTAAACTGGAAAATAGAAAATAATAAAATTTGTCCAAAACTTTAGCTAAATATCAGCAGAATATTGAATAAACGATTTGTTATAATTTAATCAGAAAATAATAGATTTATGATTTTTGACAAAGCATGCATCTCTATACATTAAACTTTCGATTTTAGAAAAAGTATAATTTATAAGCGAATTAAAAATATATTAGAAACGACTAAATACTCTATAACATTAATTAAACGAATTATGGTTAGTTATTTTAGGATTTAAACAACCAAATTTTTTATCACACAAATAATATTGAACCCCAAATGCGTAAAATAATAAGGATTTTGTTTTCAAAGAAAATAAAAATGTTAAAATTGTTTTTGAACTTACCTTCACATTCCAGTCCTGTTCCTTGGCCCCAGATATAATCGTTACCTGTAAAAATTGATTAAAATATAACAATCGCCAGAAAATAACAATAGCAAAAGTATGATATTGGACATCGGGTATTTTGACATAAAAATGTCTGTTTGCTCGTTACAGTGACAGCCAGTCGAACTTTCTTGTGTCACAAAATACGAGACTAATAATGCGTTAACTAAGGATGTGAAAAAATAATCGATTTTTATTTTAATCAATTATTTTTTTCTTATAATCGATTTTATTTATGACAAAAATCGATTTTTAATGAATCGATTATAAAAATTACACATTTTAATCGATTTTTGTAAATGGTGCCATCTAGACGACAGACGATTTTTTTTAGTTTTTTGATTCTTTACATTCAAAGTTTAAAGCATGATTTGTTTTGTATTTTAATTTTCATACCAAAAACTTGTCGTTTTGCTTTTGATTCTTATCGTTTGGTTTTATTTTTATTGTAAATTACAATTTGTAATAAAATGTCAATTTGTACTAGAAATTGTTTCAACAATTCTAATCTGTATCAATAACCATAAGGTTGGCATTTTGGTTATTATTATTATACTTACCATTTTAAATGATTTTCATTCTAATAAATTTTTAATATTATTCTCTTAGTTCTGTTATATAGAAAAAATCTATTTTTCTACAAAAATCGATTATTTCTTTTAAAATCGATTTATATTCAAACTAAAAAAATCGATTATTAATTAATCGATTTTTTTCATTCAATGTCACATCCCTAGCGATAACCATGGTTGCGACCACAACGGATAGATCATGTCGCGTAGGATTTGTTTTGCCCGTGTAGGCGCATGCGTGTGATAATCACGAATTAACTTTGTGTAAAGTTTTAAATTGGGCAGTATTTAAACGAGTGACTGTAAATTACAATTTTGGGTGACAAAAATAATCAATTTGGGTTACTGCATTACTAAGTGAGCGACTGACTGCGCGTGGCGAGAAAATAATAGTTGGGTGACTAAATTACTAAGTGAGCGACTAAATTACTAAGTGAGCGACTGAATAGAACTGCGTTTTCTAAAAAATATATATTTAATTGACTGTCAATTAAATATACATTTTTTAGAAAACGCAGTTCTGTTCAAGCAATTAACTATTTAATTCGCATACCCCGTTATCGTTCACCCCGGAATTGTTTTTTTAAAAACTCAATATTTGCCCCTTCCCGTTTCACTGCGAAACAATTCGCATACCCCTTTATCGTTCACCCCGGAATTACAATTCGCATACCCGTTTATCGTTCACCCCGGAATTATTTTTTTAAAAACTCCACCTTTGCTCCATCGCGATTCACTGCGAGAAAATTCGCATACCCCTTTATCAAAAAAAGCGGTGGTTTTCAATCTTCATGAAAATGTGAGTTTTAAATTGTAGTCTCAAAGTAAAAAAAATAAAAAGTAAAATCAAAAGAAGATATCTGCTTCAAAATTACAGAAGGCATTCTAGTCGCTCACTTAGTAATTTAGCCACCCAACTATTATTTTAATATCTCAAGTTATTAAAACAGTATCTCATCATCAGTCACCAAATTTGTTTTTTTATTCGACCGTTTTATAATTCGACATTGATTCAGGTGTCTTTGTGAAGAACTCGCGAAACACTACTAGGACCTAAATTGAGACGATAAAAATTGTCGCCGGAATTTAAGTGAAAATCGGTGTTAATTTGAAATTTACAAGATAATTAAAGATGTCGTCTCATATGACTTGTAAATATGCTCGGAATTATAAAAAACGCAAGTCAGCAGAAAAATCGCATCGAAAGGAATGTTAAAAAGTTCAGTGCCGAGTGAATGCGAGAGCTATGGCAGCGTCGAAAAAGGAACGACAAAACCCAAATGTCTACGTATCATCGGCAGGCGTCATTGGATTGGAAGGCGATACCAAACACTCGTTACAATTTTATTCTGACGTTTTCACGAAAAAATCTACGACTTGGATCCGAGCTGCGCATTTAACTTTTTTAATTTGCTCTACAGCACCAGTTTATTAATTCAAAAATTTACCGAGAGATAATATTATAATTTAAAACAAAGACAGCAGGAATTCGTCAAAAAAAAAACATATAGTAGTTACTAAATAAATATTAAATCAGTACTTACAGTGAATGCAAATGATGGGTCTTAAAAAAAATACTTCATTTGTTCTGTGAGTATGGACTAGTTTTGATTTATTGCCTGAAAAAAAAAAACAACACAAACATTATAGACTTATCGTAATATTAATTTACAGTGACAATTATTTATTATGTTAGTCAAAAGTTTAAAACAATTTAAGAAAAAGGAATTAGCTTGGGTAAACTTTTGCGATACGCTCGAGGTAAATTATTCAAGTGAGAAAATATTTGGGATGGTTTTAAGCGATATCTGATTACGCAGCGCTGGATAAACAGCCAGTATTGAATAAATTGCAATTTTGTCCTACGCCTTATAAAATTACTCGTTACAGGCGGTGCAAAATTGCATGATCAATCTAGAGTGTAGACTCTAGAGTAATATGAAATATTAAAATTTAATATTACTAAATTGAGAAATGATGGATTCCCCACACAAATTCTCATCTCTTTCAGGTTTTTTTTAGACAAAAGGTAGCCTATGTCCTTCTTCAGGATGCAATCTATCTTGCCAAATTTTATCGAAATCTATTCAGCGGTTTAGGCGTGAAAAGATAACTGACAGACAGACAGAGTTACTTTCGCATTTATATTAGTATGGATGAACCACTTATTATTGAAGTTAAGTTTGCTACACAAGTGAAATGTCAATAATGTTGAAAATACTAGAAACGGAGACAAAATCCGCTATTTTATAGGGCGTCGGACGCAACGTTACTTTAATCTAACATCCACTTTATTACGCCCTAGATACACAATCTACTATTCAAATCTTAGATTAACGTCTGAATAGAAATCTTCAAATAAATAAAATTATCAACCAATTTTTTTTGAAAAAATTGGTTGATAATTTTATTTACAGTGTAAACTCTTTATAACGTCCTTCGTTATAACGAAAAACTCCCTGTAACGTCGAAATTTTTACGATTTGGTTGGTTTACCTTAAAACCTATACATTAATACCCTCTTTATAACGCAACAGCCATTCTCTATTACGAAGAAATATGTTCATATTTAGGCGTCAGCAAATGTTTACAGACATAAAGAGGACCATTCTGAACCATCACCATCTATTCAACAAGCACTTGATGACGCCAAAATATAGGTATATGTGTTTGTATATGTGTTTGGAATAAATTAATTTTGTGAAAATTGGTTATTTTTCTTTCTTCCCTCCATATAACGAAAATTCTTTATAACGAAAAAAATGTTCGGTCCCTTAAAATTCGTTATAAAGAGATTATACAGTACATTGAAGATTATTGTTAATTTGGTTGTTTTTCTTTCTTCACTCCATATAATGGTAACTCTCTATAACGATAAAAAATGCTCGGTCCCTTGAGTTTCGTTATAAAGAGTTTACACTGTATTTGAACAATATACTATTGTTTGGTTTTGACTGTAATATAAAATAACAAAAAATGTTAATTTATTTACCATTATAGGATGGTTCCACATATTCGTCTTCCAATCCTGGAGCTGAAGGGTGATGAATTGTATTGTTTACTTCAGAGCCTAGGAGTTTCACCAATTCAACTGTAAAATAACATACAAATATTTAATTCACAAATAATCAATAAAACATTATTCTAGAATTACCACAAGGTCTGTGTGAATTTTTTTTTGCTGTCAATTATGTGGGTTAATTTTTCAATCAAAATCAATTATTTAGGGCGAGTGTAAAATCTTGTTTCATTGAATTTAACAAAATTAACACTTGTTACTCTTCGATAGATCCTCACACCGTATAAAGAAAAAGCAGCAAATTCACTCGACTGTCAGAACTTCAAAAGTTTGTCCGCTATTTTCTAAAACCTTGAGCACAACTGTGTTAAAAGCGAGCTAACTTCGCTCCTCAAATAACTACACAATTGATATAATAATAATGCGTTTAACGTCCGTTTCTCGACAATTTTCATCTATTTTATACATTTTTAAACTTCCACTTAATTAATAGCAATGGGCGAATGAAGGAATTTTAGGACATAAAGGTAGGCAAATTTTGAGCATAGGAGTTTGACAGGTAATCGGTCATGACCTTGAATAAGGAACCATTTCGATATTTATCTGTAACTATTGAGGGTGACCATGGAAAACCTCAACAAAATGGCCGGTACAGGAATTACCGTTTCTCGGCTAGAGGCATTCGCCGGGTCTACCAGACAAACATATTTGTGATTTTTCTTCGGCTGCCTGAACAGTCTTAACTGACAGGCCGACCGTAGTATATATGTTCCGATTAATACAAGAAAGTAGTTTATTCGCGAAATAACCGGCTAATACCCGAATTAACCAACGTCAAGGATTGGTTAATTCGGGTAATTAGCCGATTAATTCGCGAATTAACTACTTTCTTGTATTAACCGTAACATATACACGTTCAGGCGATCGGCCTTTAGGCGGAGTGCTCAGTTCAAACTAACAGGCCTGCCGAAACGTGTGCAGACACCTTTAGATTTTCTAACAAATGTTTCTGAAGTCCCCCATTAATCAGATAGGTACTTACCGGGTACAAAACCTTCAACGCCTGTGCGTAGATGGTAAGCGTGCAGCCAGCCTTTGCGCGGTGTATATTTAGACGAACTCACTGTCGAATCAATGTACGGAGACTGTATCGATATTTCAAAAACATCATCCCTTTGAAATGTCAAAGCTGATTCATCGGCTGCAGTAGGTGTGTACGACTGGAGTGCCTTGTACAAAGCATATTCCCCCATTGCAAGACAAACACTGATTATTCTCGCCGATTTTGGTTAGAGTTGGTGACGCCGAAAGACCAGCCGATAAACTTTCCGACAGAAAACAAGCCGATACTACACAACAGCGCTTCATTCCATTTAGTTCTGCATCCATCATAACTGATCGATGTTTATAATTTGGTGCTAGCTACACTCGTAACAGCTAACAGCCATATCCAGTTGTAAACGTCATTAAACGATTTTTAGACTATTTATACATCATACATATTACGATTTTGCCATTGCTATCATCTTTCCATGATATTGAATATTTTTAACAAAATGAAATATAATTTTTTAACAAAAAAATAAATTCACATTGCAACTGTGATTTTTGATTGTATAAATGTTTTTTCTATATAAATATTTGGCTTATCTAGTGATGTAATCGGCCAAGTTAATACGTTCGGCTCAATGCCTAAATGTAATAAATAGCCGTTAATTATTTAAAAATAACATTTTACGTTGATAAGTAATGTTGATAACAAATATTGAATTTATAATATATTCAATAAATGAGTGCAGTTGGTGGTTTAAAACACTTTTGATAACATGTATGACTGTTCTTAATATCACTTCCACAAATGTATGCGATAATATTTGTAAAATACGTCAAGTTTGTAAACACACTTTGAAATCCATGTTTGCAGAAATTTGAATAAGTTCACATACTTTATAGACAATACGTCCTAAAAGCAAAAAAAAGTTGTATAAATTACAATTGTTTTTATAACCTTGTTTTAAAACTGTCACTGTACACTTAAAATGTATTAGGTTAGAATTCAAGGCATTAAATTATTATCCGAAAATACCAAGGAATATAAAGATTTTGATAACCAAGTTTAAAGTATTATTTTCATATATAAAAAATATACATACTTTCAGAATTTATGAGCTGTTTTAACACTAACAAAGGGTCGTGTCGCCCAACACATCCAATTGGTGTTTGTCGTAAAAATATCCTGCATAGTACCACCCAGATTGTTGCTGACGCTTTAGTCAATTGAATTTTTAAGATCTTAACAATTATAAAAACATATTATATATGTCTTAATTATCGTAATCACAACTGAGAAAAAATCGATTCTCTTAATGAAACACCTACTTCGCAAAATGACACTCACTTAGCCATAAGTATAATGGAAGCACAATGTTTTGATGTCTATTTCATTATACTGAAATTTCTAACATAAAATGAGACAAACTTATAGAAATACTCAGTTAGGCAAGTGAAATAGAATAGCTTATTTAGGCATATTCACAATGCGTTACACTTCCTTTACATTTGATTTTGAATATTTTGCATACATAATAATTAATTAATTAATCAGCCATAAAACGTGTTTACGGATAATGATAAGATGGTGTCAATCGAGAGAAAAAAATCAAGCACAAAATATGTAAAATAAAGCTGTTTGTATTTGAAATATCAAATAATAATAATATTCTAACGAGAACATTGTTCTATTTCCCACAGGGAATATTTTACGTTCCAAATTATTCATTAATACCTAATATTTATATTAGAAATATATCCTCCTTAGAGATGCCACCTCTTCGGGTTTTGCCCGGAGTCTTTTATTTGAATGGGCTAATGAAGCGGAATAAGTAATTCATCTTTTTTTAATTTGAGGAACTATGTACAATGTATATGTACCCAAATATCGTTAAAATCGAATTAGGTGTATGCGACAACGCCCAGGGTATTTTTCACCATTTGTTTCACGTTTGAAAAATACTGTGTGATTTGACAAAAATCGTCGATTTATTTATCCAGCCCCCAGGAGCATACAAGAGGAATTTCTTGGCAGTTAGAATTTGTACACATTAGCGACGCTAGACGAAACTTCTTGAAACTATTATGATTTAATTTCTTTGGTTAATCCCAACTACCAAGAAAGACCTTTTGTATGCTCCTAGGGACTGAATAATAAATAAGTTGACGATTTTTGTTAAATAACACAACATTTTTCAAACGTGAAAAATAACCCTGCGCGTTATCGCATCTACCCAATTCGATTTTTCATTATCAGTTTACTTAAATTAAAGCAGGCTAAATTATTTATTTAATTTTCGAAGAAATCTATTATATGGTTTTGGGTCATGTTTTGGTACACACCTCTCCTGCGTTTCAAAACATAAGAACACTAGTGACCTCTTATTTTAGGAAGCTATGGAGTTCGTACATATACTGATTTTTTTAGATTTCACGCAGCCCTCAAAGTTGGCGTTCCTCAATTGTTACGCCGCTGATTAGTACTATTTATAAATATTAAAAAACAATTTAATCTTAGAGTCATTTAAGATAAAAAGTTTCAGTAATTACATGACCAAAAATTTCAATCTCAACATTTCAACCATTTTGTGATCACTTGTGGTCAAGTACTGGTACTAGAAAATCATTACTTTCATATGTATACAATGTGTTCACAGAGAGTGGTAACAGTGAATAATAACTTGTATCATAAATCCAAAAAAGTTTTAATAGTTTTTTATATAACTCTAAATTGACTATCGAAAGCTGCTAAGGTATATTTTTTTGTACTTCAAACTCAACCGGAAGTGTACATGTATTTTTTTTCAAATTGCAGCATTTACGTTTTTTACATTTTCAAAATCTGCATTTTTTCTCTATAATTCATATAAAATTCAAATATTAAGAGCACTGTAGTTGAAACAAAAATAAAAAATAGTTAATTCTTACTTCTAAGTTTAGTGTTTGCTGAAGATGAGAACATAGCTCCCGAAATTTACATTCACTAATAAAACAATAAAACAATTTTGAATTGAATAAAAAACTAAGTACCTATTCAACATTTTTTTTGCACTAGTAGGATACAAGATATATTCGCTGTTACCACTATCGGTGAACACACTGTATTTGTGTTTATCAAAAGGCGTTTGTTATCAGAGTAAAGCAAACAAAAAATAGAGGTATTTCAATTTTCAAAATTACAGAGTATAAACATGACAAAATTTATAAGTTACACAAAAGAGTTGATATATGAAATCTGCAACAATACATTTCATAGTTATAAATATACTTGTTGTAATTGCTACTACACATGTGTATTGCCGAAAATTTGAGGTAGATTAGGGAAATTTCAGTCTGCGCAATATCCGCATATACGACATGTCGAACATTCAGTTCAATCATATTAAAGATCGAACGCAAGCGTAAAATAAAAAAACATAAAATGTATACAATGCTTCTGAAGCATGCTTTACTCTAAACCTGTTTAATAATTTTATACCCTTGAATACGGCGTATTCTAATTAAGTGGCAAATAAAAATGGGAAATTATTTCACCACAAATATGGAAGAAAATTTCCGGAAAAATCAAGATTTCATCACCGAAATGAATAAGATTAAGGTACGCAATTATGATATTAGATTTTTACGTAAATATGTCGTGGCATATTCTAATTAAATCGATTTTTTATCTTACGATTTTTTTTTCTCTATGTAACTGAAACGCGTTGATGTTAATTATAAGTTGCATGGTAAAAATAGATATATGACGTAAATATGTACGAACTACACGCTAAATTCAATGCAGTTTATTGTTGTCATATTTATTTTAGATTGAGCGCCAAATTCAAATGCAATACCAAATGCGCGAAAGAGAAATGGCTCTTGAAATAGCCAAGTCACGTGAATTATTTTTCTGGTTTGGATCATTTTATCTTGCTGCAGTAGCTGGATATTTGGCTAGGTGTGTATATCAATTTTTGAATCACGAAAATTAAGATCAGCTACCAAAAATTTACTTTGAATGAGACCAGAGCCGACGCCCGACATAAAGGCCGCCGCACACGAGGCTAAAGATCATTAGAAACACTGCTTGGACTTCTGCTGGCCGGTAGGCTGGGTATGAAGCTGGAAATGAGTCAAGGCGGGCTCGCCTGCTAGCTCACAAGATAGGTTTTAAAATTAGAACAGGGGCTATTTTTCTTGCTAAGTTCGCTGCTAGATATGAGCAAGAACCAATCAGGAAGCAGTATCTTGTCACGTGAGCGACTTGAACAAACGATCACAAACACTATGTCATAGTGTGTGTTCTGTTCAGAGACAATAAACATGCACTTTTGTTACCGTTCTATCACTGCGCGCGCACCGAATCTACCTGCAGAGCAAGCTTGTAAAGACGTCTCGTGTGAAGCGAGCACATAATAGCAATTTAGAAAACCAGCGCTGGAAAACTAGTAGTGAAATCTAGCATGAAACCTAGTGGCAAATCTTGCCTCGTGTGCAGCGGACTTAAGTCCATACCCCAGGTCTCAAATAATGTTTACGATTATACAAATATCGCACGGTAAAGATTATTAAATTATTGCTATTTATTTGGAGCTGCTTTTTATTTATTGCATAAAAGTGCGTAGCAGTTAAATTGTCGAAAATCATTATCTATTTATTTTTGGCATCGTCCAAGATTTTATGTTACAGAAAAAAGGCCCGGCTGACACGCGTTTAAAGAAATTTTATTTAATTTATTATGTCAAAATGTCAACATTTACACCCGCTGAACTCAGCACATCGGTTATAAATAGGCTTGGTAGTCAATCAACAATCGGCCAACTAAAAATCGCACTGTAGACGTAATCTTATTGAAAAATCGAGTTCTTTTTTAGGTATCGCCGAACAAAAAGATTCTCTATACTGTATCCTCTAGTTCCGTTGTCATTTATTATGGCTTACCAAACGGATTTAGCTTATGGTAACAAATTGCATCGCATTAAAGGTAAAAAAACATTAATTGTAATTTTTCTTAGATGATAGATAGTATATTATTTATTGCAACTGTAATGGCTAGTTTACACAGTGCGAGCTAGCGTACGAGTCAGCCTGTCGAGTAGCTGCACTGCAGTAACTCGCACTGTTTGGACGTCACTTACGAGTAACTCACACGTGCGAGTTAGACAGTAGCTCGCATCCGAGTTACTTCAACATTTTTTGTTTTTACTCGCATGCTCGCCCGCCAGCAACTCGTACATGACAGCAGCTCGGCCGTCGCTCGCATCGTTTGGACGTTCGGCAGTAGCTCGCCAGTGCGAGCGGGGTAGTTTACTCGACATCGTGGCAACTCGCAAGACTAGATAGCAGCTACTCGTATCGTGTAGACAGCAAAGGCGAGCCGAGCTACTGGCGTACGAGTAGACAAGCCGAGTAGCTGTCTACTGTCTGGTCAGCAGCTCGCACTGTGTAAACTAGCCTTAATGGCTGGTTTACACGTTGCGAGCTAGCGTGCGAGTCGGTCTGCCAAATAGCTGCTGTGTTGTTTTCACTTGCCTAGCGCCTGACAGCCACTCGCACATCACTCGCATCGTTCAGACGCGTTCAGCAGTAGCTCGCCAGTATTATAGACCTTATTACAGTATTTTTTTTAATCAAAGCACGTTGACTCGCATGAGACTGGACAGCTACTCGAATCAAGTGGACAGCACAGGCGAGCCGAGCTACTGACGTGCGAGTAACTGCCTATTGTCAAGTCAGCAGCTCGCAACGTGTAAACAAGCCATAAAATAGTGACTTTTTTAAAATACCGTGCGAGTTTTAAAAAGGAAGCACCATTTCACACTTGTAACGCACCGCATAACGAAATAATGTGTGAAAAAGCGTTTTTTTGAAACGTGTGTAAAGTTACATTTTACACACGGCTCAAAATGCGAAATTTTACAATCATGTAAATACAGCATTTTACATGATCGTTCTATAAAATGTAATTTCAAAAATATATTTTCATTTGAAATTTTCAGCTGAGGCAGATATCATAATGCAATTTGAACCAGAATTGCTCGAGTTGCCTTGCGGTTTGCCAACTGCGTCAGACATCGATTTAGCGCGCCTTGATGCAGATGAAAGGAAGAAAATTCATCCTCATCTTCCTCAACTCTAGTTTATTCATTCAGCACTTATCACTACTCAGTAAGAATAATATTGTGTTCCTTAGTTTGCTCAAGATACTAAAAATGCAAAAAGAATCGATTTTAATACGCGCCACGAATCTAAAAGGCTCGGAAGTTAGATGCGAATGCGGGCTTGCGCTTGTACAGTCTGTTGAAAAACTACAAACTCCCAACTCAACAAAACTAAAATAACAACTTGACAACAGCGTACACGACTGTACTTTAAAGTAGGAAAGCAATAAGTGATAAAGGCAACGAGCGATCACGGCCAATCACCGACGAGTGCACGTTCCGTGCAGGTAGCTGGGAGATGGTGGGAGTCTCGACGGCTCTAAAATGTGCGACGCTGTTTGTAACTAACTTCCGAACCTTTTAGATCCGTGACGCGTACTATACCATTTAAAAGCCGCTGCACACGAGGCTAGTTTTGACGCTGGAATCACTAGTGAGACTTGTGCCGGCTGCGAGGATGGAAATGACGTCACTCGCGTGCGTGGTTACAAGCTAGATTTCAAAATCAGAACTGGAACCGTTTTACTTGTTTCTGAGCTGGCTTTCAGCAAGAGCCAATCAGAAAACGTAATCATGTCACGTGGGCCACCAAACGTTATAAACAAAACATACGGGTTCATATTGTGTATTCTGTTCACTTTTGTTAACAATCGAACTATCACTGCGCGCGCACCAAAACCATATACAAAGCCAGCTTTAAAACACGCATTTTGTGAAGCCAATACCTAAAAACCATCACGCTTAGAATTTAGCAGCGAAATCAAGAAACGAATCTAGCAAGAGAACCAGCTTCGTGTTCAGCAACCTTAAAGTTGTGGCGGATTAACGGGGTGGGGGGGTGCATATCATGTCAACTTCACAAAAAAGTCAATAAAATTTCTGAAAAAATAAAACTATAGGGTAGACTGGGTACGGTTGAAACACTTTTACTTATGTCGTCCATAGTTTTGCTTTTTATATTCCGAGCGATGAAGAAGATTTGCTAAATAAAAGAGCATGTTTCTATCTACTAATGGGTTATGTGATTTAAGTTCCAAGTGTGTTATTTTTAATAGTAGATCAAATTAAAATAACAAATCCGATTTGTTTCAACCGTCCCCATACCAGAGGCGGTTGAAATAGTGACTGGGGTCAGTTGAAACACGTGCAAATAACACAAAATATAAAATAAACATGTTTTATTAACTGTTTATTAGTGTATTTGTAGTAGTTAGACTGTTGACGTAGGTAGTATAAGAGCCTCAGAGAGAATTTTTTAGAGATCCTGAAATGTTAATTCGTCCCGAGCCTCAGTTACTGTTAGTCTGCCAGTGAAAGTATGACATCATAGCAACATATACTTTTTAACATTTTCGGAATCTCCATATTTTTCTTTATAAATTCATATAAAATTTTCATAAGGTTATACAGGATGAGTTTTAAGTTGATGCTTTTTTTTACAGCGTGTAAAAATCAAATAGACGAGCAAATATTTCAAATAGTTTTTTTATCAAAACTCAAAAATAAGAAAAACAGCCTTTCGAAGTTTATATAAATTTTCTTTAATTTTGAGGTCGGTCCTGGGGTTATATTATGTCACTATGGAAATAAGTAGTTATTATCAAGTATGTGGGTGCTTATTTGAAACTGACATGTGTATTGTTCTGTTTTTGAGAGATAATAACAATTTATTTCCATAGTGACATAATATAACCCCAGGACCGACCTCAAAATTAAAGAAAGTTTAATAAAATTTATATAAACTTCGAAAGGCTGTTTCTCTCTTATTTTTGAGTTTTGATAAAAAAACTATTTGAAATATTGGCTCGTCTATTTGATTTTTACACGCTGTAAAAAAAGCATCAACTTAAAACTCCCTGTATAAGAAAATATTAATTAAAAAATTGACAACGTTTTTCTCGAATATTTTCCTTAATTTAACATTATGAAAATTGTAAATGAATTTATCTAGAGAAAAATTCCGAGAATGTAAAAAAAATATATGTTTCTATTTGAGAAAAAAAAATGCATGTACACTTCCGGTCGAGTTTGAAGTACAAAAAATATATCTCAGCACTTTCCGATAGTAAATCTCGAGTTGAACAAAAAACTATTTAAACTTTTGTATAGCTAGTAGGATACACGAATTATTCACTGTTACCATTTTCGGTGAATACTTTTATTAAAGTGCTAATAACATATAAATTAATTAGCATTATAGAATTATCAACGACGATATTGTTACAAACGAAAACTCAAAATTGAATGCCTTTATACTCACATTTCGTAGATATGAAATACATTTTCGTTAAATACTTTAAACTTTGTTTTTAAGCAATTTATATTTTTTATGATGAGTAGATATTTTACTATTTTAAAGTACAGTGGACTTGCGCTTATGCAGAAATCTGGGGCGGATTTATCAGCCTTTACTTTAACATTAGGTAATAAAGCTTTAGAAGTATTAATAATCAACCTAGTACCCAGAACCACCACAAATGTGTGCGTACGACTTGCGCGGCCAATCAGCTGTCAAATGTTGCCAGATTTGAAAACTGAATGTTCGCATTCGTTACGTCACTACTACATAATAGTTCAATTTGTTGTTCGATCATCACAACTCGCGAGTCTACTGTATTTCTAAAGTTAAAATTTTTGTTATAAAAAATTATTTTGAAATGTTGCAATTCCATTAACTCAAGTAAGCATTTAAAATAATCATCCCTTTTAATGTTTAAATCAAATAATATTGTTCAATAAATGTACAATTTATTAAATTATATAGACAACGTTAATAGTATTATAAACTATAGTTGAAACATCTATAAATTTTATAATCAAATATGGTTCATAGCCGTGTTGCGAGATAAACGGCCTTTTAGCCGCTCACGTAATTAGTGATTAAAGGCCGCTGCGCACGAGGCTGGAAACACTGCTTGGACTTCTGCTGGCCGACAGGTTGGATACGAGGCTGGAAATAACGTCACTGCGGGCTCGCGTGCTAGCTCACAAGATAGATTCTATAATTAGAACAGGGGTTATTTTTTCTTGCTAGGTCCTCTGCTTGCTCCGAGCAAAAACTAATCAGGGCACAGTATTTTGTCACGTGGGCGACATGAACAAACGCCTACAAACCAACATGGCATCATTCTGCTCAGTCAGACAACAGACACGTTTTGCTATGTGCTTATATTTTAAGTGTCACTGCGCGCGCACCAGACCTATCCACAAAACAACCTTGAAAAAACGGCTAGATTCCTTGCTAGATTTGCCTACTAGTTTTCTAGCGCTGGTTTTCTTGATTGCTGTTAAGTGCTCGCTTCATACGAGACTATTTTTCAAGCTTATTTTGTGGATAGATCTGATGCGCGCGCAGTGACAGTTCGAATATAAACATAGAGCAAAACGTGTCTGTTGGCTGCATAGACGAGCAGATTGACGCTATGTTCTAATTTTAAAACCTATCTTGTGAGCTAGCAGGCTAGCCCGCAGTGACGTCATGTCCAGCTTCGTACCTAGCCTACCGGCTAGCAGAACTAGCAGCGTTTCTAGCCTCGTAGGTTTTCTGCTCAGAACGGATCGAGCGCCCGATTCAAACAGAGAACACGTGGCGCCGACATATGACGGTGACGTAGCGCCCAAGCAGCGCCCTTTTCCGTTACATCTTTGTAGAAAGATTTGAAACAATTTCAAATTGATAACGAAGCCGACAGTCACGTCCACACTAGTGTTGCTTTGCCGATTGGCATAGTGACGACTCAGATTTACTGTTTCAAAATGGTTTTTAATGTTTATAGCTAAGCATGTAGATGTGTTTTATGCCGGCACTTCACATGGCTATTTGTATTTGTGAATTTAGCATATTTGGCAAACAATTACCAAGTGTGGAGGGTCTATTTGACAAAGTGTTGGCCTTATTTGCCTATTTGACAAATAAGGCCAATACCAAATACGCGTTACCGTGCGCTTGGCGGTTTTTCAAGGCACATCAAAGGAGGCAAATACGGCAAATAAACCGTCCACACAATGGCTATATTCAGAAGCGCACGCGCCGTGAATCTGTACGGACGTGCAGTATTTTTGTGTCTGTGCTGTGAGCGAGAACTGGAACAATTACTATTGAAAATTAATTGGGACAATGAAACAGTGCTAAAATTCCTGGAATTTTGAACCTGCGTTCTGCTGCCAAATGTTTGTGTGCTTGCTATTTGACTGCTATGTGTGGATGGTCGTATTTGCCTCTATTTGCATGTTTGTCTTGAACGTCATATATTTTGCCAAATACAACAAACACCCAAAAGCGACCACAAATAGCCATGTGAAGTGCCACCTTTACAATTTGTCTTAATGAAAATAGTTAGTCTAGTTTATGTAAGTTCTTGATAAAAATAAAACAAAATATTGCTAACTTTTTATATAAATATTGTTTGATAAAAGTAGTATAAAAAACGTTAATAATAGTAATAAAGATTATTATATTCGTGCTCGGCAAAGACATATTGCAATTTATATACCTATACTGTATCTATATAAAATATATAACAGTAAAAAATACAACAAGCGCAAGAATTAAAATGCATTTATAATTATTAAGTACAAAATATCTTTTTAAATTACTGGATTTGTTTTTTTTTTCAATACAGCAACGACAAGGGCGTACGCATAATTTTTTTGAAGGGTGGGGGTTCTTTTCGGGATATTTTCAGATGTCAAAGTTCAATAACGAAAAGTACCTTCTTGCATTTTTTTTCACTACTCAAAATTTCGAGGAGAGGGGGGGTCAGCTGCCATTCCTTGCGTATGTCAACCAAGGGCGTAGATATATGGGAGGTACAGGGGGTAATTACCTCCCCAGGACCAACCGTCCTGGATTAGAGTCCCGTGTCCCGCACTAGAGAAAATGTTCTGCAGTATTACGTGAATATTACAAGACTCGTTCATATTTTATTCGTTCACTTATCAGGAACAGAAACGCCGAAAGAAAGACCTTTTTTGCGGAAGTGAAAAGTACCTTTCTTTTTTTGGCTCAAAAATCTCCACAAGGGCAAAGTTTTTTTTAAATTAGGTAGCTAAAAATGTCATTCGTTTTTGGCGTAAGATATATTTTCAATTTTTTTTTCCCTCAGAAAAAAATATCTACGCACCTGATGCCAACCGTGAGAAGTGGTGTCAGAATAATAATTGTAGTTGTAAGGCGAAAAGAAACAAATCTACGCTTTTGTTTCCACTGCTGCAGTATTACTCTAGAAATTTAAAACGTTTTTGTGTTTAGTATAGCAAAGTAATAATGCTTAATTATTACCTTATTTGTTTTATTTATGTAGAAGAAATACAACGAAAAATATTTGTTTAATAAATCAAAAGACTGTAGATGTTACAACAAAAATATAGTATTTATGTAATGTTAAACACACAGTCAGTTCGGAACTTTCATCCATCTGTGATTCAAATGAAAAAAACTTCTAAGACTAAAGACAATAAAAAAATAAAAAAACTAGTGAGATTATGTCAATATATAACCAGCGATATTTTTATGTTATCAAATTGTTAAAAGTGAAACAGTGTTTAAAAAAAGTTGATCGGACAGAATCTGTAGTATTCAGTACATGTTCGAAAACTTCACGGAGGTTAAGCAATATTATTAACACCGCAACTCACAGGAATAATTGATTGTATATGCTTTTTCGTAATTATGATTAAGTATGTAACTTTTACAAAATCTCTGAATTTTAATTATAGAAATTGTACATAATATATTTAAATTACTGCAGTCAGCAAATTATTTATAAAGATTAAAAAAAAGGGTCAAGTGCGAGTCGAACTCGCATGGAGAGGGGGTTCATACCATATCGTTTTTCGTGAGAAATTTTACGATTTACATTAAGGTTTTCCTGTCAACTAAAATTTTGAAAAAATAGGGAATACAGGGTTTCCCTATTTTTTCAAAATTTTAGGCTCAATAGTTTCGGTGATAAGGAGGGGGGGGGCTAGATTTTCCAGTATTAATACCTTTCAAACTATGCATTTGATATGTCACATGATGCATTTGAATTTTTTTTTTTAATTTTCTAATTTGCGAGAGAAATTTTGCAATTTTTCATAAAACATTTTCACCAAGGTTCTAACATAAAATATTTATCCTTTATTAATATAGGAACTCGAATAAATCACAAAAATGCACAATTTAAAAGTAAAGGTTGCAAGTCAAAAATGTATATTTTATTTGAGCAAAAATGAAAAATTGTTAATCATTCAACAATGTAAATTCGTATCAAATTGTTAGTTGTATGATAAAAATCTGTTAAATCAGAAATCAATAATCAATTTAAGCATGTTTATTACAAATCAAACGCAATATATTTACGTACTCATTGTCATGTTTTTATCATATTATGAATATTTAATAAATTTGTTAATAATTGTTATGTCGGTATTTTTCACTTCTTCTGCCTTTCAAAAAATAAATAAATAAACACATTTTTCAAATATAAAAAATCCCCTAGATTTTTAGCTAAAACTTTTATTTCAAGAGAAAAAACAAGTGATATGACATAAAATACAATAAATTAACATTTTCTTCAGGAACAATAAAACTACAGTAGATAATCTATCCCTATTGATAAATTTTCCAACTAATTGTAAGATATTAGCTACGTTCGTACAACGATCAGACACCGTCAGCAAACTGACGACGCATGCGCACTTGCTTAAGAGCGATGGCACACACAGCGGTTTGCGATGATCGACGGCGGACTCAGCCGCCGAGTCGGCACATGTTAGCATGTGTTTTAAATGATGCAAAACACGCACTGCGCCAATTGTCGCCCTGCGATAAAGAGCTGTCTCCGCACGTACAACAAGAAACGCGCGCGGTTTTATTACTCTAAGCGGCGATTGTTTACATTGCTTTGTATGAATCATGACACACACATAGATTTACGTCGCGTTTTTAAAGTGAAACTTTTATTCTATCGCCCCGAATTTTTCTGGCCGTCTGTTGCATGTCGCATTACAGGCGGCCGCGGAGTAGGGGTAAAGTGAAAGGCGCTCGGAGTAGGCGCTCGGTAGAGCAGCCAAGGCCAATATGGCGGCGCCCATGGTTAGCATCAGCTGACCGTGTAGTATGTATAACACATAGTCAGTCTGTCATGCGGGCAAGTGCTGTACAGTGTTTACATGTGAATATTGTTGTTTATAATTAATCGTGATGGATAAGTGTCTACAATTTATAAACTTAGTTACGAAACTATGCATTTTCAGTATTCAAAATGACAGCGAATCAAATATTGCAGTTTTTAGAGGCGACTCTGGATATAGAAAAATTAATAATCGAAGTGCAAAATCGTCCAAAGGACATGACTCAAGGAGATTACAGTGATAGACTCAAAAGAAAGCAGTTCTGGGAAGAAATTACAGATGTTTTTGGTTTGGGCAAGTGATCTGACTTTGTAGATAAAAAAAATTAAAGTTGACTAACCGCTTGGTCGGCACAAAACCGCTGTGTGTGTTATCGCTCTAAAAACGTTCGTGTTGTACGAACGAAACTAACGACACTTAGTGATGCACTAAAGACACAGAATTACCAGGTTTTCGGTAAATAAAAAGAATTCAAAACTTAAAATATTAAAATTACAAAAAATGAAAAATAATGCAAAATTTGGTTTTGGGCAGGAGAAAAATCAACCATATCTCAATTTTACGATGATTTTTCACACGGTTTTGTAGCAGTGAAGTTTCGGACTATGAAGTATGGAGCAATATTAATTTTATTAAAAATTAACACTTTGACGGACACTTAAAAATTCAGTTTTGTTCCAATTTTGATACTATAGTTTTTTTCATATGTTTGAAATTGAATTACTTTTATAAGTTGTTATGTTGTGACAATATTGCCTTAGTAGATATTTGTACGGTGACAAAAACAGGGTATGTATTTTACACTGGAAAGTAGACTGCTACACCCGTCTGGCTATAAAACGTTCCGTAGTATACGACGGCTTCAGCCGTCGTGTCAATTTTTGAAGTTTTGTTTATGACGGTCTAAGCCGGTTTGTCCGTCAAAGTGTTAAAAACAAACTTGCCCCAAAACTATTAATTCTCATTAAAAAGTAGCTATGCATAAAGATTGCGTAATACTTCCCAGATATTGTGAGAAAACCTTGAGGACTGCTGTAAAATGTCGTAGAAGTATTATGCAACCTTCATGTATAGCTACTTTTAAATTAGTAACAAAACATTTTAAACACCGCGTCAAACACAAAACACTACATTTTGCGTCAGGGAATCAAAAAATTATAAAATTATAATGACCTATCCCGTGCCAAAGTTCTGTAAACGATGAAATTTTTATAGATTGGTCACAATAACACGCTTATTGACGATAACCACGGTGATTACCATGTGCTTAGCAAAATAAGTACTTTGGATAATCACTATTGTTTGTTTTTTATTCTTCTAAGCAAAGTGCCAATCTAAATAGCATTAATGATTACAAACAGTGTTTATAAATTTTGTAATCACTGTGGTTACGTACGAACAGTAATTTGAAAACAAATAGTAGAATATAGCCCAATGATGTACTAAATTACTTGACCCAATAACCAGAAAACTCAGTTTATAAATTTGATTTTTGTTCTTTTTTTTGAGAAATGTGTCCTCGGTGCACCCCAAGACATTATACTATAAGTTGATGGCTGGATTACCAAAGTTATTTATATTAATTTTTAATTATTAGTCAAATAGTGAAAAATTATTTCTTTATTAAATAGTCCTTATAAAATGAATTAAAATCGCTCATTCAGGGCTAATATTTCACCATCGGCGGAGGAACGGAAGATACGTTGTATTAATACTATAATTTATTTATTTTGACGTATTTTTCTTATTAATTAATGAGATTTAAATAAAAAAATATAAGGCAAAACATTATATTTTTCGAGCTTTTGTCTGACTGCCAAAATGGCTCCCTCACCTCTAAAGTAGTTACTAATGAATTATAAAATACAATATTTGAAGTTTCCATTGGAATGTTAATAGAGCATAATATCTATTTTGGCGAGAAAAGATCAAAATGTAAGATACCGGTGGCGTACGAATAATTACCAATGGATCATGACCTACAAGTCCGGAAACCAAGATGATTTGGACGAAGAGAAGAGAGAGAATTTAAATAGGAAGTAATTGTTTTGATCTGTTCTCGCTGTATGGTATTGCATCGCTATAATACATTGTAATTGTACTAAAATTATCAACTAAATCAACGGTCACTCAAAATTAATACTATTTTTTAACGGACAAGTCATAATAATTCTATAAAAGCGTAATTTCTTTTTACATCCCAGTATCTCCAAGTTCAATTAACTTCTACTTAATACACATGAGCAATTACTTCATTTTTTTTCTTGTAATATGCTATTTTATCAAGAAACAAAGACGGTTTTGCAAAAAAATAAAAACAAATTTTATAAGGTGCAAAAACACGACGGTTCTGGAGCATTTTCTAGAAGTCCACGACTGAATACTTTGAGTATTTGACAATGAACTCTAAATAGAAAAAAATAATTAATAATCCACTGGTTAGATAAAAGAATTGTGAATTTCTTACCTTACTCTAACATCAGTTTCTTTAATTACTTCTCCATCGCAATTCCAAACACTAGAAAAGGCCGGCCTTTGATCACAATTCATATTTACATTGAACGGAGCTCGGAAGTGAAATTCCTTCGTTCTATGTACCTCCACAAAAGGTAAATCACACTGTACAGAAAGTACAAAATTAAGACATGGCATTGTGAACTTAAACAGAATAATCGCCCGTTCTTCTGAAAGTACAGGTATATGCCGCGATACAAACGCTGTTACCATTGTAATAACTTCGCCCATGTTTCTGAGTATAGTTATTTACTCCGACATACCCAACCCAACGCTTTTACCCTCTATTACACGCACCAAGACGAATCGACAGACACATTAAAATCGGTCCAGGTGTATAGAAGCTACAAGGGAACTTGCATAGAATGTTAAATTTCTTTTTCGCAGTCGTGTAAAAATGAAGAAGACGGTATCATCTGAAAGTCAAAAAAGTTCCGCTCAAGTGTAACTTAAAAGTTTTAATGTCTGTTAATTATAATTCAAAAAACAAATGAGAACGCTGCGGTACAACCGGGCTAAGCGCTCCTGGTGTTCTACGAATGGTAACTATCGCGAAGTCACGTACCTGTTCTTTTAGAAGATGGACACTAATATACTTACGACTGTCTTAGTTTTACTGGATAATCTTAACAATAATCTCAAATTATTAAATATAGACGTATGCCTAACTAGCACCAAATCTACACAGCCATCACCGATGTGACAATAAGGAGCTATACCATTGGGGCTTCTAGCGCATGCGCATGTCACATTAGCACCATTTACCATGAAAAACTTTCCTTTCACGGTCTTCCAATCAGAAGGATTATTACTAGCATTATACAGATTCATATTTAATTTCTCCGTCCGTTTATTTGCACAACGATCACAATTTTCAAGGCATTTGGGTCCATTTATTGGATTGCTTGGTTCTTTCAGAAGCGTTATTTCTCCTTCATAACCGGCATTCGTTAAAAACTTTTTAAAACCTTTAAATAAATTACGATTATTAAAATTAATGATAAGTCAAACATTATTATTTTGGGGTAACTCTCTTTGGGACTGTACCTGAATAATCATAACGTTTAGGTCCCATCCAACGGAATTTCTCACTGTCCCTTGCAACATCACCCAAGTAGCCATAGCTCATTACGCTTGCATATAACCTTAATAGTTTTTCCTTGTCGAATGCGGCAGCCAGATCTAATCCTATATATTCACCAAACACAATGTGTAAGATGCAAGTCTGAATATCCGTAGTACCGTGTATGCAATAGGCCACCGTGTCGGTACTTCCCCCTGGTATTACACCAACAGGCAATTTAGGTGAGGGCAATTCCACGTTCGGATCATTCGGATTTATATTCCTGTCCTTACATTCACGCAATATCAAACCATTGAAGACTTCCGAAAAAGTCCCGTCTCCACCGACACAAGCTATTGCATCGAAGTTCTCTAGAGACTGCGATAGAATTAAATCTGATATTTGATTCGGTCTTTGCGATATAATCACACTAACGTCCAAACTAGCTATTTTAAATAAAGGTTTTCCGTGTTTATTAAATATTTTCAATGCTTTCTTTTTGCCTCCATACGGATTTACGAATAGTAGTAGACGTTTTGGACGATTTAATCCTATTGAAAAAAAAATAATTACTGCTAAAATAAATATATATATCTTCACTAGCTGTACCCGGCCACGCGTTGCTGTGGCACAGTCTGGTTTAATGGAAAAGAAATAAAAGAGAAAGCGCACGTTTCTAACATGTTTAATTTCACAAATGCTCAATGACACCAGTTTTGATGAAGCACGCTATCCGGCCTGTTTAGTATTCCGTGTGTTGCTGTTACGTTCAACAGCTGGCGCTCCCATTGCCATAAAATATTTAGTGTACCGTGTGTTGATTTAATGTTTAACAGATGTCGCTGTTCAAAAAAAAAGCATTCCACCCGTCACTAGTGTGACATCTTCATATTATAGGTAAAGGTATATAAAAACACGCGCGTATTCGAATGCAACGTTGTATCAAAATTTCAAAGCAATCGGTGAAGAACTTTTGGAGATTAAAAATTTTGAACAAATGAACATTTACATTTTAATTTATATAGATAAATGAGCCCAGATTCCCAATTTCGCATCTATAATGTAACAAAAAACACTTTTAAAATTGAAATAAATTTTGCCGTTTTGCAGGAGCGCCGTCAAGTTTAATATTACGCCATTCAGTATGGATAGATTGTAAAAAAGAATGTATCAGGTCCATCAGCGGCTTTTAGAGAACTGATGCACGTGGCGAAAACAGGAATAGACAGGAAATATAGAAAATTATATACAGTATATATCGGTTATAACGATGGCGTCGAAACCATACAAAAGACGTCGTTATGTCCGATGGTCATTATAAGCAATTAACATTTTTAAAACAATCAAAATGAAATCTATTCTTAAATTAGAGCTTAATAATTTCTTTTTCTTAAAATTTACGAAGAAAAGCTTTTTATACATATATTTGTTCATATTTTAAACACTCCCAAGCAAATTGAATAAAAAACAATTGTTTCAATTTTGTTCATGAGCTCTAATATATCGGAATAAGATTCATTTTAATTAGTTGTTCGATAATGTCAATATGTATACATAATACGACACATGCATTTACATACATAATACATACATATTAATACTATTATGTATATCAGTATACATAATGTATATCGAAAAGTGCATACTACTTCTGAAAAAAATAAACCTCTCTCTTAAAAATAATCAAGATTCTTTAAAATACCAATACGCACAAAAACTATGTATACTTGTATTATACTAGATCTATTTTTACACATATTCACTGTTCGCTAAAACCGACACCATATGACCAGGGTCGGACTGGGCCCAGGTGGCTCCTCACAAGCCTGGGGCCCGAGACTGGCTAATGGTAAATGAGAGATAATCCTATCTACCGCCTGGCTTGCGGCAAGTTCCGCAAGCCAGGCCCGTGAGGGAACCCGCTGGCAAACGCCACCTCGACTATATGGCCAGTCTGAAGCTGCATATGACTAAAATCAGTCGTTATAACCAATTTTTCGTTATAGCCAATGTCGTAATAACCAATATATTTTGTTTATATTTATTACGGAAATCAGATGAGACACTTACAGTCGGAAATGTCGTTATACCCGATGTCGTTATATACGATATATACTGTATTAACAGAAGGGCTAAATGAATCATTTGTTTGAATTACCATCGATATAATTGCGAATAGTTTTTACCCAAGACGCACACTGTCTGGCATCAGCATGCTCCATGCTAACTCTATGATGTCGCCATATATTATTATTATGTCTGCGCTTAGCAAAATGTATAACAAAACAGCAATGATTTTCTCTAGACGACGCATTGCTCTCAGTTTCATTTGATGATGAAATATAATTGACAGAAATAACATCTTTTAAGGATAATGAAAATTGCGCTGAAATTAAAATCAAGTCATTCGATCAGCAACTAGATTTGTATTCGAAATTCACGGACACAAACTGTGGGATGAAATTACTCGACAAAAAACTAGAAAAGAGTAACACTTTTTTGGAGTGACTTGAGAGTAACTCAGATCTTTTTTCGGACGAAAGTATTCGAACGGAAGTAGCGTGTTTACGCACTTTCTGCTATTTAAAGGCATCGACTGACAGGTGGCGGCATCAAAACGCATGGATGAAAAGTGAAACATAGCTAAGAACGCAACCAATGTAATTTAATTTACGAGTGATTTAATTTGTGAGTGAATATTTTCCAAAAAGTGAGAATGGTTCAAACAAATTTAAAGAAATTTTACTTCAACCTGAACCGCGAGTAAAGGTTACTCATTTTTTTTGTTAGATCAATATACTTGTCGAGTTATCGCGGCTTTGCTAATTTGAAAATGCCAACTGGTTAAAATTAATCTACGACAAATGTCGGGGAGCGAAAAATAGTTCGAAACAATTCAAATATCAGAAAACAAAAGATAGTTCAAAAATTTATAGTAAAAAGTTTGATATTCTCATCCTTGATCTATTCAAAATAATGGTTGGTAATAACTAATTGAATCGAGAATATTTTAATTTATGTCGACTCGAAATTTTCGAAAAATTGTTAGTGTGTTCGGTTATTGTCGGTTAACAGTGTCCGTGATTTTCGAGACACCTCTATAATACAACTTATTGTATCGTATTGATTATCAGCGGTTTTGTTGCATATATCAGAGTAACTTGCATTAGTCCAAGCTCCCATGACAAAAAAAGGTACCCCATCGAACACCTCAAAATTATAAAGTGAAAATGGCTGAAAAACATGTAAGAAACATGTTACGCCCGTTGGCTAGTAAAAATTTGTTAGTAATATTATTATTTTTTATGAATTTTTGAATTAAAAAAAAATGATTTTTTTTCCAAAACACCTGCTTGAAATTCATACAATTTGTAGTAAATAATGTACCATTTTTGAAAAAATTTGTCTGGCTGATTTGTTTATGAAAAAACGCTGTCACGGCGCTTAAAAATTGAATCTGACATGGTAAAAAACATTTTTTTATGATAGGCACATTTTTAAGCATAGAGGACATCTTAAACTTCAGTTGTCTTTTTTTTTAACGAGGTGTTCTTAAATGCCAGTGATTGATCTTGATGCATTGATGCTGTGCATTCAAAATGAACTCTGACAAATTTATTAACAAAAATTGTCAGCCAGACAAGTTGTATTAGATAGAAGAGATCTTAAACTTTATTTAAAAAAAAATTCAAGGAGGTGTTATGAAGTGCATTTTCATAAAAAAATTTATTTATAACAAATGGTCTGTCAGAAGTTAATTAACAAAAATTGTCAGCCAGACAAATTTTTTCAAAAATGGTACATTATTTACTACAAATTGTATAAATTTCAAGCAGGTGTTTTGAAAAAAAAAACATTTTTTTTTTATTCAAAAATTCATAAAAAATAACAATTAACAAATTTTTACTAGTCTGGCGGGCGTAACATGTTTCTTACATGTTTTTCAGCCATTTTCACTTTATAATTTTGAGGTGTTCGATGGGGTACCTTTTTTTGTTATGGGAGCTTGGACTACATTAATAATGTATTGTAATTGTATTGCATAATTCTTTTTCCCAGAAAATAGACGAACAAAAACCTTAGTTAAGCGAAATATAATAATTGACTGGCAACTTCTGATTTTTTATTTTTTATTATGAATCGTTTGTTTTATATAAAAAGTTTTGTTAAACTATGTTATAGGTAGATTATAATTTAAAAAAATCAATTCGTTTCAACAAAATTAGATCGAACACCAAATTTAAAAAGAATGAGAGATTTTTCAAAAATCCCCGACTGTACCAAGCAAACATTTAATTATTATAAAAAAAATTTCAAACGACAAAATGTTTTACGATTATTATACGATTCATAATAAAAAAATAGGAAGTTTGAAATTTCCCGGTCAATTAGATTTCAGTTTCCGTCATTCATTAATTTCAAGGTGACATGCAAATTATACACGTATCTACTATGTTGATCGTGGATTTAAACCTTGGTGACGTCATGAAGGTAAAATGTAAAGATTAACTGCTGAAATTTTTAGTAACTTTAACAATTGCATAGCATTTTTCTTTCACTAGTCTCAATAGTTTTACAATAGCTTTTGTTTTATAAATGTCCCCGTATATTTACACAAATGGCAATTGTTTATTTTGCAACGTATATTTTTACAATACAAACTTAATAAATATGAATAAAACAAATGAGGTGTATCTATTAAATTCTATTGTAAAAAAATAGAGTGAACTAAAAACCAATATTTAACTTACTATGTGGGGCTCGTTGCGATTCCCAGATGAGTATCCATCGATGAAGATATACTCGACATATTTTTTTATTTACTGAAAAAGTATTCAACAATACGGCTTCACCAGCTTCATTTGCTAGCACTGACATATCAATAATTATGTACAGGCACTTTCATACATACATATCCATATATTCGACCAGTTTTGATGTTCGTATTTTTAAATCTTTGCTTTTGTTTTACCATTATACAAATTCCAGCGTGCGATTGTCGCAAAATCAGGCATTTAGCTGTCGTCTGCAAGTATATAAACAAGTGGCAATGTAAAAACCTGTTTCTGTAAACCCCACTCTGCATTACCTTTCATTAAAATTTTTATAGTACAGGTGTAAAACAGATATCTAATATAGTGCTCAGTACAAAAAACAAAACACTGGTACGTGCTTTTATAAACAAACAATCGAACATAATAATTTGTTTAGGTTAAAATTATTATTGTGTAATTTTGCTTCTTACAAAACTGCCTTATAAAACTCGTTATCTTATTATTGTTCTATATCATTGCATTATATTATCAGATAATAACATAAAATTAACAGTAAACATTTTAGTTAGAATATGTACGAAAATGAAAAAAACAAACGAATACCTAATGAAACAGCAGACAATCAATGTTTGTGACACACTGCCCGATATTCGCAAGGGGTGTGGAATGGTTAGGTACACTTGCACCTTTTGTAGGGTGGAAAATATATATAAGCTGCCGGCAGCAGGGGTGTTCAAACTATTTCCAGTTAGACTATTTAATTATTCTATTTAGTCTGTTATTTTTATGCATGGTTTGATATAAAAAAATGTGTAAAAAAATTTCACAAATAAAAATAAAAAAAAAAAAACAACAAATGCTTTACTTGTAAACAACATTTTTTGCTTTATGCTCTTCGAAGTCTTAGTATCAATTTTCGATACACTCTGTATAATAGCATTTTGTAGCTAATTTACTTACAACAATGATTAAACAGATTACCACAAGGGATAGGTATAACATTTTTGTACTTTCAAGGCCATTGATTCTGGATATACCAGAAACTGGTCTGTGATAACTTATTTTAAATTCATGTTTCCAGTACACACGTTTTTTCATTCACAAATTGTATCACAAAAACGATTTTTATAAATTTTTAAACTCGTTTTGCCACACTTTTCATCTGTACACACTGACTTTCCGTTTAAATGGTTAAGTAAATAAACAGAATAAAATATTTGCATAGGTACTTACTTAAATTATTAAAAATATTTCATTCTATAAAATGCGCAACACGATAATCAATGTAACTAAAATTGGTAAAATTTAAGTACATTAGACACAGCACTTGTTATTATTATTAGTTAAAGGTTACGTTAACAATAATGATTATTGCTCATTGTTCTCGATACACATGGCTTGCACGAGTACTTGCTTACGCTGCAACAGAGAACATCGCTGCAATACTGACAGCAAACCTAACAGACTAACCTATAACTACAACAAACCATTGACTTAGTGAATAGACCGCGAAGTAAGCCTGAAAGAAAGGTACGAGTGACGTGAGTTCATTAGAATTGATGTGTATACATTTGAGTTCATCTTTAGGAAAAAATATGGTTTTAATAATTTCAAATTTAATTGTTCAAATTAAGAAATCATTTAGATTTTAGGCAATCTAACCTAAAAGTTTCATTTCAAAAACAAAAAAATGCGTCACTCGCACACCGACGGTTTCGCACAACTAATGAATGAATATGTATACCTCATCTGTTGAGCGTCTATAATTCACAATCTCTCTCTCCTACTAATACTAGGTTACCAAACGCATTATCAGAAAATATGATTTGACAATGACCTTACACTGTAATAAGAAATTTCAGTTTTTTAGATGCAGAAACATTCTAATGCCGTTGTCAAACTCTTAGTTATATGTAGAATATTAAGTTGTACAAAACAGAAAAACAAATCTTCAACTAGGCTCGATTTAAAATTGTACAATGCGCCGTCCGCACACCAGGCAACACAAAAGCACTGGGGGATGTTGGCGATATTGATTATTTGAGCAACATTTTGGACAGTCAACTCGTGCTATTCAAAGAGAAGATTATTTTGGGCGAATTTATACAACGAATTAAAAAAAAATATGTGTTTACATTTGCCAGCTTTGCAAGAACAACTTGCGCTCTTTATGTTTCTATTGTCAATCTAAAGATATATATGGCACAATAATTTACAGTTTATGAAATTTTTTTAAAATTACTTTAATAATAATTATACTTAATATCATTTATTTAAATATATTTGCCAAGTTTTTACGGGAGTACCCCTTGAGAGTGAAATCATATAAAACACAGCGCCGACGAAACAGGCGCGGTCGCAGCCTGAAATTTTGGAGGGGGTCACTCACTACAATAATAAAAAATAGGTATCTGGAATCAAATAAACATTATTGCACAAGACAGAATTTTATTTTATACATTACCTAGTATAAAACAAATGGAAACTATAAATTTATCGCTGTTAGGGGATAGCTAAAAATTTCCTTTTATTATTTGGCAAATAACCAATAGGAGCAGAGCATTAATGAAAAATGTTGCAAAATATAACCCAAAATTTGTCCGTTCGAGAAAAACTTTTGAATGGTATTTCCGATCATCATGAAATTTGGACACAACATTCATCTCGGTAAACTAAGATAAACGTGCCTACTCATGTCCCTCCCCCATTCGTTCCTTTGCACCCGGGTGAAACTGGGCGGGACTGCTAGTAGAAAAATAAGTGTGGTCACAATTTAAGATTATTATAAAACTAGATTTTCTTGAAATGTTTTCTGTTAGCCAGGGCTAGGCGTATTGGTCTGTGACAAAGTACAGTACTGAGTAAAGTTGGAAACAATGGAAAACGGTTCTTTGAAAAAGACAAAGATTGGCAGTTACCTTTCATTTCGAATAGACCATAGTCGAAAGAGAATGCGCAGTCCATGCTTTATGTCAATGGTATTGCCTATTAAACGATTATCCGCCTGCGCAGAAGTACTGACAAGTGGCACTACTACTGGAGTGTCGCTAGAGTCGCAAATGTTTGTTGTCGGCAGCGCGTTTCTTTATAGGGTCAAACTTAGTAAAGCGTAAATTTTCACAAATCTGGAAATTCTATTTTCAACAAGCGCGCGTTCCTTATCTAACTATAGAATCACTGTTTGCCGGACGGCATTCATATAGCTTTGCCGAGTATGATGTGAAAAATTCCAAAAATAAAAAAATAAAAGTAGCTCTAACCTATAGCACCGTCCTAATGCTGTCTATGGATAATAAATAGCGCTGGTCCTATGTATATAAAAAAATAGTATTCATGACCGGAATCTTACTTTTCCGGGCCGGAATAGTTGGGCCCATCCGCCCCTGGTAACTTCAATGTTTACAGAGCAAAAATATAATAAAACCCTGTACATACGATTTAAAATAATATACATTTGTATATACATGGCATATGCAACATTCATTCAAATAGTTATAAACTTAAAATTAGTTATTTATACTTAAATGAAATTTACAACACCATTTCTTAAATATTTTAAGTCAGAGGATCCCAAACTTTTAAAAATTGCGACCCACTTTTTAGAAACCCAGTTTGCAGCGACTTAGTTCATTCCCGGCGTATTGGATTTTTCAGAACTACTCCGCTAATCGGAAAAAACATCTCAACAAAAAAAAAACTTTTTATTTCATTTAGTTTACATTTATTTTAACGTCACCGCTATGGATAGAACACATTTCTTGCTGTAAAAAAATATATATTCAAGTCGTATACCTACTTTTATTCTATACTGAGCATAGGAATAAAATCGCAATCGAACCATTAGGGTGCAAACATATACTTCTGTCTTTTTTAAGCCGTAAGCACTGGCGTATCCAGGATGGCAAAACAAGCACGGGAGACCCGGCTTCAGAAATTTCTAATTTGCCTCCTCTTGGCCCAAAAGCTGTGTACGCCCATGTTAACGTCATAGAAAAAGCCAAAAGTTTTTGAAACAGAAATACTTTATTCAGATTGAATCCAATCATCGGAGAAATCAGGGAATTACATGGAAGAAAGAGACGCAGATATATTTTCGATACGCTTTGTTCACTCACCGCACACTGAGTAGATAGACAATGATTCATATAGTAAATTATTAAATATATGATTTAAGATCACAGGTCGCGACCCAGCAAAAATCGATTCGCGATCTACCAGTGGGTCACGAACTACAGTTTGGGAAACACTGTTTTAAGTTGCAGAATCCTATTTTTGTCGAAAATGCAATACAATAAGCTTTTTTAACCGAGTTTAAAAAACCAAAGAAGTTATTCAATTCGCCATGATGGATTTTAACATATTATGAGGTGTCGTTAGCTTCGTCTTGATTGTGATTTGTGGGAGTAATATTTCAATATGGCGTCAACGAATGTAAAAAGAGAGGGGAGGATAAAATATTTTGTTATTATAACAATATGGGTATCAAATAAAAGCTAGTAAATAGCTGATTTCAAATGTATATAATTTTATAATACTTTTCTACTACCATTTTGACACAACTACAAAAAAAAAGTAAAAAAAAAACTCGAAAGCGAAAAAATGATTAACTAAAAGGAAGAAAATAAAACTCAACTATTTAAAAAAACACGAAAGCCGAGTGCACAAAAATGAAATTAATATCTAAAAAGAGGAAAACAGCGGATAAGAACCCATTCAAAAATAAAAGAGACAAATAGGTCATCATCTGCTACATGTTGAGATTTTTCGACTTATTTTCCTCTTTTTAGTTATTAATTTCATTTTTTTGCAGTCGGGTTTCTTGTTTTTTTAATAATAAATTTTTTTGTTATAAATATAATAAACGAAAAGTTAGATAGCCACTGATTTAATGTAACGAGTTGACGCTAAACAATCACAGCAAAATTAATCATAAAGCTTGGTCTTCATAGAAATCTCAAGTAGGTGCAGTATTTTAAACACATAATTAAATATTTTAAATAGCTCTACTAAAATTTAATAGTCAACAGGAAAAACGTTTATTAGTACTTATTATAATTTATTTTTAAGACTTAAACATACTCGTAATACTTTGTAATTAGTCAAGATGTTAATAAATTTTATGTTTATTTCGCATTATTACTATTATTATTGTTATTATTGAGATTAGAATTAGCATGTTTTTCTACAAGTATGTCGAGATTTCTACTCAAACTGTTATGAGAGCAACGACTGAACCGATTTTAAACAAACCTAGCAAATGCCAGCTTGGAAATCGGTTCATCCGTTTTGAAGCTGCGGTGCTATAGAATAATATATAAATACCTATACGTATTGAATACAGTATGACGTCAGAAAGTACAATAATTTTAACAAATTAGGAGCCGTCGTGAGACGCCTGGCAGCTGTGAAACATACATTTAAGCTAAATTCTAGTAACTAAATTTTGCTCCGTCAACTAACGAAATTCTAGTGACTAAATATAGCCCTGTAACTAATATAAAGTGCATGTACAAGCGGTGAACGTGCCATAGTCGCACACGCAGTACGTAGCTTCTCTGTGTGAGTTGTGACAGCTCACACAGAGAAGCATTAAGCAACGAGTGTATAGTATATGCGCGCGCACATACAAGGAAGTCGACAGCGGTGGCGTAGAGGGGGCATAAGAGAGCGTGATCCCGTTTCCGTCACGGCATGGTTTTACAGCCAAACGCGCCAATAGATGTTTCACATCAAAAATAAATTTTTAAAATTTATTAGTATCATAAAAGCAGTTGCAGTAGTACCTGCTTAATTTGTACCTGATACAATATACCAAAATATCTCAAAAATCCCGTAAAAAACAAGATTAAAGACAACAGTTATCCATTTTTAGCCGACTATATGTAAAATATAGGGGAATGCTTTCTGCCAGTGACTGTTTTAACATAATATCTCTTGACTAGCATGACCTGTGCGAATTATTCGCACTAAATAAGTATAATAATTTTTTAAATATGATTGCAGGTATTCAATTCGTTTCTAATTTTGCACACTGCTTATAACGTTCTTCTTTTTGTTGTAAAAGAAATATTTTACTAAAATTTTCATATAGACGCGCAAGTAGCAAAAGCGTTGTTCAGCGTTGCCCGTCAGATGGCAGTATGCAGTATTTACAATATGAAGGTCAGATGACAGATCGAAGTGTTAACGTTACGCCGTCAGATGGGAGACGTTGTTCAAAGTTTAATTAATTTACAAAAACAATAGCAATAATAAATTTTTTAGTTGTCGATGTCAGTAGAGCAAGCAATTATCTGTAAAATGATATATAATAATTTATGTGGAGAAATTGTGTGGTTTTTTCTAAAAAGGGAGGCAAACATCTTAAACCTTAGCGTATTAATATATGTATACTAGCGGCCCTGTACGTGCTTCGCTACGTATAAAGTGAAATAATAAAACAATTTAATTGGAACATCTATCTATCTATCTATCTATTTTATTAATTGCTAGCTATTTTAAAATATACATGGGCGTATATGTGTGTATGTCGAGCACTCCGGCTGCGCCGTCGTGCTCGAAAAAAAATAGCGTAAAGTATTCGTGGATAACTGGTCTTTAAAACACTTGCTCTATTTCGAGCACTCCGGCTGCGCCGTCGTGCTCGAAAAAAAAGCATTTGTTTTAAACGATATTCAGTTTTTTTACATCCTCGATCTAGATATATGGTTGTTAAGTTCGTTGCGCCATCTATTGAATATTCACTCAATCCAGTCAACAGGTATCGCCATCTTATATGGTTGTTAAGTTCGTTGCGCCATCTATTGAATATTCACTCAATCCAGTCAACAGGTATCGCCATCTTATATGGTTGTTAAGTTCGTTGCGCCATCTATTAAATATTCACTCAATCCTGGAGCTAACAGATAATTATGACTGTCAAGGAATAGACAAATAATTTGCAATAAAATAATATTGCGACTATAAATTGAAATGTAAGCTATCCTATCTTTCAAGTTGGGTCGAATTGCACACGGTGTGCAAATCAAATTTAAAATCGGTTCAGTAGTTTAGGAGTTCATCGCGGACAAACATGTGACACGTAATTTTTATATATAAAGATGATGAGTGAGGTAACCAATACTTTGAGATCAAAACGGAACACTGTAGAATATTTGCGACAATTTGACCTACAGCTGGTCAAGTGAACTGCCTTGACGCACCAGCACTTGTTTATGGTTAAGCTGTTTGGTTTTAATGCATTAACTGCATATGTAACAAAACGTTAACGCCGTAAGCTGTACATACTTGTTATTGGTTATTTCCATTTGGCATTTCTTTACTTACCTATATATTATACATGTAGGTGTACACAGAGTGTTTCAAAACGTGTGTCGGAAAATAAAGGTGTAATTATTCCTTGACTAATTAAAAAAAAAGTTCCTATAAACCTGGGTCCGCAAACGCATCGTTTTCGAGATAGAGGGTATCAAAAAAATGTTTTTTTGTTCTAGTTTTTGACGTGATAACGTCTTATAAATTGATGAAACACCGGCTGCACGCACGAAAAAGTGTCACGTTCCGCCTGAGCCTGAGCGTGCAAGCGAGAGCGCGGTATAAGCGATAGAGAGGCACGATCGGCCCAAGCGTCGGCTTGTACGCATTTCTCTCTCTTCTCGCGTGACGTCAAAGAGTTCATCAATGTTTCTTTATGACGTTATCACGTAAAACTATCGTCCGTAAACCGACTTTAATGACAACCAATTTTTTTGACGATATCCCAGAAACCGTTTGAGATGCGAAACTTTTGTACACATGTATCATTAATATTAGCTACTTTTTCAGTGGTTATTCAATTTTCTTCATAATATGCCAGTGACGGAGATTTTAGAATTTTTTACCCTTAATTTTTATTACACCGAGAAAATTGGCATTCTGAAAGCAATGTTTTCTACCCCAAAGAGTTACTCCTATTCAAAAACTCTAACGTGAACCGTTTTAGGAAAACAAACGGCATTTTATGATGAAAAATATGAAACAATTATGATCACAAATCTTTTATTTTACAAAATTAAGCAAATAACATAAGAAAAATCGCAATTGTTACAAGTGGCATCCTCCTACGGCAATGTAGGTTTCCAACCTGCGTCTAGTGACTGACGTATCCGTTCGAAAATGGCTGGAGTGTTGCGTATCGTATTGCATTTTTCTGACACGCTGTATTTCGAAAACGATGCGTTTTGTGGACACACGTTAATAGGAACTCTTTTTTCCTAGAATTATTCAAGGAATTATACCTTTATTTTCCGATATATGTTTTGAAACAACCTGTATATAGGTAGATGGCGTTTTGTTCATTTTATAGCTTCTAGGTATTAAAGAGATAAACATATCAACGTCGAAATTATAACTGACATCGAAACTAAACATGATCGCAAATTTCTAGCATCGATTATTCAGTCTCTTAGTTTAGAAGAATTAAGGGTTCAAACGCATTTTTAGTTTTTGAGAAACTTCAAACATCCACAACTCCTAAACTAAAAGATATGTAGAATCATTATTAGTCTTTTTCCAAGAAATGTTTATTCTTGTCAAAAATTGTATGTATACCTATCAAAGGCGACTCGCAGTCAACGAATGCTTTATAAATCCACCAAAACAATAAATAAGCGATTGTACTCATTATGGATGCAAAAAAGCTAGGACCGGACAATAAAGTTGCCTCGGAGTATAAAATTATTGACAGTCAGTCTTGTATTTTTTGCTCAAAAACTATTCGCACATTTCTAAACTTATCAATTAAATAAATATTTTAATTGCTTTAAAATTGTAATTTTGAGACCTCACCTCGTCCGGTCATCGTAAGCCTAAGGCAGAGGCTTGTTATAAAAATATTTTCCGAGTGAAGCGTGTGTTGAATAACATAATTTAAACTGACCATTCGTAACATAAGAAAAAGAAGTAGATCAAACGATACCTGTCGCGGTTCTTGGTTCTACGTAAATGCATGGAGGATGGTACCTGGGCTAGGGCATTGCTGGCAGGGGTATTGCGAATATACCAACGGCTACTAAAGATTGATTTCATTTGATTCCAATCAAAGATTCGTTGAAAACGTACCAAGAATAAGATTCGTGCTTTTTGTGTAAATAATTTGTCACCAGAACATCCAATACATGCAGAAAAAGACAAGAAAATTATCATCAACTTACTGTCAACAAGCTGATTACTTGGTGTTTGTAAGGTTTCACTGGTATTTTGGTATTTGGCATTTTATTGGTTTTTTGAGGCGCTCTTTTCGAATCGCTACTTTTGCACTTCCTTCTCAAAATATTTCTAGTGAAATCGCTTAATGTCTAGACTAGGTTTGTCTGGACAGGAAAATAGCACCCTATACTTGGGTGTCAGATGAGAATCAAGATTCATCAAAATCAATTCAGCCAAAAGGTTTGAACTTTCAAGAAAGACATTTTTTGTCTATGTATCACACAAAACACCCGCCCAAAAAGCCTGCAAAAAACGAAATTGGAAAGGTAAGTTTCATTACTATTTCATATATTGCTTTTCTCGCGGCTTTGATTATGTCAACGTCAGAAGTCTTATCATATTAATTCGATTGCAATTCGATAAACTATACTTATGTTAGTGTTTATATGTAGCATTATCATCAAAATGGGTTCAGGCGTTTTCGAGTACTGCTGGTCTAGACACACAGACATTCGGCAAAATAGCAAAAACCGACCCCCTTTCGTTCAAGATAGTTTCTACAATGCCGTTATTCGTCAGTCGACGCATTTAAATAGCGGAAACTGCGGAAACACGGAACTTCCGTCGCGCCTAAAAAAGTTTCATTTAAAAAAAATTAAATTAGTTAATTTGACAGAAACTCAGCGGCTTTACAACGAATCTTTTTGGTGATACCGATTCGTATCTGGCGATTCTTTAGCAAGATTCGTACGAAATTCTCATATTTAACGACTATTGGTTACTGTTTACAACAGTTCTGGTTACTATATTTTACGAACCATCATACTGTGGTGGAGAGGTCGCGACTGAAGGCAGTTTTACCGATGCGATTCGTAGTCTCTGTTGTCAATGGCATTCAGTCGTTGCAAGCAATTATTATTGTCAACAACAACAACAACTTAACCGTCTTCTGTTTCTTCTTTACTACAGTTTATTCGCGACCCGGTGACTATACCGGTTACCGCCATTTACTCGCGATCATTACTACGTCTATGACTCACATTTCAAATGCTATCGAGTTAGTGTTTTTTGTGGTTTGAAATTTTTGGTCGATAAAAAGTCTAGTGTTAGATAATTTGATACGTATATGTTTGTTGTGTAATGTAATACTTTGGTGTATGAAAAATAAAATGTTATGATTGTGCAGCACGAGAAAGGTACGGATTTATATTATTTTCAAAATATTTTGTAGACATCAAATAGACTGTGTATTTAACACTACACACTTCAGAAGTAAAACTAAAATGAGTGTAAAAAATAAAATTATAACGGCATCGATCGCCGCGATCGACTTACGACTTTTAGGTTACGAGGCAAGTGTTCTACCTCGCCGTCAACTTAGCTTAATGTTATACAGCCGGTTTTTATATAGTATACGGTACACGTTCGTTATATTTTCAATCTAAAGAATCAATTTTGCCCTATACTGTGCCAAAAGAAGTTTTAATTAAAAACATGTTTTTTTAAGAGGATAGGTATAAATTTGAAAAATCAATGTTATTATTTGAAAATAATTATATGCAATTAAAAATCTACCCTAGCACTGGCTATGTCAAGTTGAGCGGACTCATTTCAAATGTAAACACTCACTATTAGTATATTATATTAACTGTAATACTGAAATTTTATTATTATTATTTAATGAATTTACAAATTATCACCTGATGCAATGCCTATTAGAGGACGAAATAAGATTTGTTGAATGTGTTTTTGGGTAGGGTTTTGTTTAATATATATCACATATCTGAACTGCCCCAAAATGTGACTGAAATACATTGCATTTATGAATAATTCATTGAGAATAAATATATATGTAGTTTAAAAAAAAACTAAAAAACACGTTTTTATAGCACATCGAACTAAAAAGTGAAAAATAATTCTTCATATAAGCAGAAAATAATAATGAACAAAAAATATTAGTATTATAGTGAAAAAAACGTGAGGCGCTCGATATACGAAAAACATGGCACAAAGCGCCTCACGCTTTTTTCACAATAATACTAATATTTATTGTTCATTATTATTTTCTGCTTATATTAAGAATTATTTTTCACTTTTTAGTTCGATGTGCTATAAAAGGCTTGATCAATTATTTTTGAGTAAAGATGGTTTAACTAATACTCATAGAGGGGTTCTTGATAAGTGTACAAAGTTTAAATTAAATCTATCCGTTTAAAGTGGGTCAAAATCGAGCCCAAAGGAATCGGCTACCACATAAGCGTGTTTACATACATAGGTGAAGCTAATATAAAATGTGTAAAAACAAAACTTCGATGCAAAAAAACAGTTGTATGAAAAAAGTTTTGTTTGAAAAAAAAAACAAACATTTTATTAGCGCACCGTACCTTTTTAGTTCAGTGTCACGAGGTACCTGATGTAGATCAGTTAAAAAAATTACTAAAATTGCGAAACATTTTTGAGGAACACAATTTTTAAGATTGTTATACATCACACCGGGTTTAAACACAACATTTTTGACAAATTAAAAAATAAGATTAATTAAATTGGCGTATAGAAAATTGTCTTTTTTTTTATTTAATTTTCATCCACTTCCAGACGTCTGAATAATTTGAAATTTTGCACACGTTTTAAGAACCTATGGCAAAATAACAATTTATATACAAAATTATTTATAAATACAGGAAAAATTCATATAAACATAGTCATTTGAGTGTTGGTTTTTCGGGTTGTAATTAAAATTAGAGTTTAAAAAAAACACTCTTTTATTGCAATATGAATTAAAAAATTAAAAATAATTTTTAAATATAAAGATTTTGTTCAACAGCGGCAGGGAGTCCCCCAATTCGATATAAGACAGACTTCCTGAACAAAATCGTTATATTTAAAAATTATTTTTAACATTTTTTTTTTGAGTTTTTATAATGTCAAATTTTATTATTACTAGAGTTTCTATCGCCATGTTTATCTGGAAAATGGTTCGCCTGTATTTATTATATCATTTTACTTTTAAAAATTTTAAACGCTACGTGAACTCGTTAAAAATATAATTACAAAATAATTCAAAAACATAATTATTAATTGTACATAATTCGCTTTAGTTAACGAAGCAACATGCACCTATTCCAATAAAAACTGTTTTTATAATTAATAAATAAAAGAACGAAAAATTAATAATATATGTAATAGGTTCTGAATGGTAATAATGTACAATTGAATAATTATGTTATTTAAAAGTTGATGTCTACACCACTCACTATTAACCCTTATTTAGTTACTTTCTTTTTAATTATATCTATATTAATAAAAATGTAACTGTTCGTTTATTCAGAATCTTAAATCCCCGAGAGTTCACCGATTGATTTGAAATTTTGACACAACGTTGCATTCGAATACGCGCGGGACAGGTCTGTTGGACTTTAACAACATACGCTATACTAAATATTTTACGGCAATGGGAGCGCCATCTGTTTGAACATAACAGCAACACACGCAAACCAAACTGAGCCACAGTAACGTGTGGCCGGGTACAGCTAGTCATAAACACTAGTGATCGCCCAGTGGTCAAAATTCGACTGTAATTCATTAAATTTTTCAGTTTGAATATTATTGAGGTTCTTATATGGATTTCACCCGAATCGATTTTACCTGAGTTAATTCAAACACATCGTGATGAAACATATATTGTGCACTTCCTCTCATTAAAACGTATACACAGAACGATGTACGTTTCATCAAAATGTATGCAAATTAACACACTCAAATCGCTACCACACTCTTTTTTACATTCCCGTATTTATATAATATAGATATATAATTAACACGGTAAAAAGTTAATTTGTAGTGAATTTGGATCTTTAGTCGGTTGACCTTAGATTACATAAGGAAAAATTACTGTATGTTGCACATGTGTTTTATTATTCATTTGATCCTTTTTAAAGCCGCTGCACATAATGTTTGCCAACATTTGCAAACTAAATAAATAATCAAAAACTTTATATAGGTACTAGGTTGGTAAAATTAATAGTAAGTCTAAAGCTTTATTATTTAACTAGCTGTCCGTCCCGGTTTACCGGGGTGCAAAAGAGCGAATGGAGGAGGAGGTACATGAGTACGCACGTTCATCTTAGTTTACCGAGATGAATGTTGTGTCCAAATTTCATGATGATCGGAGTTACCGTTCAAAAGTTTTTGTCGGAGGGACTCAGTGAAAATGAGCATTCCATTAGTGAAAGAATTTTTAAAATCGGTCCAGTAGTTTTTGAGTTTATTCATTACAAACAAAAATACATAAATACAAATCTTTTCTCTTTATAATATTAGTATAGATAGTATAGACCAGGGGTCGGCAACCTGCGGCTCTTTTGATGTAAAGTTGCGGCTCTCCAGTTCCATACGCAAAAAATCATTATTTTATTATATAAACCCTTAAAAATCGTCCAATCGATCCATAATTAAGTACCATATCTATCTCTCAGCCATTTTCACTCGCGTCTCACCCCCACCGCCTCCGTCGCGACGTGTCGTCCTCGGATATATAATATACTGTACCTATATAAGCAAATACTATAATACTGAAATGAAAATGTTTAGTGGCTCTTTAAAAACTGGGAAATTTTGTAAATTGTAACTTTTGGCTCAAAAGGTTGCCGACCCCTGGTATAGACTATAGATAATGGTAAAGTAAAGACTGAAAAGATATGTTTTTGCAAAGTTACCTTAGCGAAAAACAAGTTCTTTTTTAAAAAAGAAGTAAGAAAATAACTTTTCTAATAAAAATACAAAGAAATTAATTTTTTTTTGTGTTATTTAATATAATTTTCACATTAAAAAAATGTTTTTCTCTAATATTAATATGAATGTGAGTGTCAAAAAATATGCTAATATTCACATTGTTCTATTGAAACAATGCGAATATAAATCAATCAATGATTTATTGAAATTTGTCATTTGTGATTGATATACAAATAATATATAATATAATATATTTTAATCAGTTACAGTGTAGCAGGTTGTAGTGGTTAATAAAGATTATTTGATTTTATTTGATTTAAAGTTTTTGTGTATATAAGAAAAATTTATAGTCACATAATATCATAACTACGTTAGATACCACAATTTTACTATAAAAATGACAGTTGATGCTAAGCAAATGTGATCTATGCGGAACGACCTACATGTTTTTATAAATAATATATTTTAATATAAACATTTATATGGTTATACAGTCTGCATTAGCCTGTTTATTAGTTGCATTCTCACTGTTATACATAATTATTACGTATTTGAATTTTACTAAGAACGTAATAAGAGAGTTACAATTTTAATTACTTAATGTAAACGGAAAGTACACTCACATCAAAAAAACATTTTTTGGCACGAAATCATCCATTTTTGAGTCACCTATTTTGTGTGTTTAAAAACCAGTTCAAAAATTGTAATAATTGTGCGGGAAAAGTACACTGCAATACCATTTAACCGGGGTCACAGTTAATGCTAATTTATGTACACGGAGAGTGTAAGAAACATTTATGCAAAATTGCAAAACGCACTGTCAAAATCCGTTCTTAGTGGGTAGCTATGCCAAATTTCACGACAATCGGGCGTATAGTTTTGGAGATCTCGTGATGAGTCAGTGAATCAGTCAGTGAGTTGTATTTCGCTTACATACATAGATTCTTTTAATTGTCAAACCAGATTTTCAGACAATACTTTCTGCAACCCAGCGTTAGTGTCAAATCTGCTGAGCTACAGGGTTTATATTATTATGAAGTATTCAGGATAAAAAATGTAAATACAAAAACCCGATAACAGCCGACACAAAAGTACAAACACGCTTAACACTTAAGTTTAAATAATTTTAATATGGGGATTAAGTTTAACGGTAAAACTTAAAAGTTTATTTCGTTTTAAAACAGAGGTGTTTGAACAAATCATATTGCGCATTGATGTTTTTACTAAATATGAGCTATGACCACAATTATGTAGAAAATTATTAATTCTTTGCAATGTAATCCAAAGTATATCAAACATGAATATGTAGGTAAAATGCATCATAGAACAAAAATATAGTTTAAAAAAAACTAAAAAACACGCTTTATATCAAACTTAAAAGTAAAAAATATTTTTTTTTAAAATAAGCTTAAAACAATAATGAATAAACAATACTAGTATTATTGTGAAAAAAGCGTGGGGCGCTTTGTTCCACATTTTCGTACATCGAGCGCCCCACGCTTTTTTCACAATAATAGATACTAGTATTTTTTATTCATTTTAAGCTTATTTTAAAAAAAATATTTTTTACTTTTTAGTTCGATATAAACCGTGTTTTTTAGTTTTTTTTAAACTATATTTATTTTTCACTTTTTAGTTTGATATAAAGCGTGTTTTTTAGTTTTTTTTAAACTATATTTATTTTCCACTTTTTAGTTCGATTTATTGTCAAAAATTTGCCGAAAAAAAAAACAAATTTTTTATTTCGGCGTGGACGGGATTAGAACCTACGACCGGTGAATCCGAGAGTTGACGTCAGCGAAGACTAGCGCCTTAGATCGCTCGATCAACGATTGCTCTTACAGTAGTGGCATAACATACTAACAGTAATAAACCACTTGCTGTAGTCCAAACGAGGTTACAAACAAACATACATACATACAAACTTACAAGTGAAACTAATATAAAGCGTGTAAAAAGACGAATCCTCAGAAGTAATACAGTTACAGAAACCATTATTCTAAGGTTAAACTTATTATAGTTTTATGACGAAATTAGTTATTCGTAATTATTATATTTTAATTATAGATCATAGCTTATGTGTGCTTTAATTAATTATTAATTATAATTTTTATTATAATTCAGTACTAATTAAATTATTGATAAATAATTTTTTAATACTTTGAGACTAGAATTAGCCTATAAAAGACTGTACAATTATTTGCTGTTTTTTTTTAGATCGTGATATTTTTCATGGCCTAAGAAATTATATATGATTTATTTCGAAAATAAAAACTATATTTTTTTTATCAGACTAAATTTTAGTACTTAGGGGACGTCCATTAATTACGTGAGCTAAACATTGGGGGGTCGACATAATCTCGCCAAATCTCATTTAAAGGAAGAGGGGTCAACTAAAATCTCACTTCAATTTTTTAATTCAGAGAATATACATTATTATAACAGGTAACATTAAAAAACTATAGGGTAAATCTTATGTGAGGGGGGGGGGGCGTCTAACAGACAGCGCTCCCGTCGTCGTACAATATTTAGTATAGCGTGTGTTGCTTTAACGTCCAACAAATGGCATGTTTTCACCTGTCACAGGTGTGACATCAATATAATTTTATTAATTAGTAAATAAAAATACGTGCATATTCGAATGCAATGTTGTGTTAAAATTTCAAAGCAATCAGTGTACAACTTTCGAAGATTAGGGTTTTGAACAAACGAATATTACATTTTTATTTATATAAGTAGGTAGATGAGACATCAATCTTTGAGTTTGATCGAGTTGTCAACCAATAAAATAAATTCGTAGACATACTGTATAATTGTAAAATATTAATATTTAGGTTAGGAAATAGTTTAAAAGTGTTAAACTAACAAAATTTGTTGTTAACCGCTTTTATGTAAATAAGATTAAAACATTTTCATTGTCAAGTTTAGTTATAACTGGCCACATCTCTAAGAAACCGGAAAATTAGTCAAACAATCACAACTCGACCGTATATCTCGTTCGTTATTTCATTTGTGTCTAAAACTCTAACATAGGCACGTGATACATGTTATTAACATTTTAAAGATATAAACACATTTATTAAAATACAAAATGCAATTTAATACAGTGAAATACGGATAATGGAATATTTTTTATTTAATAATCTGACATCGATATTTTATTTCTGTCGATCGCTTGCAATATAAGTAAAACATCTAACAGAACCGAACTTACAAAAAAAATAAGTTCAAAAACTAAAACTCGACTAGTGAAAAGTATTATGAAACAAGAAAATATTCTCATCTGAGGATAGCCGTGGTCGTATGCCACCTACCCTAACAAAATTTTACATTTTAACAGTAGTAAGCGATCATAAGCTCTAGGGCAAAGTGCATCACGCTATACATCTAGAGGGGCCTCATATATATGAGATGGCATACGACCACGGCTATACTCAGATGAGAAAATTTTCTTGTTTCACATTTTTCAGTAGTCGGGTTTTAGTTGTTACCCGGGCCATAATAACGCATCGATTGACACCTTACTAAATATACTCATATTAGCGTTGTCAGTATACGACTCTGAGTAGCTCAATCGGTAGAGCATGCGACTGTCAATATCAGGGTCGTTGGGCGAATATATTTTTATTTTTTTTTATTTTCTACATTGCTTTCTTCTAAGGCTTACATTTAAATTTATTTTAATTTTATTTAATTAATTTAAAAAAAAATATTAGTTAAAAAAAGTATAAGTACTGCTTTTTATCAACAAAAACTTTTGAACGGTAACTCCGATCATCATGAAATTTGGACACAACATTCATCTCGGTAAACTAAGATGAATGTGTGTACTCATGTTCCTCTCTTCCCCATTCGTTCTTTTACACCCGGGTGAAACCGGACGGGACCGCTATAGTTACTTATATACATAATGTATTTATACCAAAAATGATCGCACCATCTATTGTTGTTACAGGTTTAGTTGCTGCGTCACTAAAATAACTATAGCTTCGTAAATTATTGAAATTTGAATATCTAAACTTTAAAAATATGCCATAAGAAAATAGGATTTTTCCAAATTCTAGACCCCTTAAAAAGTTTATTTGAATGCTTAGTAAAGACACTCATTATAATTCACAGAAGTCTTTAAACGTTTATTTTATATATGATTATGAACTGCATAATTTATAATATCGAAACCAGTATACCGGACCTACATACATAAAACAAGTAATGCAAGATGCAAAAAAACCCAGAACTGTTATTTGCCGCTAGTCCAGTTCTTAACCGAGGCTATTTTTAAATTTTTTATGTCATGTTTTAAACTGGAGCAGCGATGGCCAAAACGTGGCTCGCCTTCCCAGCAAATGAATTTTTTCACATTTTATCAGCAACTAGCGGTCCCACCCGGTTTCACCCGGGTACAAAAGAACGAATGGGGGGAGGGACATTAGTACGCACGTTCATCTTAGTTTACCGAGTTGAATGTTGTGTCCAAATTTCATGATGAGCGGAGTTATCATTCAAAAGTTTTTGTCGGACGGACAAATTTTGAGTTACATTTTGCAACATTTTTCATTGATGCTCCGCTCCTATTGGTCGTATTATGATATTATATAGCCTATAGTCTTACTCGATAAATGGACTATCCAACAAAAAAAATATTTTTTCAATTCGAACCAGTAGTTCCTGAGATTAACGCGTTCAGCCAAACAAACAAGCTCTTCAGCTTTATATATTAGTATAGATATATTAGGGAACGTCCATTAATTGCGTGAGGTGTGCTTTTTTCTAAATTTGAACCCCCCTCCCCCTTGGCGATATTTGGTAAAATGCGGTGGGACCACCTCCTCACGTGAGATTTACCTTATATAATTTTTAAATGTTATCTGTTAATAATTATGCATATATTCTCTGAATTAAAAAGATAACGTGAGATGTTCCTTAATTTCTCTGCCTATAAAGAAGATTTCCCCCATTTTTAGCTCACATATTTAAAGGACGTCCCCTTACCAACCTTTGCGAAATCGCCTCAATCCTGAAATCTGTAGATTTTGACGTAAAAAAATCCAGCATATCCGTATCTGCAGATGCAAAAGTGAAACCCACATCCCTGATGTGGATGTGTTTAGTATTATGTATGTGACATGATTAAAGGATATTTTTTAGTCCTATTTAAGTTACCGACATTCGGTAATGCTCATGGCCAGTTCGCTCACAGTAAACAGTAAAAAATCACGTACGATTTGCACGTCTAAGTTTCTATTCTATATCTACTTATATTTTATTTATTTTAAAGAAATGTAGATAGTAAACTGAATGAATATGAATATAAGAAATTGTAACATTGAAAAAATAAAGTAACATGTACAAATTTTTATGGCCGAGTGAGTATGACATATTTGTACGTTATACGAGTAAAATTATTATTCATTCTGGATTGTAAATAAAGTGAAGTAATTTTTCGACATATCTTGATTTTCTACTTTCTTATGAGTAAACAAAATTGAAATTGAGATCTGGGTGGCTTTTCTTTTTGATACATTTACATAAATTTATTTTATTGGGTCATTTTTCTATTTATTACAGAATTCGTAGTGGATAGAAAAATTTCCAGTTTTTTTTAAGTTGTCATATGACCTTTTGACTTAATTTTATTGCGGAATAACCACCTGGAAAAAATGAAATATTACGTCATGTAGTGAGTTTAACTTCTGCATCTTACCTTTTTATAAGCAGGACTGGCCTCACACTACCGGACGCTTCTTGATAGAACACTGAAAATACAAAAAGTGGAGAATTAGTTGGAGAACATTCGATAACGTCGGTCTAATTTTAAAACCTCGTAAGTCAAAATTTTATGAAATTTATGATTTTAGGCTATAGTGCTTTAGGATTTTAGTACCTACACTTCTGTAAAACCTCGTAAAAAATAACCAAAATTGACTTACGGGGTTTTAAAATTAGACCGACGATAAGTTGTTGACATTTTTTTTTTAATTGGAGATTTTGTCTTGCTATTTTGAAATATAATACTTCTATTTTTTTAATCTAATCTGTATTTAATATGGTTTACTGAATTTAATGAGCGTAGCCCTCCCTCTTTTCCTGTTTAGAAGATTGCTTCTTTCTTTTAAACGAGCAGAGAGAGGGGGAGAGGTTGTTTTTATGAAATTTTGAGAAAATTAAAATTGCAAATTTTTGGATTGAGTGTGTGGTTTTTTGCTCTTAAATTTATGCAGTTTATTGTTTGTTAAATCATTTTGGATGCAGTAGAACGCCGATTATCCGAATCGGTCCTAAGCGTAATATAAAAAATTAAAACCAAGTAATTTTTCAATAAAAACAAGTTTTGTAGCGACGCAAGAATACAAAAATGCGAGTGACAATTGCCGTGTAGACGCTACAATGGTATCAGCACACGTCGAAATTGGAACTCGCTGAAGTCCAGATATATTTCAACTGTTATGGTTGAAAGCTACAGTTTATTCTATGTGTGATAGTTCGTTTTTCTTTATTACCAGTCCGATTATCCGAATCGACCCCGGTCCCAATTAATTCGGATAATCGGCGTTCTACTGTATTTATAAATCTTGCATCTCGAAAATCTCAGGAACCGGTTCTGTATTTATTGTAACATTACATAAATCGAAAAATCTCTGGTACCGGCTCTGTATTTATTGTAACATTACATTTGAATCAGGTTAAAATTTTGTAAGCATATAATAAAATAAAATAATAAATTTTCGTTAGTGTTGACATGAACCACATTGCTTTATTTAACATTCAAGTGTTGTCGTGGAATATCAAAATTGTCATATTATTATGTTATGTCGGTCAGTGATAATGTATAAACGGTAGTACGAAACGGTCGGAAAATAATATGGGATATTTTTACGGATCAGTGTCCAGCTAAAAAGGCCAGGTTTTCCGTGTTCTCTGTTGCTTTATCTAGGACTCAGGGATGGCGAACCTTTCTACATCTACGTGCCAATTTTTATTTCAAAAATGTTCAATGTAACCATAGCATGCCGACAGGCAGCCGAAGAAATTAAGTTGTCAAAAAAACGAATTAAGCATAGATGAAAAGAATAATTTTGATAAAATATTGAGCACCATGAAACTTGTTGGTCTTTGTTATTTGGTGATAGTCAGTCTTTTTCGACATCTATAAGCATATTTTTAATTATTTCGATTTTGCACCTCAATCAATGCCGTGTCAACAATAATCTGTCGCGTGTCACCTGTGGCACGCGTGCCATAGGTTCGCCACCCCTGACCTCTAGGTTAATCATGCGAAATGTTTGTCCTGGCTTATATTTGACATTCAGATAAATTCTGATTTGTTTTCAGTATTATGAAATGACTAGTTATGAACAATTTATAACAGAAGAGGATATAAAAATTGTCACATGGTATCTGAATGGTAATATTACTACAAACAGATGTGTGACCTTTTCAATGTTCATATTGAAAATCAACCCGAGCATACGCTTTCAAACTATCTGTTGCGTTGTTTTTTGCAATGACACTGGAGAACAAAATGCCAACGTTGATATTTCAGAGGCCAGTCTTTCCAAACATGTGCCAAAACACTTGCTAAACTTGGGAAAATATTCAAATTTCAAATCTGGCGTAATTTTTTGAAGGTTAAAATTTGACAGTTGATTAACCGCAAAAGTCGCACGCCCACATTTGTAGTGGTTCTGGGTACTAGATTGATTATGAACACTTAGTACCCGATGTTAAAGAAAATACTGACAAAAGATATAGTTACCTTAGCGAAAAAAATTAAGTTCTTTTTTAAAAAAGGAGTAAGAAAAAACTCTCCTCTTAAAAATGCTAAGAAATTAATATTTTTTGTCTAATTAAATTCTATTTTTACATTAAAAAAAATATATGATTTTTTTCTGATATTTATATTCGCAAACATTTGCATGAGTTTTTGCGAATGTTAAAAAATATGCGAATGCAAAGTTACGTCACTAATAGGGATAAACAGTCGATGTAAATTATTAATTAAATTGAATTATTTGGCAAACTGTCCTTGCATAATCATAACGGTAGACATGTGATTATATTTAAATTAATTGTATATTTAACACATTTATATAGCATATACCGTTTGTCAAAGTATAGCTATATTATGTACCTGTTATGTACGTTACATAACACTAACACATATACTAGGTGATTCGCTAAAAATAAATTAATTCAAAAACCGGTTTATTAAATTACTGCACTGGGCATCGGTAAATACTGTAAAATCCTTACATTGGGTCAAATATTGAGGTGAAAATTTTAGTAGATCTATTGGCCTAAAACAGATAATTTTCAGCGGCTTCCACTTGACCGATTTCGATATTGTTTTGAGGTTATACTTCTTTTGGCGCGTTATGAAAAAATGATTAGAGTGAATGTTTATACGATGCGCGTAACACATATCTATAACATCAAAATTCACAGGAAAAGGCTACCCCAACACAACAGAGGTAGCTAACTATTGACTTATACTAGTGGATATGGTATCATTGTAGTTGTTTTTCGGTTCATTGAGTGAGGAAGATAGAGTACGGTAGAGACCAAGTTGCGTCTAATAGCTGTGTATATGTCACCGTAAAATTGTAAATACCGTTAGGTTGTAATCTGTCTCGCGAGATTGTGAACTGTCGAAAGATTGTGAACCTCAACGTACTGCTTACAATTTAATGTATTATTATTACGTTGAGGTTCACAATCTTTCGACAGTTCACAATCTCGCGAGACAGATTACAACCTAACGATATTTACAATTTTACGGTGACATATACACTAACCTCACTCTAATCATTTTATTACTTTATTTCAATAAATTATTCGCATGCACAATAAAAATTTGTTTTTAATCACGCCAAAGAATTATAACTTCTAACGATCGTACCAAGTACAAGCACTCATTTTTTTTTAAATCGTCAGCTCTGCAGAATGTTGAGCCTTGTTTTACCATGTTGAATTCATGTATAGACTTGGCTCGTCTCAACGAATGTTAATTTTTAGACATTCCCGAATGCGAATATTCGTTACATCCATATAGTTTTATTTTATACTGAGCATAGGAATACGAACCATTAGGGTGCAACATATATACTTCTGTCTTTTTTAAGCCGTAAGCACTGGCGTATCCAGGAAGGCAAAACAAGCACGGTGGACCCGGCTTAAGAAATTTCTAATTTGCCGCCTCCTGGGCCAAAAGCTGGGTACGCCCATGTTAACGTCATAGAAAAAGACAACGTTTTTGAAACAGAGATAGATACTTTATTCGGATTGAATGCAAGTACATCAACCAATCCCATCATCGGAGAAATCAGGGAATTACATCGAAGAAAAAGACGCAGATATATTTTCGATACCCTTTGTTGCATTCACTCATCGCACATTGAGTAGATAGACAATGATTCAAATAATAAATTATTAAATATATATGGTTACATCACTAGGTATAATGATGTTACACCATGGTTTAAAATTAAGGTTTATATTATTTAAAATTTTAATTAAAAAAACCGGAACCACCCCTGTCCCAAACGAACAGAATATTAAAAGATAAAGTAATAAGTACTGACGCCAAACTTTGAGAAACAATGGAAATAACAAATTCTCTATGATGCAAATATTATTAAAAGTATACGTGCTTCAGTGACACGACACCCGGAAAAAATGGCAAATTGCCGAATTTTCGCCAAGTTAAGAAAACCATGTCTGTTTTTTCATTATTTGAAAAATATGGCACACTGTTTTATGAATATTACGACGGAGTAATCTGTAATAACAATTATAAAATTATATATTTTATCGAAATTTTATGGCAGTTGCATAATTACTTAATTAACTGCGATCATCATGAAATTTGGACACAACATTCATCTCGGTAAACTAAGATGAATGTGCGTACTTATGCCCCCCCCCATTCGTTCTTTTGCACTCGGGTGAAACCGGGCGGGACCGCTAGTTTTGTAATAAAACTGTGATTGATTAATATAAAACAATTAAAAATACCTAGTCATGTTTTTTTTATTGAAAAAGGTAGTCCGGCTTTTAGGGCTAATTGTTCGGCTAAATATAATGCCGAGTCCGGATTTTCTATTTTTGTGTCTGGCAAGACCAGAGACCCTCCCTAATCTAGCAAACCAGCCTCGTGTGCAACGACCTTTCCATTTGCAATATTAAATGTATGAGATAATGCATTATTAAACCTAAATAATCGTCCAACATAATCATATTTTAGTATCAGTTATTACAACTTATAATTTTAATATGCAAATGTTATGGACATGTGATATTATAATTTGTATGTTGATACTACATAATATATTATATTGCAGAATTAGGACAAAAACTTCTGATCACCACAAAATGTAGGTACACTCGTTGTCATACAAGAATAGATAGCGGAAAACGCCCTTTACAATGCCTCAATGCACACCACTGACATTTTAATAAGTAAATTATATGTTTTGTTTTTAATATTACAGTATAATATGTAAGTCATACATAACAGAACGGACATTGTCTAATTCAGCTCTGATTGTCAGAAAAAAAACTTGACACCAATGCTGCTGCCGTGCTAAGGGAAAACAGCGTAGGGGAAATAGGAAAAGCGTTGAACCAACCAGTTTTTACTGAGATATATTTATGTTTTAATCGGGACTAATAGAACACAACAGGATGTACTATCCATTGTAGTAGAGAGCAAGATTTTGAATCGTCCATGTAAAATTATTGCAAACATTAATTATCGATGTACAAAAAATCCGAAATCGGTTTTGCCCTTGCACTTTTTTCAAAACCACGACCAGGCTCCACTATTCTTCAGCCAGGTCTTGGATTTTTTGTTCGGACATTACAAGTTACAACAGAAGTGTTACACAAATTTTCACAATGCCTCAAATACCTTCCTAAAAATGTTTGATAGCTCTTAGACTATAATGCGAGATATTTGGGGTTATTGTAAATTGTAAGATTTTAGCTTTAGGGATAGCAAAATTTGTTATCATCATAACTGTTATTATAATCTGTTACAGGATGTCCAGGTCAGCATTAAAAATAATACTGGTGTTATCCAGTATATCCTTAATGAACTGCAGACCAGATACGAGCTCGGATTATTTAAAGCAAGTGATGAGTGAATTGAACCAGAAATCAGCACATCAAACACAATATAGAAAACTGTTAAACCTGGATCGACCTAGGATAGTCAGTTCTTCATCCATACCATCGGCTTTCGATGGGGATGGTCCTACATCAACTGGAACTACGGGAGCTGGCAGTGAACCTGCAGTATTCTCATCGCCTGGAACCATTGATGTATCGAACTCATATTACCATGATCATAGTCCAAGCGAAACACACCAAATGCAGTCAGTTCAAATGAACCCGGGACAAGCACCACCTTTGACTTTGACGAAAGGGGAATTGGCAGCTCTTTATAAAGCAGCTGTTTCCAAAGGGTCTACGGTTAATCTAAATACTCTAGGTGGTTCACAGGTTAAGGCAGCCGTTCATCAAATGGGACCAGTTGCGTCCGGCTCTAATCCAGCAGGATATTATTATTATTATTATCCAATTAAAAGTTTTCTTCATGATGGACAAGCAGAACATCATCCACCACAGGTAAGAAAAGAAAATATTTAAAGACCGTTTGCACACGAGGCTGGTTTTGCTGTTTAAATCGTTACTGGGACTTGCACTGGCTTCGATGATGGAAATGACGTTGTTGCGGGCTCGCGTGTGTGGTTACAAGCTGGATTTCAAAACTAGTACCGGGGTTTTTTTGTTTCTCTACTTGTTTTGAAAAAGAACCAATCAGAAAACACTGTCTTGTCACGTGGGCAAACAAACATGGCGTCATAGTGTGTGTTCTGTTCAGAGACAATAAACATTCTCTTTTGTCAACATTCGAACTGTCACTGCGCGCGCACCAAACCATATCTACAAAAGCAGCTTCAAAACACGCATCGTGTGAAACGAACTCAGAAAAGTCATCATGACATCCAGCTCCATAGCACGCTTGACACCTATCAAGGAATATAACGGCAAAACCAGCCTCGTGTGCAGCAACCTTAACACATATAATATAAAAAGACTTAAAATATAAAATGTTGATTAATAATCAACCTAATTTGCGTTTGCGGTTATTTACTTCCTGTACAATTATCAAGTTTTCAACAAAATTATCCCTAAAAAACATTCTTTAGGCACTTTTAAATTTAAATAATTTTTAATTTCACACCTTTTTTATACAAATAAAATTTTAGACAGTTTTAACGGTTACAAAATATGTCCAAACTGCTCCCAATTGAGAAGCCAAGAAAAAATAACCAATTTTATTTGACGAATTGATGCTTAGTTTATTCGATTATACAAATAAATAAAATTGTCGACAATTTTATTTATTTGAAGAGTTCTATTCAGACGTCAATCAAAGATTTGAATTATTCGATTATAATTTTTATCTTTTACAGACTCATGCTCCTTCACCAGCTCCAGCGGTTTCTTCCTATAATTATGGCTTATTGGATCACCATTTACCGATAGCCACTCAACTGCAACCGACTCTAGTTCAAAACACTAAACACGAGCATACTCATCAGGTATTTAAAGATAAGGTGTTTATAATTTGGAATAAACTTTGAATTGTTTTAAATTTAATTCACCTTTATTATGGATTCAAATTCATCTTTACATCTTCTAAAAATTATTTACTATTGTTACAGCATAAAGTACAGATAGATCCACAAGCTATGGTTATGATGACTAACAAACAAAAAGCCATGGAACCGTTATTTATGGCAATCAGTGGATTTATTGGAATGGCGCTTATGTTTATTTTCTCGACACTATTTCTACCTCGACTAAGTACTTTAAAATCGCGAGGTGTTACTTTAATGAAACAAGCACCAGATGAACTAGCGTCTTTAACAAGGCTTGTGATGGCATCAATCGATGGACAAGACTGTACGGAGCGTATTCATTGCGAAGTCGGACGAGCTGTTCGCTTAATGAGATTGGATGACAAACCCCTCAGGTAATTCACAAAATCTAACATTCATCCCTTATTTAGATCCCAGAAGAAGTAATAGTACCTATAGTCGATGACAGGAGTCGGGATTTCATGGGGTTTTTGCTTTTTTTGCCAGAGCGCCAATCTAGAGACCTTGCCCCGTTTTCGAGGTCGCTGAACACGATGGTGAGGATCCCACAATTTCTTTTCCTCGGCAACCGAGAAACATTAATTCTCTATCAGCGCCACTGATTTCATAACACTTGAAAGATCTGTAATTAAACGAAATGCCAAGTCACGTTACCGTTTTTTTTATATAACGTATTAAATTTCAGAGTTTTAAAAGTGCTGCTACCACCAAGAATGTCAAAACAAATCGGGCAAATAAAGAAGGCTTCAATGACGAGGAAAAGATGTACGTTTATTCAATGCAAGAAAAAAACTAATCATCAGCTCGAATCAAAACAAGTCGATCTATTGTCTAAACAACATATGATTAATTTACAATCGAAGGAACATATCGGTCCCCAAATTAAACCATTAATTCATAATCAGTCGAAGAGGCAAGCTCAACCACAAATAAAGCAAATTTTTCGAATTAATCCACAATCAAAACAAGCGATTCTTCTACAACCTAATTCTAATATTCATTCACAAAACAAGCGGCCAGTTCATCCACAAATAAAACAGGACGATAAAGAATCTAAAGAAAATAATTCACAAATAAAAAAGACTAATACGCAGTCTAAGCCAAAAAGCCAAACAAAATCGAAACAGACTAATTCACAAGCAACATCAAAAGTTAAAGCACAACCAAAACAACGCCCACAAAAGAACAATACTGTTAAAAAAACTACGGAAATTTAAACTGGTGACTAATAATTTTGATATGCTAAATGATGAAACTTAGTTTGGTTGATTTACAAAAAAAAGTAGCTTTTTGGAGACTGTTTCGATTTTGTGAAATATGAAAAGAAAATGTTCATGATTATTCTGTTAACGCGTTTGTTTATTTTTAGTTTTCGAAAGATTCAGACCTATTCTCCTAACGATAACCACGGTGATCACAAAATGCTTAGCTTTTGGGTAATCACCGTTGTTTGTTTTTTATTCTGCTAACCAGCGTGTTTAACATAGTGATTATACAAACAGTGCATATAAATTTTGTAATCACTCTGGTTACATAAGAACAGTAATTAGAACACAAATATACCCACTTTTTTATCACTAGAATTGGAGAGAATAATTTGTTAAGAACTTTGAAGACCTGTTTTTATATTGAACATGTTTTCTATAAAACGGTAAGCTAAATTTGATATCCACAACGAATTGAACTCTGAACTATTCTTATTAATGTAAGAAAAACGTGGGCATTTCTGGACATTAACGAATTTCACATTTGCCGCCATATCGTAATAATTGAACATCGCAGAAACAGTTCATTTCGAAAACGACTTTTTAATTAAAACCAGTATCTTTCATCTTTAAAAAATGCAAAAATTATGTATTTGTGATGATTTTCATTTAATTTGAAATTAATTGTGAATAGCGGTGTTTGTATTTTGGTGTTTACATATTAAATAAAAAAAAAAAATGATATACTCCTATATTACCACGTTTGATATCATCAGTATAAAATTCTATATTTTCCGTGCAAAAAATACCACAAATCATGAACAAAGTTGAGAAGATGACATAATTAAATAAAATATTTTAATTGAAAGAAAAACAGCAGTTTTGAAACGGTAATTTGTCCTCTGGGCTGGTTATAGTGGCCCCCCACTGAGTATAATATTTTATTGATATACTGCGATACTGAACGTGATAAAATATTATGGGTTATGTTTTGCAATTATTTTCTTATTAATTGATGTTAAAAAGATCAATCGAAATTAAGAAAATGTTCCTAAGTCACTATTTAGAATAGAATGTGTTCATTAATTCAATCAATTAGGAATTATGCAAATTTTTTGAGAACATTTTTTTAAACTGTCATTAATTTCAAATTTAAACAATTTCAATTTATGGCCAATATACTTTATAATACCTAGCTCAATGTAATGTAGATACTAGATTTAGCACAAAAAAATCAAGACTCATTTACAAATTTATGATAATAGATTTATTTATGTAATTATTTATTTATTTATTTATTGTTTATTTATTTACTTTTTTGTATACTTTATGTTGTATATATAAATTATTTTTGCACATTGAATATAAACTTTAAAAAATATTCTTAAGTTATTTTCATTTTAATTAGATAGAAATAGTCACAAAATCTGCATGCTGTGTATTATGTAAAAAGTAAAAAAACTTGAAATCCCAAATTGAGATCAAAAATTAAAACCCGACTACTGAAAAATCACCCTCTAAAAAGTATGAAACAAGAAAATATTCTCATCCGAAATTGTTATGTATAAACTATTAAATATCTGTTGTCAGTGCCGGATTAATCATTAGGCAGAGTAGGCAACTGCCTAGGGGCCCCGCATCGACTAGGGGCCCGTGCACGCACCAAGAAAAAAAAACTTTTCATTGAACGAAAATTTTATTTGAAAATTTGTATTAAATTCCCGAACATTTTTTTTTCGACGCATGTCAATTGATGAAATATTTCATACATACCTAACAAGATAAAATTTAAAATAACTACGTCACGTCTCATTTCTATTTCCTGACTCATCAAAAAACCTGGATCATCAATTATCTATAACCTATTCATTAAGACCATTTCAATAAAGCTAAACGAGTCAGGTAAGGCGATGCTGCAGCATCAAGTCAAAGTAATCGTGTTGTTACAATATCACATAAGACAAAGTAACATGATGCCTGGAGCCGATCATCTGGAAATTACTCATATCCCTTCATCAACTTGAAAAGACCTGATTGCATTGGCTAGGGGCTCGGACAGGGTTAATCCAGCCCTGTTTGCTGTTTATTAAATATTGAATACTATGTACAGAACAATTTCAGATAAGGATATTTTCTTGTTTCATACTTTTCAGAGCGTGGTTTTTCAATAGTCGGGTTTTAGTTTTTGAACTTACTTTATATTAAAGCCAGGGTAGCGCAATAGCCCCACCGTAGTTACGCCCTAGGCGTCATCAGTCCGAATCGGATTTAAGATGATTAAGAAGTGAACTATTGAGGAACTTGCACAAAAAAAGTGTGTATGTATCCGGTCCAGCGTTGCCAGACGTCCCGATTTTGGCGGGATGTCCCGATTTTTAAATCAAAATTAAATGTCTCGCGCGGGACAGGCTCAGTCCCGCTTTTCGGGGATGCCAGAAATAAATGCTCCGTAAAATTAATGAAAGCAGAATTACTCATCCAGTTTAATCTACAGCTATCCTGTGAAGAGTTCTTCATCTTTATTAAAGAGAAAAAGGAAACTTTAAAAGAAATATCATGAATAAGTAATTCTTATAAATAATTATTCTCTTATTGTAAGCTGCAATTTGCAACACTCACTCCACAGACTATTGTTTGAAACGCCAAATTTTTCTAATAAATAAAACTTTTTTGATTTTGATTTCTTTTTTTTTTATTCTGAAGACGAATAACACTCAACTATTTAACGATAGGGTAAATCTTATATTTTTATTAAAACACATTTTCTATGGGTATTTTTGCTATCTATTGTCACGTAAACGTAATTTTAATTCAAATAAAAAGATAAATATTTGAAAACATCTGATTATATACGTTTTTTTTACTATGTCCCGCTTTCGACGAAAGAATCCCGCTGTTTTTATTCAAAGAGTTCCAAAATCCCGACTTGGCAAAAAAAAAAACTGGCAACGCTGATCAGGTCCGACGCACGACTGGAGTTTACTCCTTAGATACGTTGTGTAATGTATTCCATCTCATTCTTTCGCACCTTAAATCCTACAGATATATGTATGTTTGTCTCTTTTGAAGCGGATGAGCGTAACGCCACACTTGAAGCGGTGGAGCTAAACGCCTCACCAATTGATTTTACTACTCATAATATTTCCGTACCGGGCCTTATAATTCAAAATCAAAAAAATATATAATTTACACTAAATCCATAGTATTACGAAACTAAACGTTTGTACAACGAGTCTTACAAATAGCTGTTAGCCTGTTACGTTCCATTCCATTGGGCATCCTTTCCTGTCGTGTGACGTTACGCGTTTGAAGGACGCCATTATGCACCGAGTTCTCAGGTCTAGATTAAACATGAAGCAAATTATCACCTATTATTGCTGTATGTTTGCCTTGACATTAAAATTAATTATTTATATGCCTAGAACCTGAATCGTCACTTATTTGCTCAAATTGGCACAATGTGACAAAACCACAGTGTTGCAGCTTTCATTCATAAAATCTCTGAAGTCTGAACTGAGAATTAGTTCATTGCCAAATAAAAATTGATAGATATACTGAAATCAAAAAAAGCATTTTTGTATAAACTTTTTACTATCCAAGCCCTTGAGCTCCGTGACCCAACCTATGCAAGGGCGTAGATAGGGGGGAAGGGGGGTAATTAAAATTCAGAGACAATAAACGTCCACTTTTGTTACCGTTCTATCACTGCGCGCGCACCGAACCTACAGAATAAGCTTGAAAAGATGTCTCGTGTGAAGCGAGCACATAAGAGTAATTAAGAAAACCAGCGCTAGAAAACTTAGAAGTCCAATCTAGCAAGGAATCTAGCGGCAAATCCAGTCTCGTGTGCAGCGGCCTTTAGACTGATATAATTATGTAGTAGGTATGTAAGCAGTTCCAAGATGACGTTCACACTGCATGAGAACGCAAGGTTTATCAATATTATATACATTTGGTTATAGTGTATTTTTAGCTTCATAAAAAATTTAAAACGTCTCGAATGCAATAATAAATTAAACATATTTATAGCGAGCTAAAATCTAAATACAATGTATAAAATAATTACATAAAATTATGAAAAAACATGTCAAAAGTATAAGCGCAATTTTTTTCGACCTTCAGAATTCACATAACCATTTAAAGTTAGACAATAAAATAATAATCTGTAGGCACTTAAATTATATGAATTGAATATCCTAAACGTTTTATGAAATTTAATTAAACGTCTCTTCATTTTCAGACGCTTTAATCTAATCATATACCTACTTCATACTATAAATGACTTGTGTGCTGTGCCTGTCAATTATTTTATTACCGATATTATCATTAAAAAATGCATACTATTATTGCGTATTACATAACACTAAAAATTTAATTACTTAAGGCCTAGTTTATATGAGAGGCGTTCAACGCGCGTTTACAGTTTCTATACAATTGTATAGAACTGTTTATATGATAACGCGCGTTCAACGCGCCACCAACGCGCGTTATCATATAAACAGTTCTATACAATTGTATATAACTGTTTACATGATAACGCGCGTTGTTGGCGCGTTATCATGTAAACAGTTATATACAATTGTATAGAAGTTGTAAACGCGCTTTGGCTCAACGCGCGTTGAACGCCTCTCATATAAACTAGGCCTTAGTCGCAGTTTCAAAAAGTCGAAAGGCCCCCCACGATCAATATTATTGCGCTATAATTGATATTGCGCAAAATTATTGTGTGTCTGATACGTATATTGTGTATAATGCGCAAGTATTGAATGAAAATTGTGCTTGTTTGAAATTAACTGTGCAATATTGAATAATTTGTACGTGTAGGCATAATATTGCACAATAATTACACGCTTTTGAATCATTTTGATTAATCTGCTCTCAGTAAATCGCGAATGGATATTGTACAAATAATATTGAATCGTTTGTGTCGAAAAATGCTGTCCAATATAATATTGCACTTTAACTCAGATGTATCGCGCACACATTTTTTACAATTATTCCAGTCTTTTTTTATGCAAGTTAGGTTTATGGTTACCAACTCAAAATTTGAACGAGTCTGGAGATTGTTCCAATAAGTCATGGAGATATTTTTTCAAATATGAATGAATGCGGGCCTGTTTCTAATTGCAGCTGCATTTATGATCGAGTAATGCGTTCAGATACAATAATTCTTGGAAATATACCAGATTCTACAGCAGTAGAAAAAACCTGTTGAAAAATCCTTCTATCTCGTACTCTCCGATTCAGAAATCGAACATACTTTTTGAAAACTACTAAGCTTACCTTTATAAGCAATTTAATAAAAATAATAATTTGAATATTTTGTTTACATACTCCTGTATCTTTGTAACGGTTGAGAATAGAACCCATTATTGGATTTTTTGTTTATTTTGGATCCCCGAATACGTATCTAAAATATTGACATTTCTTCCTGTAGGTATCCTGTATATAAACACGGGAACGAAAAAAGACTGAAACATACATCGTTCTCTTCGTTTTAATGAGTGGAAGTGCACAATATATGTTTCATCACGATGTGTGTTAATTAATATAGGTAAAATAGATTCAGGAGAAATCCATATAAGAACCTCAATAATGTCCAAACTTAAAAATTAATGAATTTTGGACCACTGGTATCATTTAAGTGGCGTTGATGATAGGTATGTTCCAAGCATCCAGCAAACTGACACGAAACAGTTACCGTCATGCGCAGGTAGCTAGAACGTGTCCCAATTTCCCAAACCGATAGTTTCGTGTCCGTTTGATTGGAAAATACCTATTACAGTTCACTTGTATCAGTTAAGCGGTATTTGTAAGCATTCACTAAGCGTTAATATCTTGCTATTATTATTTTTGCTCAACCAATATCTAGCTCAAGTAACTATTATGCCAATGTCACTTTACTTCTGCGATGTTTTTTTTATAAAACAATTCGGGTATTGGAACAAAAAAACAGTGTTCGTGACAAAACTAATTTTAAATACGTACACGAAAATATTTCCTTACCGCTGGCATACTTTAAAACATGAGAAAAATTTATCACGACCATAAAAAACCCAATGTTGTGAGGAAAAAAGTTACAAATAAAGAAGAGGGTTTGGCTTTTATATACCTAAAAAATATACGGAAAAATGACTATCCTTGCAATTTTGAGAAATTGAAATTACGTCAGGGAAATTTTAAAAATCTGACATGAATAAATGATGAGTAAAAGTTATAGCCTTGACTTTTCCTTGTATTATAAATCTTTTATTATGCAACAAAAATGCATTTCAAAAACCTGTTTTTCAGGTACTGCGCAGTTGCGGTCGTATGGGGAGCGTAATTTCAGGACGGTTTTCTCGGAGCAGTAAGAAGATTCTTTGTCTACATATATATATTTATTTAAAAAAAATCGTTTGAGATACGCCCCTGGACCATTTTTTTTTAAATACTCAAAAAATGTTTATAGCTTGGAAAAAAGCATCCTGAAATAACGCTTCAAAAACGGGCGTCACTGCGCAATACTCCCCTAAATAATATAAAAATACACGTCGCTGAACAATAATTCAATGGTAAAATGGATATTTAAAAAGGAAAATAAATAAAAAAAAATAAATTACTGGTCAACTAAATTATTTATTTGGTAGTGACGTTGACAACAAAAGAAACGTATACTTATTAGATCTAATTTAATTATTTGGTAGTGATGTTGATCAACAAAGGAAACATAGTTTTTATGAGATTAACTAATATCAAAAATATTATATAAAAAAAATCATAAGCAAAACAAAAATAATTTTAAATAAATTATGATTCAAGGAAGAATTAATTAAATTAATTTACAGCCTTAAAATACTCCTTGCTTTGATCTGGATTCGGCTTCATTGTTTTTTGTCCAGGTTTCCATCCGGCTGGACAAACTTCGCCATGTTCATCAGTAAATTGGAATGCTTGAACAAGTCGAAGCACTTCATCAACTGACCTTCCAACTGGAAGATCATTGATTGTTATTTGGCGAAGATTTTGTTTTCCGTCAATAATGAAAAGACCACGGAATGGTATTCCGGTATTTTCATCTAGTACTCCATAATCAGAAGCAATTTTGGTTGATTTGTCGGCAAGTAATGGAATGTTCATTTCTCCCAAACCACCTTCTTTGCGTGGAGTATTTACCCACGCCAAGTGGCTGAAATGGCTGTCGCAAGAAGCTCCAATAATTTCACATCCAATGTTTCGGAACTCGTCTGCACGATCGGAGAAAGCAATTATTTCCGTTGGGCAGACAAACGTGCTGAAAATTTCACAAAAATATTAGCTACTCATTAAAAAAAAAGAAAAAGGATTTATGGGCACGTGCATTAAGTTTGGAAAATGCTATCTAGAAGAATTGAGGTATGTACCGCTAGAGTAAATAGTTTAAAAAGACATTCAGAACTGCAGGACTGAGTACTTAAGTACTTAAAACTCGTGATGCAACGAATATTCGCAATCGAATTTTCGAATACCTGCAATTGAATTTTCGAATACATATTCGCATATTTTTGACACCCGCAATCGCAAAATTCATGCGATTTTTTTAATGTGAAAATAATAAATAAAATATTTATTTCTTAGCCGTTTTATAAGAAAAGTTTTTTCTTGTCCCTTTTTTAAAAAAATAACTTAACCTTAACCTTGCAACTATATTATCTTTTATCAACCTTTACTTTAACATTAGATATTAAAGACTGACATAGTATTAATAATTAATCAACCTAGTACGAAAGTTCATATTTCAAAAAACGTCAATCTGAATCTGACACATTAACTCTTCTTTAAAAATAATCAAACCCAGATTCGAGCGTTCTTTTTTGTTCATTCAACCCTTAAGGGGGTAAACAGGCGTTTAGGATTTTTTGACTAAAGGACGAACCGTTGACGATAGAAGTTAAAATTTAGACATTATGTTCTTTGATCTTTCATTTATAAGTATTAACTATGGGAAAGAAGGGCGTAGATATTTTTTTAAAGGAAAAAAAATTAATATTTTTATTAATATCACACAAGAATACTCACGAAGGAAGGTGTCAAGTAAAATATTAATTCTCAAACTAGTTTTACAATTTTTTTTCAAGAAGTTCCTATATCCAAAACTTTATTTTTCCGTTAGGTATTCGTAATATTTTCAGTTTTGTTTTTTATAATTATAGTTCTGGTGGAGGGGGATAACTATCCTTTTCACCCCTAAGGATGGCAAGGTTATTGCTGAACAATTTTAGTTTTTTTTTCAGGTTTTTCAGAGGGAAAGAAAGAGAAGAGGTATTAAATGTGGATCTGTGTAGTAATTGCCTCTGTATATAAATTTAGTATAGAACCTTTTTCAGTGTATTAATAAAATGTGATTTAAGTGTAAGTACGTTTTATGATCTGTAGTACATTTTTAGCACATGTAAGTGAATGAAACAATACTTGAAATAACTGAATACAAAAATACTTACATAAGTATCAGCTTAGTGCCGTTAGCTTTATACTTCGAAACCCAGTTAAAGTGAATTAATTTTTGTGATTTTTTTGCATTAGGTTTCTAACTGTGAATATAACAGGGAAACAGAATATGCTTCACTTATTATTTTGAGGAAAACAATATTGAATCAAATTTTTGGAGAATATTATTCTCATTAATTTTGATAATATAGCTGTTTTCCTTCTTTTTTAAAGCGAATAAAACATATTTTATCAAATTGTACCCGCCATTTTTAATTTTCATTTTTGACCACAAATTCATGATCAGCGACCTCGAAAAGAATAATTATAATCCTATCTTCTTATATAATCCTTGATTTATAGAAATATTCGCATTTCAACATAATTTACTTTTTTAATATTTCTATTTTTCAATTATTATTTTTTTCGAAGTTCGAAACAGTGGCCATTTTTAAATGGTAAACTTTTTTTATATTTACTATATCGGAAACTCAAAGCTTAAAGTCACGAAAATCAGTTTACTATTATCTGGGTTCTAGTATTTCTTATTTTTCTTGTCTAATTGCACTCCACTAAGTGGTACTTTTTGAAAACATTACTATTAAAGGTTTAATTATATTTTGTGGCAAAATTTATTTAAGCCTTAAATAGTAACATAAAATTTTTGCCAGTACTTACAACGTCATAGAAGGCAATGTGAGGGTTCTGTAAAAAATTCCGTAATTTTCTATTGTTAATTGTACAGAAATTAATAAAAAAGCCGTTTTGTAGGCTATGAATCATTAATAATTCTGCATAGTAGATAAAGTCTTTTAGAATTCGTCACATTTTATCTAATATACAGTTTTTTTAAATATAAAGAAAGTAGTGTTTTATATATGCAGCCATAAAAAAGTCTTTAAATAATCGCGTTAACATTAAACCGACATTGAACTTAAGTTATAAAAATGTTTGTATTCATTACAAATTTAAAAAAAATGTAGTAACACGCAAAATAAGGTTATCGTAACAAATGAACACTTCTTTGTTAAAAAAAATATCAATGGCATGATTCGCGTTTTAGAGGTTACACAACTTTTCATGAGTAATAAAAAAGAGCGACAACTTACAAATCCAGCGGATAGAAAAACAGCACAAGGTATTTCCCTTTGTAATCTTGAAGGCTGATATCCTTAAACTGGCCTTTAATAACGGCAGTTCCCTTGAATTCCGGTGCCGGCTTCTGAATTGCAGGTACAGGCATTGTGCTGTAAAAAACATAAATAATTTATAACGTTTTCATTCAGAAAAAGCCAAATTATGTTAATTATTTATTGGTAAACAATTCAATATTTACAACTTACCGTTATTAATATTCAAAAACACAAACGATAACTACGACGTACAAAGTGCAAATTGCAAATGATGGCCGATGCCGGTAGAAATACAAAAGCAACAGACAGAGCGTCTCCTTGCGTCTCCACACTCTTTGTGTTCTGTGAGTGTGCCCTGTGGAAGTGGTGAGACCGTAAGATTAAAAAAAGAGTAGGTACAGAACGAAAAGGTACGGATGGCTGACGCAATTGGTTAGTTTTTCAAGGGCAAACTGCACGTTCTTTTTTATAGCGTTAGATTTCCGTGCATGAGCGGGAAATATAAGTATATAATACAATATATATATACCTAGTTCCGATTTAACTATATTATGTGCACTGAGAATATCTCTATCTTTTATTATCATTCTGTGTTAAACACGATCAGAAATCCACGGAATGGGTAGTGTTAATTATATGAAAAGGCTATTAAATAATCCATGGAAAGTTCTAGATTTAAATTATAAATACATTATTAACATTGTTTACTGTTTCCACAAATTTAAAAAAATATATCAATAACCGTATGAATATTTTATATATCTTTATAATTTGATAATGACTTGGCATTTTTTTGTGAAAATACATAATATTAAAAATTATTCTGTTCGCCTGATGGAACTAACATGAACCTGATTTTTAAATACATTTCCCTCAGCAGGGTTGGCCAACTTGATTAAACCAGATTGTTCTAGCGATCTAATTTTACAATTTTAAATTTTTGCCTCCTAAATTTTTTACTCACAATACAGAGCCATCGTTGTAAAAAGAACCTGTGGATTTTGAGGTAAATAATACAATATTTCAAAGGTTTAGATCAAGGATGCACAGACTTATTGGGACCAGGGGTCATTCGGACAGATTTTGAACTAAAGGCGGGACGCCTTTAGTTCAAAGTCTGCAAATAAAAACAACGGAATAAAAGTTTATTTATTTATTATAATTTTTAAGCATGGTATTGCATCGCGCTAACAATTGTTTTCATATTTGGCTCCAAATTACTTGTCGCTTCTAAATTTTCGCTTCCTACGTGGTTTCGATTTTTCATTTGATTTATTTTCATAATCGAAAAGTTTGTTCACAAGCGTCCCTGGTTTAGATTATTTAGCTTTGAAGTTTAAACAGACTGCGATCGACGTGTTGAGAATTGGGCTATGGTTTTTGGACCTGATTTTGAGGAGAAATAAAAACAGCATTTGATAAATGTATTAGATAATTATTTTTGGTTTTATCATTAGTAATTACACATGATAATACTTCAAAGTATTACAACGAAGTATACAAAATACACAATATAAAAAATAACTTTAAAGTTTAATCATATGATTAAATTTGCAATTGATTTATTGGACTTTGTAGTCGTAAAAATGTTATCAAAAGCTTACTACAAAAATGGCACTGTTATTTTTAAAAATTACTTAGTTATAATTAATATTAACACGATATAAAGATAATGAAATAACCGTTAAAAATTTCATTTATTTAGCAGATAATGTCTTAGATATAAAAACTGTCAGTCAATAATTTCTTTTTACTTTAGCTAGAATCATTTATCATGAAATACAAAAAATTTCCTATGGTTGACAACATTCATTACTAAATAGGTGTTACACTTACTTTTTTAATTATTCAACAGTCTAAAATCGTTTGTAATAATATGAAACTTTATTGTGACATCACTTGATTCAAGTTAAATTACGCCCTTTCAATACAAATGTATGAATTTCCAAGTTAATTAATTAATTATTTAATTTATATCGAATTATTTATTAATATATGGGTGGGTATTCTATAAAATGAATACAATCAATATTATAATTATAAATGACAAATATATAATCATTATATTATGCTACATTAATAATGGTAGTAAGAGACTTAATATTTCATCAATCACACAAAACACAATGCAAAAGACTTGACCAATATTGCACGAAGTACTGTAATGCTATCAAAAAGACATTCTAAAGGTGGCTACACACGCTCCGGCCTGTCGGTTAGTTAAGATTATTCAGGCGCCTGGTGAAAAATAAAAATATATCGTCCATCCAGCAGACTTGACGAAGTCGCAGGTGAATCTGAACAATCGATTTCCAGGTCACTCATCACAGTTTTTTCCTTCTACCAAAGGCCCTATTAATAATAGAAGTTGCAGATGTGTATCTTCATCCATTCGTAAATAATTGTGTCAATCTTTCGGAGTCAATTTTAATTCATTCAGCAAATTCAAATGAGGATATGCGTCCATTTTTTTAGCCAATTTTTACACCATATTTTTATGTTTCTTTTACCTAACGCGACTAATACTATAAAACTAAAAAGTGCTAGTGCGTCATCAGTAGAGGCCATGGCTGAAACTGAAGAGTTTCCTCAGATTCACCCGAACGTATGGAGGGTCAGCAGTTTAAACTGATGGGCCTGCCGGACCGTGTGCAGAATCACCTAACTTAACATGTATGTCGAATAGTAAAGGTATTATAAAAAAACAGAAATGCAACAAATATAAACGCTAATAAATAAAATGCTATACTGTGTCATGGTTCCAAATTTTTGTTACCCAATTAAGAACACCAAATGAATTGCGTTTTTCTTTTTTTCATAAAAACTTTATATTAATGTTTTTTAATTATTTTCCTTAAAAATATTCAATATTAGACATTTACTTAATATTAACAAAATGTTACTTCAAAAGTAAAAATAATAAGAAAAATATATATTATATATAAGTAAGTCCAAACTATATTATTTTTAGGCTAATTAAGCAAAATTATTTTACATACACAATTATTAATTTTGACAATAAATATTAAATTGACACGACAAAAATGTTAGAAAATTACATTTTTCTTTATTAGCCTCGGTTTAAATTGTATTTACACCTTTAGTTCTTGATAAACAAAATTTAGAAATTATTTAAAACTCTGATAGTTAACATTAAGTATATTAAAATTGGCAGCATTTCATGCTTTCGGTAAAAATTTTCATGCTACAAAAATAAAGTACCTGGAATTATCACAATACCCAACAAAAACGTTGATTTGATTTTTAAACTGAATGTTTTACTTAAATCTAAATTAAATTAAGTCTGTATAATTATCATCATTATAAAATTTACAAAATAAAACTGTATAAATCATACAAAAAAAGAAGAAGCAATATAGAATGCCAATTGGAATGATAAATGTTATTCAAAATGCAGAATTTCTGAGCAAACATGGTTCAGTATTATTGACTAATTAATTATTATTATAGGAAAGATCCGTCACTGGAATTTTATGCATGTTTATTATTTGTTTGTACACTATCCATGTTTGGAATGTAGTCCATCGCCATAAGACAAGCAAACACCGTCATCACCATCTTTTGTTTCACTTCTGTTATATCTTCTGGTAGGGCATACACCCTTGCACCGGTTTTACGTGCCATTGATATGGCATATTTCGCATTTGCCAATTTATCCTAAAACAAACATCAGTTAAAACTGAGTATGATAGCTATTTTTATGCAATCGTTTATCTTTCAATGCCAATATTTCTCGCAAAAAAAAACTCTGTACAGAGCTACCTGGTAGTGTAAAATAGTCTGAAAACAAATTCGTGTAATTTTTGTTCATAATTTTAGAATGAATTATATTTTTAATATTTAACCAATATTTAATGTTAAGAAATAGTATAAGAGAAGTTTAACGGCAGCTAGCAGGCCAAAAAACTCGCGTATGCTATGTGTGGCAGACTTTCTTACATTCAGGCGCTGTTTTGTTTTCTGAAGCAGCACTTCAGATACCGTGCTTTGGGCGAGGTTTACAAATTTCCCTGTTGCTTGATTATAAATAACTTATTTGGAGTTGTCAAAAACGTCTGACAACCAAACGAAAAATTAATGTTTATTACCTCTTCTGTGTCGCCATCTTTGACGAGTTCGTAATTAATTGCGCCAGGCTTAATTGCGTCAATCAAATCTATTACAACCCTTGCGTCTGAAATACTCGAATCCTGAAAACCTCTAAGTGTACTGGTTTTGTTAGCTGACGATAACTTTTGATTCACCCACTGAACGATTTCCTTTTCTACAATTGGACTTCCAGTATTAGCTAACTGTGTCAAAATAGATAAAGTGTATGCCCTCATAAGTTGCCAAATAAGTGCAAGTGTTAATGTCGCATTCCCATCATTTAGATCTTGACCAGCGATTCCAACTAGAGAAAATTTAATTTGTTTCCCTAATTCGACAGCGTAGTTGCAATTTTCGAGTTTTTCCATAAATTTACGGAGTTTCGAAAACTTGCGATGCACTTTATTCCAATTTACAATTCCGGGTTTTATAATATCATATAATTGGAAAATAACTAATCCGTCAGCTAAATCAGAATATAACCAGTTCACATGGGGACTTACGCCCATAGAGTTCATCCAGTTTCGATATGCTAAAAAATTAATATTTTTTTATAAATTAGGAAGCAAGAAACAAAAAAATGAGAAGAAAAAAGTGAGAAAAAAACTAACTTTTCTCTTCGCGCGTTTCTTCTACTGCGTCAAAGCCTTCAATAGCTCCTTCAGGTTGTTCGAGTCCAGGATGATTATTAAACAAATTGGCAACAAAAGCCAAATTTAATTTATATACACCATTTACAACGTCTTGAGGAGTAACGAAACTTCGACATTTTAGCTTAGCTGCTTGTTGCAACATTATTTCTGCTCGACTTGTCAAATCTCTTTCCTGAAGACGCATCAAAAATTAATTATCACTAACTTAAAAAATAATAAATCGATTACAACTTTAGATGTCATTTTCGAACATTGTAAAGAAATTCGAATTTGATAACTAAAATTAAAATATTTCATTTAAAATTTAGATTTTGTTTACGCACCATAAGAGCTTCCATACTGACTTCACTTTCAGCAGGTGCAATTTGTTTTAACAAATGAGTGTAAATTTCAGAATCTGTTATATCTGATTGGAAATTGGTACATCTTCTAGCAACACCTGCTCTTTCTAAATGATAGTTAACCCAACGCAACAGAATAGCTTCAGGTGACAATTTCATCAAATCATCAATACGTTCTTGGTCATACAGCAACGCAGTTAAACCTGGACAATTTTCAAGCGTAATTTGGTTAAATAAACCAATTCTAATAATTTGCCATAATAAACCAAGAACAAGATGTGGTTTTCCTTTAGCTAAATCGTGTGCGTCTATATTAACTATGTTACAACCAATTGCCTGCGATGATATCAACGCCAATGTTAAATTTTCGTGTTTTGTGTACAACGTTAAATTCTTTTTATTAATAGCTCTTTCGTCTATCGTATCTGGGCAGGAATGATTTATAATTTTACTAAAAAAAAGAAGAAAATGTTACGCACATTCCACCTTGAAAGAATTTACCAAGAAGAGCAAATGTTACAGCAATGCAATCAGCACCATCTTTGAAGTTTGGGTGGTTCTGGACCAATTATATAATCTCCCCATGAATATAATTTTTTTTACCATTTTAGTTAACCAGTTTTAATTAACAACTTATTTTTTGTTTTTCCAATTATAATTAATAAATAATAAATATAAATTATGAAAAAATTAAACTATTGAAATTTTTAATCTATTTTTGAGTAAAAAAATGTAGATTTTATTTAATAAACAATATCTAAAAACTAATTTTGCATTCTATTTATTTTAAATCATAAAAAAATAATTCTAAACTTGAGTTATTTGCGCTGGGCTGGGACCCCTGGGTCTAGGCCCGCCCTTGAAGACGGTACTAAATGTAGTCCGTTATCAACCGCCGTGTGACGTATTCACTTTTCTGTAGCCCAAAAAGTTTTTCACACGTGACTTCTTATGGTTTGCAAGAAAAAAACTGTATTTTTACGACATCACCACCAATTCACTTGTAATTATTATTAACCCCGACGTTTCTCAGGAAAGTACCCCTTCAGCAGTTGGTAAATAATTACTGTATTAAATTTCTCGATAAAATTACATACCACAACATAATTCCGTCTTTTAGTTTTTCGTACAATGATTTTCCTTCAGCATCGATAGGTAATAAATGTTTAAGATCAGGATCTGACGAAAGATTTGAATTAATCCAATCTGAAAAAGCTAGCTGTTCCTCAAGTCGTACAGAATGTGTAGTTCCTTCACTAGACGCATCTGACATTCCACCCAGTGTTTCTAGGTTTTCTTTTTTTGAAACAACTTGTTTAAATGTACTACCAACTTCATTTGCTTTTAGCTGTGTACAGAGGGATTCAAATTCATCAAATGACAATTTTCCGGAATGTTGCGTTGATCGTTTTCGATCAAATTCTTCGATCATCTGACGGACTTGCCATCCTGGAAGTTTAAATCCACAAACATCCAGTGCTGCTTTAAGTTCTGAAAGATCAATATATCCATCTCCATTTGTATCGATCTGGAAAAAAATTGATATATGTATATTAATAAAAAAATCGGTCAATTGCAAGCTATACATGCTTAATTAGTGTTTCCTATAGGGGACACACAGTTTTTAAGCTTTCTTTCCCGAAAAATGCTTAAAAAACGAACAAAAAATACACACCAAATATATTTATTGTTTTTTTTTTCATTTCTCAATTCCTCTCCCTTACGAAAAAACCCCCAAAATAAAAATTCAACTTTTTATACTTCACGTCTGTGATTTCCAGCATACTCTATCTTTGTACCAAATTTAAAATTTTTTACTTCATATAGTTTGAGAGAAAATCGCATGTGACAGACGGACGGACGGACACCGAGGTGATTCCATAAGTGTTTCGTTTGTACGAAACACTAAAAAGTAAAATTATCTTTTTATTATGTAAATCTAACTCTGATAAGAAAATCACATGACCAAAAAAGGCAACAATGAATTATTCTACAACAAATTAGATAATTTCAATTAGACGCTAATGATCCCAGTTGCCGAGCGTCTATAATACCCAATCTATCTAGATGATTACAAGAATTATTATAATATAGGTAGTTGGTACTCTACTCCAATTGAATTTAATAATCTGACAGCATCACATTTTTAAATCTTTAGAACTGATTAATGAATGGAATAATCTGATCTTTAATTAATCCATAATTTTCACTATTGTGAAAGTTCAATATCTAGAGTTACCTAAAATAAAATTAGTTCCCGCATGATGTGAAAAACAGTTACAAATACGCTTTAAATATTAGAAAGATTTATTGGATGTGTTATTGTTGAGGAATGAAAATTTGTTCCGCCGCGAATATGGAAAGATTCGGGTTCGTGTTGATGTGGCAATGGGTATTTCATAACAATTGTAGCATACTACATAGTTACATAATACTGTTATTAATTAATTAATAAATCTTACGAACTATACCGTATGAACATTACTAATAAATTAAAAAGTGTTTTTTCTCAATATATTTACATCTTTATATCTGGATTCCCTTTTGAAATCTTCAATAAACTCGTCCATAATAGAGGACTGCTTTATGTCTTTAATATCCATTTTGATTTCTTAGCACAGTTTTAACAAACTCACTTGGCAATATTTTTAAAATACTGGCACGTCTCGAGCAAATCGATCTTACTAAATTCAACTGATAACGAGATAAAATTATTTAAAAAAAATTATCTACATTTTATATAGGTAGGTAGGTACCTTATCTTTCAAAAATAATCCTAATCTTGTGATTTTATTGTACAACATTATAAAAAATGCATTTTATGGATTTAGTGAGACAATGAAAAAGTTTATGCGTTTTGAAAATTATTTTGTTCTAGTTAAAATATTAAATAAACGCCAAAATAAATGTTGGGGAAAAATGTTATTAAAAATAAATCTTTTTTATATTTCTGAAAAAAAATGAAACATAGGTAATACTAATCTTTTTACACAGAATTAAACAGAATTATCTAATAGATAACATTGTCTAATCGGGTAAAAATTTATTAAAACATAATTATTAGATATAAAACGCGATAACTCTATTATCATGAACGTGCTTTTCTCTGAATTTCTTACTGTTTGCTTTATTGGTTTTTTATGTTTACATTTAATTACTTTTCAACTTTGTCAGATTTTGGTTTTTTAATTTTAATTATTCTGATGCTGTTTAAGGCGATACAAAGTATGCAAACTCTTAACAACAGATGTCGTTACACATTTTTAAGTTTACATAATATACCTAGTGTTATAACAAAATTTAAGGAGTGAGTCATCGTGTCGATGTAAATAAGTCCATAGGTATACTTATATTCTCTACTGAGCATAGGAATAAAATCGCAATCGAACCATTAGAGTGCAAACATATACTTCTGAGTTTTTTTAAGACGTAAGCACTGGCGTATCCAGGAGAGCAAAACAAGCACGGATGACCCCGCTTAAGAAATTTCTAATTTGCCCCCTCCCGGGCCAAAAGCTGGGTACGCCCATGTTAACGTCATAGAAAAAGATAAAGTTTTTGAAACAGAGATACTTTATTCCATATACTTTTATTCTATACTGAGCATAGGAATAAAATCGCAATCGAATCATTAAGGTGCAAACATATACGACTGTGTTTTTAAGCCGTAAGCACTGGCGTATCCAGGAGGGCAAAACAAGCACGGAGGACCCGGCTTAAGAAATTTCTAATTTGCCCTCTCCTGGGCCAATAGCTGGGTACGCCCATGTTAACGTCATAGAAAAAGGAAAAGTTTTTGAAAAAAAGATACTTTATTCAGATTGAATGCAAATACATCAACCAATCCTATCATCGGAGAAATTAAGGAATTACATCGAAGAAAGAGACGCCGATATATTTTCGATACGCCTTCACTCACCGCACATTGAGTAGATAGACAATGATTCATATAGTAAATTATTAAATATATGGACTTTATATAGATCTGGATACAATCACGTGTTCTTTTCGATGTTCTTCTGTATAGGGAAATTGTTTTCAATAAAAAAATATTAATTTAGAATACCTTATACATAATAATACTAGTTGCAAAACAGGCAAGAAATTGTTACAAGGTGATCTAAGCGTGGCAAATGCATCTGAGATATATAGCTGATGAAGGTGTAATTTTATACCATATTCTAAGTCTTTACAAAGCAAATGGTAATGAACTTTGAAACAATGAAATGAAAACTGATAGAACTGAGATAACTAGAGGTCTCAGTCTGTATTTCACACTTCCGCTGTATAATATACAGAATGTCCAATGAACCACATACATGGCCTATTATACAGGGTGTCCCAATAAGAATGGGACATAGAACAACCGCGAAATATGCTTAGATAAAATGTTACTCGCTCTACCAGTGGCGTACGGCAGGAGTAAGTAATGCTTGTACCCCTTCTAAATGTTACGCCGCTGTCTAAATTTTAATTTTGACTATAATTTTAATTTTTTTGATATTTTCTAAGTCAATAATGTACACTTGTTAGTTTGTTGTGAAGTCATTGGTTTTCGAGATATTCGCAGTTTTTTAAGACAAAATTGTAAAAATGAATATTATTAATAATAATACAAATAAAAAGTACATGTCTATCTATCTATAACTGCGAATATCTCGAAAACCAATGACTTTACAACAAACTAACAAGTGTACATTATTGACTTAGAAAATATCAAAAAAAATAAAATTATAGTCAAAATTAAAATTTAGACAGCGGCGTAACATTTAGAAGGGGTACAAGCATTACTTACTCCTGCCGTACGCCACTGGTAGAGGGTACTGAACTAATTTTTTTATTGTTAGGTGCATTTTATGATATTTAACAAGTGTGCCGATTTGAGTAAAATTATACGGTGTATTAAAAAAATTATGGACATTAATAATTTTTCAGTTTTCAACTTCAACACCCCGTATTTCGGAAACGAGTAACATTTTATCTAAGCATATTTCGCTTAATCGTTTTATTTTGAATTGGAGAATCTGCGGTTGTTCTATGTCCCATTCTTAATGGGACATCCTGTATATATTTTACTTTTCCAAAACCATATGTAGGAATGATACTAATTCCTACATTTATGATTTTGGAATGGTTAAATACATAATATAATAGGTCATGTATGTGGTTCATCGGACATTCTGTATATTACATTTTTTCATTTTAAGGTCCCTCGAATCTAAAAAACCAATTTTTTGAAAAGTCTATGCGTCTGTTAAATCTGTGAACACGATACAGGTCAAACGGATGAGCGGATTGAAATCGAATTTTGAGAGGACGTTTGATATGTTCATATGAAGAGCCCTATTGTTTTTGGGGAAAATCGGCGCATTCGTTAATACGTTATTTTAATATAAGAATGGTATAATTTTCATAACGGTTTATTCTATTTATATTTACATGAAAGTTTAGTAGGGATTTTTTTTCAAAACTCCACAGTTTTGGAAATATTTTGAAAAAAATAAAAAATCAGCTGTCTTTTGTTCTGTCGATCTGTCTAAAAGAAATTAGGTAGCTGACAAGTATGCTTATTACGTAGGTATTATGCCCATCATATTTAATACTAGCCGATACCCGCGTCACTGCGTACGTTAAGAGAAATTTAATTTTCTTTATTATATGGTAAATGTCAATATTTTTGACGTTGGAATGATCCCGTCGCCCAATTGGCTGGACTTTTATCATAGATCGAGCAAAAGCTGCCAAGCATGATGAATGTCGAAAATCATTTGCGGGACCTGAGGATAGTCGAGCGGGTTGTTATTTATATCGTTTTTTCATGCCTTCGCTATTACAAGCCCCCAGCTCTCAGATTCTAATCGGGGAACTAGTAAAAGTGTCATTAAGAAATAATAAAATATTAATTTGTACTGAATCCAAATAACCCTGGCTGTTGGTGGCCTTTCAAAAAATGCCAAAATTGAGCGTTGCCCCTATTGATCCGGCATGAAAATTTTTTTTTGGATTTCACACTTGTTTTTTCAAGAGATACAGAACATGATTTCAAAAATACAATAATAATGTAATATTTCAAGTACATTAATTGTTTGCGCTTATTATCAAAACTGATTATATTATACACTTATTGTTTTATTAAAAGCTTATTGATATCGTAGATAATTATTATTGATAAGCGACAGTTAATTAACAGTAGTTTTTTGATTAAAAAAGTAACTGGAAAAATGCTCAAATGAAACAAACGTCTCAATTATACGTCAACCAAACATAATTATCAGAAAAAGATTTTGTTTATTTATTACCTAGGGAATAAATATTGTTGTGAACATTTTTGGAGCTAAATTCAACCGTTTCTGAGAAAATTCCCTAAAAACATTGGAATAAGCGTTGGCCTAATAAGTTCCTTCAGAGTTCAGTTTTATGTTACACTAGCTGCATGGGTTAAAACTTGTTTGCGCGGAACCCTAATTCTTTTTCTAAAATGAAAGTAGCCTAAAAATGACTTCTTATAACATCAAAATCTTAAATCTCCGAATGTTTTTCACAGGTTGCTTTGAAATTTTGACACAACGTTGCATTCGAAAACGCGCGTGTTTTTTATATATAGATGTCACACCTGTAACAAGTGAAAAAATATTTTACGGCAACGAGAGCGCCATCTGTTGAAAACCAGTGTATTTTGGTAACTCCTACATTCATTGAGTGTCTATAATCTGCGTTATTTCAATATAAAGTTCTATGTTTAATCAGATTTCAATTGTTTACGACTTACAGATAGTACCAAGTTGCCTTAAGGCAGTCAATAACTTCTTTTTTTGTCGAGTAAAATAGACTAAAAATTACTTCCATTCGTTAAGATCGGAAGGACGCCGACGTAGTTGCATTAAATCGGTTGAGTAGTTTTTATTTTTTAATTGAGTCTTTGAAAAGTATTCAAATCTTTGAATAACGTCTGAATAGAACCTTGTACAAAATTACGGTATTTTCTCAAAAAACCTTTTAGTAACACGTAACGACATATTTTGTTCTATCAGGAGTCAGTTTTGTTTGTTTGCTTCTGAACTAATAGTTCACAAACAATACTGTTTAGTACCAAATAGCGACATCTGTTAGAACTTGCAAATTGCTCAAAGCTATTAGTTCAGACGCCGGGCCACAAACGAAATATATTTTGCAGAATTGCATCTATCGCATCCGGGTGAAACGGGACGGACCGCTATAATATTATAGAGGTAAAGTTTGTAAGTTTTGATGTAGGAGGCAATCTCAGAAACTACTCATCCGATTTCCAATTTTTTTTTCACTAATATTTAGAATGGACCTTCAGGATGAATACGGACTATACATTATTGCGTTTAAATAAAAGCGCTTTTTGTGGAGACCAATTTTGCAACGCAAGTCGACGAAAAATGGCGACAATCTATACAAATTCGGGTGAAGCCGAACCGGACCGCTAGTTGAATTATAATTTTATAATTCTTGTCAATATAAGCCTCTAAAGAGAAACATTATTAAATTTTGATATCGGCGCCAAATATTAAAACTGTTTACATTATACTTTTAATTTAAATATTTTTGCCCTTTTAATGACTTTTTTTTAAAGCGATTGTATTTTTGTTATAAATTATTAAATAAATTGTTAAAAAATTAAAAATATGTCAGAAGATTATACAACGTACAAAAATTGCCCGCTTAATCTGTTTCACTATGTATACTAGTAAGTGTAGATTGAACTTTATAACCAACACCTTTCTCACGAAGAATTTGTGTCTGTAAGATGTGTGTAATAAAAACTCACATTTGTGAGAAAGAGTTCACGCATTTTAATTGGACTTCATTGTAATAAGTTTTCACAGGTTAAAAATACGGCTTCTTTTGTTATACATTCATAAATATACATTGAATCATTCATAAGAACTTATTGCAAATAAAATGAATCATTATATTAATTAACAATTTATTTGAGGATGTTCGAGCAAAATAAAGAAACCAAGACTGTACAAAATTGAAACTAATAACTAAAGAGAAGAAAACCAGTCGTAAAACCTCAATATTGTCACTATTGTTTTCTTTTTTTTAGTTATTAGTTCCGTATTTGTGCAGTCGGGATTCTTGTTTTTTTAAATAATCTAAATATATAAAAGGAAACCGTGACTGATTGACTGACTGATCTATCAACGCAGAGCTCAAACCACTGGACGGATTAGGCTGAAATTTGGCACACAGATAGTTATAATGGTGTAGGCATCTGCTAAGAACGTATTTTTGAAAATTCAACCCTTAAAATAATTAATTAATTTCATTTATTCGTTCAAATTCAGATATGGCGAAATCTAGAGAAATTTGTGAGATAAAAAAAAAACACTTGCTTTTAAAACCCGACGTCTATTAATAATCGTCTTTTCTGTATGTTCTTGGTTTTGAAAACTGGCCAAATTTTTTCTTTTTGTTATTTGGTCGATAATTAATATTGATATCGGTCGATCGACCCTAAAGATGATTAATTGATTCCTGACATTTAACAAGTAACAGTTATTGATTTTAACTAATAATTGTCAGCGATTTTTAAACAGTATTTGTTTTCTATAATCTGTTAGTGCAATTTCAATAATATTTCCCCCTAATATAAGTAGGAAGAAGTCAATAATAATGCTTGAATTAGATGAACAAATTTGTAGCGAGCTATTATTGAATGGTCACTGACCAGTTACTATTGACAGCAATTGTCGAAGTGATTAGCATAATATGAGTTATTATTTGTGATGCCTCACCACTACGTATCGTAAGTATGAATCCATATTGCAATGTTAATAGATTCTAATCGTTCACCGGCAATAGTTAAAAATAGGCTTTAAGGGCTGTGAAAAGTTGAATTGTTTATACTTCCACGTTTCGTTAGGAAATGAAATAACCCAAATGGAAAGAAAAAAAAAACATCAGGAAGATCTGATAACTAAACTTCCTGCACTACTTTCAACCAATTATTCCACAATTGAAATAATTTTAGATTTTTGTTAGTAGGTATAAGTTCTGTAATAAATAAATAGTATTTTTTTAATATCAAAATTCGATAGTATACACATCGTAAGATCCCTACTAAGTGAAAGGTTGTTTAAACAGCTGAACGGATATCACAGAAATATTGAAATCTGTTCTGGATTAGTTATAGGTTATGTGTCATTACGCTGCCTGATCAAGTTTCGCCCGGAATCGATTTTACTTTAAAAAGTCGGTATAAAACATATAGTTTTATTCTATACTGAGCATAGGAATAAAATCGAAATCGAACCATTAGGGTGCAAACATATACTTCTGTTTTTTTTTACGCCGTAAGCACTGGCGTATCCAGTAAAACAAGCACGGGGGACCCGGATTAAGACATTTCTCATTTGCTCCCTCCTGGGCCAAAAGCTGGGTACGCCCATGTTAACGTCATAGAAAAAGACAAAGTTTTTGAAACAGAGATACACAGATTGAATGCAAGTACATCAACCAATCGTATAATCGGAGAAATCAGCACATTGAGTAGATAGGCAATGATTCATATAGTTAATTAATAGATATATGGTTATGTGTCATTACTCTGCCTGATCAAGTTTCGTCCGGCTGTAGTCGATTTCAATTTAAAAAGCCGGTATAAAACAATATTAGAACTATTGTTTTATGTTTGTTACACATATTTAGATACAAAAAAAAAATTCTATTCACATTTCGACACTGGCATTTGGGTCGAGCAGTAACTATTTATTGAATACAGACTCAGTAAATACATTTCTGTATTATCACTCTCTTAAAATAATTTGAGAATAATTAAATTATATATTTAAACAAATAAAATTTTCTACAAATTTTTCCGACTTAGTTTTATTAATAATCAATTGACGTTTCAGTCCGGATTTAGACCTTAGTTACAGTTACTTTGGATTTTGTGACGGATTTGTATGTGTTCGCTTCACATGATGCGTGTCTTTGAAACGGGATTAGTAGATGATTTTGTTCGAATATCAACAAAAATGGATTATAACGCGATTATATAGCTGAAGTAGATCATCAAAGACAATAATCTACATAATATGTAGATTATTGTTTTTGAGAAATTTCACGACAAAGAAAATAATATTTTCTTTGTCGTGAAATTTCTCCAAAAAGTTGTGTTGATCGATTTCGCTTCTATGAACAGTTTTCAAATGATGATGATAAAATCGTTGCTACGCCTATGAGGGCCCCATCCGATGAATTTGCCACGGGCCTCAGGTTGTATAATTACGCCACTGCACCTGATCTTTTTTAATGCTAAATTCATCTATGGACTTCGCCCGATCATTGACGGTATGCACTATGCACACTGTGCAGCTAGTTTTGAATAGATATACATTTATCTAGAAATTCGTGAAATTATAACCCGCTTGGTTTTTACGTTAGAAACATGCAACACCCAACGCTAGATATTAAATACATGGTCATTATTTACATACATAAAATAAAAAGATGATTCATACAAACATGCGAAGAAAACCGGAAAAGCATTTGAGTAAATTCTGGAACTATCCTATATCCAAAACGTTGTTTCCTACAACCAACATATTAGGTCTAGTATCTTTTCACATTTCTGCATTTTCAAGTTTTTAACCACAACAGAATGAAAGTCGATTAGTAATAATTTATATATTTAAAATATAGTTTACGTCATTAAAAAATACTGTTTGATAAAAATACGCTTGATATCTAATCAATTACCGAATATTTAAGGCACTTGTATATTATTGAGAATTTTAATTAAATTTCCTTAAAAGTGTATTTTCAGATCCTATATGGCTTATTATTTACAAACTTCTAGTTCTTACGTTTTGACATTAGTTTTATCAATTTAATAATTAATGAAGAAAATTAAACATCTGAAAATACTAATTGGCACAAGTCTTGGAAGTTAGTGGTCTTCGTAACAAGTTCTTTTTTAATGTGTAGCTCTAGTTTCTTAATGACCTGAATTTCAGTGTTTGCAAGTCAAGAAGTTCACAAAACATGCACTTTTATAAACTTCTTTCATTCAAGCTAATTTAAAAGTAGAATTAAGATAAAAAATACTTTGGGTTCTGAATTTTTCCATGATACTTCAGTGTCAAAAGTATAGTTTGAACTAAATTAAAGGCCGCTGCATACGATGCTGGGTTTTGTCGCTGGGATTAGCGCTGGCTGCGAAGATGGAAATGACATGCGTGGTTACGAGCTGGACTTCAAAATTAGAACCGAGGTTATTTTCATGCTTGATTAGAGCACGAACCAATCAGAAAGCAGTATCCTGTCACGTGGGCGATATGGGCAAACGCCTAGAAACATGGCGTCATAGTGTGTGTTTAATAAACGTCCACTTTTGATAACATTCGAACTGTCACTACGCGCGCGTCAAACCCATGTACATAAAAGTCATCGCGAAATCCAGCGCTACAGCACGCTTGAAACCTAGCATGCAATCTAACCGCAAAAATAGCCTCGTGTGCAGCGACCTTTAGTTTGAAAAGGGGTGTGGTCGAATGTTTATTCAACAATGTTGCTTAGGCCGGGCCTGACGTTACGAATATGACGGTGTTGGATGACTAATTTGCCAGCGTAGTAACATACATTCATAGTTCATGTAGTATTATCACCTTTTTGGTATTACACATTGTATTTAGCATATTTGCGGCAGCTGTACAGTGAGATCATAGAAAAAATATTTTATTTAAATCTCATCAGATGAATAACAAATGAATATTCGATTAAAAATGTTATCACGATACTCACGAATTAAAACAATAATTTATCTTTCTTTTATGGCATTAGTGCATAAAAACAATAAAGAGTATGACTCATTTTCTAATATTTGACGTTTTAAGACGGAGAAAAAAAGATAGATGGATGTTCGACAGTTGAGGTCTGAAATCATCAGCGTCTATATTTTAAAGACGGGTCGATCCAAATTATTTTTCAATGAAGAATTAGGCCTAGTTTATATGAGAGGCGTTCAACGCGCGTTAGCGTTGGTGGCGCGTTGAACGCGCGTTATCATATAAACAGTTCTATACAATTGTATAGAAACTGTAAACGCGCGTTGGGCCAACGCGTGTTGAACGCCTCTCATATAAACTAGGCCTTATAGAAACTGATACTTTTTACGTAATTTCAAACGTTTCTAGAGTTGAATGGGATATATTTTCCAAAATATTTATCATCATGTTTTAATGTCTAGTCATTTTTTTATCGGACTGATTTTTTAAACTACAAAAAAATCATAAATGCAGTTCAGGAAACGGATATGCCTCAACTAAGATAAACACATTTTTTTTATAAAAATAGCAGGCTTTTCTAACGGTATCATTTCTATGACGGGTGTAGTAGTCACATACATTTAAAATTTTAATACTAAAGTTCGATTTGTCATTAGTCATTAGGTATTTTAAAATAAGTATATTTTACTTGATTGAATGTAGCACGATTAAATGATAGTGAAAAATGACTCAGCCAAAATACCCTGTTTCCAAGTCTGATCGAAATACAATACGGCCAAAACAGTTTCCGGGAAACGACAATCCGTTATCTCTAATCGGTCGCAATTTTTCTAAAATTTGGTTTTGTCTGGCATTTCTAAGTTGACACAAAAACGACTGATGCGATTTGAATGTAGTTTTCAATCGACTTCAAAAAATAGGTTATAAATTGGACACGTATCTGTAAATATTTCAACAATAACTTGTCGATACGTTAATTGATTTAAAAATTTTCAACGCCATTGTGTTTAGCAAGGTGACGCAGTGGTTTTTATAATTTTTACTTAAATCAGTTCAGTAGTTTTAAAAACAGATTGAGCCTTCTTCAAGAAAAAAACATGTGAAAAATAAAAATTTTTATAAAAAAAATTAATCCCTTTCATAAAAAGCCACAATTATTTTTTGAGGTTTGAAACAATTAAATTAAAATATACAATGTGCTCACAGATAGTGGTAGCAGTGAATTCTTGTATCCTACTAGTTAAAAAAAAGTTCGAATAGTTTTTATTCCACTCGAAATATACTATCGGAAACTGCTTAGGCATTTATTTTTTCAAATTGTTGCATCTACTTCTTTTACGTTTTCGAAATCTTTATTTTTTTCTCTATAATTCATATAAAATATTCGTAAGGTTACATAAGAAAATATTCGTGTAAAATGTTATCGATTTATTAATTAAACAAACAGTAATAATTATTATTAATATTTATACATATTTTGTGGAGTGGTATGAAATATTTTCTTACGTAACCCTATGAAAATTTTATATGACTTTATTGAGAAAAATATGGAGATTTCGAAAATGTAAGAAACATATTTTAAAAAAGAAATGCATGTACATTGTACACATCCGGTTGAGTTTGAAATACAAAAAAAAATACCTTAGCAGTTTTCGATAGTAAATTTCGAGTTGAATGAAACATTATTAATTTTTTTTTAATCTATAGGTTACAAGAATTATTCACAGTACCACTATCGATGAACATACTGTATTAAAAAAGTTTTAATTGGAAATTAAATTAGCGTCGAATGGTTAATCTTTTGCATTTACAAGTTTGTTTTTGAATAATTTGTATTTCTTGAGATCAATTTCAACTGTCTCTACTGTACCGATATAGGAACGTATATATTATTATATTAGGTATTAATTGTGCGTTTAACAAATTCGTTCAGTTTTCTGCTTAACGGTGCAGATTATTTATTACAGATAAAATTAATTTATATATATTCAACACCTTTACGGTGTTGAATGCGTTTTTATTTTTTAATCAAATATGCGTAAAATAAAAAATAAAGCTTAAGTGACAACGAAAACTGTCAAACAAAAATTTTACAAAATACTTTAGAAATAATACAATATACAACTATTTCACGTAAATATATTATTTTTTTCCATGCGGGAGGTCCCTAATTTGACGCATTTCTTATCACAGGTGGACAAAACTGATTTTGAAATTGTCCACCTCAAAAAGTAAGGTGGCCAATAAGTTAATAACACTTTTATTATTTTATTTGACTTGCCCTTAACACCCACTTTCCAAGGTAGGCATAGTATTATTTATTTTACATTTTTGTATGCCTTGTAATGGCCTTGTGCTATGTAGATTTCACAAAAGTGACTACAATACTATGGCATTGAAGTCAAAGCAAGCCATGGATAATTGCGAAATTTATTTACCTTTATGGGAATGAACAGATTTATAAATATGCAATAAAGTACTTAGATAGATTATGCATACAAATTCATTTAAAAAAATTGATTCCTAAGTATGACAGGCATTATATTAATTCATTAATCTACTATACCACAAATTGTTAAAAAAAATACTTGACATGAAAATATTTTTTAAATTAAAATTCAATATCACACCATGATAGAATTTATACCTAATGGGCGGGTACTGTTATTTGGTTATGTGATTTGTCAAATATTTCGCATTCTTTGAAATAGTGCACAACACTATAAAAAAAAAACAATAAAATATTTATATGAATTGGACCTAATATTGGGTTATTGTTATAATATAATAGTTTAATTTATTTATGTACTTACCGCTGTAAATTGTTCTTGTATTTCAGCCCTTTCGTCTGACGTCAAAAGAGCCATGTTGCTTGTAAGGGAGGCCATATTTAAACTATATACACTTCACTACTTCACTCCGAAGTACCCGGTACCACTGTTGTTTGTATTTTAGTACATACTAAAATATAGAATCATTACGAGCCGTACTTATTCAATAATATACATTCATCGAAATTGTTTAGGGAGGCAATTTTTACATTTCGCCTGTTCTTAGAAAATTAATAATGCATAAAAACTAAGAAAAACACATTGGAAGTATAAAAACTAAACTGTCTAAAAAGTGTTCAGTAACAAAAAAATTGCCAAATTTTGATAATTCAGATTCTAATTTTTTTTTGCGAAATTACTTAGAAAATAATTTTGTAGAAATAAACAGCTTAAATATACGAATATTTGGTGAGAAATATTTTATTTTTGCAATATATGTATTTTTCCTATATCAAATTTGAAATATTTTCAAAATTTTTATATACGCACTTAAATTTTTTTGGTTAATGTATACTTTAGACCAAACATGTTTATTTTCTCTGATTGAATTTATTAAAAATATTTACACGTAAATACCTAAGTTTAAAATATTCGATGAACAATTTTTTTAATAGACCCACAGCGGCGTAAAATAGGGTTGGTTAATGCAAACTATCTCTTCTAAATATGCTTCAATTATGACCACAAATGTGCAACTAAACGTAGTTTATCATTGTTTAACTTGTCAATTCTGATAGCAACTATACCTACTAACTTGAATTCTCAAGATGAACGTAAATTTATGTATGACTTTATTGAAGTAGAGGTGGAGAAATTCTTGGATTGTTGGTCTTTGAAATACCTTTACATAATTACTAATTACTATCAACATAGCTATCACAGCAGTGTCAACAAATACCTGAATTTAGTCAGTTATTTGAGAAAAACAACTGCGAATAATTACAAGGCCCGTACTTTATATTCAACCAAAATTTTAAAAATGCCCTCTCTTCTTTTATATTATAGCATTCTTTTCACATTTTTAAATCTAAAAAAGATTATTTTTTACTGTTCTTAGAAAGATCGTATGTTATGCAGCTCTGTTATTACTCTCATAACTTATTGTAGTATGTACCAGAATTACTAGAAACTGTAAAAATTTCTTTGAATTTATTAATCATTTTATAAACAAAATTGAAACACGAGTAGGGAAAAATCATTTATAGATGTTGTTGAACGATCACACCGTCACCATACACAGACGGTTCAGAGCAAGGTCATAAAGATGGAGCTATGACTCATAATATGAACAGATATCTACATCATTATTCAAACAGTTTCAAATTTCGTCACAAGATGTCAGATATTTAGCTATCATTAAAAAGCAGATGCGTAAAATTTCTACCCATTTTTACAAATAAAATTGGTGAAATATTCTCGAATTCCAGAAATTAGTCATTAGTTCATTAATTATGATCAATTAAAAATATTTGAGACTGCTTATCGTTTATACAAATTTTTAAAATGTTTTTTTTTTATTATGACCAGTGGTAAAATGTTTTAAACAAAATTCTTACCTTAGCTCTCTAGCGTCTACAACCTGCAAAAAAAAATATATATCAGTATAAGTACTACAGAATTTTTTTTAAAGTATCTGAAATAATCCTAAAAAAATGCGACAATAGAATATAATAGACTATTTACTATTTCTTTAAGAGAAAAGCAGTGGCGTAGTTGAAAAGTTAAAGGACACGTAGAAATAATACTGGAGTTATCGAAAAGAAACGAAGGGAGCTCATTGGATACGAAGCTTGCCACCTACGCATTAGAAAGTTAAATCATTACAGAGCTCTACTAAACCATCAAGCAAAATGTAAAATAGAATATCAGCGGTACGTGTAAATAATAGTAATTATAACAAGTAAATCGCCTCGTTTATCCTCCTTCCACTTAAGTGCTTGTATGCGGTTAGAATGAGCAAAAAAAAAAATAAAAAAACTAAAGCTGATGTCAGCTTAAAAGCTACCTAATATAGTGACATCAACATATACCCCCTTTAAAATACCCAACAGGTTTGTTTAAAGTTATCATGTTGAAGAAACAGGAGGCAAAGAATATATATAGATATTATGTATATACAGTAGAGCCTCAATGACTCGTGAGTCGTGACCGTCTATTATCCGTCTATGATTTTGCGCAAATATACCACGATCTACATAAATAAAAATTCAATGTTCGTTTGTTCAAAATCTTAAGTCTTCGAAAGTTCTTCACCGATTGCTTTGAATTCGAAAATGCGCGTATTTTTATATAGGTACCTATTATTTAGATGTCACACCTGTGACAGATGAAAACATGTTTTTTTTTTGAAAAACAACACCATCTGTTGGACGTTAAAGCAACACGCTTTATACTAAATATTTATGGCAATGGGAAAGTCATCTATTTAATACAGCGCCATCTGTTGGACGTTAAAACCACACGCGATGCACTAAATATTTTCTGGTAATGGGAGCGGCCATCTGTTGAACGTAATAGCAACGCGTAGCCGGATACAACTAGTAATAAATAACAGAAGCTGCCTTTGATGTGTCTACTGACGGATTCATGACCTTAGTTCTAAGCAAAAGAATTTTTGTTGTTTCTCCATAGGCTTATTTAATTAATTTCTATATTTACGGTTTTGTCTTTAAAAAAATTGTTTTACTATCATAGCAAGCGCAATTTTAAAATGTAATAAAACAAGTACTTAAATTTATTTCATCGAGTGTCCCTAGCTTCTAGACGTTATAGAAGAGTAAGAAATCGATTTTCTTCTTTTTAGTGCGTTGATATAAGCTGCTTTTTTAGAAAGTACAGTATTTATTAAAGACTAGTGTGACCTGTGCGAATTATTCGCACTAAATAAGTATAATAATTATCACTTTACAAAATTATTTTTTAAAATATGATTGCAAGTATTCAATTCGTTTCTAATTTTGCACACTGCTTATAACGTTCTTCTTTTTGTTGTATGTATTACAATATGAAGCTCAGATGACAGATCGAAGAAATATTTTACTAAAATTGTCATATAGAGGCGCAAGTAGCAACAGATGGCATCATGCAGCATTGCTGTGACGATGTTCAGAGTTGCTCGCTGTTTCAAAATTAAAGCCGTCAGATGGCAGTATGCAGTATTGTGTCTGTTGTATTACAATATGAAGGTCAGATGACAGATCGAAGTGTTGACGTTGTTTCAAAATTAAAGCCGTCAGATGGCAGACGTTGTTCAGCGTTGCTGTATTTTAATTAATTTACAAAAACAAAAGCAATAATAAATTTTTTAGTTATCGATGTCAGTAGAGCAAGCAATTATCTGTAAAATGATATATAATTTATGTGGAGAAATTGTGAGGTTTTTTCTAAAAAGGGAGGCAAACATCTTTAAACTTAGCGTATTAATATATATGATTTTTGCAATTTGATAGTTCCGATTGTATTACGGATAATACTGTATTTGCTGTATTTACTATGTATGTGAGATATAGGTACAGACATTCTGTAACGCGTTGTGTGGTGTCAGTAGGGCGCAGGCGCATTGAGCAACACACATTTCTGTCGGGTCATTTTGTTTCCCTTCAGAAGGAAAACGATCAATGATGTCGGCATTCAACTGTTCCAAGTTTTGTCCCAACCAACAATATGTACCGCATCGTACTATGTGAGAAACTGGCAACTTGGTATCACTGTTACAAGTACAATATGCATGAGTATTGACCCAGCTTTACTTTATAAATTCAAAAGGACTACACCGTTGAGAAAGCACCTATTTACTATTTAAAACTAGCTGGTCGGTCCGGCTTCGCTCGAATGCAAAATGGATAGAATCCACAAACATATTTTTATATGATATAATCTAAATCTTCTTCACAAACCTCAAAATAATAATTAATTATAGAGTATTATATATTTTTACACCAGTTTTTAATAGGGCAAAGCCGGGTCGGGTAGCTTAATCTATACCGTAATGTTAAATTAGTGATGTAACGAATGTTAATTTTTAGACATTCGCAAATGTTCAGTTTTAAAATCTGGCGTCATTTGTTCAAGGCTAAAATTTGACTGCTGATTGACCGCGCAAGTCGCACGCACACGAAATACTGGGGTTCAGTATCTAATCGGTAAATCAGGGACTTTTTTGTCCGTTCTATAAAAAACTGAAATATTTTGCGTATTTAAGTTTTAAATGAATTTTTGTTTAACTTCAAAACATTCTTTAGAATGAATTCTAGTCTGGGAAGAATTAGCAGACGCCTAAAATTACAGGGTCCATTGGACCTCGGTATAGTATTTGAGTTTGATTGTCGTTTGTGAGGATCTTTTTTTTGTCACGCTACTGTATTCTTGTATAAATTATGTACCCACTCACCTACAAATATTTAGTGACCCTTGAGTTTTCCATCAGTAATCGCATTATTTCAATTTTAATATTGTTAGTCACGGAATTTCATTTTAAAATTTCCACTGTTCGTTTAATAATAGATTCATAATTAAGTTTATTTCATAAATTTGTGTACAGCATCGCTCCAACATCACAAATTGAGTTAAATAGTAAAGAATTTTCCAAAGCAAATTCATTAACTTTTATCGAAACAAAAAAAATGCATGTCTATTTTTCTGTTAACGTTTGATTTTATTATTTAAATAAATAAAAATCTCGACTAATTTTTCACACTTTGTTTGACGTTTCAGTCCGGATTTGGACTATCTTCAGAATAATACTAAAAATAAATAATAAAAATTGTATAAATAATAATTGATAACAAATATTAATTGAACAAACTCTAAAAATTTGGTCGAGAATTTTTATTAAAAAAAAATTTAATTGAGCACTTCAAAAAAAAATAACAAAAAATGCAATTTAATCATTTTTAATTATCACCGTTATATTGGAATCAAAATGGTCAATAATTGCACAATTAGTGAAAGAAATCCATTTTAAAAAACGACTGGATATAGCTATTGTTTATTACAATTGTTAAGAAACGCTCATTGTTACATAGCTATATTAGAAAAAAAATCCATACACTGTCAATGTCGGTATAAGAACCCCGGAATCTTTCTACTTTGAGGCGGATTGAATTTCCTTACACCATAGTGACATAACATAACAGTCAATCATAATAATATTTAAAGCAATTTGAAACTGTTTATTTCACATCATCCGAGAGCTAATTTTTATCTTAGGTTACGCCAGATATGAACCTTCACAGGAGTGAGAGTTATGGGATTTCGAATGTCATAATTTTTGTTTAAGTTGCATTGGCCACCGCAATCTATTTTTGAGGTAATTGACGTTTTCATATCGAAAAACATGCAAAATTCATTTTCTTTATTGATTTAGATGCAAAATTTTACGTTCTAAAACTTTTTTCCAAAGATATTTCGCCTAAGATAATTAGAGAAGCAGAAAATTATACGAAGGTATATGATTTTACATGTTAAAGTTTAATGATCGAGAACCAGCGGTCATCAGCCTGTTAAAACTTAAAATTGAACATTTTTAATCTGTATTAATTTTATTGAGACGAAATAAATCATATTACATTTTTAATCAGAATTATTGTCGCTATCATGAAAATGTTCGACTATAACTCGAAATATGATTTATCTACGAGGTACTGTTGTAAGAATACGTATATACTAGCGTGACCTGTGCGAATTGTTCGCACTAAATAAATATAATAATTATCACTTTACAAAATTATTTTTTAAATATGATAGCAGGTATTCAATTCGTTTCTAATTTTGCACACTGCTTATAACGTTCTTCTTTTTGTTGTATTACAATATGAAGCTCAGATGACAGATCGAAGAAATATTTTACTAAAATTGTCATATAGAGGCGCAAGTAGCAAAAGCGTTGAGCTACGCCGTCAGATGACATCATGCAGCATTGCTGTGACGTTGTTCAGCGTTGCCCGTCAGATGGCAGTATGCAGTATTTGCAATATGAAGGTCAGATGACAGTCGAAGTGTTGACGTTGTTTCAAAATTATAGCCGTCAGATGGCAGACGTTGTTCAGCGTTGCTGTTAATTAATTAATTTACAAAAACAATAGCAATAATAAATTTGTTAGTTGTCGATGTCAGTAGAGCAAGCAATTATCTGTAAAATGATATATAATTTATGTGGAGAAATTGTGTGGTTTTTTCTAAAAAGAGAGGCAAAAATCCTTAACCTTAACGTATTAATATATATGATATGTACCTACTTGTAGTTCCAGTCTTGGACACTCTATAAACGTGTAGGTACACTATACAATGAGTCAAAGCCTGCAGTAATAAGATTCTCGATATAAGTCTAAAATTCCATAACTCGAAGTTTTAAGCATTTTCCCTGAATATGGTGACAGTGAAAAAATTCGTGTCATTTTCAAAGTTTTTGCTTAATAATTTTAAAAGTTTTGTGCGCGTTAATAAATAATAATTTTCTTTTGGCGTAAAAAATACACTTACTTAAGCTGTCGCAAACTTTTATAATAGCTCCGGTAATATCGTACCGATCGCGATGCGATTGTGGAATTCATTGACTTAGTGAACAAACCTAAAAAGTGTCGTTCAAAAAATAATAAAGTTTTGAGTTGGCGCCTATTAATTACTATCACGTTTTATATATTTAGGTATATATTAATTAAATTGGTGCAGACCTCAAAACTTAATTATATTGCGGTTTTTAAGTTTTATATTTTTCATTTTTTAGCGGCTTTATAATACGTAGTTCGCACGTTATTAACCGGCATCTAACTTGATATTTGAATAATAAACTAGAAAAACGGTACTGAACCGACTTAATTTCGATGGTTCTTTCACCGTGATCAAAGTTGAAAAATACTTAACTTAGGATCAGATTTTTGCTAGGAAGCTCACGCAGATTAACATATTAAAGTAATAATATTGCATACACACGTGTTGAATTGAGAACCTCCTTTTTAAGTCGGCTAGAAAGGAGACATTATTCACAGCACTTTTTATTTTGTTCTTTTTTGTCTTTCGTAATTTCAGTATCAAAACATTATTATTATTGAAATTAATTTTTGACTTGAGAATAACTCAGATCTTTTTTGGACGTTAGATTAGATTGGGGTGATAAGACAATTGATATCTCACAAACACTGCGACCTAAAAGATCTTTTGTGAATCCCCTAATGGTTTTATTCCCAGTCGGGTAAAATGCTTTTTATGAACCTTATTACCTTACTGGGGGCTGATCTTTATATGTCCTCAGGCTTTGGAAAAGGCCTGTTAAGATATAGCAGCCTTTTGGAGAATACTGTTTCACATTCACATAGGATATGTTCCTCAGTTTCTTTTGTTTCTTTACAGAAGCGACAGTTATCATTTTGGACTTTACCCATTTTTGAAAGATGGCACCTCAAAGGGCAGTATGTCTGTATTCTAATTTCTGCTTTAATGAGAATAAGGAGTTCTTTAGTCCTTTAAGCGCTGTTCGAGATAAATCTCTTTGATTGTCTCAGTCCTAAAGTGGACTTCCAAAGAGAGGCTTTCTTTTCGTCCTCCCATTTGCGAACCTCTAGTTTGATATGGCTCTTACAATAGCTACAGAAAGAATCAGGGCTTATAAAGGTTCTAGTTCCTCTTTCTTTAGCGAGGGAGTCTGCTATATCATTGCCTTCGATGCCTGTATGCCCTGGAACCCACATTTCCGGACGTAAATAAGGTGTTTGTACGGAGCTCTCGGTACGCGAGTCCGATTCGATCTTAGCCGGCTTTTTTTATTGTAAAAACGGTAGAATCATCTGTAATCGGGAATAGAGATGTGCACAAAATTTTAAATCAATCGGAAAAGTGGAAGCCGTTTAAAATTGACTTGCAAATCTGACCTAAGCTGACCAACAAATCATGTGAAGTTGAATCATATATATTAATACGCTAAGGTTAAGATGTTTTCCTCCCTTTTTAGAAAAAACTTCACAATTACTCCACATAAATTATATATCATTTTACAGATAATTGCTTGCTCTACTGACATCGACAACTAAAAAAATTATTATTGCTTTTGTTTTTCTAAATTAATTAAAATACAGCAATGCTGAACAACGTCTGCCATCTGACGGCTATAATTTTGAAACAACGTCAACACTTCGATCTGTCATCTGATCTTCATATTGTAATACAATAGACACAATACTGCATACTGCCATCTGACGGCTTTAATTTTGAAACAGCGAGCAACTCTGAACAACGTCACAGCAATGCTGCATGATGCCATCTGACGGCTTAGCTCAACGCTTTTGCTATACTTGCGCCTCTATATGACAATTTTAGTAAAATATTTCTTCGATCTGTCATCTGAGCTTCATATTGTAGTACAACAAAAAGAAGAACGTTATAAGCAGTGTGCAAAGTTAGAAACGAATTGAATACCTGCAATCATATTTAAAGTGATAATTATTATACTTATTTAGTGCGAATAATTCGCACAGGTCACTCTAGTGAAACCTTATTAAATTATTAAATAATGGAGCACATTGTTGTGATATAAATGCGCGATCAATTGTTTATGTCAATGATAGAATCGACCTACACGACGACGACAATGGTGCCTCGGTACCTCGTTGTTTGTGTGTGTAGATATAGCGTGGTGGAAGTGACGGGTCTGTACCGTTGCAGCTGATGATGCCTCCAATTTGAATGGGACGGTGCTATGAATGAACGAGGGGATGCCTTAGCATTGGCTCTGCCTTGTGGTGTTGCTTGTTGGCTCGATGCCAATTTCCAACTTCCATTAACAAAATTCGGAGTACAAGTTACTACGCTATACATTATACGTATTATTTATTTTCTCCCTGTATTTAATTATGAGATCAATAATTAAACCAAGAGACACCTGTTATAATCGTAAATGCTCTGACTGCTGTTGACTTTTTATGACTTGTGAGTTATAGTAGATATAACCATTCTAGTCATTATTTATAACACAGCTTGCAACGACAACTACCTTATCGTAGTTTCAACCACGATCATACTATATATACAATTAATCTCGAAAGTTTTATGTTTCACTTTAAAACATGAAACCTTCAGTTTGAGAAATTATAGCTTTATTTTTCAAATACAATTTAATCAATACAAAAATAATATCGTAACTGTACATTTTTCAAAAAATTTTACTGAGATGTACAGTTTATGATATAGTGTGAGATCCGGTATATACCCTCAGGGGCCATTCAAGTATTACGTAAGCACCAAGGGGGGGGGGTCTTTGCTTAGCTTATTTTTGATCACATGGGCGACAGGGGGGTTTAGACTAATAGACAATTATCAGAATTTCTGTTTGATTGACAGACAATTAAAGATTAAAATTTTTAAAGCAGATTTTATAGACTCTAATCACCTTAGTTATCGAACGTCTATAATTTATAATTTAATTTGATTAATGTAATAATAATAATAATAATAATAATAATAAATTTATTGTTCATGAAGATATACATCTTATAACAAGGGTTTGATTTATAGTATTACTTCTAATAACTAATAAGGTGTATAGTTTTTAAATTTCTAAAAATACAAAACATGTCTGATTAGAGTAGCAAAACATGAAAATAAATAATCAAGTTATATCATTCGTTAATTATAAACGATCTCAATTTTAACGCATTTATAACATAGTAATATAAATTGTTAACTTTTGAAAAACTGTTTGCTTTTAATAATAGTTGTGCAAAATTAGAATCTGCAGTGAAATTTGTAATTTCAGTAAGAAATTGCACTCGAATACCTTTGTAAATTGGACAGCGTACTAGAAAATGAAATAATGTTTCTCTTTCATATAAGTTACATAAGCTGCATATATTTTCAGTATCAAAACAGTACGAATTGCCCTTAAAATATATGCGAAAGTAATCATCTCTCATTACCCGGAGTTGACAAAATATTCTTATTTTGTTTATATTTATTTGATATGTCAAATAGGGTTCAATTTCATTATGTATCTTTAAAAATTTATATTGACTATTAAATGACGATAATTGAATTCTAGATTGGTCTTCCCTGATTAGATTACCTTCAATATTAATTTGATTAATGTATAATAATATATTTAGGCCTAGTTTATATGAGAGGCGTTCAACGCGCGTTGGCCCAACGCGCGTTTACAACTTCTATACAATTGTATATAACTGTTTACATGATAACGCGCGTTCAACGCGCCACCAACGCGCGTTATCATGTAAACAGTTATATACAATTGTATAGAAACTGTAAACGCGCGTTGGGCTAACGCGCGTTGAACGCCTCTCATATAAACTAGGCCTTACTCTATAATAGTGAGTTTAAATACATTAAAAATGAACTAAAACAAGACACGAGTAATAATCGCCAAAGTGGAAAATGCAAAAGCGGAAAAATATAGTGAAGTAGGTAGAAAGCTTAAGATAACGTGGGCGGACAATATGATTTAGACCGTGAAACTCTTTAGAAGCAAGCAATCGAACATTATAATAAAAAGTTTAAAAAAAAGCTTCCTGAAAAAACTGCACCTCACGATTTATTAATGACAAAGCATAGAGCACTTATCAAATAAGAAAATCGACAAGCTCAAGTTTCTCTTCAAAATATAATATATTACTAGCTGTTACCTGTGGTCCGCACGCGATTGACATGAAACACGACAACAACAACAGTATAGTGGAGCTTTCGGTTCCACCGTATTACAGTCTTGCCTCACGGGGCTGTGTCTCGCTCAGAAGCGACAACAGTAGCAGAGCCCTCATCTCCACCGTATTAAAACAATTTATACATTTTGATTTTTTTTTTTGTTAGACAAAATATAACTATATTACTAGCTGTTACCTGCAGCTTCGCACGCGATTGAGATGAAACACGGTAACAATAACAGTATATAGTGGAGCTTTCGGTTCCACCGTATTACAGTCTTGCCTCATAGGGCTGTATCTCGCTTAGAAGCGACAACGGTAGTCAAACCCTCGGCTCTACCGTATTGCAGTGCCATTTTAAAACACAATGTTTATATATTTTTATTTTTGTTGTCAGACGACATGATGATTTCAAAATTCATTACATGCAAATTTTGAAATCTCCTTGAGGGGTGATTTTGCGAAAACGATGACACACGTAATTCTTTATTTCTTACCAAAAGTCTAAATAAGAATTTATCATATCCCTAACTTGAGAACTAATGGATTCCCCATACAAATTTTCATCCCCTATCTCACCACGTTCAGAGTTTGTTTTGAAACAAAATGTAGCCTATGTTCTTCATCAGGATGCAATCTTATTCCTTGTCAAAATTTTATCGAAATCTGTTCGGCGGTTTAGGCGTGAAATGGTAATCGACAGACAGAGTTATTTTTGCATTTATAATAACATTAGTATGGATTTATAAATAAACAAAAATATTATTATATTAACATTTTCAATTTACTCTAAGAAAGTTTATTTACTTAACAAGACGCAAACTATTTCATCATATAAAAAGTAAATAGTAGAAATTGTAGAAAGGAAAAAATAACAAAGTGCGAATAAGAGAAAGGAGGTGGAAACAAACGGCTTGTTGCGCTGCTACAACACATCTCTTAAGCCCCTCGATCCCCTCCAAGTACACCTTACGTCATTTGGCGCCCCCGGATGCTGTATATTCTTGAAATCTGTCGCTACAGAAGTACTCCAGCTTTCGCGAATCTTTTGTACAAAAATATGACTACCCAAGACGTCAAAGAAGAGCTCTTTGTTTCATTGCTGGTAGGCGGAACTTTAAAATATTTTATGCTAACTTCATTCCTATTAACGTCGGGTTTGATAGAAACTTTATTTTAATTCACGCTTGGCAAGATAAAAATAACAGTAGGTACACATAAAACCAAATACCAAAAATGCCTAGGCAGACATACAGTTTGTATTGTAGGATCAAATATAAAAGAACTTGTTTATTTATTTATCCAGTACTAGCCATACCCGACTACGCGTTACTGTGGCTTAGTCTGGTTTGCGTGTGTTGCGTTTACGTTCACCAGATGGTCGCTCCAATTGCCGAAAAATATTCAGTATAGTGTGTGTTGCTTTACGTCCAACAGATGGCGCTGTTTTTCAAAATAAAGCATGTTTTCACTTAGCACATAATAGGTATATAAAACACGCGTGTATTCGAATGCAACGTTGTGTCAAAATTTCAAAGCAATCGGAGTTTAAGATTTTGAACAACAAAAATTTACTTTTGACGTGATAACGTCTTATAAATTGATGAAACACCGGCTGCACGCACGAAAAAGTGTCACGTTCCGCCTGAGCCTGAGCGTGCAAGCGAGAGCGCGGTATAAGCGATAGAGAGGCACGATCGGCCCAAGCGTCGGCTTGTACAAATATTTCTCTCTCTTCTCGCGTGACGTCAGAGAGTTCATCAATGTTTCTTTATGACGTTATCACGTAAAACTATCGTCCGTAAACCGACTTTACAGACAACCAATTTTTTTTTATATAGATGATATAAATTCTACTGTATATTATTCCGTCTTGGCTTTACAAGTTGTTAATAAAATACATTGTAATGTGTATTTTGCAGTGAAACTTTATGTCGTGTCGACTGTAGACAAACACACTGACACATCCATACTTTTAAGGCCTTGCCAGCGTCTTACACTAGCTCAAAAATATAATAATATTTACTCTATAATAGTGAGTTTAAAAATGGACTAAAACGACACTCGGGTACATTCGGGGCTGTGTCAGCTGATTATGTGCAAGGAGGCGGGGGCGCCGGCGCGCCGTCCACTGCTTTGTGCATCCTCGGCTCCGTTCGGCGGTAAAAAATACTGCAAATCCAATGTAAACTAGAGAAGATTTTGGTTGGGGTATACACTGGTTTTAAGTGCGGGGGGCGGCAATTTCGGGGGGCCCATAGGCGCAAAATATGTAGATCCGGCCCTGAGGCGGAAAATATTATTTAGACCGCGAACCTCTTAAGAAGCAAGCAATCGAACATTATAATAAAGAGGTTTAAGAAACAGCTGAAAACTAGAGTAGATTTTGGTTGGGGTATAGAGTGGTTTTGAATGCGGGGGGCCCATAGACGCAAAATATGTAGATCCGGCCCTGAGGCGTACACTGTTATTTAGACCGCGAAACTCTTTATAGAAGCAAGCAATCGAACATTATAATGAAGAGTTTTAAGAAACAGCTTCCTGAAAAAACTGCACCTCACGATTTATTAATGATAATGCATAGACACCACTTAGAAGAAAGCGGGGTTGAAGTATTGAATTACACATTCAGTCGCATGAATGACTCGACCGTGCGTAAAAATGTTTCACTTCAAACAAATCTCAATAAACTCGTGACTTAATAATGCGGTGCAGACCTTATCGAAATATATCCTATTTTCCTTTCTATTCTATTCCATTTTTGAAATCTGTCAGAGTCGTTAATGTTCAGCAGTATTTAAGAATACAGTTTTAGGACTTCTGTATTGCAGACAGTAAAGTGAGAAGGAAAACGAGGATAGGGAAAAGGAGAGAACCAGGGAAATCAGGGAAAAAGAGAGAGAGAGCGACCTGGAGAGTAATGTACCGGGCTAGCAAAGTCGGCAATTGGGTATAGCCTACGTAGTTTGTGAACGGGGCTAACAGGGACACCAGGCATGCCAGGGCGTATTTGTACGTATACCATAGACTTAGAGAATAGACTTCGCGACGGGCTAGAAAAAGCGTCCCACCAGAAAAAAAAGAAAAACCAGACAAATTCGAGTTAGGGTTGCATCTCAAGGATTCTGTACTAATGCGAATAACCGTACCATCAACCATATTATTTTCCTTTGAATTACCGCAAAAACTGCAAACAGTAAAACCAATAGTTATCAGATATAATATGTAAGTTCATTTAAATCTGATCAAAATTTGTTTATGGTAGCTAAATAACTCCATGTATAGGTAATCAAAAATTAAGGATTTTTTCATTTGCTAGTGCTATGACACCTCCAGTCGTGCCAAATTTCAAGATTTCAGGTTTTGGTGAGCCTCATTAAAAAAGATTCGTGCTTAAAATCTGTATTCAGTTAGAATCTTGAAATTATTACAGGACTATGGGTGCGTAGATCTTTATAGTGCAGTTTAAACTCCATTTAACGTCACTCGATATAACGATTCACTCCTTAAAACGTCGAAATTACTTAACTCTAGTTGGTTTACCATTGTTGCTCATACAATGATACACTCTAAATAACGACACACCCACTCTAAATAGCGACAACAATACGTCATAATTAAGAAATAAACAGTACCTACTTCTTTGTTATTTTGTTGCTTTGTGGTCGGCATCATGAGTACCGAAGATTCTAAGAAATTCGTTCTTTTGTTCGTTGGGACCAAATTTTTAAAATATTTTCCCCTACTTTTTTTAAATTGAATGTTTGTTATAGATAATAATAAATGATTTTTAAAATGTGTATTAATGAACTAAAAATTAAATTTTTAAACTTCTACTCACGCTAATACAGGGTCAGTATTTAGATTAGGTGACGTAGGAGCGCTTGTGCAGTATTTTTAAATTAGTATTTTTTAATACTTTAATTAAGGGCATTTAAGGAGGTTGATCCGTTACAGTCCCAATCAAAAGTAAGTCGAATTCTAAATGGAAACTTTTATAGTTTATAAGTCGATGATACCAATAAATTATTATTGTCATAAAGGCATAAATTACCTATACTTAATGGACTAACTTTTGTATTTTTTGTACAAAGTTAGGTTAAAAAAAATAAATTTATGTAAATATCTGTATTTTACATATTTTTTGCAGTAGATAATTAAAAAAAGAAATTAGAAGTAATAAAAATTAAAATTAAATAATTAAAAAGTTGAAAATTCAGTTAAAATTGTTAAAACTGTCAAAAATAAAAGTCCATAATCGAAAAGTGCTAAGGTTTAATAATTTTTTTTATTGATTAAAAGTCTCCTAATAAGTTGTAAAAAATATTAAAATATGCGTAAGACACCGATGCTTTACATAGATAGTTTTCGGAACTGCTGACATTATTTGGTTATTTGCAAAAAATTAAAATGAACAGTTTGCATGCTAGCTTGACATATTTTCCATAAGACTACATGTAAAAGTTTTTTTTTAATTTCTAACTTTATAAATCTCCTAATGATTTTGGATTTTTTACAGAAAATTTTGTCATAAAAAAATCTATTAAAAAAACTTTATTTCAGATTTTTTTCATTATCTTCATAAATCGGCTCAACCTCCTTAAAAATATTTTACCCTAAAAAAATATATACCCTAAACATTTCTCTGAATAGAAAAAATCCCCTAAATTTAGGGAAAAATACCCTAAGGTGGAAACACTGATACAGTTACTAGAATTTCGCTTAAATTTATGTTTCACATCTGCCTGGCGTCTCACGACAGTTCACACTTTTTAAGTCAATGGTACGCGCCTCTGTTGAATGTATATATGTGTATTATTGCTACGCCTGTATACAATGTACACTTATTATATTTTATATGAATGTATGCAATGCTGTTTCTGTGTGTTGATGCATGTATGTATGTATGCATGAATGGGTGCAACACATATACACTTATATATATGCTATATGCATAGATTCGGTATATAATGTAGCCAGATATACATATATATTTGGATATATATGTATGAATTTTATTTCTCTATTCAGATGAAATTGTAAATTTATCCTGAGCGTATTTGCAGATTGTACTGAAAATCATGAAATTAGTCTCCGCCGATTTTTTAATGAAAAATATTTCTTTTTCAAGTAAAACTTCTTTAGGCGCAGCTTCAGGAGTAACTCAAATCTTTTTTCGGACGGAAGTATTCGGACGCTATTTAAAGGCATCAATTGACACATGACGGCATCGCAGAAAACATCTTGAACGGAAGGTGAAACATAGCTACAGACGAAAACCAATGTTGTGATCAGGTTCCGCTATTTAAAAGCATTGACTGACAGAGGAAAGAAATCTACGGACGCAAACCAATAAAGCATAGCCAACGTTATTTAAATTGCGAGTCAATATTTCTCGAAAAGTGAGAGTGATAAAGGAAAATTAAAATAAGTTTTACTTTAACTGCGCGTAAAGGGGTTACACGCTCTTTTTTGAATTATTTCATTCCAGTGCTTGACATGGCGTAAAGTAAGGTTTACACGATACCAGTTATTTGATCCAAATCTGGATTGTATATCTAATGTCGAACATCCAATTACAAGAACCAATGGTTACTAAAATAATATTGAAGTCAGTCTACTATTCTACACATTCAATGCAAAAATCTGCTGTCAATAAAATATAGAGCGATTGTCTATCAGACTCTATTGGATTGCAGGACTGGACAACTGGACGGAAATGTTACTGGGACTGTGTAAAGCTGTCTTTAGTTAATGCAGACAAATAAAAAACATTTGAGCAAAAGAAGAATATGTACTTTTCAATTTTAATTCAATTTTGCTTAGAAAAAATCCAGTGGTTGATCTAGGTTTTTCGGGACATTATTAAAGTTCAGTGGGGTCTCATTTTTTGTTAGATTAAGAATCTTTAAATTGGAATTAAAAGTCATTTTTAATATCATCAAAATCAGAGTTCAAACTTGGTGACCTGACCAGAAAAATTACTCAAAAAATTGTCAAAATGATATAAGCTAATTATTTTTTCGGGCGATTTGACTTAAGGGTGTATTGTCGCCGGGTGAAATGTCGCCAGGCGAAATGTCGCGAGCGAATTGTCGCGGGCAAGTTGTCGTCGGGTGAATAGACGGCACACCGTCAAAATTCACCCCAAAAAATGTCAAAATTCATCCAAAGATCTGATAAAATACACTCAAAAAATTGTCAAAATTCACTCCATGATAATGACAAAGAAAAAGTATTAAACATTTATGATAATAAACCAATTTTTGTGAACCCTTGACACATGGGGGTCCAGGGCTTAAGCCCCATAGTCCCTGTGTAGATCTGCCCCTGAAAAAACCGTTACCATTCCAACTCTACAAAAAATTGAATTTTTGATTCTGGGGGTTAATTTCAGGAGATGAAAGAACATCGTGTAGAGTGTTAAAAGAAAGCTTATGGAAGCACGAATTCAACAATATATTTGCTGTATTTTTATTTTTCCATTTTTCTACTTATATTATTGATTTATTGGAATGTTTCATTTTCATTCCGCTTTACAATTGTTTTTATAAAGACGCTAGTGATTTGGGCAGTCGAGCGTCTTCATTTTATATCATCCTATCGACAGCTATTGACGAAAGATCGTTAACGACTGGAAAACTTCGATACGAACGTACTGGTTCCTCGGAATGAATGAGGCATGTAAAAATGTGTTGCAAACTAGCTAACGACGGCATGCTAGCTGAGCCTACCACTCGAAATGGAAAAAAGAGAGAAAAATAGATCCAACAAACGCAGTGAATGAAAGAGATAGATAACACGAGTGAGAAGGTAATATGGAATACCATTAATAGATTACAAATCCCTAGATGGGATAGCGCTATAATTCCACCACATAAGCGGACTTTTCCAAAACATCACTTGCAATATCAAACTTTTTTGTGCGCCATATTGAATTTTATTTATTTATTCAACTCATGCGCGTTATTCATGTTTTATCATGCCTAAAAACCGAACCCTAAATAGCCATTTACCGACTGGTGACAATTACTTGTCATAACTCAATGAAGATTCCTACTAGCTCGGCCATTGTGGAGTAATGAAAATAAACGTAACTATTTTCTGAGTCGTAACGAAATAGTAGGTAACAACAACTCCGTTGTTACCCATTGAGACTAAAATTGAGAGGCCGAATGTTTTCGACATGGAGTTTATTCATAACCGGCTAACCTCAAACCAAAACATTGAATCGTGCTGTTTGGTGCTGTTAGTATTGAAAGAGGACAATTCTGAACCATCACCAACTATTCAACAAGCACTTGATGCCACCAAACTTATCGAAAAATTCCTATTGTTTAATGAAAATGATTCCACCACATCCCAAGACATTTATTAAGATTACTTAATAAAATACAAAACAAATATTAGCATAGCAAAAAACCTCAGGTAAAGCTAACAGACTATATGTGTTCGTAATAAATGAATTAGGTGAAATGTGGTTATTTTCCTTTCTTCCCTCCATATAACGAAAAAAAAAGCTAGATTCCTTGAGATTCGTTATAAAGAGGTTACACTATATATTCAAATGTAGGATCACTGTGCAGTACAAAAATGACTTACTAAATATGTTAATACTTTTCAATGGAAAAGTAAATAAGTAACATAAACAAAGCATGTATTTTCAAATATTTTCAATATTCCTATCAATATTTCCGTTTAAAAATTTGATATTATTTATTTTCAAAGTTTCCAATGCCTATTTTTTTAAATTTTTGATTTAATTTTATGTGTGTAAACTAATTAGTACTGATAACAGACTGTTGGATTAATGCTGTAATAGTCGTTGCGATCTGTCTATTTACTGGGTTGTTCAGTCTAAGGAGAGTGCAGAGAAAATGTAATATAGAGGTACTACGTATATAGATAGAGAGATCCAGTATATGTATGTCGGAGGTATGTATGTGTTGATACGGTGTCTTTCGCGTCAGTCGAACTCGTGTCGGTCGGTGGTGTCAGTCGTTGTCAGTCGTCGGTGAATGAAAGACGAAACGAACTAACGAAAACGATACGATACGGACTGACAATTATATAGACAAGATTTACGCGTTTAAACGACAATGTCAAATAAGAACACATCATTTCTCGACTGCTATTGTATCTGTCTCGACGAAAACTTCGTTATTAAAACCATGTTATTATTATAACGAACATATTAGTTTGTTCCGAAGATAGTGTTATTATTAATATATCAAGACGACGAATTTCAATCTAACAATATTTGAACAAAAATATATCTATTATTTCTCATATTGTCATTATCTAATGTGTATGTAAACTCACTAATTTAGTTTTTATTATACTATCTTAACAGTAAACTAATATTGTAAATTTGTATACCAATAATACACTATACTATTGTATTCATTACTTACACATGCTTTTTGATGACACATTACAATTACAAAATATTTATTCGTGTAATTTTCTATCCATAAAATAACACCCACATTTCTATTACTCAACATATAGCTACGTAATTTCCATAGATACACAATAAATACACATATAAAATACAAAAAACATCTGCAACAATGCACACAATACTAGTCGGTGATTGGGCTTTGGTGGTAGTGTTATTCATTTGTTATTAAATCCATAGAAGTATACTTTACATACTATATTATACAAGATATTTATTTCATGTAATGTAGAGATTCTTGTTTGGCTTTCCTGTACATTTTAGACTAAAAAAGTACTCGAAGAATTTTGATCAGGTATTATTTCTAGATCATTTTAGCAAATTATTGATATACAAAAAAAAAATCAAATATGTAAAAATTGGCATGAATCACCTTAGAATATTATAAACTCAAAGAATCTTCGAACGCTTGATAATATGACTGAAAAATAGTTGATGATTTCATCAATGACAATCTAAGCTCATTTTTACAAACTTTTTCATACCCGATTCCGTAAAGCAGCTGTCAATAAAAACGAATTTATTTTAGGCTGCTTTTACCACTGTAACTTTTCATCAAAATATTCTCAGGAGAGCCGATAGGTACACGAACAATTTGTCGTACATCTTAAATTTAATAAAACACAACATTTTAATTTATTTAATTGTTTCGCACAACACACAGACAATTTTCTTAAAAATCAACATGTTCCACCAACAGTCAGGGTTATTTACGTCGAGTATCAATTCATATTTTCAAATTATTATTTTCTTTTAAAAATAATCTGACATAATCCAACTCATACTTTCACCAGTTTTCAAATTGAAATTTGGAAGCTGGGGGTTTGTATTCAGTTTTCATTTCGTTTTGTCGAACACTTTGTATATAAACATACAGGCACAACAAACATAATAAACATATCAACTACATTAAAACCTATTATTATCAACATAAAACAATTACACAAACACAAAGGTGAATGTTCTCTGTATTTGAAATTTAATTTCGCTGCACAGACACCGTTTTAATGAATACACTTTTAATTTCTATATCACATTTATCGAAAAGCACAAGTTGGCACTGGCATTATTTTGAAAAGCTTCTTATTGTTATTTTGTTCGATACTAATAAGAATATAAGAGCACTTATTGTTAATTTTGCACCTTGCACAAGGCACAAATAGTAAGCATCACAATAAAGGCACAAAGAATTCTACAAAAGAGAGCACGAATTTTGTTCATCTTTTGCATTGCAGCAAGATTTATAATCACAAAAAGGTAAATACACCGCTTTATATGTGTTCAATTTATCTATGTTTTAATTCATTATTGTACTATATGTTTGATATGTTTGTTACTGTATTTATATCGTATATGGTCGGAAAAATGTCTCCCAGTTTTTTTTTTTTTGTATAATTCAAATAAATATGTCTATAGAACATTTAATATAAAGAAATTAATGTTCGTCTATTCGTCTGATCGGAACTTATGCGTTCTTGTATCATTCATCGTAGCAAAATTTTTTTTTTTTAATTCAGAGTAAAAACATCATGTTTTTAAGTGGCAATGTCATACGGTGGAGCCAAAGGCTCCACTACTGTTGTCGTTGCTGAGCTGGGCGCAACCCTGTAAAGCAAGACTGTAATACGGTGGAGCCAAAAGCTCCACTACTGTTGCGGCTGCCGAGCGGGGCGCAGGCTCGTGAGACAAGACTGTAATAAGGCTCTAATCTACTATCTACTTGTCGCATCTCAATCGCGTGCGAAGCCGTAGGTAGCGGCTAGTATCTAATAAATTCCGCCGTTCCTGGATGTAAATTAATGTTAGGTATATGTCAATTAAAAAAAAAATATATAGCTTTACGTCACCTCTACGGGTCCAGGGTTCTAGGAGATCGCCCAATCTCCCTCCCTCCGAAAGCCGGTCGAAGCATTCTTATCTACATGAATAAAAATGTAAATATTCGTTTGTTCAAACTCTTAAATCTTCGGAAGACCTTAATCGATTGCTTTGAAATTTTGACACAACGCTGTATTCAAATACGCGCTTTTATGATATACCTAGATGTCACACCTGTGACAGATGAAAACAGCGCCATCTGTCGGACGTTAAAGCAACACATGCTATACTTAAATTTTTTCGGCAACGGAAGCGCCGTCTGTTAGACATTAAAGCAACACACGCTATACTAAATATTTTACGGCAATAGTAGCGCCATATGTTGAACGTAACTGCAACACGCAAACCAGACTGTGCCATAGCAACGCGTGGTCGGGCACAGCTAGTTTTAAATAAATACGTGGGTATTTATGCATCAAGAATTTAATATTTGCAAATAAAAAAACGGACAAAGAAAAGTTAAAGAATGTTAATTAATTTTATATATCATGTTTTTTATAAAAAAAAACTAACGGTGTTTTGACGTCTTATGAGTACAGCGTTTATATTTAATTGAAAACACAAACAGGTCTAATTAGATCAAACTAAATAAATTTAATTTAAATATTTTATTAAACTAAACAGTCCTGCATTTTTAAGATACGTTTTCTGTTTCAATTTGGGTTTATACTAACGGCCCAATCTGGCTTCAACCGAATTTGCAGATTGCCACTGTTTTTTCGCCGACTTTCGTTCAAAATTGGTCTCCACGAAAAGCGCTATTTTTTTAACGCGATAATATATAGTCCATCAGGAAGGTTCATTTTAAGGGGGAGTTAGGTTCTAAAAAATTCGAATTTTTTATTGCATTTTCTTATAGTAAAACATTTAAAGAATGTTGTCTCAAAATTTGAAATCAATCGGAGCAAAACTCTCAGTCATAGACCTTTAAGTCTCCCCTCCTCTAAGAGCGGCAAGAGCTCGGTGCTTGGTGAGTCACCGCCGAGAGTATAAACGCAATTTATATAAGTTTTGGGTATATAAAGGCAGTACCCCCTAGAATAAGACATAAACTGTAAAAAAAACCGAAGACAACGAAGTTTCTGCAGGGAATTTACTTTACGCAGCTGTTAAAAAAATATGTTTTTTTCTTCGTTTTTTTTAGAGTTCAAACTTTAATTGCGTTTTACTCGAAACCACGTTTCAAAATTTCTTGTACATCGTCATTTGAAAACTACTACACCGATTCTTTTCAAATTTTGTACACTTTCTACATATAAAATACCAGACCCCAACGTTTTTTTTTTTTTTTGTTACATTAAGGGGGTTTTACAGTTATAAAATGGTGAATTTTTTCGTAAAAAACCGCAATTTTGACTTGAAACAACCACCTAAAGTTTAAAAATGGAAATAAAATAAAAAAAGAACGTTGGGATCTAGAAAATCAACTGTTTTAACTAAATTGTTTTGTAGACCAATTTTTTTTCAGACTATATATTGACAAAAAATAATATTTTTTTTTATACCTATTATTTTTTGCCAATATATAGTCTGAAAAAAAATTGGTCGACATTTTTATTTATGTGAAGAGTTCTATTCAGACGTTAATCAAAGATTTAAATTGTTTTGTTTTTTTGATTTCAAAAAATTCTACGCGGAGATACAATGTACACCGAAAATCATCTTTTCTAAAAGGCGTCCTCGAAAATGCTTATTTCTCAATATTTTTCTACAAAATAATTACAAAATTTTGTTCGAATGATGCTTTGTAACATTCGAAACAAATATATCCACTTCAACGATATCTCTAAAAAAATTCGTAAAAGAAGTGTTTTTTTTTCACCCGTTAGACCTTCCCCCCCTAAATATTGGTGAAAAAAAAATTGAAATCGGATGAGTAGTTTCGGAGATTAACTCCTGTATCCAAACTTACAAACTTTACCTCTTTATAATATTAGTATATATTGTGTGTAGATGGTGGAAGCAAAGGTTGTATACCCGTGGTTCAAATATTGTAACATGTTTGTGCTGATTTTCACACTAAATATTTTACGGCAATGGGAGCGCCATCTGTTGAACGTAACAGCAACACACGCAAACTAAACTGAGCCATAGCAACGGGTAGTAAATAATAAAAATAATATTTTTACATGGTGGAAGCTAAAGTACAAAAACCTTTCACTTCCACCATCTATACTGCCGTTTTTAGTACAAATTGTGCTACAACGAGACTGACAACACACAAAGCGGTTATTTTTATAAAATATACAAATCTTTGATTAAATAGAAACTAAATAAGTATTAATTATTTTTTTATATTTTTAGATCCGTTCTGAAGAAGATCCAAATCGGGATCGAAACGTTAATGTATTAATTATATTTTTTTGTTAATATATTGTCTGAAAAATTGGTCGATACATTTATTTATTTATAAAATAAATTTCGTAACTTTAAAAATACGTTTTATTGCGACTCAGTTGTATAAACTCAAATAATGTTTTGATCAAATTGCTTCCATTTCTTTTGGCTTATTAAATTCTGAGCACGTACTGCTAAATATTTGTTAATGCCCTAAGAGTTTGACGTCAGGGTTTTCTGACATTAAGTCAGAAAATCATCAACACATAATTTTGTCGTCTTTGATAATATTTTAGTGATGAGCAATTGTTTTAGTTAAATAAATATTTGGAAGTTACTTTAAAAAATGATGTGGAGAAATATAACTTTTATTTTATTACTATGCGATAAATTTAAATCGGACATCCAAATCATTTATTTATTGTCGACCAAAGCCCGCGTTCACCACGTATTTTAGAGGATCTGTGTCAGATCCACAAGTGGCAAGAAATGTGGAGCTTGTCAGATTAGAAACCGCTCTTGTCGTTTACGAGGTAACACCAAAACTTGTCCATATTCATATCGTTCCGATTTAAATCTATTTTTTTTTGTTAAAAACACATCGACACTATAGACAATTTTTATAATAAACTAACCGTGCCCGACCACGCGTTGCTGTGGCTCAGTCTGGTTTGCTTGTGTTGCCGTTACGTTCAACGTATGGGGCTCTCGTTGCCGTAAAATATATTTAGTATGGCGTGTTTCACTTTAACGTCCAACAGATGGCACTTTATTCAATGTATGGCGCTCTGGTTGTAAAATATTTAGTATAGCGTATGTTGACGTTCAACAGATACATATGACAAATAAAAACTCATTAAATATAAAAAAAACATTCGGTATATTTTTTTACCCAGAAAAAAATTAATTTTCGAAAATTGATTTTTCAGTATACATCGACTCGCATGTATTGACGATTAAATCGTAATTGAACATTTGAAATTAGTAGTTCAATTGAAATTTTTAATGTTTGACACAAGTTAAGTACGGAATGTTCAAATATGAAATTTAAATATGCATTCACGTAAGAAGGTTAATACGTCACGATTCGACAATAAATCTCTTAGTTCAGACCGGCTTCGATGCCACCGTCAGGCTGTCAGACTTGTGTGAGATTCTGCATTTTACGCAGTGGTTCAAAAATTTCAATCTTCAACTCAGATTACACTTTATTTTATTTTCGTATTATTCCAAATATTTTTAATGAATTTTTATTCAGGCGTATCTCGAATGAAATGGAAAAATTCATCTGAAGTTCAAGTAAACATTTCGCATAATTGTTTTCTATTTAAAGTCCACCCACAAAACGTGGCTAATTATACTTATCGGTGTAGAAGACAAAAACCGTATATTAAAAAAAATCCACCAATAGCTAGGCGTCATTTAAACCTAGTGCCACTTCATATTTTTACCCACGACGGAACGTAACAGGTATATGCTTTTAGGGTGAGAGATTGTTTGTTTGTTTGTGTGTTTGTTTGTGCACTCGAATGTTGCCATTTATCTCGAAAACGGTTTGATCAATTCAGATGCGGTTTTCTGTAAAGGGTTTGCAATTCATCTTCGACGGTTCTTAGCGCAAGAAATCTTTAAAAAGTTTAATATAAAATTAAAAATTTTGAAAAAACCCACGACTGATGCAAGCATTTTAATTGAAAAAGGATTAAATATAATTTTAAAACCCCCCGACTAAAAAGAGGTAAGTAACCAAAGAAAATCCGTCGGGGGCTGCCATTCGCAGCCCTGAAATGAACTAAAATTAGAGTATGTGACTGATTGAAATCACGTTGAGTACGTAAATAATTGTAGTCTTCAAATGATATTTTTCTATTGTTCATTCAGGCCAGCGAATGGCAGCTCCCGACAGATTTTCTTTGGTTACTTACCTCCTTTTAGTCGAGGGGTTCTAAAATTTTATTTAATCCTTTTTCAATTACAACGTTTACATCCGTCGTGGGTTTTTTAAAAATTTTTAATTTTTGACAATTATTTTTTAATTTATTATTATTTTAATAATAAATCGAAAATTTTATTCGTACATCTAATAACTCTCGGCAGGATATCCTCTATGTAATAATATATCATAGAAATTGTATTTTTTTTTATTGAGGAAATAAATAAATAAATAAAAATAAATAAATAAATTAGAATCTGGAAATTAGGGGCTTGTAATCGATGGAAATGTCATATAAACAACTGTATTGCTATACACTCGGCTGTTTAACAATAATTTGTTTTCAAATATTACTCTAGTTTCTCTATACAAATAAGAAATGATGTCGCTTGTGAATAGGGATTATAACAGAGATATTTAGATTATAATGATTATAAATTAATAATTATAATCATAGTTTGTTTTCTTTTGTAGTACAAATGTAATCTTTGCAGTGAAACAATTCTTTTGACAGGTATCGTAAAATCGATTGGAAATGTAACGAAACGTTGCAATATAGTATACCGTCTTTATATATAAAATTCCGGTGTGCGTGTGTTCGTAATTCTTCTCCTCCTAGACGACTTGACCGATTTTGATGATTTTTTTGTACTTATGGGGTCACCTGGATAGTATTTAGCTATAGTTGGAGCCGGTAGGCGGCGCTGTTGTTGAGGTCTCGAATATTTTTTTTAATTTTCCGACCAAATTTTTTTCTTTATATATTTTTGGATTTCTCACATTAAAAACATATATAATCCGAATCTATAAATCCGTGCTAGTATATAAAACCAGCAGTAGAACATTAAGCTGAGGTGGAGGCGAGGTAAAGTGATTGCCTCGTAACCTAAAGAACATAGGTTCGATCTCGGCAGTCGGTGCCATTAACAGTTATACCAATTTCACTTCTGCAGTGTGTAGTGTAAACTACACAGTCTCTGTTATACTTGATTTGATTCGAAAAACTTCCAGTCATATGATTGATATGCTTATCTGCCGGTCTTGTATCGAGTACTCTATGAAAATGTTCTTTTGTTTAATACCCCACTTAGACTTTACTATAACAATTTGTTCGACTCCGAGATCAGGTACTCGACTAATACTCGATTTGTCGAGTATTTGTACACTCCAATTATGTTTTCAAAATATTTACATTTTTCATAACGTTAACTTGTCCTCATATATCTTGATTATACTATAGTAGTGGTGGTACATAAACCTGCACAATAAAATAATCAGCAAGTCTCCGTTTGTTGAAAATAAACAATGCTTCTATTCCTTGACATAGGGTATCCGGCACACAGACATAATAGTATAAAGACTTCATTTGTAAATGAGTTTCTCGGTCGAAAAGAAATTCATATCCGCTCTTAAGTAGGATATCCCTTTCCTGATCCTTTCAAGCTCTTCCGTTCAGAATAACTGGATAAGCGAGAGTTGACTATCGTACGTCAGGCTAGAGATACATTAGGTACAGACATACAGACGTCAACCTAACCTCATTTATATGTACGGGTTGGCTTTGTTTTGTTTTATATTTTCTTGTAGAGATTACGTTCAGACCATTTCCATGAATTTGTATTTTATGAGTGTGGTACTAATGGTTTCCGGAAATTGCTGACATTTTATTTTTCAGAGAAAAGTATTTTTATATCATCCGGTCACATATACCATCACAAATAATATGTATTAATTTTTTAATAAATAACATTTTTGTTTCAACTAAAAATTATAAATAAACTTCGTATAGATAATAGTTATGCTTTAAGGCCATTGCAAAATTTATTTGAGTTTTCTTGCAAAAATATTTTTGAACTCATTTCTTTATGTATTTTTCACTAATAATTACAAAAAAAAAATATTGGGCGCATACATAGTTTAAAATCTTATGTTTTTATGATAAATAAAATAAATTGTCAATTAAAAATTTTGAAAAAACCCACGACAGATGTAAACATATTGTAATTGAAAAAGGATTAAATAAAATTTTAGAACCCCTCGACTAAAAGGAGGTAAGTAACCAAAGAAAATCCGTTGGGGGCTGCCATTCGCTGCCCTGAATGAAGAATAGGAAAATATCAATTGAACACTACTATTATTTAAGTACCCAACGCGATTTCAACCAGTCAAATAGTCTATAAAGTTGCAATATTTAGTTCATTTCAGGACAGCGAATGGCAGCCCCTGACGGATTTTCTTTGGTTACTTACTTCTTTTTAGTCGGGGGGTTTTAAAATTTTATTTAATCCTTTTTCAATTACAATATGTTTACATCCGTCGTAGGTTTTTCAAAATTTTTAATTTTGTTTTTTATTTTATTTTAAACTTTTTAGAAATTTCTTGCGCTAAGAACCATCGGAGATGAATTATAAACCCTTTACAGAAAACCGCATCTGAATTGATCAAACCGTTTTCGAGATAAATGGCAACAATCGAGTGCACAAACAAACAAACACACAAACAAACAATCTCTCGCCCTAAGCGTATATACCTGCTCCGTTACGTCGTGGGTAAAAATCAGTTTATAAACGAAATAAATAATGTCAATGCAATTTCGAGTTTTATCGAATTTAAAGCTGCAGTTTCAACTAGAAAATATTTAAGCTGTTTTTATTCTTAATATTACCAAAAAAAAAAAAAAAAATAGTTAGGTATTTATTTGTGTCAAAAACGATTCTACCGAGGTAACGTCAGGGATTTTGTAGGCATTTCTTTAAGTTGTTTTTCCGATTTTGTTCGTAAAGTGTAAAAAATATAAACACTTAAAAAAAGTTATTTAATAATAGAGTACGTATAATCTATTTTCCGATACCAGCCCTACTTAAAAAAGCTGAATAAATATCGCTTTATAGTATTATATCTGTAATGACATTTTTTTAAAGCTATATAAATAAATATTGTCTTATATTTAAAAATCAAAACATAATAGTATTCGCCTTGATATGCGTTCCAAATCCTTTGCGTTACGTCTGTATAAAATATAGAATTAGGATCCTTTCGAATATCTTTGATTCGATTAAGTTTAAATTGGAGTTCCGATCAGCCGAATATGAGTTTTCAATGTATATTACACAGTATCCACATATATTTTTACCTAAATGTAGAAAATTCTACTAAAATTCAAACAAACCCATCAAAGGAATTCGAATGGATTTTTGTTCAATTCAGTATAAGAAATATTTTGTATGTCCAGTGGAGAAACTGAACCAAAATCCGTTCAATTTTAAAGTATATAAACACCTTGTTTGAAGCTAGGAGAAAAGAGACATGAGGCTTAAGAATGACGAATTATATTTCGGAAACAAAATGTCACATTGTGTCTTCTTCCAAATTTGGAACGTAATTTTTTTTTAATATAATTTTTTTTTATATATCTACTTAAATAAAAATTTTCGACTTATTTATTAATATTTAATTATCCAATTAAATATTAATAAAACAAAGACTGAAATAAAATCAGACGTTAATAAAGAATTAAAATTGTTAATAATATTTTTTTATATAAAAATATTAACTAACATGGCGGATTCTGAAGAAGCGTTGATAATTGAATGTTATTCTTTTGTCTTGTAACTCGCTTGTTCTTAAGTAATTAAAAGTCAATATAATTCGGTTTTCAATAAGGCTGAAAAATAAAACAGAAATGACTGGGTGTATGATTTTTAGATGCAATATCATTTGTATTCGCTCACACTAACAACCACTCTGTCGATATGGTGGTTGTTGTGTTTACCGGCCGAAACATTGGCGCGCCCACGTGGAAGCGCCGGGGGAAATGGCAACGGCAAAGGAGGCAGCAGCCTGGCGTCAGCAGGAAGCGGACCTGGAGGTGAAGTGATAAGCAGTAAAGTAGACAGTGGGCCGGCGTCAGAACCCAGTTGTGAACAATTGAGAGCTATGTGGCGGTTCAGTAAAAGACAATCGAGAGCTGCCGAAATAACAAATGAAATACCAACCTATAGAGATCCGTTCGCAAACAACATTTGGGAACCGTATGCCTACTCAAGAACCAGAGGAGGGTACGTTATATTACGTTTTTAATCGTGTCTAAGGACGGGACGACGCTGAATATTTTCAGGAAACTGTTGTAAATGTAAAAAATGTAAATGTCGAAAATAATTTAAATCGAAATTCGCGTAATAAAAAGTTTAATTTACAACAGGAAATCAGAGCTGGAGAGTCGCTTATTTTAATCAATTTTTATTTCGATGAGCGGGCAGTTCGCGATACGTTAAAAATGGTTAAAATCGGCCACCTCAATAAAATGTCTTTGATCTTTTAAAGTGTATTAAGCATTCTAGTTTTTCTTTTGTGAATTTTCATAGTTGAATTATTTTTGTGTTTAATTTAGCAAAAGACAAAAGATGAATAGACGTCTATATCCAGAAATTATTACGTAAAAAGTACCCTTTCGTCTCTTTTCAAGCAGACACGACGGTTTTTAGTTTTTATTGTCTTTTCACATAATCCTCACAGACAACAATTCTTTGTTTTCTAATTTTACACAAACGGGATTATTGCTTTGAAAATAGATGTAGGCACTTTGTTTTAAAAGACAAGCTTACGTATTTTTTGTTCATTATGGAAATAATTATTTGTCAGTACAATAGACTGTTATGTCATCGAGCCATCGGAAATACGGATATTTTACACAACGGAAAACACGAGTACGTGTAACCTTTACGCGCGGTTGAAGTGAAAATTCTATTAATTTGTTTTTACCGCTTTCTCTTTTTGGGAAATATTTACCCACAAATTAAATCACTCGTAAATAAAATTACGTTATCGGTTTGCGTTTGTAAGTTTTCTGGACCGCGAAAATTCGACATAGTTTATTTTATAACTGGAGACCACTGCACTAGGCTTACAGTTTGATGGCAGGGACCCGAAGGAAGTCACCACGAGCTAGAAAATACCATCAGTTTATTTAGGATTCCTAGACCATGTACAGAATTTAACATCTTAATTAAACTGGTATTTCTGAAGTCCTTTTTGATAGCAACAGGTGACCCAAAATGATTCGATATCTTGTCTGTGGGATGACCTCGCCCTTATAGAGGATATGTAGAGCTGTTGTCTGCTACTAACTTTAGCTAAGGATTTTTTACTCATCCGCTACACGAATTTAATTAGACTGCGAGGCGGTGGGGTGATCGGAGGAAGTCGTTACAGAAGTGGCGGTCACAGGCCAGTCTATGGTCGTGTAGTTCATAAGGCCCCGATTTCTCGACCCGTAAGCGCGGCACCCGAAAGGAATCGTGCATTTGAAGAAGTAGCCAGGCTCTACGGAACAATGCATAATTCCGCATCGCCCCACAGAAGAGTAACTTCTTTCAGGATGTCTGGAGGACAAGTTGGCCTCACACCCCACAGCGGAAGTTTTCAACATTTGAAGGTTATTTTATATATTATTTTTCACGGGAAACTTTAATCGTAGTCTGATAAAAAGTGCCATTGACAGGGTACTAAATTTCATCTAAACTAGTTCTGGCGTTCTCAACTGATGCTGGTACAAACATACAGACACAATTCTGGAAGCTTATCTTGCGTTAAGATATTCTGCGAAAAATCAGAAAAATTGAAATTACAGACAGATCCTGTAGTCGCGTCAATAAATAAATATTGTATGAACAATATAAATAATTCTGTCTTCGCTCCAAAAGGGTTCTGATTTTAAATAACATAAAAAAAACAAAATTTAAAAAAAAACGTCAAAATCGGAGCTGTATTTGAGAACTTCGAAGTAAAAGGCTTCATCGACGCGACTACTGATACTAATTTTTAAAAAAATCAAAAAGGTTTTTTCTTTCGTAGGTGATTTATGAAATGTTTTTAAATTTTAAATGATATATTTCGTATTTTTTACATTGTAACTTTAGTGTCGTTTACAGTGAACAAAACGAATAAATCTCAAAGCCAACGTTATAAATTCGGTGGTTATTTTCGGGACAATCAATATAATACAATTCTGATTGAAATCAAATCAAGCTGTTTATTATGTTGTATAGTGCAAAGTTCAGTATTGAATGGAACAATAGCGTGACATGTAATGATGCCAAAATAGTAATCCACCGGTCCATTGTATACTAAACTCCACTATACGTATTGTCTCCAAACATATGGTTTTAAAACAGTTATTGCAATAATAACATTGTTAATATTAATATTTTTCTTAGGAACTGATTCGCACGGAGAGAGCTCGCGAATTACAAGAACAGAGAATGGCTGAAGAAATGGCAGCCAGGGCTGCCGTTCTTAAAGAAATGACCGGTTCAAGCAGTGCCAGCAGTCAAAGAAAGCATTCTCATTCGCCAAGGTCAGATATCGAATTGTTTACTTACTCTAATTGTAAAACGCGAAATCAGTAAAATGCAGAAGTGGGATTTAACGAGAGATCTTTTTTTCCAGGTATGTTTACGACATAGAAGATGACATAGATAGAAATGATGGCGGTGATGACGATGACGACGTTGTCATTGATGAGTCGAGAGGTCGACACGGTGGCGGTTCGTCGAGTACGACAGGTCTACTAACGTTCCCCGATTTGCTGGCACCGTCGTCCAGTTCGACGGATACTCGTTACGTGGATGATTACCTCTACGACCGCGCCGGCGCTGCAGGAGGTGGCAGTACCAGAGGTGCAGCTGGTGTCGGTTACAGCCGACCGATCACCGGACTTCACCGACGTTCGTTTGCGCCATTTTATGACCGGTTTCCGATATTAAGCGTAAGTTCTTTTTAACAATTTATTTAATTTTCATCAATAAACGAAAAAGTTAATTGCAAAAACAGATTCTGTGATATTGACCATCATTAAAACCTGATCTCCAGACTTGTAAAGTATTTGAATAAAGGTATTTCAAATACCGTATTTAATTACTTTTACAGAGTATTTTATCTGATAAGTATTTGAAATATTTTTCACTTTAAGTATTTGTTATTTGTATTTAAATACATTTTTTTATTATAAATTGTACTTGGATTTGTAAACACATTCGCTAATACTGTGGTGTTTTTAGTTTTCCAATACAAATTATTTTCTGCTTGTATTTGCGCGCTAAATAGCAGGACGGTTGTCTGGTGTCAGTGAATACATTATAAATAATGTTTATTAGAATAAAAAAAGTATTTATATTACAAATACTTTCCCTGTATTTGTATGTTTTTAAAAACTCAAGAAAATAAAATGTTTTTTTATTTCAAATACTTACTGCAATTTGTAAAAGTTTTTTATTTGTATTTAAATGCTTTTTAGCAGTATTTTTTACAAGTGTGCTAAACATTTACCGAAGTTTTATGGAACAAATTCTCCACAAAACAGGTCATTTGCTTTCAATGTACATACGTATTTTTTTTTTAATTTCCTTCTGTTTTTTTTTTTTTTTGACAAATTGCTTGCAAATAATACAATTTCATTTCACAAGCCTGTTTTTGAAGTTAATTTTGTCAAATGAAAACTTCAATAATTCAAAATTTTGTCTTTCAATTCCGACAAAATTGACAGGTTTGTAAGAGAGTGCGTTTTATTTTAAAATATGTAGACTAAGCTTTATGCAATTAAAATGATACTTGAGCTTCCCTTTTATATAAATCAAAAAGTTAGGTAAAATTAGCTGTCAAATGCATTATTGTAACTTTTCTTTTATACATTGTACTTGGAATTGAAAAGATGATAGCGTGAAAATGCTTATATAAGAAACGGAGGCTTTGAAAATTAATAATGACGGTCTTACTAATTAGTAATTATTGACTCAAAAGTTTATAAATAAGTATGAATTGAAAAGTTTTCAATAGAGAATATTATATTTGTAAGATTGTAAACATTCTACGGCCTTTCAGAAATAAAGTATAAGTCACGATTCTATTTTTTTTAATTTCTTAATTCTTATTCTGGTCTAGAATTCTGAAAAAAATATTTTTTTTATTGCATATTCTTATACCTATATTATAGGACAGGATTTCAAAATCTGTCATCATGCCTATTCCAGTTTGTAATAAACACCTTTGAAAATATATCGTACCATTTCAGAACCGCTTCTTAATCGGCGGACGTTTGAATTTACCAAAAATAAACTGACATAAACCACTTTTCCATGTGACTGCAAATCTTTTGACGTTTAGTTAAAAGAACTTCACAAAATTAAAAAGTTTCACAGAACTTTAATGACATTTAGTTCACTTTTGGAAAAGTGCTTTCTAGTTTGCTCGATTTTAGAAATTGGAATACTTTGAAAGAAGTGGGAGTGTAATATTCGCATTTTAATATTGTAATGCTTGTTCGTTTACAATAAAGTTGGGTAAATGCTGTTGGCAGGGTATGATCAGAAAAATATTATCCTAAATCGTTTTGTTTAATTTTTTTAATCAAAAGAAATACAGTGTAAACTCTATATAGCGACACTCAAGGGACTGTGCACTTTGTGGCGTTATTGAGAGTTGTCATTAAACGGAGAGAAAAAATAATCCATCAATAATTTTTTACTATAATATGTATTTACTCATAACATATAAAATTTACAACTGACCAACAAACATTCATACTATGACAAATTACAACGCTTATTGCGTATAGTTTGTTATCTTTGATTGACGTTTTTCGATACTCCAGTAATTTAATTGTATTTTCTTATATATTTTATTCATATCTTGAGATACTGTGCAATCAAATTGGTCCCAACAAACAAAAGAACGAATTTCTTAGAATCTCCGGTATGCATGATGCCGACAACAAAGCAACAAAATAACAAACAAGTAGGTACTGTTTATTGCTTAATGATGACGTATTGTTGTCGTTATTTAGAGTGGGTGTGTCGTTATTTAGAGTGTATCATTGTATGAGCAACAATTGGTAAACCAACTAGAGTTCAGTAATTTCGACTGAAGGAGTTTGTCGTTATATCGAGTGACGCTAAATGGAGTTTACACAGTACTATTATTATAAAAATTGTGCGTTAAGCGATCAGAATGCTCTGAAATGACGCACGCGGCCTCGATCGTGAAATTTCATCGATATTTTCAGTTAACCGTAAAACATAAAAAATACCGCGCTAGCAATGTGATAAGTGCTACAAAATCCAGTTCATTCTATTTAAAATTTCACCTTATATTTTCTGATTAAATATTTAATTACATTCGCTGACATGTATAGGAAATACAATCACTTTGTGCACAATAAATTAAGATTTTACGATTTTGCGAGCGATCAAAAATATAATTGAATTGAAAAAGCTTTTAACAAACGATTGTATAATTAATTTAAATTAAGAATTCAAGACCATCGCAATGACATAATCGATAATTATAATTAAAACAATAAACTCATTTATCGTAATATTAAGATAAAGCTGTACTTACCAAAGGGTCAGAGCAGGGTGAGCCAGAAGGGATACTAGCAGGATCTTTGAAATCCAGGATCTGCAAACAAAATCGATATTAATTACTTGTAACATATTAATGCAACTACAACATAGGTTCATAATTCAAAAAATATATACACTACAAAATTTTTGGTACGTCATTTGGCTGTACCTGCCATACTTTCTCGCGAAAAACAAAATTATCTTACTATTTTTTTTTCGATTCCATTAAGTTTCGTGTTTCACGGCGTGAAACATTAAAAAACACGAATGCGCGTAACCTTTTTTGCGCGGTTGAAGTAAAATTTCTTTTAATTAATTTTTACCATTCTCACTTTCTGGGAAATATTCAATCACAAATTAAATCACTCGTAAATTAAATTACGCTGGCTATGCTTAGCGGTTTGCGTCCGTAGCTATGTTTCACATTCGTTCAAGATGGTTTCTATTTGATGCCAGTCGGGGCCTTTAAATAGCTGCGTCCGAAAAAATATCTGAGTTACTCGTAAGTCGCTCCTAAAGAAGTTTGCTCCTAAAGAAGTTTTATTTCAAAAATTTCGTAAATTGGCTCAGATATGAAATTTATTTCTTTTATATTATAATACCTATTACAAACAGCAGATTATTCTGGAGTTTCATAACAGGATTTGTAAATGCCACAGATTTGTATTAATTTGGATGTCGAATTGAACTAGACTGATTAATGCATGATTTATAGAGCATACTCCTTGGAGATGTATCTCATTAGCATGGAATTATATTATGACAAAACATTTAAGGGGTGTCCTGTGACAGCTTTTATTATTCTATGTTCCCTTTGAAAAAAATTGATTTTTGACAAAATTGAAAATTTCTGTTCCTTAAATATAGAATTATAGAAAGATACATGATTTAAGCATCAAAAGAAAACTTCTGTATCTTGTAGATTATAAGTTGAGGGCGTTTAAAGAATATTTCTTAGTAAACGAAAAGAGATGTAGAAACTTTATTTTGTTTATTGGAATCGGCGTTTCTTTTTCTATAAGTATGATTAATTTAAAAAGTATTTCAGAATTGAAAAAAAATTTCTAGAAACATGATTTTTTTAAAATCTTTTTCAAATGACACTGATTCCAAATATTCTAAGAAAATAAAATTTGTATATCTGTTTTGTAATTTAAGAATATTTAAAATTTCTCGAACTTCTATATAGATTAAAGAGATACATACGAAAGTTTTATAGGTACTTGTTATTTCGTTACATCACTTACGTACCTATCTAGTTTTTTTAACCATTACTAAATAGCTTCTATGTCTAACACTAGTGCAGAGTTCATTTAGAATTTAACGAGGGAGCAACTAAAGTTTTTGTCGTAAGTTGACATAACCTTAAACCAGGGCTGCACAGACTTATTGAAACTAGGTGCCACTTGGACAGGCGGGCTCTGCAAAAAAAAGCAACTGAATAAAAGTTTAAAAAAATTTACTGACAATATCATTTTTTCAAATCTTTGATTAACGTCTGATTAGAACTCTTCAATAAATAAAATTATCGACCAGTTTTTCAGACAATATATTAACAAAAAAATATATAATTAATACATTAACGTTTCAATCCGGATTTGGACCTTCTTCAGAACTGATCTAAAAAATATAAAAAATAATTAATATTTAAAATCTAATTAGCTTTTTATAAAATCTTTCAAAATTATCAATTATTATCAAAATAATGAAAAAATAATAACAAATAAATAGAAAGCTAATAAGATTTTAAATATTAATTATTTTTTTATATTTTTTAGATCAGTTCTGAAGAAGATCCAAATCCGGATTGAAACGTTAATGTATTAATAACATATTTTTTTGTTAATATATTGTCTGAAAAATTGATCGTTAATTTTATTTATTGAATATCATTTTTTATTCGCGCTAACAATTGTTTTTATATTTGGTTCTAAATTCTTGTCGCCACATGTAAAATTGCTTCCAAATTTTAGTTTGCTAGGCGGATTCGATTTTTCGTTCTATTTATTTTCATAATCGAAAACGTTTGTTCACAAATATGGGTACATTCAAAAAAGTTTACTCATTTCAATGAATTTGTTCGCAAAACTTTATATGCGTTTTTATCAAGCAAACTACCTTCATTGTTGCGTATTCAACTGTTAGACGGTTGCTGGCGGGCCCCATGTGTTCCGCGGGCCGCGGTCTGTTCATCCCTGTACTAAACAAACATATTCGACCGACCGACGTTCGACCTTGACAGCTATATTAAGTTCCAAACAATGTTGCATAAATCGGTAGTGATGGTGGGTTTGTCAGTACCCCGGTAACAAATTAAGGTTAAGTTTACGATATAAAGTTTGTTCAATACAATTATTATTTTGATCCTCTGCTTCAGAGAAACGGCACGTTATCAATTTGTGCTATATATGAACGATTTTCCGCAACAACTGTTTAAGCCAAATTGTATTGCATAAATTAACAAAATATATTGAACTAGTCATATTTACTGATAAATGACTCAACAATGCAGAATATTAATTTTGTGTTTTCATATTCTGATCAGGGCTGAACTAGCTATAATTTCGCAATCGGCACTATTATTTTGTTATTATTGAAACTACTGACGTGGACCAAAATATGGACATTTTTGTCGTATTTATTGCGTAGATTACGATGACTAAAATAGAACACAGAGGTGGAGGCAGTGCTTAGTATTTGTAATAATACTTTAAGAACTTATAATGCTTGAAGCACTACGTAAGGCATGCTTAGAGCATTTGCATATTGAATACTAGTGATGTGCCGGATATCCGTATCCGTAAATATCCGTTAGTTTTCGGCGGATCTTTTACCTTATTAATTTTCAATTCATAGATGAAATTTTATATATAGGTATAGGTGATTAGGTAATAATGAAAAACTGTTAAATTCCATTCAGATTATTTTTTATTTTTTAAAACCGTATTTGGCACCTTTATATTGCAAACATTTATCGTAGTGAGTACCATACCAATAGTACATAACTCAAAGGTACTAAAAAACTATCTTTATAATGAGATATTGCATATCGATCTTTGGAAAGAGACAATCTGTTATGAGAGTAAACTCTTAAAGAGGTCAATAACTGTTTCCCATAACAGATAGTCTCTTTCCAAAGGTCGATGTGTAATATTTACCGCCGCGTACTCTAAGACAGTTAAGATCCGTATCCGTATCCGCGGAACTTGAAACCAAATATCCGTATTCAGATCCGTATCCGCGGATATACATTTTTAACGATCCGGCACATCACTATTGAATACTTGCTACTAGTTAATCACATAAGCATTATGTAGTGCTTAATATGCATTTAACAAGCTTATTAAAGATTAGGAATGATTAATAAGCACTTCCAAAGTTTAATAAAACACATTTAGTTTAACTTTTATAATTCTTATTTCATTTGATGTTAGAGACCAGTTTCTGGTTTGTTTAAGCCCAAAATTTGTTCATGTCCAAAATTTTTATAATAACTTTATGTTGCAAGTTAAGAATGAAATTACTTCAAAGTGCTTACTGCTCGATGCTTAATTCTTTTAAGCACTTTAGTAAAGGCTCAATTACATTGAGCGAGTTTACAAGCTGCGTGTTGGCGAGTTTAGAAGCGGGCGAGTTGGCTAGTGAGATACGGATGATGACACACAAACTTCTCACTCGCTCACTAACCAACTAGCTAACGAACCACGTATTGTGAATTTGTTGTTGTTTTTCTTTCATTTCCGTCGACATTTTGTAGACACTGAAACCAGAAACTACCAACACGCATCTAGTTCACTAGCAACTATGATGACACACGGCTAATTTACTAGATAACAATCCCAAACGCCAGCGAGTAGCGAGTAAAGTTGACTGGCTTTCAAATTTACTCGCAGATAGTTTACAATCTGCTACTTGGCTAGCAAACTGATTACACTGAGCGAGTTTACTAGCAACTAGCGAATTCGCCAACAAGCAGCTTGTAAACTCGCTCAATGTAATTGAGCCTTTCGATGCTTTTAAGCTTTTTTGAAAATGAAAGCTCTAATAAGAAAATAATTGAACATCGGGTTTTCGAGTTATTCGCAAAATTAACAATTTTTTAATGAAACAGCATATGTATTTTTTGCATTTTTCGAAAGGAAAAAAATCTGGGCAGAAAAATCTTAATGCCATATTAACCTAAAATAGCGGTGTTTTTTCACTATCAAAGGAAAACTAATTGGCTACTAGGCAAGTGCATAGAAGAAGAAGTAGTAGATAATGATGACGAGAAAACTTTTCGTTCTTTTAAAAAATGTATAAAAGTACAGGGTGAATAATTAAAAAAATAGTAAATTTTGTAATTAACTCAAAAGTTGTAGCTCAACAATTTTCCAATTTTCACCATTTGCATCGTAATCTACGTATTCAACGAGTCCTATAATAAAAATAAAGTTAGCATTAGAGCGGACTTATGGTGGGTTTCTGATACGGTTTTTAACGTTAAATCTGCATTTAAGTACCTCTTTAAGCACTGAATTACATTGAAAACAACAGTGCAGTATTTTTTATCTTAAATCTCCAATTAAATCGTGTCATAAATGGAGTCATGATGTGTAACATTACTTATTAATATTTACTTTAGGTACCCAACTAACTTTCAGAAACGAATTCGTATAACGAAGTTATTTATTTTATATTATAAATGTTTACATAACACTGTATTTATGAAAGCACGGTTGACAGCTGAGTATTCTGTCTCCCTTTTTCTCTCTATCTAATATGCTGCAGCAAGTGCGCCAACTGTAGACCGCACCAAAGAATCATATTATAGTAAATTGAATAAAGCATGCTTCTCTCACAATTTGCAGTATTGACAATTAAAAAAAAAAACAAATGGCGGAGATAATATGAGCCGATAAGTAGAACCCTCTATAAAGCATTGTCAGAAAAAAATTCGTATTTTCATCGAAATTTTGAGGTTTTCAAAATTTTTAACTTTTGAACACGGTACCCGATCAAAAAAATCCTACGTAGATAATATTATAAAAAATAAGTTTTGTAAATTTTAATCAAATCGGTTGAGTAGATTTTGAGATATAGTGTACACGGTTTTGAAAAATGTAGTTTCGAGAAAAACACAAAAGAAAAAACTAACTGATTGAGTGCACTATGACTAATATGAACTAGTTATTGCGATAACTTCGGTATTAGTTTGAATTGTGTCATAGCTGCAAGCTTAAAATATTTTCAAAGGTATAAACAATTCATGCATACCCTAAAAAAAACTATTTTTTGAAAATCTCAAGGTGGCGTAACCCCTTAAGACAGCGTTTCCCAAACTTTCTTGACCGCGGCCCGGTATGAGGTGTTAAAATTTTTCGCGACTCATTTTATGAAAAAATTTTATTATTCAATAGAATTGAAGTTATTTGTTTGCTTATTTCATACAGAAAAATTACAAAGAAAAATATGTATGTATAGCGCGGGCTATAAAGCTATATGAAAGAATATAAATACACTTTTTTCCACTATTTCTAGTGTCTAACTGATAAAAAAATTTGTCTTGTGTTTTTACAATTTCTTTTCACGACCCGGTGTCGGGTCGCGACCCACACTTTGGGAAACGATGCCTTAAGATGTTACACATCAAGAATCGCTTGTATCTGGTTATTTAAGATCGATTTTATTAATATGGTCGATGCTTTTTAGAATGAGGAAGACCTAAGCGACGACGAAGGCGTTTTGTTGCGTTAATACGTGTGCGTGAATAGACAATCATTACACCAAGAAGGATAAAATCATATACATATTATAAAATGCAGCTACGTATCACGTGTGAACAATTGAATAACACGCCAGAACAAAATCATATCAGCATAATTTAGTAGATATTTTTGTTAAATTCTATAACCAAATTAATCTTATGAAAAAAGTATATTACAAAAAAAAAAAAATAAGCAGAAATTTATACAAAAATATTTATACTGTTTTGTTTGTAAAAATGGCTGGTCATTGCATTTAACTAATGTATGTTGAAAATATTAATTGCACACCTATGCTGTTTTTGTTGTTTTGGGCTCTGTGCACTACTTAGATACCTAAGGCTAATTGCGACGGACAAAATCAGAGGCGTATTTAGAGACGGAAATTAGTCCATGCGAGACATTTTTATTAAAGACTCGCTGCTTTTAAATTGTATTTTCTAATTTGTAAAGGTCTAGACTGATTCCGAGGGCCCGTCGGACCAATCGGCTTTAAATACACCCCTGAATAATTTTCTGTAGTACCATTAGTTTAGGTCCGTAGCAATGGATGCCCAAGGCTATTTAGAAATAATTATTATGGACTAAGATTGAACGCCAGCGTTTATTGACCTATTATCACTGTTATCGATATTATATTTAACGATGTATATCGATCAATCATTGCAGTCCTGTTGAAGACTTCTATGAATGAATGTTCAGTTCCCACGTGAAAATGTTATATGATTATTATTTTTGGCAACGTTTCATCATTGCTATGATGACAAATGTCGAATTCGTAGTCACTTAGCCGCTTTATAAAATAAAAATATGACAATAAATTTCGATAATATAATAGCTTGTAGCTACATATGAGGAAAATAGGCGAAAAAATAATATAAATACATTATAATTCGGTTGTAACACAGTTCAAAGCGACGCCAATAGGGATACGCTAAAGCTGATATGTTTGTCAAAAAACATTTCTCAGACTGATTTTTACAAGTACTGTTGTTTTCCGATGCCCGCTAGGTACCTGTTGCCGCGTTGAAGATAATATGGCAACGGTTCTATTTTATTGAACTTAATAGTTCAAGGGCTATCAAACATTTTTGGGTAGATATTTGAGGTAGCGTGAAAATTTGTGTAACACTTCTTTTGTGATGTCTGAACACAAAATCGATGACCTGGCTGAAGTCTAGTGGGACCTAGCCAAGCCGTGATTTCTAACTTTGCGAAATTTTATTTGTAAAAAAACTCCTTGACGCATTTTGAAATTTTAAAAACTTCAAATTTAGTACGTAATAAAATAAAAAATAAATGAGCCCGATTATTTAGTCGGGTCTAAATATTTGTCAAACTGTTTAAAAAGCATCATAAATCATAAATATCGAAAAAATATATTTGAGGCATGGTGAGATTTAGACAAAAAAATATTTTTCTAAACATAGCCCATTTCAGTGGGACTTTACCTACCAAGTGATCCGAGTATATTATACGTGAGTGCGGGTAAAACGCTGTGAGTAGGTTGAAGTGTGAGAGAGAGAGCGTATATCATTTTAACCTACCTATAGCGTCTTACTCGCACTCACGTAAAATATTTCTAGTTTTCAAATCGTCTGGCAAACATTTAGACCAGACTAAATAATTTGGCTTAATTATTATTTTTTTATTTTATTAAATATTAAATTTTAAGGTATTAAAATTTCAAAATGCCTCAAGGACTTTTTCTGCAAATGAAATTTCGCAATGTTAAAAATTCAAGGCTTGGCTCGGCCCCACTATCCTTAAGCTAGATCTACGATTTTGTGTTCAGACATTACAAAATTTAAGTGTTACACAAATTTTCACGGTGCCTCAACTACCCAAAAATATTTGATAGCTCCCTACTATTATTGGATCTGATGTCATAAGATGCTGTTTCAGAAAACCATTTTTGATATAACGAGGCAGGTGCCGTGTCAACCTTAGGTACCTAGGCTACAAGAAAGTGGCCACAAATGTACATATTAGCTAGATCTGTTTAATAAATTAGTTAAGAAAGGCATTCACAAATAGTGAAGAGTTATTTTTCTCAATTTTTTAATATTTGTGTGTCTGATTTTTTCCCATTAATTGTTAATTGGAATCTGCTTAAATGAATTATAACAAAAATAAAAATGAGTTTCTTATTAAAAAATAATAAATAAAAGGAATCTTCGAAAATTAAAAAATGCATCGACTTACGATTGAACTATATTAATTAAATGCGTTAAACAGAACATGTTATAAACGGATTATACTGTATTAAATCACTTGAAATGGTACCTCAGGGGAATTATATAATGTCCTCAGTACACGAGTAAATAATGAAATAAGCTGGAAGAAAATCTATTTTCTCCTAAGCGCTTCATATGTTACTAATTAATTTTCTTGTGAATAAATCCTATAAAAAGGTTATTACTGTCAATTCACACATATGTCTATTTTTATGAAAATTTTATTTGTAGGAAAAATACAGAGCCTTTTAGCAATTCTGTCCTATCACTTAAGGGTTAATTTCGTAAAGAAAAATCGTTTTTGCGAAAATGAAAAGACGGCAATTAAACAACATAATAATGATGATGTTTGGATATATATACAGTGTGTTCACTGATAGTGGTAACAGTGAATAATTCTTGCATCCAACTATATACAAAAAAGTGATAATAGTTTTATATACAACTCGAAATTTACATTTGAAAACTGCAGTGGTATATTTTTTGTACTTCAAAGTCAACCGGAAGTGTACATGCATTATTTTTCAAATGGCAACATACATTTTTTTACATTTTCGAAAGCTGTATTTTTTCAGTATATAAAATTTTCATAAAGTTACATAAGAAAATATCCGAGAAAAACGTTATCAAATTATTGATTGAACACGCAGTAATACTTATTTTTCATAGCAGTCGATATAGGTATGTGTAAGTATTAATAATACTTAATTATTACTATGTTCAATTAGTAATCGATAACGTTTTCTCGAATATTTTCTTATGTAACCTTAGGAAGATTTTATATGAATTTGTAGAGAAAAATTAGAGATTTCAAAAATGTAAAAAAAGTATGTTGGCATTTGAAAAAAAAATGCATACCTATGTACACTTCCGGTTGAGTTTAAAGTACAAAAAAAATATATACCGCAGCAGCTTCCAACAGTAAATTTCGAGTTGAATATTTAAAATTTTTTTCGTATTTAGTAAGATACAAGAACTGTTACCTACTAATATCGGTGAACAAACTGTACATGTTTTTTTTTAATAAATATATTATAGGCAGGTCGGTTATTTATAACCACAAATATCTTTTTTAACTTTTTATAACTACTAGGTAGTTTCAAGCAGATATTTCTTTGTGTAGGATGGAGATTTTTTGTCACATATACGAATTTTCGACTAAAAATATAGGAAGGACTGTTCACCACAAAAAGCAGATTTAGACCGGTTTGAGAATCAAATTAAAACCATAATTATTTGTTAAGATATTCAATAAAATTTAATATATTTTGTTTATCTTAGCTTTTCGAGAATCTGGATAAAAAATATACAGTATTATTAAGTTTCTGAAGTGTCAAAAAAATACAACCGAAAGCTATAGACAAATAAATATTAAATTTTAACAAAACAAGAGGTGGTTTTGTTGTGGCTAGAGTGTTAATTATAAAATAACATAGAAATTGCAAGCTTATTCAAATTTAATCAAATAAACCAATGGCGCTTTTAACGCTAATGAGTTTATAAATGGAATTAACCTTTTTCTAGTTTGTATAGTAAAGTAGTAATGTTTAAAGGTGATAAAACCTAAACTTTTAATGAATGAATCAATATTGATGCTTTCATTATTGATTTTGCGGAATTGATCTTCCGTCCGTTAAATAAATTGTGTCCCAGAAAATTTATGTCAGTAATTTTTATCGCTAAATCAGCCCCAATAAGCGTTTTTGGAGAAAAAAACGCAAACTTAGCTTGAGTCTCTTCTTTTTATTTCTTTTTAGTCAAATTTAAAATCAATTATATTGCTTGGTCATAAACTATTCTCAAGCCATGGAGATTAGACGACATTGTTATAACATAATAGGGAGGGTTTACAGAAATCTCTACCTTCTTTAAAAGCTACAAAGGTGCATCGACTTTGCGTTTTTCATTTTTTTCTGCCTACGAAACTCAGTAAAAAAATACTCTGTCTATAGAACACTAATGAAATCCATTAGTTTTGAACATAACCAATTATCTAAAGTGTCGATTTTATAAAAGAGATAAAACATTTATAAAAGTGTTTAAAAATTGCCGTCTTTTTTTAAAGCGTTTCCCTTATGAAATATTGAAAAAAAAAACTTAAATATTTTTCGAAAAATGTGTGTAATAACGTCCAGTCTTAAAAAAAACTTTGTTGGTACTTAACTGACAAAATAAATAGATTAATACAAATATTTATTCAAATAATTTCAATATAGCATCAATCTTTTTGTATGTTTTGTCAACACATAAGTGGCAAAATTGCTTTAACAGTTATTAGAATAAAATCATATAGTTAAATACAAAGTTAGTGATGTTTTTATTAAAACCATTATATATTTGGTAATGTTTTGAAAAATAAATTAATAATCTCATTTAATTATATTATATTATTTATAGCATACAGCTCAGAGCTGGGTAGTCTGACAATTTAGTGCATGTAATAATGCTTAAAGCACTTTGGAAAACGGATGTTCGATGTTTGATGTTTAGAGCACTTGCATACAGACTTGCAACTTGTTAAGCACGTAAGCATTTAACAAGCTTATTAAACATTAGAAGCATTTTAAATGCTTAATAAGTACCTACTTTCAAAGTTTAATGAAACATATTTTATTTAATTTTTAAAATTCTTATTTCGTTTGATGTTAGAGATCAACTGTTTAAGTCCAAAATTTCCCTTCAATTAGAAATATTGCTTGTGTCAAAAATTTATGTAATGTTTTAAAACAATCCTTAATTTTTTTACTAAGTGCTCGATGCTTCAAGCACGTATACGTTCGGTCTTTTCCCAGCTCTGTTTTGGAAGTACAGCCAATCATCGTGATCACAGCTTCGTGCCGTCGCGTTGTTTCGACCGATGTTTCTCGAAACAACGCGATACAAAAAATCCGTATTTAGTATTAAAAAAAAAAAAAAACAGATTGCAGCTCATTATTTGACTTAAGTACTTTTACATTTTGACCGCGATTTGCTTGTCCATTGTTTAGTACTGTTAACTCTTAGGTGATGGAATTTATTAAATAAATTAAAAAAAAAACAACTTATAAACTTATTGAATGATAAACTACAAAAATTACTGTGACAATATAAATGCGTAAAATAAATAATATAGTGATATAACAATAGATACTATTAATTTTTTTGTTTCTGTGCGAACGTAGGTACGCGAAAGGAAATTATCAATGTATAATAAATTCTGATATAAATACGTGGTACTTACTATTTTATCAATATATTTAGAACTTAGAAGGAATTAAATCAATTGTTATTTTATGCCAATATTTAAAATAAATTTATTTGACTTAAATTTAAATATTACATTTTAATCAGAATGTAAGTATCGATTCGTACTGAAAAAAGTGTACTACTAATAATGAAAAATTTTAAATAATTACTATAAGAAAGTATTCATTGAGACTTATAGTAATTAATGATAAACTATAAAAAACAGTTAAGTGTATATGTCTGCTTAATATTATCAATGGTATAATTTACATTCACAAAATATGTTCGTTAAAGTATCATTAATATTATTAGAAGTTCTTAAAATTTATATGTGCTTACCGGTTTTTATTTCTCAGATGGAAATGTTGCAATGCAAATTAGTTTTTTTTTGACTTGTTCCACACATTTATGTCAACGGAATAAATAAACATTATTTATTATTAATATTTATAATAATTTTCAACAGCGTTAATTATCAAATCAGTAGTTATACAGGGTATCTCGTATTTTTGTACAAAATGAATTGACAGCTTGATTTAAAAAAACGTGATCACAAACTGGAAACATTATCAATTTCTTAATCGGTTATCTTTGAAAGAAATTTAAAAAATGGCTCAATGCGATAGCCTGTATAAGCCCTCCTTAAACCGAATATTCCAAACGTACGGTATATATATACAGTGTGTTCAACGATAGTGGTAACAGTGAATAATTCTACTAGATACAAAAAAAAACTTAAATCGTTTTTCTTTCAACTCGAAATTTACTGTCGTAAACTGCTGAGGTGTATTTTTTGTACCGGCAATGTACATGCATTTTTTAACGGCAACATATATTTTTTACATTTTCCCAATCTCAATTTTGTTTTCTATAAATTCATATAACATTGTTATAAAGTTACATATGAAAATATTCGAGAAAAACGTTATCAATTTATTAACTAACCACAGTAATAATTATTATTCAATAGCACTTCACACATGTGTAAACATTAATCATTACTGCGTGTTTAATAATTAAATCGAATATTTTCTTATGTAACCTTATAGTAATTTTATATATTTTTATAGAGAAAAATGTGGAAATTTAAAAAATGTTGCCATATGTTGAAAAAACATGCGTGACCTTTTCGGTTGAGTTTGAAGTACAAAAAAAAATATACCTGAGTAGTTTCTGATAGTAAATTTCGAGTTGAATAGAAAGTCAATTCACACTGTCTTTTTGTATCTGCTAGGATACAAGTATTATTCATTGTTACCACTATCGGCGAACACACTGTATGTTTAAGTAACAATTTAAGACTATAATTCGTGATTTGAGCGACCGCGACGCAACGAATAAAATTTACTAAAACAGTATAAAGTTTGTAATAGTAGGTACTTAAACATGTGCATACAAATTTCGTTGGACGAGTCTTTCGGATTTCATGTATAAATTAATGCATTAAGGCATTTAAGACGATACAAACGACGTCATTAAATGACCTCAGTGTCGTCGTATATACAGTCACCTTAATGATGAGAATATAACATTAAAGGAAAACAAAGAATAACAAAATAAACGACAAAATGAAATCTTAGCAAAAGTTTTCTCAAAAGAAAGTGTATAATTAATACTCAACATAGGAAAATATTTTCAGTAGATGTGATTGTAATATTATTATAAAATGTTCTTGGTTATTATAAATTAAGTAATTATGGGTCGTCTTAATTAATTGATTGTCAACTTTGTTCACCAACAGATTGACACGAAAATATGAATACTGACAATTTTATTAGAATATGGAATCAACATATCCACTAATTTTTATTATAATGCCTTTTTCAAGCCTGATCATTAGCTTATTTGAATGCACTGGTCACTGATTAAGCTTCCATTATTTCAAAAAATGAAAATAATAGATGGAGTTAGAGCACTTACGTAGTCACGGCATCTCACTTTGTTTACATTATAAAAAAACAAACAGCACTTTCGTTTATTTGCACATTATAAGAACTTCATTATATAAAATACAATTCTGAAACGTTTTGTTAGCTTCCCCTGTATTTATGTATGTATGTGTGTATGTATGAATGAATATAATGGATTTTTTTAATGCAATTCCGGACGAAGAATTTATATAAAATATAAGACTAAAAAACAACAATAAAATTGTATTTTAAAAAAACTAAGACAACACGTTTCTATTAACTAAAAAATGCTAAATAATTTGACAACAAAATTAGTAAGATGAAGGAAGGTTTGGTTGAGGATCATAAAATAAGCTTTACCAGTGTTTTGCTAGTGGCCAGCGTTTCGAAAAATTTAAAATGATAATGTTTTAACAACACATTTGATCAGTATCGAATAGAAGCACACAGAAATTTGGTTAAATTAAATTCTCAAATAAATATTTTAATTTTGACAATTTTATAAAAATCGAATAATTTTTTTAATTAATTTTTTTTTATAATAAGATATGTTCAAAATAATTGTATTAACTTATAATAATTATGATCATGTAACATGTATACTGTTTAGAACAATTTACCACTACTTGACCAGCTTGAGGCCCTGAAGATGAAAATAAATTTTTCGAAACGTTGGCCACTAGCGAAACACTGGTAAAGCTTATTTTATGATCCTCAACCAAACCTTCCTTCATCTTAATATTCTATTGGATCAACACTACTTTAACTGAAAACAAAATTAGTTTTAATGTAAAAAAAGCGTGGAGTGCTCTCTACTTAAATTTTCATAACGGCTCTACTTTTACATATAGCTAGTAATGAAAAATGTATGACTACTGACATCGAGCATCCTGTGCTTCTTTGTACATCAAAGCTAATTTTATTGTCAAATTATTTAGCATTTTTTAGTTCTTACTACAGTAAAAGCGGGTTGTTTTAGTTTTTGAAACTCTGTTTTTCTTTTTAAATGTTTAATATTACATCAAGTAACTGCCGAATATATTATAAAAGTACTATGGTTTGTATGATAATTATCTACATTTTAGGTTGAAAAGCGTGTAGCTGTGTATAAATTAAATAATAGAAAATTAGCATTCGCTTGCATAAATCTTGATTTTTTGGCTAGTGCTAAGCCTCCCTGAACTCTTAGAATAGATAATAATAGACGTTCGACAACCGAGCTCATTAGCGTCTTTAACTTAAGTAAAAAATCACTCGCGTATTCGCAATCGTAGGGCATTTTCACGTTAAGTCTAACTTTTAGGTGATTTCAACTTAGAAAACATCTTCTAAATGTATATTTTTTTTATCTTGCGTATACAGCAGCAATAGGAACCCTTGAAATATTCCGTAATACATCGTGGAATGAGAAATTTAACACGTATAATCAATATGGTAGTGTAAATTAAATACAAGCTATAATCACGAAATGTAAAGTTGATACAAAATATTGTTGAATCTACACAGAAATCACATTAAATTCATAATTTGTTTGCGTCTTTTTGTTCCACCATTATTACAAATATACAAATTGCATAAAGTCTCCAAGTTGCTATACAATAGTTTATTATGTATTTCCGTTTCGTACGAAATAACGGTTCGCTGGATAAATTCAGACTCCGAACTTCCAGCCTAAAGTAATTATTGTTATTTTTTATTATCAACTCGAAACTTTTGAGCCACGCTAAATCGAGTTAGCAATAAAATAATAACAATGCAAACATAATTTAATTAAAAACTCCAATGAATTGATTAAAGTTAACAAAAGGAAACATATTTCTCTTCAATTGTAAATAGAACAACAACTCTCCAAAGTTTTATCGTAATAGGATAAACGGTATATAACATGTTAATTTTTTAAATCATCCCCTATTTTACTCCCTTGCAGGATGATTTTGCAAAAAAACTCTGAAACACGTAATTCTTTATTTCTTACAGAAAGCCTAAATCTGAAATTTCATATACTTAACTTGAGAAATGATGGGCTCCCCATACAAACTTTCATCCCCTATTTCACCCCTTGCAGGTTTTTTTTACACAAAATGTAACCTACATGCTTCTTCAGGGTGCAATCTAACTCCTTGCCAAATTTTATCGAAATCTGTTCAGCGGCTTAGGCGTGAAAAAATAACAGACAGACAGAGTTACTGTCGAATTTATATAATATTAGTATACATTATGTTATAATATGTCTACTGTACCATATTTTCTAATAGCAGCTATTAAAGTGCCACCGCTACATTTTTTGTTTCGTAATGTACATTTTTATTATAGAAATATGAATTAGTACTGGACCCAGCTAACTTTGTCAGTTGGTGAACGTTAATAAAAAAAAATGTAAAGATAAAAATATATTTGAATGATTTCGTCTATTTTCAATAACTGAATGAAAAACAGCAGTACACTCCAATTGAGAACTGCTGGTTTACTACTACTATACTATGTGCTGCAGACGTATTTAATAGTGGCAGAGACGTGGGCGCTCTAAGTGAATATAGTGAATGGTGTTTCAGTAATAGTAGAACGGTAGGTGTATAGGGGCGGTTTCTCTGAACTACGTGGTTTCGTATACTATATCGAAAATTTCGTCATAAATAGGGTAAAGTCACCGATTCCCGACCATTTACCTGTGATCGGCCATATTTGTATTTATAGTTGACAATCGTAATAGGAACTTGCCAGGCAAAAAATATTCTTTTTATGAAATCATATGAAACAATGCCCACTACACTGTTCCGTTACCGACTAACACCGTATCGTGCTATGATCGAACACGGTTAGAATATTTTGCCGGTGCCGATGTTATGGTTAATACAAGAAAGTAGTTTATTCGCGAATTAACCGGCTAATACCCGAATTAACCTACGTCAAGGATTGGTTAATTCGGGTAATTAGCCGATTAATTCGCGAATTAACTACTTTCTTGTATTAACCGTAACACCGATACCCCGTGCATGACACGCGACGTTGCCCAACCAGGTATGCTACGGGTTATAGCCGCGTATCATTTTCAATTTTTTTAGCAATTCGTTAAATTAGTATGTAGACATTCGAAAATACTGAAAAAATGTTTCTTCTTCATCAACTAAGTGTCTGAATAATGTCCAATATTCTCCCTCGGTTTTTTGATCACTTAGAGAATCGTGAATCCAAGAGTCGAGTCTTTTTTGGTTTTCTTTTTCTTCTTCCTCGTCAAAAATCATGGCAAACATTACTACAATTAATTTTCTAATAGCCATACCTATTTGATTTAAAAAAAAAATTACAACACTTCAAGGCGTCCACGCAACACTGCGAAAATGACATATTCGTTCGCTGCTCCATATTGAATAGATACCGAACGGGCTTAATATGCGTTGCATACGGGCATAATACGCATTACATACGGACATATTACGCGTTGTATACGGGCATAGAACGCTGGTCGATCCTTTGCAGAGGGCATAGTATTGGGTTTTGTGTTTCTTTTCGTGCCTGATACGTTCATAGCACGGTCATGGTATGCTCCGGTTATATGGGCAGACATCTTAAGTAATAAAGAAAATTGTGTTATAATTTTTAATATCTGCTTTCGAATTTTACTGACAATCATACGTTGCTTGACGAGTAGCTCATCGATAAGTAAATTTACTGGTGAAAGTCGAAAGTCTACACAATAACAACTAGGTATGAGTATAAAAGTGATACACTGCAGGTGAGCGGTCAGAAACCGGCATTTTTACCCTGCCCGAGAAACTTCGTTTAATAACGCTATTCTGTATAGTGAATGTCAAAATTAACAGAGCCGTTAAATTTCTGTCTCATTTTAACTTGATGTGATGTTACGTTTGTAAGAAAGAGACGATAAATTAACAGCACTTTAAATTCTAACATTTACCGTACAGAATATCACTAATAACACAGTATCGAGCGAATCGTACATTGTAACGGGTGAATATTGCTGCAGCCCTTCTACAAATATAAACGGATCTCGATTATTTGAACATCGGTAAACCTGAATCGTTTTTGTTTTTTGAAAAACAACTTGAAATTATGACATTTTTCATTTTATCTCGTAAATAATTTAATGAACACGTTCCATTAAAATAATAAATTATTTCATATGCGTTTACTGTAAATATTTTAACTATTAATTGCCTTTTTGCCCGACTACTCCAGAAGAAGGATAACGTTTTTCGAGTGTATTTCATTGGCACGCTCTGTTGCCTAAACGGCTTGATGGACATATTAGGTGTCGTTATATTTGTGTTTATTGTGGAAATGACATATAGGACAAGGCTGGCGAGCCTATGGCACGCGTGCCACAGGTGATCATTATGGGTATGACAATGATTGAGGTGCAAAATCGAAATAATTAAAAATATGCAGAATGTCGCAGAAAATTGACTATTACCAAATAATAAATACGAAAGAGTTTCATGACGCTCAGTGTATATCGAAATTATTCATTTCATCTATGTTTGTTTCATTTTTTGAAAACTAAATTTCTTTCTGCTTGTCGGCACGTCATGACTACATTAAAAAATTTTTGAAAAAAAGTTTGCCTAAACGGCTTGATGGATTTTAACATATTAGGTGTCTTTATATTTGTGTTTATTGTGGAAATGACATATGGGCAAGGCTGGCGAGCCTATGGCACGCGTGCCACAGGTGATCATTATGGGTATGACAATGATTGAGGTGCAAAATCGAAATAATTAAAAATATGCGAAATGTCGCAGAAAATTGACTATTACCAAATAATAAATACGAAACGAAATTATTCATTTCATCTATGTTCGATTCATTTTTTGACAACTAAATTTCTTTCTGCTTGTCGGCACGTCATGACTACATTAAAAAATTTTAAAAAAAAAGTGGCACAAAATTTAAGTACAAAAACCATGTCTAGTTTCCATTTTTTACTAATTACCTATATGTATAGAGTTTATTTTAATTATACAGTACATACATGGTGGAAGTGTCGGTGTTTGTGGTGGGAGAACGAGACTCCAGTCGTTTTTTTTAAATTATTATTAGTGTATATAGAAGAGAAAAAATAAAATTTAATGTAGGTTCATGACTTAAAAGAAAGCGTAGGTCGTTACAATAAATTGTCATGGTTGTTTATGATTATCAACCTAAAATAAATATTATTTTTTTCTTTTCTAAACATTTTAATAAAAACTTGTTTGGTATCATTTTTTTTTTTTCAATAATTTTGCATAAATACCTCAACATTACAAACTTATAATTAAAACCGAAATTACATTATTTAACCGAATTTTAAACATTTTCGGTTAACACTTTTTTGTTCTCGGCAATCTTCATAATATTATATCGCAGTTTTAGACGTAAATAAAAGATAATTATATATTGATTACACATTCAACATCGTAAAGGTGTAACCTTTTTACGTTTAAATTCAGCCCTTATTGATCGTTTCTCTTTCTCTGTTGGTTGTCTCTCTGTTGTAAGTCGTTCTTCTATCTTTATTTTTATTCGAAGAAAAACAAGAAGCACTTGACTTAATTGCATTTAGTAGATTTCGTTTATTAACTATGCTAATGTTTGAATACATTAATTCAGCAAAAGCATTTGTTTGCAATCTTAAATGATGGAGACACATTTTCTTTTATTATCGCTTCGTAATAGTCTAGGCTACAGTTACTTCAGGCTGTTGCTTCAGGTCATTATTATGCTTCCTGACTAGCGCTGTGAAGCGGCTTAAGTTTATATTTCTACTAGCCGTTACTCGAGAATTCGTATACGATTGAGACGAAACGTGGCTGCGTTTTCATTATTCGGCACAGTTACTCCTTTTTCGACGTAAACACCCACTAAGAACAGATTTTATGCTAATCCTATCCAAAACAGATTTTTCACCTACCACCCGTAGGTACCGGTCGTTTTTTTCGAAAACTGTTGATCGTAGAGAGTTGTGTCAATAGGGAAGCCGAAATATCATCATTCGATTCTTCATAATACAGATTTTTGACACAACTCTCTACGATTACCAATAAGAAATTTGAATACTTAAAAAAAAACTTTTTATAAAAAAAATTTTTACCTCTTTCCTAAAAGTCTCTAACAAGACAAAAATAATAAAACTCTGAAGTCGACGTTAATGTAATAAAAATATACAAAAAGTTGCAGTAATTAAAATTGAAGCCGACCTTACAATTTTATGTTTTTTTTTGAATGAGGTTCTGTTTTTTTTCATAATAAGTTTTTTGTGGAGCCATCAATTGCGTAAATCTATATATACCGAAATGAAAGCTCTAATATAATTATTTTATACCGTTTTTTGCAATGACGAAGTTTAATGTTTCTGTATATACATTTATAAGTTAGTATGAATAAAAAGCTCCGAGTTCTTAAAGCTCCACAAAAACATTTCTTTTTGTTGTTTGTGTCTAGTTATTCATTCTACAAAGAACAGTTTTATTTGAACAAGATTCAAACAGTAATATCTCTCATCGATTTTATTTATTAAATTCTTCTGTAGAAATACGAGCCGAATGCATTGAAGAAAACAATATTGCAGGTAAAAAGCAACCAGTATCGATTGGAACTTTTTATCAATGAAATAAACTTTGTTTACCATATTTTTCGCTCTCATTTCTGTAGAATCTCTTATTTTTATACTGTTTTTTTTTGTTTTGATCTTTTCTTTGTTGTTTATTTTTCACAAAACATCTACCTATACTTTGGGATGTTTTCAGAAACGTACTTCGAGTTAATAGTAAGATTTAAGTTACTAGTGTTATTTATCCATGTATAGAAACTGGCCCTTAGTACACAAAATAAAAACAAATCGTAGGTATGTATATTCTATTGGAATATCAATCAATTCATAATGAAAATTTTAAACGACTCATCTTTTGCTCATGAATATTCTGAACGATTATGAATTTGAGCGAATTACAAATTTTGTGTGGGTAAAATTGTACAGACTGTTTAAGACATTATGGCTACGCAAATTTAACGGTTGTTATGATGAACGATGATTGGTTGGGAACCGGTTAAATACTACGAATTATTCAAAAACTCATGGACAATTTTAGAAATAATTTACCATTCCCTATGAAATATTTCATGATGATAATTCGTCTCAAAAACTGCAATATTTTTTATTTCAACTATACTAGCCGCTACCTCCGGCACGCGATTGAGATGAAACACAGCGTAGTAGAGCTTTCGTCTCCACCGCATTGCAGTACCATTTTAAAACACAATGTTTACACACTTTGATTTTTTTATACATTACATGTGAATTTTGAAATCATTTTCTATTTTATCCCCTTGAGGGATGATTTTGCAGAAACGCTGCAAAAGCCTAAACATTAATTTTCATATATATGTTACCGGCCAAACCCGATTTCAGGACAAACTAGTTTGGCCTACTATTCATACTAGGACAAACTAGTTCAGCCTAGGCCAAACTGGTTTGTAGAACTAGTTTGGCCTAGGCCAAACTAGTTTGTCCTGAAATCGGGTTTGGCCGGTAACATATATAATTTGAGAAATATGGGTTCCTTACACAAAATTTCATCCCCTATTTCACCCCCTTTAGGGTTTTTTTTAGACAAAAGGTAGCCTATGTCATTCCTCAGAATGGAAAATCTGTTCGGCGGATTGGGCGTGAAAAAGTACTTTCGAATTTATATTTAGTATGAAAGTATGATTTAGGTCGAGCGGTTAACCGTTCTTTTTACAACAGAATATGCGATATTAAATGTAATGTTTGATATTTGTTTTTAAAAAAGTGTATAACGGACTTCTGTAGCGGCATTAAATACCGGGGAATATCTCATACGTAAGTACCTCCATTGTAAACAGTCTGTACAAAAACGTTCATAATAATATATTGATGCGTAGGATGATATTACAGCCTTCCTTCATAAACCACAAGTATTACATATTTGGAAAATTAAGCATTTACGAAGTTTGACAAAATGTTTAACAGCTACATCTCCTTAACCACTGTCCTTGCCAAGAAACTTTGTTCGAACAAATTTAATGGAACGTTTGTTATTCACTTCAAGCGGTTATTGCTAGAGGATAAATTCGTGGTAATAAAGTCAATTCAACCCTGTTGCTTATTATTTGCCATTTCTTATTGATTTAGTATAGAGTTACCGCCTGGAGTCTTGTTGCAGCTCGCAGAGCTAGGTCAAATGAACATAAATGTTAATTTCATTGTACCTGCATATCACCCCAACTGATGAGTCGTTCGTATAATATATTTTTAAGCATAGTTAAAAGCGCCATTTCGAAAAAAAATTGGTTTTGAGCTATTTGAAATATCCTGCATTTTCGGGAAAATTCATATATTTCAGCTATTTCAAATATCCCGCCATTTGACACTTCAGGTTACTTTGTTTTTTCGTGAAGCTCATCTACTCAGAAGCGACGATGTGATCGAGGCTGTAGCACGCTTGCCTGTTTACTTCAATTAACAAAAAAAATAGGTGTGTGGCCCGGCACACTGAAAGCCTCGTCTGCTGCAAAGGTTGGCCAACCCTGTATTAGACTAACCTCGTCGTTATTGAAGATATTTGGAAAAGTATTTTAGAAATAAATATACCTGTATAATCATTATAAAGAAAAATATCTGAACGGTTATTTTTGCATGCTTGGTTGTTTGCTTTCGGTTTCGCTGATCGGTTAGTTGAAATACAGTCCAGTTGCGTGCTTTGGACTTTTCCGAGCATTTCCGATAGAATCCGATTTATGGATGTTAAAAAACACTGACAACACATTTGTGTACAAATCGGTGTTGAATGGGGGTCGCTGACGGACTGTCAACACAGGCTAGGTTTAAAAATTACCAAAATACCGAAATAACACGTAATAAATTAATTATCAATGGAGAAAACGCAGTTAATTTGAAATATAAAAAAAACACACACAAGGTTACGAGGGAATTCTTTAGAGTAATTAACTCGTTTCATTGATGCGTTATCCATTTTACGTTACCGAAGTTTTTCGTAGTTGAATCATTTTTCCTATTTCTCCTTTAACGTTAAAGAAAATTTCAAACAGATACATCGCTAAAGCACTTCAGTAAAACAAAAAAAAAAAAAAACCCTTTGCACTCCGGGAGTGCCGGCAGAAGTGAAAACTTGAATATTAACGTCTTACGAATTTTCGATCAAAATGGTTTGTATCATAGATTGCATTTTTATGTACGATATTTCAACGCTAGATGTCTAACGTTGTATAAATAAAAGTTTTCGTCTTACGCATTTTCGATCAGGACACGTGACCCTGACGCGAGTTCAACATTTTTTACCCATTACAAAAAAAGTGTACAACGCCGCTAAAGAAGTTTTCACTTCAAAAAAAAACGTCAGTGACAAAATAATAATTGAAAATCCATTAAAAACTGACATCGCAACTGTTCGAAATTCTTCACGCCATTTTCAATACACAGGCTGTTGTCAGATTGCTTTCAAGGCAACAATTTTTTGATTTAGCAACTCTTCGTCAGTGTTAAGTTTAGTAACTTAAGCACACCAACTTTTAATATGACACGAAAAAATAAAAATTCAGCGGATTCAGGTCAATGATATCTTTTTTTAGTCATCATTTTGTCATAAGCCAAAATTCCCGAACTTTAAGATTCACCCAGCTTGAAATATTAACTGCTTGCTATATTAATTGTTCCAGAACCGTCAATCTAAAGAATGAATTGAAATTATTTATCTAAAAATGTTTAAAATTATTAGTTCATTTTTACACTAAACAGTTGCACTGTCTTTCGTAGATATCCAATTCTCCAATCCCCATGCGTCCATGCAAATAAATAAGGTAAGAACTCAACGTAAATAATTCCATTCTGTTGTTTCATACCTACGTACGACGCGTAATCATATTGCACACACACACACATACTACATACATTTCGTTTTATTAATATGTGTACCGGTACCCGCTTATCTACAAGTAGGTAGTACAGTATCTTCATTAAAAAGATGAAAACATTTTTATTATTTACATTATTTACTAGATTTAATTGATACTCATATTAAAATATTTTTGAAGTGAAAACTTCTTTAGCGGCATTGTACACTTTTTTTTGTAATGGGTAAAAAATGTTAAACTCGCGTCAGGACACGTGACCTGATCGAAAATTCGTAAGACGGATGGAGAGTAGAGGTATGGGTAAACTGATCGAAAATTCGTAAGACGGATGGAGAGTAGAGGTATGGGTAAATTGATCGAAAATTCGTAAGACGGATGGAGAGTAGAGGTAATATTCAAGTTTTCACTTCTGCCGGCACTCCCGGAGTGCAACCCGTCTTTTTTTTTTATTCCACCGCTGTTTTTTGATTCGCTGACGCCATATTTAAATATTATACCCTATCTATTTTTTTCCTAATGTATCTATATACAATTTGTAACTACATATTATGTATATTGTTTTTTTATTTTTTTTTCGTTATGCTAATAGCTTTTGCCGAAGCATTTATTTTTTCAAAATAAAAAAAAAATATTATAGCCAATATCACTCCCACAATTATGACGAAGCTAACGACACCTCATATGTTAAAATCCATGGAGCCGTTTAGGCTACAGAGCGTGTCAAAAAAATAGACATACATACAGTCGAAAAACATTTCTGGCGCAGTCCGGTAAAAAATCATTTCACGCAAGAAACGAGACTTTTTCTTCAGTGTGCGGTGATTCACCGTAAAACGTTTTGTAAACACTTATTTTCCCCATAGAAAATAAGTTTCCACTTCAACTTAAAAAAGTGAAGCCATATACGCATGTAAGGAAAACTTACCAAAGAAATTGTTAAATTGTTGCCTATTTAAACTCACAAAAAAATATTCCCTTTGAAGTTTGTATACAGGTGATTTTTAAACTTGAGGAAGTATGGCTTATGACAAATAATGAGTAATAATCAAAATACGTTACTGGAGTAAATACTGTGAAAGAATAGCGAAATCGCATACTTATTACCGTTGTGGCAATCCCACAATAACCCGGTTTTGGCCAGGCACGCGGCGACTCATAGGTTTACATACTTATACTACACTTTTTTACATTAACTATTGTTAGTTATTATTTACCATACTTTATTAGCCAAACATGCATTGCTAAAATATATGTTTTCACTAGCTTATAATTCATTAAGCGTGAATATCTTTTTTAGGCACGTATTGCACTAGATTATTAGATAATGCCTTCTTTATAGGTGACTAGCTCATAGTATATATATTCAATACCGTCTTAAGGGCGGACCTAGCCCCAAGGCTCCACACATGTCCAGGTGCCCCATCCCAGCGCAAATAACTCAAGTTTTGAACTATTTTTATGATGATTTAAATTAACATAAATATTTAATTTTTTTATAATTGGTATAAACAAAAAATAACCTATCAATCCTATTGATGGCTCAGTCTGAAATTTGGCACATAATTAGGACTTAGAGTACAAACAAAGAAAAAAACGAGGGAAATGTATGTGGAATGTATGTGTATTAACACGAAGCCAACGATACCTCATAATATGTTAAAATCCATCAAGCCGTTTAGGGCTTAGGCTGAAGAAATAGACATACATAAAAAATCGTAAAACATCACCCTCCTTCTGGCGCGGTCGGCTAAAAAAAAAATATAAATCTAAAACGCCACCAGGTTCTATTCTTATTCTAAACTAGATTTGGAACAAAAGTTCAGAAATTAATAATGTCATTTTTTTGAGAATTTTAATTCCAAATCTAATTTTTCGAGTTTGAAATTAGAACGGAACTTAGATATCCATTCTATTGATGACCGAAGCGATTGATAGAAAAGAGTTTTGTCAATTTTTTCACATTTATGTTTTTTGGTAGAATAAATTTGACGTAAGCCACTTGATCTCGTTGGCACAGATATTAGTTTTTATCTACCACGTCTCGGTGTTGGCGTTCGAGGGTGGCTGCTGGTTGTGTGTACCATGGTTTGAGTGTACGCGCGTGTGCGTGGGTGGCCCCACAGGACCTTTACAACAGTGGCTCTTAACAGGCGGCTCAATCTGTTACCCAAATTCCAATTTAAAACACTGCTAATCATTTTATTTGTATACAAAAATTTTGTGACTGAAAAATGTTGACAGTGACTTTTCAAGCATTAGAAGAGGTTATCAATTCATAAATATTTTGTTCAGCTATATCATTTAGATTTTAGAGGGATTGGACGATTTTAATAATTTCAACACCATTTTATTAAGAATGTTTACGAATTAGCACTACACAATTTTTTGTTAAAATTGATCTAGCTGTTTTTAACTGACTTTAAATAAGGTTTTTTTATGTTTTCTCATATCACCAGCAGTTGCGTGAACCGCTTTTGATGATTCTTTTTCTGTTTAATAGTTAATAGGAGATATTTTCAGGGTGGTTTTAAATTAATTTTACATAAATCGGTTAGGTAGTTTTTTTTCATTTGGTACCTATTAAAATATTAATGAAGCAAAGCCATTAAAAAGTAAAATAAAAATAAAGAGTCACTAAAAATCGTAAAATAATAAAGTTGGCGCCAATTTTATAATGTACACAGGTACATAAAAAGTTATAGGAATTGAATTGAAGCCGACCACAAAACTTTATAATATTACGCTTCTCAGTGGTCTTTTGACGTGATAAATGTAACAAGCCGCGTCACTTAAATGGCTATTCTAGTAACTAATAAATGTAAGTGAGATGTAGCCATCAACAAAAGCCATGTTATAATCCAACGCATATACACAGCAAGCGCTTACGCACATTCTAGTAGCTAAATTAAACGTAACGTCACGGTATCACAGCGTCGAGCGTCGCGACATTTGCACGTTTTTACTACCATCCAAACGCGCGAGTAGATATGTCACATCAAATCGTATCTTTAACTAGCACCGTTAATTCCAAAAGTTCAATAAAAATTGAATTAGGTTGTTGACCGGAGTTACAATGTTATTGCTTTCGAAAGCAGTGCATTCAAATAAGTTGAAACAAAGGACAATCTAACAAACTTATCAAAATATTTGTTTTGTTTTGAAGTATTTATATAATAGCACATATCTGGCTTTTAAACTTTGTTTTGTAAGTTCAGTGGATATAAAAATATAAACAAATAAGATCTTACTTAATCTACCGTTATTTCGTGAAAAAATACATTTTAACAGACTTCTAAAAAAGAGGTTATCAATTAATCGATTTGAAAAATTTTGACGTCATTTTGTTTAAAACGTTTACGGATTGTTTTTCTTAAAATCGGTTAATCGATTTTAACTGACTTCAAAAAAAGAGAGGTTAGCTCATATCTTCAGTATTTGTGAACCGATTTTGATAATTAATTCTCTTTGTATTTAATAAGTATTCTTTCTGCTTTCAGCAGTTTTTTTTTAGTTGAATGAATAAGGCCGTTAATAACGTGCAACTTAAGTATTGCAAACTCATTTAAAAGTGTTAAATAATTAAATTTGGAGGTATAAAATGACACTAAAAAGTTAAAATATTTGTGGAAATGAAACCAACTCCAAAATTTCTTAAAATATTTATTTCATTTGATAAAACGCTTTCGTAATAACCGTATTACATCTTCAGATCTGAAGATGTAATAAAATTTTGGAATTGGTTTCGTTTTCACAAATGTTTTAACTATGAATCTCCAAAAAATCTCGGCGGACATTATCAATTGACAGTAAAAAGTTATATAGAACTAAATTGGCGTCGATCTCAAAATTGTATTAATTTACGCTTTTTTATGTTTTTTGAAGAAGGTTCATTTAAAAGAAAAAAAATGTATTAATTCATAATATAGCAGTGTTTCATTCTATTATAGGTATTAATAAACACTGATTCCCGTGTTATGAGAGATCTTAGTCGGTAAAAATAAAGAAAATCGTATAGCTATTGTAGTTTTTAGGATTTACCATTTTCAGAATTTTTTTGTCCGTTTTGGGTTAATTAATCCGTATATACGCAAAGCATTTGACTGCAATTTACAAAATTCCGTTACAGATATAGTTATCTTCAAAATAAACATCGCATTTTCGACAAAATGTTAATATCCTAATAGTGATCGTTTGCTTAAACTCGAGTACTATACTGTATTTCGATACAATTAATTGTTAGCTTAAAGTCTAGATTAAAATTGCAGGTAGAAATCATTACGTTAGGTCATCAGGAAACAGTTAAGTCCCATTATGTACGAATCGAGGACGCACCAAGCCGCGGGTACAGCTAGTAAAATAATAAATTAATATCAAATATGTATTTACCCTGTTTTATACGCACTGAGCTTACGGGGCAGCAACATGTGAAAAAGACGATTTTTATAATTATAATACATATCATTTTGTCGACAACTAATTTCCACTAATTGCATTTTTATACGCCAGTGAAAACCAGTTGTGCGATACAAAGTAAACAAATTTAGCAGGATGAATCCTAAATTTAAAAAATCTCATCAGAGAACGGAGAAAATATTTTGCGAGCATATTTATAATTTTTTTCCAAGATGTAAAGATCGCGGCACACGGGGTTGGTTTTATCGCTGGAACTTGCCCTGGCTGCCGCGCTGCGGTCACGAAGATGAAAATGACGTAATTGCGGGCTCGCGTGCGTGGTTACAAGATTCAAAATTAGAACCGGAGCTATTTTTCGCGCTTTTTTGAACAAGAACCAATCAGAAAACAGTATCTTGGCACGTGGACGACATGGGCACAAACACGCATGACGTCATAGCGTGTGTTCGCAGAGACAATATAAACGTTCACTTTTGTTAACACTCGAATTGTCGTTTGAAACCTATATAAATATAGCAAGGAATTTAGCGGCAAAACCAGTCTCGTGTGCAGCGACCTTTAAATTGCTGTGAAAATTTAAAAGGGAAAAATAAATGATTATCTCATTTTCTGAATATTTCACGAGTAAAAATTTTTAAAATATTCAATTTCACTTTATGATTAAAAAGAACAGTTTTAATTGATTTTTGTTTAAATATTTTCACTTTCGTTTGATGTTTTGATGAGTATTAAAATCGGAGATGTTTTAATTCGATACACTTTATTTGGAATAATTAATTACATACGTATTAGGAATGTATGTATTTTTAATTTTCGTCCTGCTCTTTTATATTATAATTCGACAATATGTCAAATGCAGGTCCGGCGACAGAAATTTCGATACACAGATGGTTTTGAGGTCTCTTTCCCTAAACAGATATAAAGTTGCAAACAAAGAAAATGAAAAAACGGAAAACATTTTTTTAGTGCACCGATTGAGTTTGTAAAAATTTTATGAAAATTAGTTGTTACAAAGCCAAGGGCAACTTTCCTAGAAATGAAATTTTACTCGTGTAATTCATATTTAAAAAGAATTGAGAACTTTGCAAAAAAACTTTCTTCCTATTGCCGGGCCTGATCAAATGTAAGTGATTTCAGAAGTGGGATAATTTGCTGTCATAAATTTAATATTTGTGAAATTTATTATTCTTCTCTCACTCAACTGCCCTAAGACTTCTGCTTACGTTATATTACAGCAGGAGAGTCAAACTTAACTACAGTAATGGGCTATATTAGCATTAAAATTATTTCAGATTTTAGAAGATACTGTGTTGTCAGGAATGCATTATTTATTAAATTTATGATTCTTGAGAATTCTGCTTAAGTTATATTATAGTAGGAGTGTTAAACTTAACTACAATAATAAGCTACTAGCATTAAATGGTTTAGAAATTAGATATACATACTAGTGATGTGCCGGATATCCGTATCCGTATCCGCGGATATCCGAGGAAGAAGAAAGATCCGTGTGCGTATCCGTTAGTTTTTAGCGGATCTTTTACCTTATTAATTTTCAATTCATAGATGAAATTTTATATATACCTATATAGGTGGTTAGGTAATAATGAAAAACTGTTAAATTCCATTCAGATTATTTTTTATTTTTTAAAATCGTATTTGGCACCTTTATATTGCAAACATTTATCGTAGTGAGTACCATACCAATAGTACATAGCTCAAAGGTACTAAAAAACTATCTTTATAATGAGATATTGCACATCGATCTTTGGAAAGAGACAATCTGTTATGAGAGTTAACTCTTAAAGAGGTCAATAACTTTTTCCCATAACAGATAGTCTCTTTCCAAAGGTCGATGTGCAATATTTACCGCCGCGTACACTAAGAAAGTTAAGATCCGTATCCGTATCCGCGGAACTTGAAACCAAATATCCGTATTCAGATCCGTATCCGCGGATATACATTTTTAACGATCTGGCACATCACTAATACATACATGCATTGATGTATATATCATATATTATTTACATTATAAAAAATTAACTAATGTCAAAATTGTATGTCTTCCCAAATGTACAGTCGACTTTCAATTTTGGAAATTCATTTTCTTTAAGTAACCCACTTAAATAAAGTATCACTAACAATAATAGAAATTAATTTTAAAAATTACTCACAGAATTTATATTTCAAGCAGTTTTTAAAATCAGTTTTGTTCTAATTGGATAATGAAAACATCGTATACAATTAATTTTTTTTAATTAATGCTTTTTTAGGTTTTCTGGTAGCTTTTATGCATTGGAATTATAGTGTAACTCCCCGAACCACAATAAGTAAATATGCGTTTCTAAGTATCCAATAGTATTAATGTAGATATTTTTCGTATTGTAATATTTTGTGATAATAATAATAACTTATTTTTGCTACGAGTCAGTAATCATATTTAAAATTATTCTCAGTAAAAAGAAAAAGGTTCTTTTCCCCAAAAAGTGCACATCCAAGATTGAATATTTCATAAGCGGTGAGAACTTTTTTAATAAATCTCGACAACTATGTCGAAGTGCCACGATTCAAATACGTTTCTTTTGAAGTAAGAATATTCTCGACTACACCTTCTTGGTCGATCACTTTTATGTTGATAGTTGACGGAATACATTATTAGATGAAAGAACATGTTATTATTTAAAATTTTGTTTTGTATTTTACGGTTATTCGTGCGAAAACAAATAATAAAAAAATGTTCATATAAAAAAAAGATTTATTTTAGTTCGGTACCGTATGCTTATTCGATATGTTGTCTATTCTGTAAAATTGTTGCAAAAAAGTGAGCGACTTGACAGGTGGTTGGTTGAGAATTGGTGACTTTACCCTATAACATTCTGTATATAAATATAATAAAACATGACTTAAAAATAGAAATAAATAATTTAAATGAAATGTTAATCTGTTGTTCGCATATTTTTATTTTTTTGTGAGGGATGTTTCATTTTCCCCTCTTTAATAAACGGAGTGCCGATTACAAAATAAAAAAGATAAAAACATATTTTTCTAGAACAAAACTATTTTTATGTTGATACATTTCATTTGGATAGGAGATTAATTAGTGAAAAAAGTTATAGCCTGTCTGTTGGTGTGTTCCAAAATATAACCCAGTATACTGGCCAGTGCTAATGACGTCATGAATCGACGCCATATTGTTCATTCGTTCCGAAATATACTGGCCAGCGCGTTGACATATTTCCCTCGTCCACCAAAAGTAATTGTTTACTTTGTTAAGAAGATATTATGGCAAAAATCACAAATAATAAAACAAAAAAAAAAATCCACAAAGTCTGATGCACACACGCCCGGTTGTATTTATGGTACGTCAGATCTGTCTCACCAGTACAATATGGTGGCACACCAGTTCAATTATGGCGTCGGATTCAAGACTGGGTTATATTTCGGAACATATCCTGTATAAACAACAGGAAATCAATTCTCGGTAAAACACGTCATACATCTCGTTGAGCATTTTACATTGTTACTGGTAATAATGAAACGAAAGAAAATTTTATAAAGTAATTTCATCTTAGGGTGGGCGAAGTAACGAAGTAAGTAATTGAGGGTCGACTGCATTTTATAAAATTATATAACTCATAGTAAATATATATGTCTATATAATCTATTCTGTCATATATGTACGTCGCAACGCAACATTAATAAAACATACAATGTCAAATAATATATTATATCACGTCAATAGGGTATCTAAGTATGTTATGAATGTGATGCCACGATAAGGATGTGTGGGATGGCTATTGTAACAGGTACACAATATCCGTTTGCTTTCTAAAAGGCTACGCCTGCAAACCTCCACCTTCTTTGTATTTCATGTAATATTGCGGATAAAAATATGTTTTATTATTCTATTTTCCACGTTTATGAGCCGACTGGTAAATCACAATAATTTTCTTATTCAGGTTAATTATGTTCAGTGTTTTCACGAGGGTGGTTAAGGTGGACCAAATGGGGCACTTGCCCATCTAGCTCCCTTGAATTTGCAGATTTGGTTTAACTTTGTGAAACGTAGGGAATTAAAGCAAAACAGTTTTTCCGCCATGCCTCCGCTAAGTAAAATCCTTGCTATGCCGGTGATATTAAATTTCAGTGTAAAAACAAATTAAACACTTGTAGCTGGCCGGGTTGGTATTTATGCAATTAAAATTATCACTGGTTGTAGACCTCTAACTTGTTGGCAACTACTTTCTTTCTTTATAGTTGAGAGGAGATTATTATAATACTTGTATATAAAGAGACGTCCATTAATTACGTGAACTCAAAATGGGGGAGGGGTCTGGCAAAATCTCATTTAAAAATAAATGAAAATATCGCGTCAACATTTTAATTCAGAGAATATACATTATTATAACAGATAACATTTCGTATCACTTTTCTTGTCTTATATTTCACAGAAATAATGTTGTGCATAGAAGACATTTAGTGGTATGAAGGAAAAGTACATGAACGTATCAAATAATTAGAAATTTAAAAATTATATCTCAACAAGGGGAGGGGGATCCCACCACACCTTACCCAATCGCACCATGGGGGAGGGTGGGGTCCAAATTTTACAAAAAAACACCTTGCGTAATTAATTAACGTCTCCTAACCTACGTATGTTGTAATAATCAATTATCAATAAGTGCTCGATAACACAGAATAGGTGCGAAAACTGGTGCTATTACCCTAAATTGATCTGAACATTTTCCGAATAAAATTACACAAAAATGTAAATACAACAAAGATAGATTTTTAAGCAAAGTGAAGCAATCAAAAATTAAATACATTTTCATTTTTGTTTTATTTGTAGTACTTACTTATTGCAAGTTTAATTTATTTGAAATATGAAAAAATGAATGGAATATATTGTATAAAGTAAAAAAATACGTCAATTTAATACACACAACCTTTCATAAAAACGTCAATATTGCCGTTCAATATAGAATAATACTTTATTATTGATTCCGCACTGTATATGTATTGATAATCTACCCTATTTCTCGTTCAATGAAGGTAGAATTGATATTGCTTGAACGTCTTGCCGTTAATTCAATCAATTCATCGTAATGTACAAAATAATAAGCTGGGTATACTGTATACCCTATGGAGCTGGTTCGAAATTTAACAATTATGAAGTAGAAAATATCAATCCCCAATCAATTAATTCTTAAATTAAAACAATTTAAACGAATTTGCTTTGTCATATTAGTTGATGATTATGAAATATTAATGGACGGATTCATTTACAAGCATGTCCAAATATGTATGATAATCAAAAACATATATCACAATCTTATTTCCGTATAAAAAAAACAGTAATTTGGAGCTTGACTGTACTGTACACTTCCTTAAATCAGAAAAAAACTGTCGGTTCGAAATGGGGAAAGATTGTGAAGAAAGCCTTTTATTCAAAGCAGTGACACGTCAAGCCGGTATTGGACAGGCAACCGGATGGCGAGTGGTAATCTGGGCCTTTGAGTGGTACAGAGCCCCCTGGTAGCGGCCAAAGTGACTCCAAATGGACAGGGGCGGCAATATGGGGGTGGGGCAAAATCGAAACATTTTTGAAAAGGCAACCGGATATGATTTTTGTTGGGGCGGGAGGGGGGATTTTGAAGCGGTTGCCTTTTCACTGTTTTTTTTTATTCGCTAGTGACGGTCCGCGTGTTTCGGCTGGCAAAAAAATTTTATTATATAATTAGGGTATTTCCTTCAATGCTACCGTATTTTTATCCGGTTGCCTTTTCAAAAATTTTTCAATTTTTCCCCACTTCCATATAGCCGCCCCTGTTCATTTGGCGTCACTTTGGCCGCTACCAGGGGGCTCTGTACCGAAAAATTACAGAAAAGTTTTTTGTGAGACAGTTTAAAACTCCTACTTTCTATTTTGTAATTTACCCTCGTGGCTCAGAGATTTTACGAAATATATCAAGAATTCCACGAAACAAAAAAGATTAGGAACTACTCTTTTCTAACTAATAGTAGAAACAATAAAAATATGTCATGGAAGGTTATGTCGTTAAATAACCTACAAAAAATGACATCCTACCTACGTCGCAATGAGTAAAATTTGTTCGTCAATGTGCTGTATAATACTTTATGCTTTTAAAACAATTACATATTATTATAGATTGTACAACTTTTGAACTTTGAACTCAATAAATGTAATCATAGATTGAAAAAGAAACTTACCAAACAACTGTCAAAATGCCGGGGAAATTCTCTTACACATTCGTATTATTTCACAGCAAAATGTACTTTTTTTAAAGTTTTCATATCAAAATAGTCTACAACACATTTCACAGACAGTAATTAACACCACATGCATTATTAAACCAAAGATTTTATCAGTTAAATTTGCAATTTTGTATTGTTAAATTTAACACTTCATCACACTGTTTAAAAACGAGTTCACTTGTTTCAGTTTGTAATACTACCCAAGTAGGTATACAGACATTGACTAAGCTAGTAATGTTCTCTTTCGGAATCCGTGCATATTTTTATAACAAGAATAATTTACAGTATCGGAAATTACGCACAAAAATAAATAGGTATCTTATTATTAACCCTATAAACCACCAAAACCAATGCATTAAATTGAAATCACTTAATATGTATTTCATTTACAACGTCCGCGTTAATAAGATTAAAGAACGATATTATTGAAAATAACATTTAACGTAATTACTAATTAGGTAAACATGGTTTTAGGTTTTTGGGTAAAATGTTGTAAAATTATACATTTATTTAAAACTTATAAATGAACATCAGAGGCGGCGGGTTGCCGTTTTCTAGACTGTTGAAATATTATTCGCCGTTCCTGAAACTCACTATTACAGATCAAACGAAATATTACTACGTAAATGAAATATCTACTGCAATTATCATTTATACGGCATTCAAAATTATTTGAGTTACGCAACTTATAAAGGATTGCCAAACATATTTTACATTAGTTGAAACAGTACAGACAATATTTTCTGCAAGTTAAAAAGAGTTGAAAGATGAATTACGTGTTATTAGTCGATCGTCTGAATTCTACAAGATTCAACAACAATTTGTCTGCTTACAAATAATATAATGCTTTTATTTTAGCATATTTTTATCTATCTAATATAGAACACCGAAGAATTTGTTTGTTTGGTTGAACGCGCTAATCTCAGGAACTGCGGTTCGACTTAAAATTTTTTTTTAGTTGGATAGCCCATTTATCGAGGAAGGCTGTAGACTATATAGTATATAATATCACGCTACGACCAATAGGAGCGGAACATCTATGAAACATGTTGCAAAATATAACTCAAAATTTGTCCGTCCGACAAAAACTTTTAAGCGGTAACTCCGATCATCATGAAATTTGGACACAACATTCATCTCGTTAAACGGAGATGAACGTACGTATTCATGTCCCTCTCCCCCCATTCGTTCTTTTGCACCCGGGTGAAGCCGGGTGAGACCGCTAGTGATTTATAAAAAAAAAGTAAAATCTAGCAATTACTTAATACGCTCTCTATAGCCTCTCTCGGTAATTCTTTAAAGTCTTACTATTTTTTGGTATTTACATATTTGAATAAACATATTCTTTCGAATTTTGAGTTGGTATCCGTAAACACAGCTTTCCATGACCCCCACAAAAGTAGAGCTGACAGGGAGCGAGTCTTAGAATCCGGGATTTAGAAGGATATTTGTGAGAAATACTATGACTTTATGAGCTACATAAATATTTTTGATTTTGCTAAAAACATTCAGACCTTTTCTTGCAACTAGGTAATAATTATTAATTGAAAACAAAATTCTTTGCAAAGCATGCAAAGAAAAATCAAGCGCATTTTGTTGATTAAACTTTTTTCCCTCCATGAAGGGGGTATCAAAATTCTTGGCGTGGATCTGGGGGCCATATAGATTTGTTTCTAGTGTTTTTAATATAAATCATAACATTTAAATTTACTTGCGCGATTTACTTAATATAATATAAGTTATGTTGTCAAGTAAATAAATAATAATAGTTTGCATTCAGTGCTGGATTAACCTATAAGCAAAATAAGCAATTGCTTAGGGCATCACATCTCAGGGGCACCAAAAATCAAAATTCAAAAATGAAAAGTATCTCACCAGACCGTGTCAACAATTTTGTTTTCTTTTTGTCGTGTTCTCAAAAATTTGATCTACTGATATAAAACTGTCTTTAGAAGTATAGAACCCAAATATAAATAATAATTTATTTTTGAAAATGAAAACAAAAAAACTTTTTTTTAAAGTGTTGTAACTTTTTTTCAATTAACTGCAGTATAAAAATGCCTAAGGACCGATTTTATAGACAGTCAAATTTTCAATGATAGCATTGATTGCAAAAATCAATTTTTTTTCCTAAAATTCTATGCTTTTTATCTTTTTTTCTGTTAACTTTAAGCTTATGACATTCACATTTTTTTATAAACTTAACATGACAGAGACAGATACAATTACGATTTTTTAGACTGCTGTTAGAGATAAGGGCCCATAGGCAAGAAGTGCTTAGGGCATCAAGGAATCTTAATCCGGCACTGTTTGCATTGGGACACTTTATAGAACGGAAAGTACATACCTATATACTGGCCTGCCTGCGTATATTATTTTGTTTTGAGTGTAGGTAATATTGAGTGCGGAAATAAGATTGTCAACTACACATATTGATTGAAATATCAAGAGCAAAGGTTAAATAAATATGGCAAACAATATTCTAAAGAATACTCTTTTGACATGTCATCTTAGCTGTTTATTGATACGTTTTGTTATTCAGGTCGTACCTACTTCCTCAAGCGATTTCGAAAGACATTTCAATGCGATATTTAACAGCGAATAGGGTAGATTTTTAAACTATGGTCTTTATGGTTTATACTAGTTCAAAATTGAAAGTTTTTAATTTAAAAATCGTATGTTAGAAAAGTACTGATATTTTTAAATTCAAAATTAGAATGTAGTTAATATACTAATCCAAAAGAGGATTGACTTAGCTTTATTATGAATGGAGAGTCATACAATTATAGTGCTCAAACTGAAAACAAATATGAATTAAAGGACAATAATTTTATAAATGATGTATTTTAAAAATATATAAATTATACGTTGCATCGCTTCTATTAACAGTGTTGCCAAATATTCAATGTTAAAGTTGACAAATATAAATAATCTGTAGTTTATGAAACCTTTAACAGCTTTATTCAAATTTGTGGTTTTAAGTTAAATAAACAATGGAAATATCTGTATATTTTTGCACAAAATTATAGGAAATACTTTTGCTATTTGAAACTAATAAAAAAGTATCGTACAGATTTTACAATATTATTTTTTTGTCATTGGCGATCTTTACTGCGTGGTAAATAATTGAACTAACGAACTGATTGCTTGATTGGCTGCGAACTAGTTCACTCATAAGAGTGCTTTTCCGAACTTGTTCGTTCGCGAACTACACAACTCTCTAGATAACAGTGCTGTCCTACGCACGCAGCAAGAATAAGAATTGGTAGATATTATTAAAGCTTGGCAATCACTCAGTTTGACGTTTTATATCTTTTCTCTATCCCTTGCCCATTTCATTCAGAAGTACCAACCTATAACGTCAAAGAAGAACTACTAAACTGTAGTGCCCCTAGTATAGTATAGCGAATGAATTTTTCAAACCCATCCAGACACATTTTTGTGCAATTAGGTATAATATGTTAAATCCCAGGACAGACCTAGGGCTGCCGACACCCCAATAAACAAAATACAATATTAATTATAGTTATTTTAAAATTGTATGAGTCTCATCTTTCCCAACTTTATTATTTATACTTCGATCTTTTCTAGCCGGAACAAATATAGTAATGGCAGCACTTTAAGTATTTTGCTAAAAGTATCAAACAGGAGCGATCCTTTATTAAAAATAATCTAAATTAAAATGAAACATGGGGCTAAAAAAAGGAACGTATTTCTTTGGTCACGCCGTATAGCACTTACAAAGAATGAAGTGAAAATGCTTTTAGGAAACTGTCGCGAAAAATATTTGTTATATCATCAAAATATGTTCATCACACTGTTAAGTTTATTTGTACAAGCTAGTGATACATCGTAAAATATATTAATTATTATATATTTTATTAACAAAAGTACGTACTGTTTACAGTATAAAAACAAAATTTTAACGGCTAGATGGTCATACGAAACATAAATAATACACTCTCAGTTAATATTTATAGGATTATGAAACCCTGAAACAGGTCGATTTTTTATTTTTAAATTACACTTAGTAACGTAAAAAGTTCCCCCTCATGTCAGTATCTCCGTAACTAGGCAACAAAATAAAAAATAATTGACACATCCGAATGGAGATTGAAAATGCCTTTCAAATAAGGTGTCACAAGCCTACTCTTCCAATTTGAAAATTTAGGGGTGGTGAGTTTCTTCTGGAGTGGGGTCGAAGCAAGCGGTGATTTTTTTTCTTCTTAGTTACACGGTCTCGTGGAGGCGTTTGACAATTTTCCCGGTAATTTTTTAGGTCACAGACCGGCCCTGTATGCTACTAAGTGTAATTGAAAAATAAAGATCTGTTTCAGGGGTTCTTAGTTCTATAATTATAATAACTGGGAAAATTAATTTATTCATTACATATGGTCCACATTGTATGTCTACCCAGAATAGCACAGGCCGCTATAAAAACAGTTTGAAACTACTGTTTTGAGTAAAGTGTCTGTGAAAGTGATGATTTAATTTAATCATACATTGTATGGAGACGCCTGGTGACTAGATAACATTTTAGTGCCCTGTGCGATGGTACCAAGTAACCTAGTATAACAATCCCATTACAGAGCAATGTCTAAATAGATGTAATTATACAAATTATTTAACAGAATTCCGCATTCAGACGGAATCAGACTGTCTTATTTCATCAACATACCAAATTCAAACTAACGAATTAAAAATGCTGTGTCAGTTTAACCGTTAGCGGTATAAAAGATGCACAATTTGTAATTTATTTCTAGATTAAATTAAAAATTCGTGTCAGATATGTGGTGAAAATAATTTAACATTCTCTAGCGGACATTGAAGTATTTGAAAAAATAAAATAAGTCGAACGGATGATTTTTTTGTAGATAGTGAAATATTGTAGAAAAATATTTTTTAATCGAAAAACTGATTCCTACAAACTTTTTGAAAGAGCCAGAGGTTATACTGTGTCGTTAGAAATTCAACAAAATTGCAAATGTATAAAAATTAATTTGTGGTCTTAGATTTCATAGTTTATAGTTAAAACTGGCCAACCTGAAAATCTGCCGAAAAAAATATTAAATATTTTCAAAATGTCTTCCATAATTATGATTGTTGTTAATTTAATCAAATCAGATATCAAATGATTTGTTTTTTTCAGCGACTTGAAAATCTCATAATAATTAATAGTTTCATTTAAACATTATATTTTTTTTTATTTTTGAGAAACTGTTATAAAACTTATTGTGAAATTGATGTTATTATTCCGTATAAATGGAATTAGAAGCTTGAATTTCAGTAAAAAAATGTATGTGTAAAATTTAGCTAGTTTGCATTTTACAATATTCAATATTTCAAAAGTAAGATTTTTCTTTTAATGTATTATAATAAAAAAAATGTCATGTAGAATTTCCAAGTAGAGTGAGTACTATGCAAATTATGATAAATAAATATTATTAATAATAAAATTGTCAATTATATAACTATATAATTTATCATAAATCATATTCATTGCGACTGAATGAATGTCATTGAAACAATTGCATCGTATTTTAATTTAAATAAAATCTGCTGTTCGCGGTAACACCAAACTGCACTCAACTCAATTAAAAAACAAAAGATGATTAGGAATAGACTATCTTTAGTAAACATAAGTGCATCTAGTTATAAATTATTAAAATAAAAATGACTCAAAATCTGAAAAAAGCATTTTCTTAATTTATTTTTGGCTATCAAAATGAAACTATTTTATGTAAAATAGGCAATGTATTTTTTTAAACGAAAATACAAATTTTCTTAGGTATTTTGATAAAAGCATTTTTGAAACGGGGCGCTTCTTTTTCTGACAATAATCTAATCTATATGTCAATGTAAAAATAAATAGTTAAATTATATACTATACTATACAAAAATAATGTCAACTATGTTATACTTATTATAATAATAATGAAAATGTTACTAATTAATCGTAATTATATCTTGAACGCGGACTAATATATAGGTATTCTGAAATAAATATATTTTTGATCAAAATTACGCATTTGGGCCCAGCAATGAACGACAAAAATATATTTAGTAAAATAAAACACGATCACATTTCTTGATTTTTCATCTTTACACTTCAACTTTTATTGAATAATGTAAACCAATTGATGTCTCATGGTCGTTTGTGCAAACAAATCGGACAATATTAAGTTTGACATTAAAAGCGAATCAGCAAAATGACACAATACGAGAATTGCATAAATGTTCTGCTGAACTATGAACGTGTTTTAATATACTTAATTAAATTGCACCAGCTTTTGATTAATTGACAGTAAAACATTTGCACAAATTTAATATTTAATCGATCATACTTGACTTTTTTACTTATTGAAGTAATAGATGCAATTTACAACAAAATGTGAGTTAATATCAAAAAGTTCGTGTCATGTTAAGAAACATTTTGACAATAATTTATTGTAACATGTAGTGTACGTAATTATGTAATATTAATATAAATAATTTGTTGTTACTATTAATGCATGGGGCCTATTATATATGTATTATAATAATGAAACCAGAATCATCATTTAACACTATATTATATTCTTTTTAATGAATGTAATTACGAATACCTACAGAAAGAATAATAAATATATAAATAAATAATATTGTTTGTTTTTATTTGAGTAGGATTGGAGTACTAACCTTATCCTTTTTGTTCCATACTTCATAGCTACCCAGTAACCACCATAGAGGATATACACAGAGTCAATTAATTGGAAGCCGCCATTTAAAATGAAAAATACAAGACGGTAATTTTAATCGATTATTCTGATCATAAAAGTATAATTACTAAAACGCACTTACTAATTTAATTATAATATGTTAAAAAAATGTTTCATTTTAAAATATTATTAAAATAAAATATTAAATAAATAATTGATATGTAATAATTAATAAAAATAATTATTATCATCAATTACGATATTACTTTTATGTACGTTTTCCAATTTGACATTTGACAAATTTTTACCATGACGGAACATTTAACAAATTCTAAAATTTTAACGGCTATCTTGCTTATTTTATGGGGTACGTTTCAAACATTTTTCAACTTGACGCAACATTTACGATCATATGAAGCTTACATTATTGATTTTCATAATTTTTCACGGAAAATTAAAGCTTTCCCTGGAACATAATTTTTGGAAACGCTGACATACATAACACAAATCAACAGAACTATGATGTAACCATGATAAGGGATATAAAATGGGTCATATGCATGTGTATTTTTTATATTTTTAATAGAATATTTAGTCAACCATAATAGGGAAAAAAATTGATAATCATTTAAAAATGTAATATTATCATAAGAAAAAAAATATTAAATTTCACAATTATAAATAGACAGTTTAAACAATCGGCCATGTTGGCGGGCTTATGTGACGTCATGATATATGATGTATGTCAACCTTGATGTCAAATTGTCTATGTTCTAAATGAAGTTTATTTGTTGTTTTCTTTAAATACTGACATAATCTTACTGTGAGACGACACAGTCGCAATGGAAACTGTTATTGATATATACTCTGACGTCACACTGCGTTTTGAAAATTCGAAAATAGCGCGTATTTTCTACAATTCTTTTTTATTATTTGTATTTTTTTCAGTGATTAGATTAATAAAATAACCATTACGATATGATCAGAGACTAAAATATATTTCCAAATAAAAATTTAAACCAATTTGGAGTCTCATGCATATGACCTATTTAGATAGATGCCCGAAATCATTTTTAATGACGGCAACCAATCAGCGATCGACTGTGTGTTAACTACACTCATGCACCTTCTCTACTAGCATAAAGGGGCGTCCATTAATTACGTACGATGTTTTTTTTTTTTGACGTGATAACGTCTTATAAATTGATGAAACACCGGCTGCACGCACGAAAAAGTGTCACGTTCCGCCTGAGCCTGAGCGTGCAAGCGAGAGCGCGGTATAAGCGATAGAGAGGCACGATCGGCCCAAGCGTCGGCTTGTACGCATTTCTCTCTCTTCTCGCGTGACGTCAGAGAGTTCATCGATGTTTCTTTATGACGTTATCACGTAAAACTATCGTCCGTAAACCGACTTTACAGACAACCAATTTTTTTTTTTTTAATTTGGACTCCCCTCTCTCTTGGTGAGATTTGGTATGATGTATACTTTTAAACAATCAAGTCAATTTCTATGTTAATTGGCTTTATACCTAAGTGCTCATACTAATGTTTCTTTGTACTACATTTTTTTCTGTGAAATAAGAGGAGAAAAATGATACTACGTTAAAGGTACAATATAGCGATTAGCGAAATTAAATTATTGGATTTGATAAAGGCTGCGACACCATCACCCAGTGCCGGATTAACTAAGTAATTGCTTAGAGCAGGGGTCGGCAACCTTTTGAGACGGAATTGCTAAAAGTTACAATTTACAAAATTTCCCAGTTTTTAAAGAGCCACTAAACATTTTCGTTTCAGTATTATACTATTTGCTTATATAGGTATAATATATTATATATCCGAGAACGACACGTCGCGACGGGGGTGGTGCGGGTGAGACGCGAGTGGAAATGGCTGAGAGATAGACATGGTACTCAATCATGGATCGATTGGACGATTTATATAATAAAATAATTATTTTCTGCGTATGGAACTGGAGAGCTGCAACTTTACATCAAAAGAGCCGCAGGTTGCCGACTCCTGGCTTAGGGCATCACGTCTCAGGGGGCACCAAGAGGCAAGAATCACAACTCAGAAATGAAAAGTACCTTAGTAAATCGTGTCAACAATTTTTTTTTTTTTTTGTCAAGCTCGATATGTCTTTAGAGGTATAAAAGTTAAATAATAATTTATTTTTGAAAATGAAAGCGAAAGAAACATTATTTCTTAAGGGTTTAATTTTTAATTTTAAAGTTTTGAAACTTTTTGTCTATTAATTGTATAAAAATGCCTAAGGCCCGATTTTATAGACAGTCAAATTTTCAATGAGAGCATTGATTGTAAAATTCAATTTTTTTCCTAAAATTGTGTGCTTTTCAACTTTTTTCTATCAATTTGATTTTTTGTTATAAGCTGAACTTATTAGAGATAGGAGTCCATAAGCAAGAAATGCTTAGGGCATCAAGGAGTCTTAATCCGGCGCTGCCATCACCTTATAATGATGTTATATTCTCTGAATTAAAAAGTTGACGTGAGTTTTTCATTGAACCCTCCCCTTCCTTTAAACGAGATTTGGTGAGATATTACCGGAGCACAATGTACCTACTACGCATGGATATACCAGATCGTCGTAGAGCAGTACAATTTAAAAATCTTATTCTTTTACACTTTTAAAAAGGGACCACTTCTCCACACAAGAGAAAACTCTTTACCTAATAAGGACTATTCGTTTGTACACTTCAGTATTTGATATTGTTTCAACTTGATGCGTCTATCCGTTCTTGAAAAAACGGAACTTGACGGACAAACAGAGCGAAGGACGAACAACAAAGTAAAGCCCGCCATTCACTATCCTGCATGGCAGTCCGCCTTGCCGTCCGCCGAGTGATGCAGGTTAATGAATATGCTTGCAGTCTGCGCGGTGTCCGGCAGATGGACGCAGGATGATCGTTGCGTCCTGCTTGAGACCTGCAAGCTCCTCCCACTACTTGCAGTCCGCCGCGCCGGACTGTCAGTTGCGTGGCGCCCTGCACGGCGTCCTGCATTTTCGCGCGCAGTAGAGAATTTGGTGTTTTACATGTCTCAGGTATAATTTTGCCAAGCAATTGCGGTGAAATTTTGGTGCTAAATTTCAAACATTCATATGACCTTCCAGTAGCCAAGAATCGCAAAGTAGCCACCAATCGTTGCTCTGCAGAAATGCTGTTGCGCATCATAGTGTTTTGTCTTGTTATTATTGGTGCCACTTTATGTAATAAATATCGAAAAGTCTCTTCATCCATCCTTAAGTAATTTTTATAGTCATCAGCATCAATTTCCTTTAACATTGTAGCGTCACAAGCACAAATACATTTCTTGTGACGAATCTTTAACAGTTTCTTTTCCCATATTCTTTTTTTATTTTTTTCTAGTAATAGAACCAAACATAGTAAAATAGCTATTTTCTTTTTTTTGACAAGACAGCGTAGATTAGGCATTTTCAAAGAGAAACGTCACTAGCAAAAAATAGGCAAAAACACTGACGACGGACTGCTTGCAGGATAGTGTGTGGGTGACTTTCTGCCTACGTGGCGGACTGCATGCAGGATAGTGAATGACGGGTTTGGACTGCTTGCAGTATAGTGTGTGAGCGACTTCCTGCCTGCGCGGTGGACTGCGTGCAGGATAATGAATGGCGGGCTTTAGGGTTCCGTTTTTATTTCTCGTTCTACAATCAATGAAAGGCAATTATTCGAAAATCGATAATTTCTATTCCTACGTGTAACTATTACACGACAAGCTTAATTTTTATTAGGTACATACTAGCGGTCCCGCCCGGTTTCACCCAGGTGCAAAAGAACGAATGGGGGGAGCGACATGAGTATGCACATTCACTTAGTTTACCGAGATGAATATTGTGTCCAAATTTCAGGATGATCGGAGTTACCGTTCAAAAGCTTTTGTCGGACGGACAAATTTGCAGTTACATTTAGCAACATTTTTCATTGATGCTCCGCTCCTATTGGTCGTAGCGTGATATTATATAGCCTATAGCATTCCTCGATAAATGGGATATCCAACAAAAAAAAATCAATTCGAACCAGTAGTTCTTGAGATTAGTGCGTTCAATCAAACAAACAAACTCTTTGTATATTAGTAAGAGGCAAAATCAATGTATAAGAGCTGTTAGAGATTCGTCGGCATTTAGCACAGAAAAGAATCTCTAACGAGATTCTTCAATAGATTTGTAACGGTGGGGATACTTCAGTGCGTGAAATTATTCTACTCCAAGGTGCAGATTATTATAACACGTTACTTCCTGAGATCAAAGATATACAGAATCTAGATGTTTTTAAAAGAAAAGTTAAAACATTATTCATTATTTTATTGAATGCTAATTGTATTATACTATATTATATTGACGTATTGCACCTTCTTATTTTGGAAAAGAATATCTACATATCTATCTATCTATTCAAATTTCTCAGTCTCCTCTCGGATATACTCACAGACTTTAGGCTTAAGGTTGGTTTCAAAATTAGAACCAGCGTTATTTTTCGTGCTTGTTTCTGTGTTGGCTTTTAGTAAGAACTAATTAGAAAACAGTCACGTGGGCGACATGGGAAAACGTCATAGACAGACATGACGCATGATGCACGCATCAAAACTGTCTACAAATCCAACTCTAAGCCAACACATTGAAACCATCAGGAAATCCAGCGCCAAATACGCTTGGAACTTAAGGCCGCTGCACACTGCTGGGACTTCTGCTGACCGGCAGGCTGGCTATGAGGCTGAAAATGACGTCCGTGCGAGCTCGGCTGTGAGCTCACAAGATGGTATTCAAAATTAGAACAGGAACTATTTTTCTTGCTTGCACATCTGCTTGTTCTAACAAGAACCAATCATGAAACAGTATCTTGTCACGTGGGCGACATGAACAAACGCTCACAAACAAACACTGTGCCGTAATGTGTTCTATTCAGAGATATTATTAAACGTCCACTTTTGTTACCGTTCTAACCTATCATTGCGTGCGCACTGAACCTACTTACAAAGCAAGCTTGAATACACGCATCGTGTGAAGAGAATATATTAAATCCATCACGAAGTGACGAAACCTAACGCTTGAAATATATATAGCTAAGCACAATACAACATCTTATATAAAATCTCCGATCTATGCGAGATCTTATCTTTTTAATAATTTACCAAGGCATATAAGCCAAAGTACAAATATTAGACAATTTGAAATTGAGCTCAAAAAGTACCTCACTACAAATTGTTTTTATAGTATAAATGAATATTTAAATTCTTAGCTTTCAATTTGATTTTAATTTGACTATACTATAGCTAGGTGAAATATTTTTATTACCTATTATATAAGGAACTCATGTACCAAATTTCATTGAGTTAGACTTGCCGGTTTAGGCAGTGCGTTGTCTGTCAGCCTTTAGAGGGGATTTCCTTATTAAAGAAAAAGTGTAAAAAAGTGCAATAATTTCGAAAGAACGTAAATATCAGAAATTTGCTATCCGGCACCCAGAAACAGTTAAGAGATATTAATAGCGAGTAAAGCAAGACGTCAGAGTATTATCTAATAAATTATATTTTTAAAATTTTAACCCCTTCCACAGTCAGGGCCGGACTAATACACTTTGGTCTTTTTGAAATGTGAAAAATTGTTGGAAAAAAGTAAATTTAAATATTTCTTTTTTTGAGTGTATAAAAGGAATACTAAATTATAGGAAAAATCAGTTTTTAGTGAAAAGAAACATAAGAACACATTCTCTTTAGATTTTAGAATAACTTAAGTAACACATTTTTATTTATTTGTTTATTATACACAGTTGTTCAACAGAAAAGTAAACTATCTTGTTTACAAATCTGTTCAAAATAGACAGTTTGACCGGATCCTTCTAAAAACTGGGTTCTAGACATAATATGTCTCATTTGTCTATACAATAATCCGGCCCTGCTCACAGTATTGCAATATGCATAATAGTTTTAAAATTCGACTTTGACAAAGTATAAACAAGCAGATATAATAATAATTAATTTGGTACCAAAACAGTTTTTTTTTGTTTATTTTTTAGATATTTAAAATTTAAAGTTGAGATAAAAACATCAAAATGTATCACTTCAGTGTTAAATCTATCTAATTTAAATAGATATTATGCATGCATAATAAGCATGATAAAGAAACAAATAAGGAATTAATGTTTCAGCTTTTCAATCTAAATATTTCAAAACTGTTAAATGCAGACATGACCTCTCGTTTTAAGACTGCTGGAAATGCAGCATTCGACATTACGCAATCTTTAAAAATTCGTCAGTCAATAATATAAACACAGTATCAGGCGCACATCTAAATAATAACTTTATACATAAACTAGCTGTTACCCGCGACATCGTCCGCGTGGAATTTTTGTTTTAAGCAAGTTTCGTATATTGGAATGTATATGTTACGGTTAATACAAGAAAGTAGTTTATTCGCGAATTAACCGGCTAATACCCAAATAAACCAACGTCAAGGATTGGTTAATTCGGGTAATTAGCCGATTAATTCGCGAATTAACTACTTTCTTGTATTAACCGTAACATATATACTATTTGCAGTCAGAACTTTTAAGCTGAACATTTCAGAGATAAAGACGTTGGAATGTAGCTTCGGCGTTTAAACACACTTTAAATGCCCACTGAGCCAAAAGTTGAGCTTATTTTTTGATTCGGAGTGTCATTCAGTGTTAGTATAAGCCGTCTGGACCAGAAAAGTGAGTCATTGGAAAATGTCGAAAATCGACTAAAAACGAGATTTTTCCCATAGTATAGCCTTAGTTATTTTGTGATTTTTTTAAGACAATTTTGGATGATCTCTCGGATCCGATTCAAATTCGGTAGGCTTATGTAAAATGACTCGCTGAAATCGTCAAGCCCCTCCGTTGCTTCGTATCACCTACCGTTTCAAAGATAGACCCGTTCGAAGTGCTTTTCTGGAAAGTCTGGAATACGCATCGGATACATTCAAAATTCGGTGGACTGATAGAAAACGACACGCTGAATTCAATGATCGCACCCGTGATTGGGTCATCTAGCTCTATATATGTACCAAATTTCAACTTTTTTCATCCAGTAGATTCGGAGGAAATAAGCCGGGACAGATACTATAAGGGGTCCGTTTGTTAACATCGGATGTATGGATCCCTAAAAATATAGAGAAATACTAAAACACTTTATTAAAAACAATTTATTTGTATATTTATAACATAGTTAACAAAAGTAACATTATAATTTAGGAGTAAATAACAATGAAATATATTTATGGGTCCGAAAAACATTGCCAATACAATAACTTTAATCATTAGAATTTCAAAGCCCATCAGAAATGTTTGTATCCTTCTTGATTGGGACACTATGGACTCCAGTTTTTGTCTGCGTTTTTAGCTGCCAAACTATAAAAGCATACTAAATGTGTTGTGCTTTCGTTAAACATGCCGAAAAAAACTGGAAGTGTATAAATGCCTTGCTTCCGAATCTTCGAAAATGCAGTTGCCTCTCCGATGCCGATAAAGGCAGGTGAACTCAAGTAAGCCAACTTGACAGAAGTCGTAGTGGCAGCGCAACGTCTGACTGACATATAGGCCATTGATTCAGATTGCCCCCTTCCCCAGACAAAGAGGTTTCCGTGTCTGATGTTGTATACCCAACGAGATTTCTGAAATCTCGTCTATGGAATAGATATAGTTGGGAAACACGTTAGTAAAAATGACACACGGCAACCTACTGTCAATAAATTTATTAGATTATAGCACAACACAGTAGACCATGTAGAGAAATATTCAATTATACGTATTAGCAAGTCAAATTCAATACTAAATCGATTGAAAACAAAAATATCTATTATCAGAGTTCCGTACTCATTTCACTTCCTTTATCCTCTGGTTTTCCTTGCTGACTTGATCCTGGCATAACTTCGTTGCTCAAACCAATATTATTTTTACCTTGTTCGTAGCCGTTTGAATTTGACGTGTTTGGACCAGCTGAGCTTGAATCCTGTAACTTAAAAACAAACAATAAATATTTATTATCAAAAATAATAATAATAAACCGGGATCCAATATCTCTGACTGATTTTTACATAAAAAATAAGTTTAATTAAGGCAGCTGTTGCGGGAATTCATTTTCAGCAGAATTAAAAAAAAATTACTAAATAACATTTTTAACGGTCATATCTAATCGCTCGCAAACTTGATAATTTTAAATTTGAGAGAATCATCATCAAAGCTAGCAACTTATGTACATATCACTATTCACTAAGTTAATGTTGTCGCTGTTCTTTTATTTTTAAAGTGAAACTTTTATTCTATCGCCCCGAATTTTTCTGGCCGTCTGTTGCATGTCGCATTACAGGCGGCCGCGGAGTAGGGGTAAAGTGAAAGGCGTTCGAAGTAGGCGCTCGGTAGAGCAGCCAAGGCCAATATGGTGGCGCCCATGGTTAGCATCAGCTGACCGTGTAGTATGTATAACACATAGTCAGTCTGTCATGCGGGCAAGTGCTGTAGAGTGTTTACATGTTTTTATTCGTGTATTCATGTGAATATTGTTGTTTATAATTAATCGTGATGGATAAGTGTCTACAATCCAACGCCTACAATCCAATAAAAGTTTCACTTGCGTCGTGGTTTCTTAAAACCACACAACTGTTTTTTAGTTTCAGTAGACTGACAGAAAACTACGTTATAAAAAAAATTATTGAATAATTGTTTAGTTTTCAAACCACTGAGGAGTATTACACTTTAGCATAGTTGATTATAAGTAATTCGGTGCCACTGTAAAGGCACCCAATACACTCGTACCTATAGAGCGCGAGCCGACAACTACAGACAACAGACTGAAACGCGCAGGTCACGTTTTTGAGACGAAGATAGTGCACGTCTCGGTAAAGGATAAAGTAAAGTACAGTACGGTAGTACCTGCTATGGGAAGACGAACCTGTGTGCAGGACTGCGGCGCTACAACTGCCTTAACGATTTCAATAAATAATAAGTTTACAACAATTAATTATCAAAACAATGTTCAATGTGATTTTTAAATGTATTCATGCAAAAAAATTAAAATAAAATTTAGCTACCTAAGTAAACCGTTCTGTTTTATTAAGGGTATGTTCCGAAATATAACCCAGTATACTGGCCAGTGCTAATGACGTCATGAATCTGACGCCATAATTGTACTAGTATGCCACCATATTGAAACTGGTGAGACAGATGTGACGTAGCATAAATATTTAACCAGACGTGTGTTCATCATTGATATATATTAATAGATAGCGGATGCCTATCCTTGAGCATTGTGCGGAATGGTTCTAATTAGAAGCCATATGGAAGCCATTTTGTACGTGGAAAACGCCGCAAAAAGCGCGCGGGATTCAAAAATATTTAATATTCTATAATATGATGTTAATGGAAAAACAATAAAACTCGCAGTAAACAGTGATATTTCGCTCCAAAACCTATTTTTATACTGAAACGTTTCAAAAATTACAAAACTGAGCATAAATATAATGTAAAAGCTTAGAACATTTTACATTGTCAGATTGGCATCAATGCTTGTCAACCTTGATGCCAAATTGACAATGTAAAATGTTCTAAGCTTTTACATTATATTTATGCTCAATTTTGTAATTTTTGAAACGTTTCAGTATAAAAATAGGTTTTGGAGCGAATATTACTGTTTACTGTGAGTTTTGTCGTTTTTCTCAATAAAATCATATTATAAAATGATTAATATTTTTGATTCTCGCGCGCTTTTTACGGCGTTTTCCACGTACAAAATGGCTTCTAAAAGGTACAGGGCGCGCTAGTGTATCCGCAATCTATTAAATATATATCTATGGTGTTCATCAGACTTTGTGGAATTTTTTTATTTTATTATTTGTTATTTTCAATAATATCTGATCAACACAGTAAACAATTACTTTCGATGGACGAGGGAAATAATAATACGCCAACGCGCTGGCCAGTATATTTCGGAACAAATCAACAGTAAGGTGTCGATTCATGACGTCATTAGCACTGGCCAGTATACTGGGTTATATTTCGGAACACACCCTTCGTCAATTATTTTTATCGTTATGGATTTCTGCAATAAAATTAATGAAATACTTTTCATATTGTTAATTAAATTTTTTGCTTTTATCCATAAAACAAGTTTTGATTTTTTAAAAACAGTTTTCATGCAATTTTGGGGAAATTTTCGAGCGACAATCAGTAAATCAGTAATAAATTAGTAAGCTAATGCAAAATTAGTGTTGTTATTTTTCATTTTCTTAAAAACAAGCACCCGAACGTTAAATAAATTTTAGTAGTTAGTATCAGTGGCGTAGATAGATATTTGCTCTTGGGGGGGGGGGGGGGTCGATCATTATTTTGACAATTCGATATAAGCAATAGTACTCACATTAAAAAAAGAGGGGGGAATAAAAAAATAAATAATGGGTATCAAATAAATAAATATGGGCATCAAATAAAAGTATTATAATATAAAAAATCAAACTAATAACTAAAAAGAAGAAAACAAGTCAGTAAATCTCAAAATGCCGCAAGGGGGGGTGCAATCAAAAAACAAAAGAAAGAGACAAATAGATTTCCACCTACTCGGTCAAACAGTATGCTGTCTAAATAAATAAAGCCACACCGTCCCAGGACCTACCACCCCTAGTGATCCAAAATTTAATTCACCAGTCACCAGTGATAATGCTTTATCCGCAATCCGATTAGCGTTGCGAGAAAACTGAATTTATAGAATTTTTTTAATTGTTTTTTGCCCTCTCGTTTTAGCCCCGTCAGAAGGAGGATTATGTTTTTTAAGAATGCAATACGAAGAAATCAAACTATAATTGATTCAAGTTCTGGGGAAGGTCCAGATCCCGTGGACCCACCCCGTATCTACGCCACGGGTTAGTATTACGAAACATTAATACCTACCTACATCAAATACATTTTGTGAGTAAATATACTTTTAACATATTTAAAACTTACTACGAAATGAGTACTGTAAATAACGTTTAAACATTCTATACGTAATTTAATCAATCAAATATTCTTCGCATTCATAAGCGCGTATTATTTTTTTTTAATGATTATTAGAGCTGTAAAAGTAACGAGAAATTGTGTACCCATATGTATTCGTTACTTAAAGAACCATAACCCGTTACTTTCGTATCGTTACGTTACTCGGTACTTTTGATACGACACACAATAGTGTACTTAACAGCATCAAGCAATAAGCATGTAGCTTCGCACCAAAGCGCGTCGCATACGTGATACGACATGAGTCATGCCTTCGTACTTTATGAATACTTGTAAGTATAACACATTGTGTTCGTATAACCGTATCAAACGAGTCGAACTGACATGGATACGAAACATGCGAGTAACGAAATGAATTAGTAAGTAACGATTCGTTACTTCGAGTCAGACGATGTACCCGTTACTCAGTAACGAATACATACAGTTTGTTACAGCTCTAATGATTATATAATTACAGTAGGTACAGTACTCTCTGTTAATCCGTCGCTCGATTAACCGACAAACATTATAATCCGTCGTTCTTTAAAACTAGTTGTGGACGTTATGCAAAGTTATTTAATCCGTCAGTTCTATGTATGTCACGTTCTGTAGTTCGCCGCTTACGCCTAAAAGTACATAATACATCGTCAGTCTCGATTTACCTAACGCGTCATTGCATAGAGAGAATGCATCGGTATTAGTTACAATCGGACTCGTATATTTTCAAGTTTTTACTTCTCGCGCAAAATGTTTCCTCATATGTTGCTCAGTCAATGGAAAAATATGTTTAACAATGTTTAACCTCAGATTAATAAAGGTTTTTGACGTGATAACGTCTTATAAATTGATGAAACACCGGCTGCATGCACGAAAAAGTGTCACGTTCCGAAATGTGTCACGTTCCGCGCACGATCGGCCCAAGTTTGACAGCTACTAAAATTTTGGTTATGTATTATTTGAGCGGAATACGTTATCACGTAAAACTATCGTTCGTAAACCGACTTTACAGACAACCAATTTTTTCTGATTGATTATATGACTGCCACGAAGTGTGGAAGAAGGATAAATTGAAAATACATAGATCGATTAATCCCGACACGAGTTCTAGTGTATTACGTACATCGTAGTTCGTGAACTGTTTTTAACGTATCTAATATCTAAACATGCATGATATGCATGTATCCGTTTCTCAATTTGTTACAAAATACATCAGGGGTACTGTTGCACTGCCGTATCATCCTATTTTCGAAGCAACTCACGGCACTTGTGACCCCCGTGTAACTTCGTTGTGGATAAAGCAAGAAGTTTAAATTTTTAGTGATCAAGAGGACAACTGGCTATATTGACAATATACCTAATAATTATAGCTTGCAATTTACGAATTATATAATCTTTAATTTTGTCACTGACATACTCAGCGATCACAAAAATTCTAAAGTACCTACTTCTAGCAGTCTTACAAACTTGAAATTTTGAATTTTAGTTAGCGTTTAGCCTATAAAGCAAGGAAAAAATAAAAAATCTCGAAATTTCATTATTCATTAGATGAAAAATAAGGTAATGATTATTATATTACCCGAGAAAAAAAAGGAGGATACCTACAAAAAGAAATGAGATCTCATTTCTTTTTGTAGCGGAAGAGCTGCGTTACGAGACTTGGCATTTTTTTACATTTTATGTTTTTGATGGGATGTGAATTTAGCATCTACAAGCTGTAATCCGTCGTTTCTACTAAATCGGCAATAACTTAATTTTCGTGGGGGTAGGAGGAGACTAATAAGAGAGTACTGTAATTACAGAATACATACATATCATTGAACAAAAACAATAACATGTAAATACGCAGTTCCGTCATGCTAAAGAAAGCACTGTAGTGTAAAAAAAAACACATTCGAATGAATCAGTGACTTTTAAAACAAATGCACATACAAGTACAGTATCCCGAAAAGCAAATAATATTTTCATTTCAACAAAACATCGTAATGGGTTCGTAGACATAATACAATGAATAAAATTTTTATAGTACCGACGACATTCAGTGTTATTTGTTAAGTCAACATATAGAGGTAGGTACATAATTATACGATTATATATATTTACATTTAAATGTGAAATATATTGACAACAAACAATTATTCATTCAACAAAACAACAATCATGCCGTAAAGTATACTTACTCTCAATGAGTTAAATTCATTAAGATGCTCGTCAGCGAAACGAATAATGTTCGTCTTTCCGGCTCCGGGAACTTCAGCCACACAATACGGTGGTGTTAAATTCTGGCCGTTCGTCGAACTAGTATATCGGAGCCTCAAAGGACCATCGCGCTGAATAAAAGCCCTGCCCAAACTTGCGCAACGCCCGTAAGCCAAGGAGGAGATTATTTCACTATTATCAACGCTAGTATTTAAGCGAGAAGCGATTCTATTTCTGTTACTTTGACCGGCATTGTTTCGACAAGTAGAATAATTAACAGAACAGTTGTTGTGAAATGTTAGAGCTTGTGGGTGTGAATATGCGACATTACTGTAAGCGGGAACAGAAGTACGAACGGTGCTACTGCAATCCAATAGATCCGCCGTTTGGGACATTAAAAATGATTGTTTGTTACTGCGAGGCAGAGATCTGAGAGCTAGCTGAATCGGTAGAGGGCCGGGAGTTAATGTAGGATATAGAATGTTTAATGTGTTGTTGGTTTTACTCACGGGATTGCAGTTACGCGCCTCACAGCCCAAAGATTTTACTCCTTGACCGTTCAACCTGAAATATATTATACATCCAAAGATTAAAATCTTTGATTAACGCCTGAATAGAACTCTTCAAATAAATAAAATTGTCGACCAATTTTTCTCAGACCAATATACAGTGTAAACTCTTTATAACGTCCTTCGTTATAACGAAAAACTCCCTATAACGTCGAAATTTTTACGATTTGGTGTGTTTAACTTAAAACCTATACATTAATACCCTCTTTATAACGCAACAGCCATTCTCTATTACGAAGAAATATTATGTTCATATTTAGGCGTCAGCAAATGTTTACAGACATAAAGAGGACCATTCTGAACCATTACCATCTATTCAACAAGCACTTGATGACGCCAAACTATAGGTATATGTGTTTGGAATAAATTAATTTTGTGAAAATTGGTTATTTTTCTTTCTTCCCTGCATATGACGAAAATTCTTTATAACGAAAAAAATGTTCGGTCCCTTAAAATTCGTTATAAAGAGATTATATAGTACAGTGAAGATTATTGTTAATTTGGTTGTTTTTCTTTCTTCACTCCATATAACGGTAACTCTCTATAACGATAAAAAATGCTCGGTCCCTTGAGTTTCGTTATAAAGAGTTTACACTGTATTGGCAAAAAATTAAAAAAATAATAAATCGATACAACACAAGATGACGTTTCGATCCGGCTTTGGATCTTCTTCAGAAAAATCTAAAAAATATAAAAATTAATTAGTATTAAGTTATTAATTATTATCTAATTGCACGAATGATGATTTGTTATTTTTTTTATTTTTTGTCAATATATTGGTCTGAGAAAAATTGGTCGACAATTTTATTTATCCAAAGATTAAGTTCACGGCCGATGATTCAGTCTTGTTGTTCGTTTCATTTTTCCGTTCGACTCACCTGTCGCCTGAATAATCATAGTCCTGTTCAGCTCCCAATCCGGAATCGGTATGTTCATGACTGATTCCGTGTACCGATGGATCGATGTGATTTCCGTTAGCGTTATCCATCAAATCTGGCATCGTGGGATTCGCATTGCTGTAAACCGCCCAATTATTCGATCTCGTTCCGTTGCTCGTGCTTGCCGACTGCAATTCGTGCGACGGATACTGTTTATTATTTGACCCGGACGCTGCCAGACCCCTAAATAAATAATAAAAGTTTATAGCAAATGCATTTTTACAGCAAAGAAGACAAATACTCAGTTTTCACTGAAACTGTCGTAATTTGAAAATCCTTTTCGAATATTTTCTCAATGAGTCACGTTTATTTATTAATTTCACGTTCCAAAATTTTAAGAACGAAATATTAATCTTCGTTTTTCTTAACACAATCTAAAATTTAAAGCGATTTCACTTACTTTTTGTAAGCATTTAAATGTTTCAGTTTTGTTTGTTTGGCTTGATTGGTTTGAACTACTGTATATCGAATCTCTTTCAGTTGTGATTCATTCATCCCGGCAGTGTCGATTAAATCGAACTCCAAATGTTTTTTCAATTCATCGGGCAACCACATTTTTGCTTCAGACGGCGACCTCGACCTCGATCTCGATCTGTGTTTACGGTGCCTTCTCGTGCAATTGCGATACGATATTTCAGACTCGGTTTCATGGCCGCTATTCACGTGGCCCGAATGTCGACTGCTTACGATGCTTGCTTGCTGAATACTGCTGCCTAAAGCTTGCTGTCTTTGAACTTCTTTCCACTGACTTTCAGAATCAACTAATTTATAGTGACTTCCGCGATGTCTAAAAAATGATTAGTTTATAAAACTCCACGCAATGCTGCTAAGTTAGTATGGATAAGCGAAACAGATAAAACTATTTTTGAAGTGAAACTTCTTACACTAAACATACTAGTTTCCGAGACAACCGTGGTGGGAACCTAGGTGCGTTGACTGTACACACACACACACCCCAACACACACACACACACACACACCAACACACATACACCAACAGCTTACAGGAGTGGTGATTGGCTTTTCATCGGCCGCATGAATCTAATTCATACTAGGCACCGTGCGTGTAGAAGTTTCACTTCAAACAAACATTGGAACAATCAGTCAAGAATAGATACCTTCGCTTTGATTTTTCGTAACTAGAATCGGGTTCGGAACCCGAGTCGAGAGCGTGTCTATTTCCATAGGAGCGTCGATGTTTCCGATGCGAAAGACCCGAACATTTAGAATGTTCACTTTCATTGTCGGAGGGACATCTACTGCGATGATGTCTGTGTCTGAAATAATGTTTCGAGTTTAGTAGAATATTCGTTTCTCCGTTTTTGGTTACATTTTAGTTGCTTAAAACATACCTTTTGCATACTCTAGAATCACTGGAACTTTGACTGTCAACAGAAGACGACCGCTGGCGCAAATTATACGATCGATGATGTAATGTCGAACGACCGGAATGCGGAGATCCGGAAGGTCCGGTGTTGTTTCCACTTCCGTATAAACCCCTCGAATGAGGTTGACTCCACGGGACGCTACGAGAGCTTAGAGGTGAATCTTTTTCTTGAAGATCTTGCTGTCCAATAGTTATATTATTTAAAGATCTGTAAGGACTCTCCGATCTATAACAAAATTATAATTGACATGTATAATTAATAGTTTTTCTCACGTTTCCCGAACTGTATAATGCAGCGAAGACATGAAATCACTCTTACACCAACATTTGTAATTAGGGTTATTAACAGTGATTAAAATTAAATATAAAACTGTGTAAAATGAAAGTTTATGGTCTAAAATATCGTTTAGAATTATTATTTTTATTAAATAAGTGCGTTATATTTATTAAAATAAATAAATAAAATCAAACACCAATCACAGCGGGTGACGTCATTAATCAGTCAACATGGCCGGTAGCTGTGTGCCACTGACTGCCATGTGTATTCGTTATCTCTGTTCAGTGTATGTTCTCTGGTGTATTCATAGTACTCTTGTCAATCATATTAAATGCAACACTTTGTTGGTTATAATGCTATATGTCACGTTGTACCCGCTTGCTTAGTGTTTACTGATTGCCTACTGTGACGTAGGCAATCAGTAAACATGGCTGTCAAGGTCAATTGACGTTTTGGCGCAGAATTTAAAGTCAAAATAAAAAACAACTAATAATGAGTCAAATCTGTTATATTTATGAGAAAAAATATTTTTTACGGGTACATATACCTTTATTCTTTAATTTTAAATACTTTTTGAAATTTTGTCAATAGCCCTATTGACGATCGTTTTTATACAAAATATGTGCACATAGTGTTTCGTTAGTAACAGCTTAAACTTACGAAAAATTAAAATAGGTACACTTACAATTGAACTGGTTGGGGTATAGAGATCATTTTTTTCTCCTGGGTATAATTATTTTCGGTATTCTTTTCTTCTATCACTGAAGCTTTGAAAATAATAAATTTATTATTAAACAATAATTAACTAAATAAAAAAAAATGTTTACTGAGAGAGAACTTACAAGAATTACCGTCTACAATTCTCCTTCTCGACGGAGTTCTAAAAAATACTGGTGGGTTTCTTACACACTTTTTTGCATCTTGTACAGCTTGTTTTTCCGTTCTTCCACTAAAAAACACAATTAAAAGTTGACACTAATTTTGAATTACTTTGAAGGTAATTAAAATACCGCGTAGTAATTGAATTATTGTAATTTAAATTTTTTCAGGCATTTATAAAGTATATTTGAAAACTGAAAAACTTTAAGAACAACAAAGCAGCCAAATTGAAAAAAAGACTCAATCTCAGTTGTGGAAGGTCAACAATCGACCTAGAAGGCTTCAGGGACTATCACAGCGGCATGCAAAGTGGTTGTCGGATCACCGCAAAATATAAAGTACTCGGTCACAAGTATTTGAGAATCAGTATTTCAAATACTTTAGGTCAATAATTTATCCAATTACTTGCAGTTAGTTTAAATGACATAAGATAGAAAATAATTTTAAAGCTATTACAATAATATATAAAACGGAATTTTACCTAAACCTAAATCTTGAACCTAATCCAAATATATCCGCTCCTGTGGCAGGCGATACTTGATATAATCTAAAAAATGCATGGTGTTCAATGCAGCATTTCCATAAATGTTTACAAGCAGCTTTAGAAGGTGTTTCGAAACCATATGTACTTTCACCGTTCTAAAAAAAATCAAATTACTTTTACAATAATAAACATGCAAATAGTAATATTGTTGTCACAGTCTTGCGCAGTAGCTCAAAAATCGATACAAAACTGTGACGATAATATTACCGCTCGTTGAAAACAAAAGTTGAAACAAAAATGGATGCTCACATTTTTATCCGCTACTCGTAACATGAAATAACGACCCTTAAAATATATTTTTGTCATTCTTGGCCAGTAATAATTTCCAACAATATTTTTATTTCGTAACACAACAATACCGCTCGGGGTTAGTCCCAGAAAATATTCAACGCTATCTTCCCCCTAAAAAACACACACAATTAATATCTAATTAGTAACAATCCTACTACACACAATACACGGTATGTGAAGTTAAATAAAAACGTTTAAAAAGTAACGCATTATAAATGTTTGAAAAAAACTGAATCATTTATTTTTTTAAATTTAGGTTGATTGTAATTTGTCGGAGTTTTAAAATGATATTTTATTTACATATCGTCGTTGGTTCTGTAATACCTCTTATGTGCAAAAAGTAAAATTTGCAGGTAAGGCCAAAAAGTGATTATTTCAGCAATGGATAGTAAGAACTAACAATTTCAGAGGTATATTACTAATTCATACTTATCTTCACTAAACATGTTTAATTAAGACGAAGTATTTTCTTAAAAAATATTTAACGTTAATTTCGAATTTATTGGCACATTGGAGGAATTATTTGATACAACTTTTCACATAAGAGTTATTTACCCTTGTTGGTTACTGTAAAATTGATTTGGAGGTATTACTAGTGTATAGAGCTCCGTTTCCTGAATCTTTTCATCTAAAAAACGTAAAATCTGCCAACTATGCACATAAGAACTATTACAGAACCAACGACGATATATCAGTTTTGTGTGAAATATATTACGACAATTAATTACTTACGAGTACAGAATGAAGATCAACTCCGTAAAGTTCCAGCCATTTAACTTTATCTAAATAGTTTAATTCAGCTGTAGAAGGTAACAAGCCTCTGAAATAAAATAATAATGAATATTATATTGTAATGACTATAAGATTTCACTACAAGATACGAAACCCTTAAAAAAGCATCAGAGCAACTTACACAAGCGTTTTATGATATTCAGCCACTCTCGTTTCCAATTCTGTGGTTTGATTAGATAGAAAACGAAATTCTGATACATATTCAGAAATGTGTCGTTTTGAATCATAATCTCCCAATTCAGCTAAAATATAATTTATGAAGTTAAGTATTTTACAAATTAGTTTAACAAAATTTCTATTTACTTAAATTTTAAAGAATTAAAAACTAAAACACGTAACGATTTAACATAAGCCTGTGTAAATATTTAAAAAATTAAATTTCGAGTTATGACAGTTTTCAGTTAACACAGATTTTTTTTAATTCCTCTTGAAAAGTGTTTTCTTGAACAAGCGAAGAAAAAATCTCGAATAGATTTAATTATTAGAAAACTCGGTAAAAATAAATAAATTCTTACATTGAATTATGTAAGCACCGAGTTCTGCAGCCAGTTCGAACGGCACTGGAAGTCTTCCTCGATAAATATCTTGTTTTATTTGCAAGAAAAACTGGTAGCTAAAATCAATACAATAACTAAGCAAGGCAACAAAAAATGGAAAAAATATATATTTAAAAAAACATATCCACTGAAGACATAAAAGTGTTTGGAAGTGGGTGCAAACTGAATTAAAAAACCCACTACATTCATACATATACTTACTAGAGCTGTAACAAACCGTATGTATTCGTTACTGAGTAACGGGTACATCGTCTGACTCGAAGTAACGAATCGTTACTTACAAATTCATTTCGTTACTCGCATCTGTCGCATCCATGTCAGTTCGACTCGTTTGATGCGGTTATACGTTATAGGTACGAACGAAGTCATACCATATCACGTATGCGACGCGCCTCGATGCGATGGTGCATGCTTGATGCTGTTAGCACACGATTGTATGTCGTATGAAAAGTAACGAGTAACGTAACGATACGAAAGTAACGGGTACTGGTTCTTTAAGTAACAAATACATACAGGTACACAATTTCTCGTTACTTTTACAGCTCTAATACATACATACAGGCAGGGCCGAATTTAGCATGGGGCCATTGTAGACCCGGGCCCATAGCGGCAAATTTTTAGAGGCGGCAAAATGGCAAACAAAACTGGCATTTGGGAAATAATATTACAGTACTATGTTTTATCTGGAACAAAAGTAAAACTCCATTCGTTTTTTTTTGTGAGTGTGTGAGAGAGACAGAGAGAGGCGGCCGCCGCTTCACGCATTCTCAGGTTCATTCGGGGGCTTTGTCAGCTGATTGTGTGCAAGGGAAAGGGGGCGCCGGCGCACCGCCTGCTGCTTCGTGAATCCTCGGCTCCGTTCGGCGGTAACAATATTGCAAATTCAATGTAAACTAGTGAAAATTTTGGTTGGGGTATAGAGAGTGCTTTTAATTGTGAGGGGGGCGGCAATTTCAAGGGGCCCATAGACGCAAAATATGTAGATCCGGCCCTGCATACAGGTGAAGTTAATAAAAGCGTGTTACAACCCTATTCGCATTGCACGAACGCCAAGATATTAAAATACCTACCTAATTATAATTTGTACGTACGTGCGTGGGTATATAATTATTTACATTCCAGAGATAAGACCCTCCCCCGAAAACATCTCGCATGATACCATATATCTGGTAGATATTACATTGTAATATAGGTACCTATCCACTGACCATAGTATTATCATCTACCTACATATAGAGGTGTCCCAATAGTTCATTCTTGTACTCTAAATCGTTTTAGCATTATGTACATTTTTTGATAGCGCAATTCCAAAAGTGCGAAAAAAATTGAAAATATAAATTTGAAACCCTTCGGTCCCGCCATCCGACCAATACCAATAGTGCATGTACCATTTATGTGTAGATACTAATAATAAGTTTGTTCCAAGCAGCCAGCAAACGATAACGAAACCGTCACCAGCATGCGCAGTAGCTAAAGCGTATTCCAAAATCGCCAGTTTCGTTTTAGCTACTCCGCATGCGGGTGACGGTTTCGTTACCGTTTGCTGGCTGCTTGGAACAAACTTATTGTAAAGGCAAATCGATATACCACTCACTCATTCATGACGAAATCTCGGGAACTATAAAGCCTACAAGTTTGAAATTAGGATAGTATGTTCCCTTTGTAACGTAAGCATCGCTTAAGAAAATATTTTTCGAAATTCTACCCTTAAGGCGGTCAAAACGGGTGTAGGTTTTATTTGACACAATCAACAATCAGGTCAAACCGCCGAAGTTAGAAACTTGAAATTTGGACAGAAGATTCCTTTTGAGACGCAAGTATCTACTAAGAAGAGACTCGTAAAAAAATACTCTTTTTAGAAAATTAAAAAATACATGTTCTACGGCCTTTTGAACAAACTTTTCGAACGGATTGGGGGTGGGTTTTATATAAAATATTTTAATTGGATCAAATACATCATTTATATCACATGGACGACATCGCGGGCAAACCGCAGACAACTGCGAGGAACTCCTACTCGTTGTCTTTGCAACTTACGTGGACCGGTAAGTATACGTATATTTATAATGTAAAACTGAACACAAGATAGTTTGTGTTGATTTAACTCTTCATGCAACCAACCAAGCCAATAGCAACACTTAGCAGACATATTTTTGCCAGAGGCTATCGACTGAGACTTGAAAGTATACCTCTCTACGTTATTATTGTACTAAAGCTCGTTTCATACTTCTTTAAAATAATCGTGAGAAAGTTTCTGGTTTTGACGAGAAAACGTCTATTCGCTCGCTAAGTATAGTACGCGCCACGGATCTAAAAGGTTCGGAAGTTAGTCCACAAACAGCGTCGCAAAGGCACATTTTAGAGCCGTTGATACTCCCACCACCTCCCAGCTAGCTGCACGAAACGTGCGCTCGTCAATGATTGGCCGTGATCGCTCGTTGCCTTTGTCACTTTCCTGCTTTAAAGTACAGTCGAGTACGCTATTGTCAAGTTGTTATTGCTATGTTAGTTTTGTTGAGTTGCGAGTTTGTAGTTTTTCAACAGACTGTACAAGCGCAAGCCTGCATTCGCATCTAACTTACGAACCTTTTAGATTCTTACGAACCTTTTAGATTCTTACGAACCTTTTAGATTCGTGGCGCGTATTATACCAAATACCCTTAGATTTCAATCGCTAACAATAATTACGGGACTAATAATGCGTTAACAATGGTTGAGTTTACAACAGGTAGAACATGTCTTTACGAGTATGTGGCGCACGATTTGGTTTGCTTGTGACGTCATCGTACGAGTATAAGCGCTTGCGCGTGATAGTCACAAATTAGCTTTGTGTAAAGTTTAAAATTAATGTATTTTATAATTATCATATTTTACAATATTATTATAACTTATATTTTCCTTTTTAGTACATTTCAAAAAAATATTTTTTTAACTAATATTTTATTGTTCTTTTTAGTCTTTCAAAATTTTTACTATCAATACATTAGCATATGAAAATTAAATGATTATTTAATTCTAAAAACGATTAAATCATGTACTGTCATTGGGAATAATTAATTATTTGTTTAAATAAATTTTCGATCGTTTACATTAATATTTCTATTTCATGTTTAGTCTTAAAAATTGTGTGTAAAAAAACACTGATAAAATATCTTAAAGTGCGCACAAGCTTTAAGTAAACGAAATACATAGGTATGTATTTTATTAATTATTATTATAGATATATACCTTATACATGCATGTTTCTATCCCATCGCCTAAGGTCCTACACAGGCAACATAATATACTGCAATTATAGCTCATGTTACCTTTTTAAAAGACTTGCCAGAACATCGTAAGATAGAATTATTAATAATGGTTTTTTTAAACAACTGTATAATTTAAAAATATCCATTTGTAGTCGGTATACTCAAGTAGGTAAAAAATGCATAGGTACAGACTATTCAAAAAAAGCCGCCTTTTGGGTCGTTTGGTTCAAAAAGTTACCGCAAAAACTAATTTTTATTTTAATTTTCAAACATTAAAATTCCACACTGGAGTTCATTTTCGGATGTAATATTTTCATGGTTTGCTTTTTTTATTGGTTTTCTCGGTAGGACAAAATTATTTTAGAAACGATAGTAATAATAGAATTCATAAAACCGAGCACAAAATATGTCAATTTCGATCAGTTATAATTTCTATTGCTGACGATTTATTTGGAAACTGTTGAACCGATTTTAATTTGGTTCTCACGGTTATTTTAGGCTGCATACTGAGATTTCGCACATGCGTGATTCATAAAATCGGCCCTCGTTTGAAAAACCAGAGGGACTTATAAGTTATAACATCCCTGGGTTAACTCGAATATATGATTTTGTTTGTATAAAATTTTGTTTCCAACACTTACGCAGTGTTGTAACAATGTCCTTCGGTTCTGTTTGGTTCAGCGGTTTTGCAGAATCACGGAGGATAAAAAATAACAACTTTAATAGTTTTGACGTGATAACGTCTTATAAATTGATGAACCACCGGCTGCACGCACGAAAAAGAGTAACGTTCCGCAAGCGAGAGCGCGATAGTCTCTCTCTTCTCGCGTGACGTCAGAGAGTAGTGTGCGTTCAACATTTTTTTCGGCTGTTCCAGCGAAAGCTACATCTGACAGATGGCCAGATAAATTATACGGTTTGTTAACAGATATATAATATATATGTCACCGGGATATTGTCAAATCCGTGATATTGTAATTTCACTAACGAAATTACAATATCACGATTGACAAAGATTCGTGATATTATAATTTCACTAAGTGAAATTATAATATCACGGATTTGACAATATCCCGGTGACATATATATTCTTTTAAATTGCTTAAAAATATGTATTTTGCTTTGGTTGATCAAATTATTAGTCGGTAAAAATATAGTTTGACAGCTACTAAAATTTAGGTTATGTATTATTAAATATGATATTCGAGCGGAAAACGTTATCACGTAAAACTATCGTCCGTAAACCGACTTTACAGACAACCAATTTTTTTTTGAACAACTTGTATAATTGGAACCACTCCCATATTTGGTACGGCGCGTATCCATGTATAGACATCAAAATTCTCATGTATAATCTATTGTTATGTTTGTATCATATAATTTATGTATTTGAATGATGATTCATGCTAAATTTAATGCTTAATTTATTATAAAGACAAGAAATACTAACACATAGTAAGATACTTAAAACATAAATACCATAGCAATTAATAAAGAATAATTAGTAAATATTATATACGTGCGTATATGAAATTTCATAAACTTACCGTGTTATTTCTTCAATCAATTTACATGGATCAACTGCATAAAATTTGACACCAAAGTACAGGGTGTAAATTTGACAATTCCAGTTTAGTTGCTTGCCTAATTTCTTGACTGGATCTAACCAATGTGTTTGATTTAAATCATCCACATATCTAAGTCCAAAGTAAGCTGTTTCCATTAAATTCAAATGTTGCAACACCACATCCAAAAGCACCTGACCTGAATTGTCATCCTGAAAAAGACGAGTGCACGACAAATCTACAAAAATAGTTTTCAAAAATGTTCTCTCATAGAATTAAAATCATAGATCCGCAACCAAAATAAAAACATTTCAATGCTCTACTTATGGGAAATGGACAAAAATAATTTTAATGTTAATAGTGACGATTCATGGTAAAAGTTCGGCTTAGATAATAATTCGACATAGATAAGTTCAATTACTGTATTTTGATCAGGCACGAATAATTTCTTCAGTAAATATGATATTGTAAAGGCTTTGAAAATTATTATTAATCTCGATCAGCGTTGGCGGGACGTCCCGATTTTTAAATCAAAATTAAATGTCCCGCGCGGGACAGGCCCAGTCCCGCTTTTCGGGGATAAGTTTAAAAGAAGTTAAATCTTCACAGAAATATCATGAATAAGTAATTCTTATAAATAATTATTATCTTATTGTAAGTTGCAATTTGTAACACTCACTCCCCAAACTATTGTTTGAAACGCCATATTTTTCTAATGAATAAAACTTTTTTGATTTGGATTTCTGTTTTTTTTTTTATTCTGAAGACGAATAAGACTCAACTATTTAACGATAGGGTAAATCTGATTTAAAATATTATATTTTTATTAAAATACATTTTCTATGGCTATTTTTGCTATCTATTGTCACGTAAATAAAAAGATAAATAGGTATTTGAAAACTTCTGATTATATACGTTTTTTTACTATGTCCCGCTTTCGACGAAAGAATCCCGCTGTTTTCACTCAAAGAGTTCAAAAAAACCCGACTTGGCAAAAAAAAACTGGCAACGCTGATCTCGATCCATATTTTGTTTATAGACGTCTGAATAATTTAAATAGCATATATTGTAATCGTGGAGACTATTTGCTGTATGCCTGTATACTGTAAGTATATGATATTATTACTGACAATAATATGTACCTAATTAGTTATTCAATTAATATAATTAACAAACAATAGTAATTGCCAAATTACCATAATACAGCATCTACATTTAAATGAAATAAACAGTAAAGTAATGGGAACAAAAAGCGCATATTTCAAATAGCTCAAGAGTAGAAAATCTAATTCCATAACGAACACATACGTGAAACAGAAGCCAAGTTGAAACAGAAGCCAAGTTCTCGTCTATCAGTTTGTCCGGTCATCAAATGAATTAAAACCTAAAACGGTGCCAAATTCAATTCAATCCCAAACTCTTAAAAATGAGTTTTTTTAGCTAGATATTAAACCATGCCACAGAAAACCTGAACAGATGATATTCTATCAATATTTATTTCAGAAGTTATGTACCATAATCTCAATTTTCAATTTTGGGACTGTAATGTAACTTAACACAGGTTTAGATTTTTTTTAAGGAGGTTGATCCGTTACAGTCCCAATCAAAAGTACGTCGAATTCTAAATGGGAACTTTTCCATAATATAAATTTGTACAAAAGGTTATAAGTCGATGATACCAATAAATTATTGTCATAAAGGCATAAATAAATATTTTTTTTAATATTAATTAATTATTTCTAACTTTTGAATTTTTTGTACAAAGTTAAGTTAAAAAAAAATAAATTTATGTAAATATCTGTATTTTACATATTTTTTGCAGTAAATAATTAAAAAAAGAAATTAGAAGTAATAAAAATTAAAATTAAATCATTAAAAAGTTGAAAATTCAGTTAAACTTGCTAAAATTGTCAAGAATAAAAGTCCATAATCGAAAAGTGCTAATGTTTCATAATTTTTTTTATTGATTAAAAGTCTCCTAATTAAACTGGAAAAAATATTAAAATATGCGTAAGACATCGATGCTTTACATAGTTAGTTTTCGGAACTGCTGGCATTATTTGGTTATTAGTAAAAAAATAAAATGAACAGTTTGCATGCTAGGTTGACATATTTTCCATAAGACTACATGTAAAAGTTTTTTTTAATTTTTAACTTTATAAATCTCCTAATGATTTTGGATTTTTTACAAAAAAATTTGTCATAAAAAAATCTATTAAAAAAACTTTATTTCAGATTTTTTTCATTATCTTCGTAAAACGGCTCAACCTCCTTAATGGGCGAATATACTGATAAATGAGAACTTGGCTCCTTCTCTCAAGTTTATTTTTTATGGAACGCCAATTCTTTTCGCAAAATTCCTCCGTACAGATTCACAAATATTCTCTAGGATTGGGGTTTAGATTGGTAAAGTAGAATTGTTTTTTGAGTTTTTCGTTTACTTGTACCCAAAACCACTTATGTGTTCGATTACACAAAGTGAGAGCTTGGCTTGACACACTACCGCACTGCATAGACGGTAAAAACTCTCAGAAGATACTTCACATTGATTGGTATGGCATTCGAATGTGGCAACGATTTTTGTATGAATTTTCTCAAGTGTTGATAAAAGACTATCACACAGTTCCCTTAAAGATTTCAATGAGTAATACCCAGTGATGTATGATCAAGAACCGAACCAAGAACACAGCATTACGAATAATAATAAAATAACAATACTAGCATTATGATAATGTAAAAACGATTTTATTTAAAAACTCGGCACGTACAGTATGTATCAGAATACAGCTAACATTTTGAATAAACAATGAACTACAGGGCTTGGCGTAGCCGACTATTTTTTATAGTCGGTAGTTATTATATACTTTAGATACCATACCATTGTAAAGTTGCGTAAATCCGTAATTTTTATTTGTGAAACTATTGTTTGAATCTTTTGCGAAATACATTTTGACGTGATAACGTCTTATAAATTGATGAAACACCGGCTGCACGCACGAAAAAGTGTCACGTTCCGCCTGAGCCTGAGCGTGCAAGCGAGAGCGCGGTATAAGCGATAGAGAGGCACGCTCGGCCCAAGCGTCGGCTTGTACGCATTTCTCTCTCTTCTCGCGTGACGTCAGAGAGTTCATCAATGTTTCTTTATGACGTTATCACGTAAAACTATCGTCCGTAAACCGACTTTACAGACAACCAATTTTTTTTGGAAAAACTGATTTGTTTTTCACAGAGATATTTTCATCTGGGATGTCCGTCACAGAACTATGACATTTCAAAACGTATGTTGATTACGAATACGACGCTGAAAATTGTAAAAATTAAACGTCGCGTTTCCGAGGTAGTCATAGAACTTTGTTATTTCAAATTGAATGTCCTGTTTATTTTTAATGGAGCGTTAAAACGTCTGCAGTTGTCTACGACTGTTATATTATAATATGTCTCTCTTACTAAAATGCTTATATTCTTGTAACTTTAGTATATAATAATTTTTTGCTGAGTTACAACAATTGTGCTAATATAGAGTATCGAATTATCAGGTGAAGTAGGCACCGGATATGAGTTCGGACTTTTCAGGGCTCCACGAAAGAGAGAAACGCTTGCCGCTAGCCAAATCACAATAAAAATGAGTAATAAAATTATTCTATTAAAATTGTTGCTTGGTAAAAAATAGAATGTCATTTACGAGGGGCTTTAAGGTTTCGATTACCTAGAAGTCTCCACAAGGTTCAATCCGACACTGTTGGACAGGATGTTCCAAGAAAAAAAACAGCTTATATTGCACTATCTCGGAAATATGAATAAACACTGGTAATCTTAGTTGTTGAGCGTCTACAATATACTTCGGAATCACGACGTTCAATTATTTTACAGTTTTTCATTGTTATCAACGTAAAAGGACATGAAATTTTGCCCATTTGAAATCGTAACATCAATTTAAAAAATAAAGACCTAATTGATTTCTAACAATGAAATCGTTGCAACTCAGTAGGGCTGGTACTGTGTTTTTTTAGATAAATAGTTTTTTTCATTTAGTACCTGAATCTCATGGTTTAATTCGTGGTCATCTAGAAACACAATTCGACAATGAATTTCCCTCGGAGCTGTGCAAAAACAGTCCATTGTAACATGATAGGAAAGAAATGGACACACTGCAACAAAATTCATTTATAAGCCATTTTTGCTGACATCCAAGAATAAAAGTGTAAAATTACAAAACGTGGGAAGTGTCAATTAAATATACCGTTAATATGCAAATCTATTATATTAAACGCGATTGGAAGGTCAAATCTTTTTTTTAAAAAGAACTCGCAATATAATTGTATTTTTGAAAATACACATTGATAACTTTACAAGAATCATAGTAATTCGTTATACTATGGTAATAGGTTTAAATTCTGCAACTATGAAACGATTGTCACTTTAGATAAATATCGGAATAACCGTAGTCCGTACTGAAGTCTTTTGTAGACTAAGAAATGATACATAAAAATTAAATATTATACATCAAATAAAATCATTTCATCTATAGTATTCAATTCTTCAAGAATTTCAATTTATATAAACAATAATAGAAAAGTATATTATCTGTTAAAAATACTCACGAAAATATTAAGACTTGCGTTAATTGGACATATAACCTCACTGTTTAAAAAACTAATTAATTATTCTAAAAAAACTTTTCTTTTGTTTTGAACATTCTGTCAAAAATTCAATATTACGCAAAAACAATTAAGTTCACCACAATGTAAAGCACCACTGGATTGAAACATATTATTCACTTTTTTATAAAAACTTTTACACCAAAAGCAGCACAGGGGCATTGCACTTATGACTTGAGGGCACCAAGCGGAAAACTACACAGTATAAGTAACTAACTAAGACAGCACATCCTCTGTACATGTTCATCCGGTAAAAAGATAGCCACAGCGCAAAGTGTAAATAATATAATGACTGCAAAACCGATGTTCACAAAATTTTTTTTTTTTTTTTTTTTTTTTTTAAAAAGGTATATCCAATTGTATATATCCACATATATAGAGCATATGCACATATACAAGAGAATATCACTTGGGGGGGGTGGCACTACCTCTTAGTATCTGGCCAGTATGTTTGAGAATGTAAAGCTGAGTCTAAACGACAATCACAAAATATCCATGAGCAGAGGTGGGATTCGAACCCACGACAGTGCGATCCAAAGGCCAGCACGCTGACCATTACACCACGCTGTCCTCGGTTCACAAAATTCACGTTGACCACAGCAGTCAGCACCACCTTACGTCGTACGGACACCTTGCCTACCTACTTTATATAATTACACAAAAGTCGACTGCCGCGTAACCACTAACCGATTTACAATCATAACTTAAAACACTGTTCAAAAGTAGTTTAAGTCAAATCCCGTAACCGTATTAAAACGAACTTTAAAACCGAGAATACACGAATATACCTATCTTAGTCTGGGTCAAACAGCAAATACGGGTGGGTCAAAAAACATTAATAACTCTAGAAATGAATAGTATATTGTCGAATTTACAACTTTATTATTTAACTGTCTTTTTCTTTTCGATATTAAATTGGGCTTTTGAATGAAATTTTTTTTTGTCATAAATGGAAAGATCGTATATAAGTTTTATAACAAAACTATTTTTCTTTTTTTTATTTTCGTTATAATTCAAAAGTTATATCAAATTAAAAATAAATTTTTGTACCCAGTTCCGAGAACGCGCCGACATTTCCCGAACATAATGTGACGTCATAATGTTTATCAAAAAAATGTTTAGTATACTGCGTATATACATTTTACCATTATGACGTCACAACTGTCAAAAACAATTTTAGTGCGTTTGCAGTCACGTGATTTTTTAAATATTTTATCAATTTTAAATTGCTTATAATTAATTTAAAAAAAGTTTTTTGAAAGTTTTTCGCATCGATTATTAATATTATTTACAATAAAGTTTTAAAATACAATAAAAAAATCGATAATTATTTTTTTTTCAAAAGCCTAATTGACTTCCGTAACACACAAGGGCGTAGATATGAGGGGGTAATTACCCCCCCAGGATCGTAATAATAAAAAAATAAAACAAAATAATACGAATACCTACCTAGCTAAAAAATAAAATTTGATATAAATAAAACTTAATTGTCTCTGAAAATGGTATTACACGGTTTCAAATCGGTTTTTTAGATTTTATGCAAAAACACATAACCAACACTTTATTATTAAAAATTTCATGAAATGTGTATAACAAACATCATAAATTACATCGTAATCCAATATTTGGATCAATTATACAGTATAATTCATTCAAAAAGTACTTAAGCATTAATCTGATAGTGGGTGTACTTCTTAAGTCCCAGTGCATATTCCAAAAGAGCATGGAAAAACTAACATGAACAAGTGCCAAAAAATATGAACACAAAATATTGGAAAAGTAATGGATAAATTATTGATGTAAAAATAAAATATTAGGTACACAATTTCTAAATATCGTAAACACAGAACTATGTTTAGTTTTCCAGTTGAAAGTTTTATTATTAATAATGTATATTTACATACTGATTTTTATGGAGCTAAAGAATTCTGGACAATTTTCTTTCAATTTGTAAAAAAAATATATTTAATGAATATTCCATACCTACATAATTAAAAAAAAATGATATTAACCATTATTTGCTTCTTTTGTTGTATATCTTTTTTCAGTAATTATTTATTGATATTTAGAAAGTCAAATATTTTAAATTTTATTTCTTAATCAAAAATAAATTTTAGCGTACACCAACTTCCAAAGTTCCTGTAAATAGATTCATTACATTTTAACCAATTTGAATACATTGTTAAAAAAAAGATCGGCCAATCTTGGAGTTATAAGGATTTAAAAGGATAAATTGAATACCGAAATTTTAATGTATTTTTCTCTTCTGATAGGTGGTTATCCTTTGAACTACCAAACGTGTGCAGTTAGATAAAGAAAAAACGTTTTTAGTTTATACGTTTTATATGAAAAGTAATTGATCAAAATAGGTACGCAGTAGGAAAATGAGCAGCAAGCTTTTTTTTAATTTAAAGATCAGGGTCCATAAGTTTTCTTGTGATTGACATATTCGGAGATATTTTCAGCAAAAGCTTCTCGTACTGGCATCGTTTTTTAAAATAAATCTATTCACAATAACTATATATTTCGATTATTAAAATGTCCATCTAGGCGGCCTAGAATTAACGAGTTTTTTCTAATAATAATCTGTCAGGAAAATTGTACGGAAATCTAAAAAAGAAAATGATTGTTCAATTTCCCTCATAGATCGTGGCTTTAAATGGAAATTTGTTAATTCTGGGATACCTTTATACATATTATATCAATCAGGTAATGGTTACGTTTGCAACAATAAAATAATATATAAATATAATTACTTTATTATAACTTCATGCTTTTAAATAATTATTGTATATTAATAAATTAAATGTTATTTTACATTAGAATCAAATTCGACATTTTTAAATAATATTCTTTTGTACCAATATCAGACAATAATGATAGATTTTGGACCTAATGGTATCACTGCAAAAATAATAGCAGAATATTAATTACAAAAGAAAACAAAAATGAGTTGGGATACCGATCAAATGTGAGTTATTCAGCTGTTTCATGAATACACATACAATAAATAAAGTAACCGGTTGCTTACCAATTTTGTTTTCATTCATTATTATTCTAATTCACATTTGTTATAAAATATCAATAAAAAAGATATATGTCTATAAGCGAAACCAGTCACGTAATACGGAACACTCACATTTGATAATATTGAATGGTTTATAACAAACAAACAAACAAACAAACGCACGTTCACGCACTCTGGTCCTGTTTCAATTAGCTTGGATAAAATATCTGCTATTAATCACAGAATTAGGTTTGGTTGCGACTCGTATAAATAATAAATAATAATGCAGCAAGAACTGCTATAACTGCGGCTCCATTTTGTATGTAGTGTCATTCGATTTGGTCATTTGTGGTTGGCGAAACTGTCTCAGTCTGGCTTGTTCTTCGATTAATATCTGATGCGCTGCTCGATCCATTTCTTCTTTGGTCATATCCATTGCTTCTTGCATTTCCCTGGATGTGTACCGTACAAAATCAGAATCGGCGTATTTCCCCAAACCTTGTTCCACGAGCACCTTAAATCAAGCGTTCTTATAAAATGCCTGTTCACGAATTTCACAACGGCAGACATGTCCCGGACATGTTTTTTTCTATTTTTGAAGTTAAACTTTTTTAGGCGCGCTTCGGGGGTAAATTCAGAAGAAAAGTGAAACGTTTTCCCTTCTCTGACTTCAACCGGCAGTTGAAAGGAAAGAGTGGGAGAATCGTTTCTACTCTCTCTGTCAAAGAATGAAGAGTCGCACATAGGTCAACAGAAACACGACCAATTTGAAACCAATTTCAAACCGATTGTGTGCGACCGTGTTTAAAGGTCGAGAGCAGTTTTAGTTGCACGGTTGCTTGTTGTTGTGAAATTTTTTTTCTGTAAGGTAGGAGCAAACATTTTTATCAATTCAGATTCAGTCGTGTTCGTGTGCGAACAAAGAAATTCAAACGATTACACGAGTCGCATCCTGAACTTTTTTGTAACTCATATACCGAAAATTTAAGTAATATTTATGATATTATTTTGAAATAAAATTTTGTTTTTTTAAATAACTTTTTCTTTATGGATACTTTGATATCCATGACTACGTATTAAAAAATTTGTTTGTTATTAATTTTTCATTAATTCTTTTGATTCTTTCAAAAATATTCAATCATCGTGCATTCTATATTAAATATTAAATAACTAATACTAATTATTTTTATATTTTTTAGATTTTTCTGAAGAAGATCCAAATCCGGATCGAAACGTCATTTTATGTTATATTGATTTGTTATTTTTTTATTTTTTGTCAATATATTGGTCTGAGAAAAATTAATCGACAATTTTATTTATTTGAATAAATAAATTACTTACCCGTCCTACTAAACTTTCAGCAGAACCTACTACTTCAAATGAATTTGGTTTTCGATCGGCTGGACTTCCAGGTAAGGAATGGGATAACCTCTCCATACCCACAGTTCCATTTGGTTCATTGCCAGCAACTGTAATCAATAATTATAAAAACTATGTTTAATCAGAACCAATACAGCTACTATTTAACATACAAAACAGGTTACAACTTGTGTTTTACTATCATATTATCTCTTCGATGGCCCTGGCATAGTCTAAACAATATTTGAAAAATGTATTTGTGTCTTCGAACAGTCAGCATTGATTTGCTGAACAATTTCCAATGAACATAGGTTTCTGCGCATTATCATACAGTAACCCCCTCCTCCTTAATTCGCGGGCGTTTGGTTCTAAGGTCTTCAACGGATTGTAGTGAACCATTTTAAACGTAATTTTTAATTGTAATGAGTATTGACACATTGCTTGTGTCGGTAATTCGAGTAAAAATAAACAAACAAACGCGTACACATCAACGCGTCTAGGAAAATAAGCGCTTTTCGAACAGTTTTCACACTCACGCATAGATGTATGTTTCAGTCGGCGCTCGACCGTTTCGCGTGCTTTTTCCGGAGCGCGAATATGAAGGGGGGGTCTACTGTACTTTTCCAAACTTCATGTTCATGGGAATGCTTCATTGGCTGAAGTCGTTTTGAAAATAGACAAGGATAATCCACATAAAGAGTCACTTAAACAGTGTGAGCGGTTTTTTCTTGAGGTATACACAAAACACATTTAAAAGATGTTAGTAAAAGCTGACCTCTGCCATGAAAGGAAGCCCTGTGATTGAGATGTGAGCAATAAAACGAGTATTGCTCGAGGCCACAGTCATCGAGTGCGGCTCTGGTAACTACATCCGGCAGAAAACCAGCAATGGCCATGGCCTGTGCCTGGGCCAACTTGAGACCACTTGCGACACGATTAAAGCTGGACGCACGCCGATGTAACAATACGTTTCCGTCTGCGGCGGCGCATTTAGATGTTCGATTGTTACCGAGAAAGACTCGTCGAGGTGGGGGTGTGGGTGGTGTCAGCTCCGAATAGTAGTCACTCTGCAGGCTTAACACACCCCATACAACCGTTTTACATAACATTCTTAAGCTCAACTCAAACGTACATACATACAATGATATGGTAAGATGACACGACACACGCACCGTTAAATGAAATTATTGTGTTAATTTTTCGTAAACCCAAAACTCAAAATATGTATTAATTATGAAAAATTCTTCTATAAAATTTAACAATCGGCTTTGAAAACTCTTTCCACAAATCAAATCAAAAACAAAAAAGAAAACGAACAAAACAATATTATTTCATGGTAAGAATTCAATTCCAATGCACTCTACCAAAACTCAACACAACTGCTTACCCAAAAATGGACTCAGCAAAGCACTTCTAGCAGCTTTGCTGAAATTCCAATTATATTTCCATTTATATATTTTAATCATAATGAAACTGTCAAAAAGGATATGAGCGCGCAAAAAAGCAATTGCAAAATAAAAAAAAAAATTAAAGTCACGTATCTGTCGTAGCATGAAATGTGAATGAATGGAAAAAATCAGATTTTCGTTACGGAATTTCAGCATTCGATTTTTGGTCTATTCTACTAAATAAATTTACGACAGATTGCATCTCACAATTTTAACTTTTGATTCGGTAATTTTAAGTATCATTTCGTTTAAGTACATTAAATTGCACGAAATTAAACTTACTCAATTACTTGATAATTTTTCTCAGAATCTCCCGCAAACATGTTAAGCGATCGAAGAGGAATTGCTTCTTCGTCTTTTATTTTAGACGTATCGTGCAAAGGTATAGCGTTTGGAACGATGACATTCTTCGTCATGTTTGTAATGTGATTCATTCCTTCGGTGACAGCACGATGTAAAGAATTATACGGAATATAATCGATACTCGAAGTCGGTGAAACTTTGATTTGTCCCGAATTCATTTTCAACGCGCGAGTTTTATTAAAACCACACGGTCCTCGGCGCATCGAAGACCAAACACTACCGAACAGCGAATGATTTCTCTGCAACAAACATTTTTCGACATTACAGTGTGACCGGTCAATCGCTTTCAAAAAGCAAAAATAAATTACCCTGTGCATCGGTTCCGGATTGTCATCGATCAGTTCCTCCAAGTTTCCTGAAATAGCTCTTTTCAGTTCCGGTCCGGCCTCGTGCAGAGTCCTCAAGCCGGCTTGCAACGTAACTGTATGCTGTGCATCTTTATCTCCGTCTTTTAATTCTTGTTCTTTACGCTTCTTGAAACGTCTAAAGTAATCCTGAATTAAAAATGTTGCATAGAATTTGCCCACTGTGACTTCATCGTCTACTCCGGGCGGCGGCACTACTTGATCCAATAATTTCGGATTCGTACGTTTCCAAATCTTTTTGATGACGGCACGAAGTTCAGAATTTGCATCGTCAATGTTACCCTCGGTTTTTATTTTAAGTGAAGTTCGAACGACAGCGAACAACGTTGCGTTAAATAACACGGTGCCATCGCTGTTCAGAGGCATATTCATTGAAACCAGTCTCTTGCATGCCACGCGATGAGGACACAATTTACCAAACCCAAGAGGTGGAGATATTTTTCTTAGTAACGTAACTACGTCTAAATGTTTTATTCTTCCTTTCGCGTCTGGATCATACTCGCTCCACAAACGAACAAATTCGTCCAAATGATGTGGACCCAATATTGACCAATCTCTTGTTAAATAATCGAAGTTGTCCATAATAACGGCAACGAATAAGTTAATAATCTGCAAGAGAAATCAATTTCAATAAGTTGTTTACGTTCATTGCATCTAAAATAGCATATGTACTACAGTTCAATCGATAATAAACTATTATTTATTAACTTGTCGGTAAAATATTTCACTAAGATTGTTAGTTCCAGTAACTATAATAGTTCCAACCTCTCTGCGCAGTAGTAAAAACGCGTTCCAACCGAGATTAGAACGGTTCTAGAACTGTCTTTTAAGCCACAAAATAGTGCAAAGTCGAAGCATTCGCACAAAACCGATACAAAACAGTTTCGTTTTAGCTACTGTGCATGACGTGACGATAATACTACCGTTCGCTAAGAGGTTGGAACATAGCTAATGTTTGGAAACAGGTAATATTATTTTATTGACGTGATAACGTCTTATAAATTGATGAAACACCGGCTGCACGCACGAAAAAGTGTCACGTTCCGCCTGAGCCTGAGCGTGCAAGCGAGAGCGCGGTATAAGCTATCGCTTATACCGCGATCGGCCCAAGCGTCGGCTTGTATGCATTTCTCTCTCTTCTCGCGTGACGTCAGAGAGTTCATCAATGTTTCTTTATGACGTTATCACGTAAAACTATCGTCCGTAAACCGACTTTACAGACAACCAATTTTTTTTTTCACAAATTTAATGTGTCGTTGGCAAAATGTGACCGCGTAAAAACACCATTAAACTCTTTATTATTACGTGTTTTCAAATTTTATGGTCATCTATGTATGTATTTCAGAGACATCTGTTTGGGAATCAGGAAACCCTGAACTGATAATCAACCGATAGCATACAAATCTCTAATGTTTTGTACACTGGAGTAGCGAATTAAAAAAAAAATAAGCTTACCAAAAAGGAACACAACACATAAAAAGAGATGAAATATGGAAAAGCAAGACTAGCTCCACACTCAGATTTTCCTTTTTCATCAGATTTCATGTCGCATTTAACGTCTTCGCTCGCGGTACACGCCATCATAATTTCTTGCCATGCTTCGCCTGTCATATAAAAATAAGACCAGTGTATTTAGTGTTTGAACAATGACCAAAACCCAATAAGATAAAAACTTACCTGTAGCAGATCGAAAAAGAACTAAGACAGCTTGGGGGAATGACTGAAAATTATTATTTCTATGAATGGGTGTTTCATCATCTATAGCGATTTTTCCAAAAACCTATTAAAAAAATAACCGGATGTAATTTTTACTTGACCATAAAAAAATGACAAATTATTTGTTACACATACCTGCATTCCAATTACAGCGTAGATAAAAAATAGCATTACAATGAGTAAAGCTACGTAAGGAAGTGCTTGGAAAGATTTGATAAAAGTCCATAATAACGTTCGAATACCTTCCCCTCTGCTAAGCAATTTGACGAGTCGCATTACACGAAACAAACGGAAAAAATTAATTGAAATTATAGTTTGAGCTTTTTGAGAGCCTTCTGTCTATAAAATAAAAGTAAAAAAAGGGCTATTAAATAGTACACAGTGTCATTTCAGTTCAAATTAACTTACATTGGCAGCTTCCGAGTACACAATATCAATGAAACTTCCCAGAACAATTACGAAGTCAAAAATGTTCCACGCATCTCCGAAATAGTTCTAAAATAAATAAAAATATTACATACTCACTAGAATTATAGGTAGTCACTTCTGACCCCTTCGCTACTGGTTTATAGACGCTCGACAAGTGATTTTATTATCCGTGTTAGTCGAACACAGAAAGTCAATGTCTTCGAAATTTTATTATAGCCAGGTCAAAACGACATTACAAAATATCAACATGCAGAGGAGGTGGGAATCGAACCCACGGCAGTTTGATTCGAAGGCCACCACACTAAACATTACATCGACCTGTCCTCTGACATGTTTGAATATTAGAGCTGTAAAAGTAACGAGAAATTGTGTACCCGTATGTATTCGTTACTTAAAGTACCAGTATCCGTTACTTTCATATCGTTAGCTTACTCGTTACTTTTCATACGACATACAATCGTGTATAGCAGCATCAAGAAGTGTATGTTCTCTGGCATCAAGCATGTACCATCCCATTGAGGCGCGTCGCATCGTGATACGGTATGACTTCGTTCGTATAACGTATAATCGCATCAAACGAGTCGAACTGACTCCATGTCAGTTCGATACGACAGATGCGAGTAACGAAATGAATTTGTAAGTAACGATTCGGTACTTCGAGTCAGACGATGTACTCGTTACTCAGTAACGAATACATACGGTTTGTTACAGCTCTATTGAATATGAGCTATTATAGGCGTACTTTATCGTATCCAACAGAACAATAAGTATACGATGTAATCGTTTGCCAAATAGTGAAGGGGACAATTATTCAATTTATACTAACTTTAAATCGGAATGCTGCTAGTTTAAAAACGAATTCCAGTGCAAAAACTGCGGTGAATATCATGTTGAGTGCATCTAATGTTTCTGTATAAAACTTTGGCTGATTCCGAAACTTCATTGCTAGAGTTACCGTATTTATCATAATCAATATAAAAATTGTATACTCGAACGGCTGAGACGTCACAAACCACCAAACTTTATACTGTATCCGATGTTTCGGTATATATCGTCTTACGGGCTTCGCTTTCAACGCGAACTCTATACAATTTCTTTGGTTTTTATCTAATTCACAGTTTTTATATTCCTGTTCTCCTTCATTTTGGAATGTTACAATAACGAAACCAACAAATATATTAACCATAAAAAAGGCTATTATAATAATATAAATTATATAGTACGCAGCGACTATCGGCCGATAGTTGTGTATCGGACCCTTGTCTTCTTCGTACGAATCGATGGAGACGTACAGCAATCCTGGCCAACCCTCAAACGTAGAAACCGTGAACAACGTCAACATTGCTTTCGCAACATCGTCAAAATGGAATGTGTTTCTACTCCATTCTCTTTCAGACATTGACGGCTTTGTGATGTCACCGTTTTCAAAGGTAAAAAATGTGCCACTGAAAAAAAATCAATTTTATTAATTCAGTTTTATTATTTTATTCAAATTCGCGAGCAAATACTTACTGACACTCATCCTCAGTCATTTTTGAGCGGTCATTACATGAGTAAAATTTACCCTAAAAAAAAAATCAAAAACTCTACATTTCAGTGTAATATTTTATTTGAGTATTAAGCTATATGTAACGACAATAAATAACAATTTCGTTAAAATAGTCACAAACAAAAGTATCGACAGAAAATAGAACTGCGTTAGAACTTTAATTAATATTAGATATAACGAAAAGCAACTTTAAAAGCTAAAAATATTATTAATTAATTCCATGCTATACTTTTCTTCAACACACCAATTCACAACGATAACAAAAAATTTATAGCAACCCATGCTTCGTCTGATTTTCATTTAAATATTTTGTTTTTCTACTTAAAATAGACATATTATGCGTGGTTCGAACACCACTACCGCAAAAATCAATGACATTGCATGCATAGGCAATTAAAAGTGATACCGTCGATTCTATCATTTCGCAAAAATACAAAAAAAAAAAAACAAACTGGAAATTCTATCGGCAAAGGGCGGCGCGTTTCGACCAGCATCGGTCTGGCGTCTGGGAATACCAGGACTTTTTCCGGTGAGCCGCCGGTCCGGTCCGATTTTTCTCTTCTTAGTTATACAGTCACGTAGAGGCGTGATGAGTTCATTTACTTTATTTCGAACAATTGTTTGGGGCCAATCAAGTATTACGTAAGAGGCAATATAATAATTTTTGACCCCCAGTCCCTTGTGAGCAAAAGTACGCAAAGCTCTTACCCCTCCCCCCTATGCTTACGTAAACATTGGTATTTATTTTTTAAAACCTGCACAAGTTTCTTATTGTTATAAATAAATATTGCTGACGTCATCACCATCTAAACCCCCCCGTGCCCCATGTCATCAAAAATAAGCTAAGCAAAGACCCCCTCACCTCTTTGTTGCTTACATAATGGCTCCTTTGTCAATTCTCCCTGTAAATTTTAAGGTCCCAGACCGACGCACAAATACATACAGTATGTAAACACGTAAGGTGCACATAGGGAAATTAACATTGGGAAAAAATGACTGGATCAGAGTGAGCCTTGAAATCTTGTTTTTCAATTTGACAGATAATATTCTTTTGCAAAATGAATGTGTATACTACCGAAGAAAATATTCAAATGATTACAACATAATCGGACTTTTTTTATTAATGGGACATTAAATTCCCAAAAATACTTAAATATGGTGCGAGATCAAATATCTCCGCCTATTCCAGTCAGACAATTTTTGAATGAAATGTTTCCAAACAGATGGAGTTGTTTTTTTGTTTTATTTTTGTACAAAAAAATTAAAATAATGATTTATAAGAGCTTTTTATTATTAAAAAAGCCAAGTAAAATAAAAATAAATCAAAATAAAATAGAAATCCTCAAGATTACCACGATAATTCAATAGAAATAACAATTAACGCAGTCATGGCTAACTCTGATCCAAGTATTTTTTCCCAATGCTAATTCCCCTATGTGCACCTTACGCGTTTACATACTGTATAAGAAATTGGAGGGGCTGTGTATTTGTACGCGCTCCAAAATTACACATACAATGCAAAACAATAGAGTCGACTAATACTTCGACGCTACCGCAACAGTAACCCAATAAAAACAACGTGTCGACAATCAGAAACAGTTGAAACTCGGTATCTCTAGTCGGAGATATTGTGTTTGAAACAATGTTTAGAGAAAGAACGTTGTGTCGCAGTGGCGTCGTGTATTATTATTCAACATATTTTAATACTAATTTATAGTTAGATAATAATGGTGCAATTTTTTTTACCGCCTATAAAATTGTCATTTTTCAACATTGTATCAATAAAAATTATATAACAAAGAAATACACTATTAAATAATTAGCTTAATTTTGGATCATGTTCTTTTATCCTTTGTACTCCTCAAGCTTACAATTTAAAGAAATGGAATAGTTTAGAGAAACACTCAAGACTCAATTTATTCCTTACGTAAACGCAGTCGAAGAAATACGATAAAACACGGACCTATTTAGGTTTAACATTCTCGAACCAGGGCTATAGCCGTGGAGGGGGGTACAGGGGTTAATGGTCTACCAACTTACAAAACTTGCAAATTTTACTTCAAATTTCTGATGGCCTACCTAGAATTTTGTTCTAGAGTAATACCGAAGGTTTGGTGTGTTTTCTTTAAAAAATTATATTTGTATCGATAAACGCAGTAAGTTAAAGGTCACACACTAATTCTCCTTACAAGATTACAATTTCTGGCCCACTTTAAGATATTCATGTTACATATATCTTCAAAACGATATTTTTTAAAAATCAAAAAAAATCTGATAATTACGAAAAAAAATCCGTTAGACGTAATTTCATAATATGAAAACCATTTTTACTGGATTCTATTCTGTTTTCAACTGTTTTAAGAATACCTACTCACTATTTTATAATAATTTATGTCTTTTTTTGAATATACATTTTTTCTATATCAACATCAATTCTATGGTTATTAATGTTACTAATTTCCAGATATACAATTTTAAGTTATAACTAAGTAGCATTTAACCAAACACACATTTTTCCTAATACAGGAATAGTTATAAACAGGAGTCGATAACTACAAAACGCGTTTCGAACAACACCATAATAAAATTTTCTTAATTTTATTAAACAACAATTTTTTTGTTTCGGCAAACGACATAATAAGTGGTCCACAGTCAATGGACACATTCGCACTTTCATTAAAGATCAATAATTAATTAATTAATGCAGAAATAATTTACGGTCATACTGTAGATTTTCAACTTTAAGTTTTGTAATACCATTTCTACACGTATTCTTCTTCAAATTTTTAAGACTATTTTTAATCGTAAGTAAGTACAATATATATCGGTTATAACGATGGCCTGGGGACCATACAAAATATGTCGTTATAAGCAATTAACATTTTTTTACAACTAATCAAAGTGACATTTATTCGAATATATGGGACCTCATGATTAAAATTATAACAATTGTTTTAAAATTTACGAATTCGGCACGTATTCAGTGTATTGGTTACTGAAGTGCATGTTCGTCCGTTGTTAAAACCGACACAATATGGTTAAAATTAATCGTTATATAACCAACTTGTCATTGTAGTCAATGTGGTAATAACTAGTGTCCGACCGAAGCTTCGGCCACCTTCGGCGAGACATGGGTCGAAGTCGAAGGTTTCTAACAGGTGCCGAAATTGAAGGAACTGTTACGAATCAGCGAGAGCGTAATGGAAGTGACGACATCTAGAGACGATTAAAATTATCTTTTTATATTATATAGTCAATGTATACCTTAAATTTAAAAGTTTTAAAATCATCTATATTATTAATTGTAGCCAATTTAAACTGAATTTCTTAGGGTTCTTAAGTATTCGGCTTCGGTCGAAGGTTGTAGCGATAGCCTAATTAATTGGCTTCGGCCAGAAATGGACCTTCGGTCGGACACTAGTAATAGGCTGTGTGCACGAAGCCTATTAGCGCCCCTAGTGGGTAATAGAGAATTATTGAACTAACTTTTTATGGAAATCACGGCATGTTTCTAAGGTGATAAGTCAAAAACTTTAGTTAGCCATGATGTGTCAAAAAAAAATGTAATAAGGAAAACTGATGTTAATTTGTTTACACTGACAGCGGAACGTCAAATCAGGTCGCCAATGGTCTTTATTTTACTTAAATCGCCATCAGTGCAACTGCCCGGAACACAACAAGCATTTCCAGATCGCTTAGTTTTCCTGTGTTTTCTTTGTAATTAAAAAACTTTATAAAATTATAACTACTTTCATTTTTAATAAACATTGCTCACTGACATACGGAAAATTGGAGTTCGAAGTTTCCCCTAGTGCTCACCACAAACGCTCGCATCGAAAAATTTGTAACTCCGCCTCCGTGCACATAGCCCATAACCAATATATTTTGTTCACATTTCTTACGGAAATGAGACAGGAGTCGTATGTTTCATCATTACAGCCGGCATGTCGTTATATTCGATATATATGTTACGGCTAATACGAGACACTAGTTTATTCGCGAATTAACCGGCGTCAAGGATAAATGCCGAATATGTCTTAGTTTCTCGCTTTTTCGCCTATTATCAAGTGCAAGCAGGTTAAAACGCGAATTATCCAAAAGCAACCGTATAAAACGTTTATTGTCTCAGTATTTTATCATTTGTCAACATGACTGGTAACACTATTTGTTTTTTATCAGTGTTGTTTTATTTTATTTGGAGAACATTTGTTATTTTGTTTTATTTTAATAAAAATTACAGCTCACTACTTATACGCACGTCTATGAATTTGAGGTTAATTGCTTACTTAACATATTATCCGGCTAATTCGCGAAAGAGCCAAGAGCTATCGGATATAACCGATCATATTGTCTAATTCGCGTTTTAACCGAATAATTTGCGAAAATTGTTAAATCATATTTCTTTCTTTGGTAATAACCGGCTGTATTGGTTAATTCGGGTATTAGCCGGTTAATTCGCGAATAAACTAGTTTCTCGTATTAACCGTAACATATATACTGTAACGACATCAATACGTCATTTTTAATTTTAAATGTTATTATTGACGTCGTGTTAAAATAAACAAAATTGTTGTCGACTTCTAATCTACACATAGTTAAGATGGATACAATAGACACTAATGATCTACAATTTAATCTAATATAGATACATTTTGTGCATTACATTTAATGTTTTGTACAATTAATGTAAAAAAGACGATAAAGCAGATTCAAAACATTAACATGCATATTCTACTACTTGATATAATTTTCATAAAATAACGAAAGCGTTTTTTTTCCTTTCTGATAAAATAGAACTTTCATGCATAAATACTAGTGGATTATAAGTGAAGAATATAAAGTCATATTTACAAAATAGATATTAAATAAGTATAAAGAGTTTTCTTTTCGTGTACACGAAGGCTGTCGTAGAGCAAACACGAAAATTCTATGTACAAGTACCGTTACTATTGCAACCACAAATCCTGTTCATTCGAGGCATCGGAGCAATGAAGGAAATTCGAATATGTCGATGTCAAGTCTGTACATACACGTACAATTTGACAACGATTTGGCTGAACACTGACAAGATGCATTATTACTCGCAGAACATTCACAGACAGTGACTAGTTTTCTATGCTTAACGAACGATTACCAACCGAAAAAAAAAAAAAAAAACGATAATGCAGCAATATTACACAAGTCAACCACTCTGCTGGCATAAGACTGAGTGAGACAGCAAGACGAGAAAAAGAACTGCTTACTATAATACAGCAGCTACAATACAGCTACATAAATAGTATAAAATACAAGTACAGCCGGACATTGGCTATTATTTACCTTGAAGAGTTGTACTCCGATAACGGCAAACATGAATTGCAGAAGGTATGTGACGAGCATTATATTACCAATTGTTTTAATTGCAACGATCACGCATTTCACTACATACTAGCGCGCCAAGTTATGGTGTACAGTCAATGGTGTAGGTATTCAATCAATGTGGAAACAATGCCAAAACACATAAGACATTACATTATGTAGGTTTATGTATGTACGGTACCTATTTTTTTTCAAATTTTTACTTCTCTCTATTTCTTTTTTAAATACAGGGTGTCCCATTAAGAATGGGACATAGAACAACCGCAGATTCTCCAATTCAAAATAAAACGATTAAGCGAAATATGCTTAGATAAAATGTTACTCGTTTCCGAAATACGGGGTGTTGAAGTTGAAAACTGAAAAATTATTAATGTCCATAATTTTTTTAATACACCGTATAATTTTACTCAAATCGGCACACTTGTTAAATATCATAAAATGCACCTAACAATAAAAAAATTAGTTCAGTACGCTCTACCAGTGGCGTACGGCAGGAGTAAGTAATGCTTGTACCCCTTCTAAATGTCACGCCGCTGTCTAAATTTTAATTTTGACTATAATTTTAATTTTTTTGATATTTTCTAAGTCAATAATGTACACTTGTTAGTTTGTTGTAAAGTCATTGGTTTTCGAGATATTCGCAGTTTTTTTTAAGACAAAATTGTAAAAATGAATATTATTAATAATAATACAAATAAAAAGTACATGTCTATCTATCTTTAACTGCGAATATCTCGAAAACCAATGACTTTACAACAAACTAACAAGTGTACATTATTGACTTAGAAAATATCAAAAAAATTAAAATTATAGTCAAAATTAAAATTTAGACAGCGGCGTAACATTTAGAAGGGGTACAAGCATTACTTACTCCTGCCGTACGCCACTGGTAGAGCGAGTAACATTTTATCTAAGCATATTTCGCTTAATCGTTTTATTTTGAATTGGAGAATCTGCGGTTGTTCTATGTCCCATTCTTAATGGGACACCCTGTATACAGAGCGAGTCATTTTAATCTTCGGATGCGATTATCTTTTCAGGGTAGTGTAGAATCGAAAAATGGTTCAGGGCAAAGTTGATTGATCAGAAGGGGGACATCGGAAGCCATGTTCACTTTTGACCTTGGGTCGACGGTTCAAGATCAACTTTTTTTTAATAGGAACCCGCATGTTTTACATCAGCATTCGATTGGCCGTGAAAAAACACGAAACGTTTGTCCCGAACATTTTTCTCCAAACCTCGTATTTTCCGGGCTATCCACGGTCCAAAATTTGAATTTCCAAACTTTTTGGTTTTTTTACTGCCGAATCGTAGATTTTTTTGAAAAATCGCAACAGACAAAAAATTCTTAGAACTTTTCAAGAAATCAATTTCAATTTTTAAAAAGAAAATTTATTCTAACGATTGAAAGATCGAACTAACAGAAAGTATGAATTTTTTTTTAATTGGAATTGTTTCCATGAAAAATTCCAATAACTTTTTGTCTCTTGCGATTTTTCAAATAAATCTACAATTCGGCAGTGAAAAAATCATAAAAGTTTGGAAATTCAAATTTTGAACCGAGGATATGGATTTGGAGAAAAATGTTTGGGACAAACGTTTCATGTTTTTTCACGACCAATCGAATGCTAGTGTAAAAAATGAGGATTCCTTTAAAGAAAAAAAAGTTGACCCTGAATGATCTTGAACCGTCGACCCATGATCAAAAATGACCATAGCATCCGATGTCCCCCTTCGGACCAATCAACTTTACTCTGAACCATTTTTCGATTTTATACTACCCTGAAAAGATAATGGCATTCAAAGATTAAAATGATTCACCCTGTATACGTCGCAGTTCGTGTTGGGCATAATCGATACATTTCAATAATCGAATGAATCGAAATAATCGGTTTTTATAATCGAATGATCATTCGAATTATCGGTTATGAATGATGCGCAAACTCGGCAATTATTAATTTCGTTTTATTTACTTTAATACACTATAAGCGAATGATCATTCAAAATATCGATTATGAATTATGTTATAACTTTGCAATTTCGATTTGTTAATATTACTTAACACAATATTAATAATGAAATCACTGGTATGATCGAATAGAAATAGAAATACATTTGTTATGCCCTAGATGGATACATCGTCAATTTACATAATGAGTTAAACATTAAAATTGAAATTTAAAAAATCCTTAATGTCAGAAAAACAATTTTTTAGAAATTTGATTTGTTTGAACTTAAATTCTTTACCACACTGAATTTCAGTTAAGCTATTTGGTAGTTTATTAAATAAAACACTGCCAGCAAAGACTTCCCATCCCAGTGCATGTAGATGCAGATACCGAATGATATATCGATATATCACATTAATATCGACAGTGGACATAGCAATAGTACTGTGTCGGGATTTAATATTCATTTCATATTTCATAATCGATTCAAGCGAATGATATCTCGGTTGCCATAATCGAATGATCGATTATTCGGCCATAATCGAAATATTTCGATTATATCATTTATAATCGCCCAACACTAGTCGCAGTCATATAGTGGACTCCGTCAGATTGTGAAAAACCGAGATATTTCATAACCTGCCGGCAGTTCGTGTATCCTATTTTACACCAATTGACTAGGGAGCTCGTGAAATCATCGATTTCACCCGGCGCTTCATGTTCATCTGCAAGTTACACAATCTGACGTATTTACTATTTTAACGCTTCATGAAAGTTTATGAATATTTCTAAAATAATTAAAAATAGTGGTAATCATTTAACAAAAATCAAATTTGAATTTCGATATATCAAAAACAATAACATCAATGGCATAAACATTAATTCTTTGGTCACTAACAACTGTATAATCATTTTTATATATTTATTTTTTTTAGATGATACTCATAATTTTTTTTTCAGAACTCATTACAAAAAAGCAGTTGAAATGACTTTGTAATTTTTGAAAGAATGCCCATCTTCTGAAAAGTCAGGTACATAGCTTCGTAATGGTACCAGTGGTGCTATCACAATTTTATTAATTGTAACTATGGTAACAACAGCAGTACCGTTTCGGTGTTATGCGGCTTGTTCTTTAAACATGTGAGCATTAGAAGCAGATATTTACTTCATATTACACTAAAATGATTGCGTATAAGTCGTAAAATAATTCTGAATAAAAGAACTATGATGTAATACAGGGTCGCTAAAAGATTCGGGAACGTCTCCGTAATTCTGTTCTGTAATTAGTTTTTTAAAAAAAGATGTTTCAAATACTATTTTTAAGAGTTCTATAATCTAATGCAGTAAAACGGCCTACAGATACCGAAGCAGTTAATATTAATAATTTTATTTTTTGTATTAAGGACATTCTGTATATTTGAGTCATGTTTCTGGAAGCGCCATTTTTTTTGTAACTGTATGTATTAAAACATTACAGAGTTGCAAAAAAATTCGAAAAAACGCAAATAAAAATACAGCAAAAATATCACAATAAAATATAGCATGTCAAGTTTCACAGGATACCATAAAATATGATCAATAGAAGAAAATATTATTTGTCTGTTTCAATTTTTTAACTGTATTTTAATATTTTCTATCTATTTTTCCTTGCGTTTTTCTCGAATTTTTTTATGCTTGAGATATTAAATATAAAATAAAACTTAAAGATCTAAAAATCAATATAATCAACGTTTATATATGCACCTAAAACCAATTCTCAAAAGAAGTGATCAAATTTAACACACTTTAGAATTGCCTTAATATTAATTAATTATTATTAATGGTTAGGTACTTTATGTTAATATTATCAAATCGGCCACATTACCCACCTACATCGTTTATTTAAACCAAAGTTCGTTTAAATTAAACTAGGTACATAATGACGTAACACATTTTGAATAAAAGAAAAACAAATGAGTAATGGACGTCATTATTTATACAAACAATGTAACGTAGACAATACGGCCAATAATTAATTCAATCTAAACAACGCAACTATTTGAATTATTTGACAATCAGTCACCCAATGTTGATCAAATGCACCTAAGAGATAAAATTTTGTTTAGATTCATTACCTACTTAGAACATGGTTTTCTGTATTAGACATATACTACTGAAAATAATCAATTATTAAACAAAAAATAAAAATCCGCTATGCTCTGTTGATTTAAAGAATGGAAACCGTTACTCTTATTTTTTTATAGAGAAAAAAAATGTATTAACGATGCATAATTATGTCGCAAGTTCAATATATAAGATGTTTTAATCATTAAAAAAATAAAAATAAATTTCGAAATGTATAGAATCCAGTAAATTTCAGTTGCAATTTATTAATTCATCAAAAAAAAAATAACACCCTTATTCAATTAGGACACAATATTAAAAATATCTCAATTCACATAAACTCTGGCTTGAAATATGCAAATATGTAAAAAGTCGTCTTAACCATACAAGAAGCAATCTGGCCACCTCAGCAGTATGTAAGTTCAGTGCAGTGAACTCTAAATCCGGTGATGGGTGTCATATTGTATTTTGTATTATCAGCTCTAGTATATTAACACTTACGATATTTCATGACATTTGCAGTTATCAAATGTGTACCGAGCGAGGTGACGTAGAGGCACTAGACTCGCATTCGGAAGGTATCGGGTTCGAATCCCGGCGGAGGCTTATGTGGCTGGGACTTTTTCCTGCTGCCTCTCGCCGAGAAACGGTAATTCCTGTACCGGCCATCTCGTTGAGGTTTCCCTCAATAATTACAGATAAATATCCAGCTGGTTCCTTATTCAAGGCCATAGCCGAATATTACCTGTCAAAGTCCCTATGCTCAAAATTTGCCTACCTTATCCTAATGTCCTAAAATTCCTTCATTAGCCCATTGCTATTAATTAAATGGAAGTTTAAAAATGTAGAAAATAACGGGAAGTGTGATAGATGGAAGATAGTAATGGTGCGAATGGCGTCTGTTATGACTAGTGATGTGCCGGATATCCGTATCTGTATCCGCGGATATCCGAGGGAGAAGAAAGATCCGTATACGTATCCGTTAGTTTTATGACGGATCTTTTACCTTATTAATTTTCAATTCATAAATGAAATTTTATATATATAGGTGATTAGGCAATAACGAAAAACTGTTAAATTCCATTCAGATTATTTTTTATTTCTTAAAATCGTATTTGGCACCTTTATATTGCAAAAATTTATCGTAGTGAGTACCATACTAATAGTACATAACTCAAAGGTACTAAATCAACTATCTTTATAATGAGATATTGCACATCAATCTTTGGAAAGAGACAATCTGTTATGAGAGTTAACTCTTAAAGAGGTCAATAACTTTTTCCCATAACAGATAGTCTCTTTCCAAAGGTCGATGTGCAATATTTATCGCCGCGTACTCTAAGAAAGTTAAGATCCGTATCCGTATCCGCGGATCTTGAAACCAAATATCCGTATTCAGATCCGTATCCGCGGATATACATTTTTAACGATCCGGCACATCACTAGTTATGACATAAAGTCGAAAAACGGACGTTAAACGCATTATTATTATTAATATACCAGAGCTGACAATACAAAATATATGATGACACCTGCCACCAGATCTAGAGGTCGCTGCACCGAACTTGCATACTGCTGAGGTAGTCAGATTACTTCTTGTATTGTTAAGGGGAATCGCCACAAAGTCGCAAGATATCTTGAATACTAATTTAAAAATAAAACCTCCTTCATAATCATTTCGTCTAGCTAGTTTGACAATATTTCCCACTGTGCAACGGGCACGCATTCAGACGTATTGTACTTACCAAAGTGTATTCGAAAACAACGGACATATATAGAGTATAGACAGTATTAGAGTTAAACATATAACAAGAAACATTAAATTTACTTCAATCAATGTTTTCTACTACAATTTTACAAATGGACCAGAAATTTAGTTACAAATAAATCTGCCAGTGCCCACGAACATTATATCGGGATCAATTTTATACATATGGAGCGCGTTCGACACAACTGTCAAGGTGTATGCATTTCATTGCTTTTTTTTTTTGTAATTTATTAATTTTATATTGCATGGGCACTAGTCCCGTGAGTTTTGACATTTCAGTTTAGAATAATTGACAGCCACATTGTTTTTAAAAAATATCAAAAAAAGTCGTACAGATGTTCGTATATTTGACTTTATCGTTCTTTCCTGCAGTTGTCGAGCGTCTGTAATCTACAATATGGGTATATATTACCAGTTCATTACATATTGTCATTAAAATAAATCATGCAAAATTTTATATTGAACGAAATTAATTCATTTTTATTTTTAATTAAACTGAAAATATTGTTTAAAAAAGCATTGATTTGTAGATACCTGGACAGTTATTAAACACAATACCTATAATAAACAAATTTTATACGAGAAAAATTTGTTCTGAAATAAAGAAATCGCTTGATTTCTTTAATGAAAAGTAAAGCTAATTTGCTGATGTATTCTAAATTCAAAGCATATGTAATATTATAGATAGATTGATACTAAACCAATCGTAAATTCTTAAACGGAATTAACTACATTAGATTAGATTTGTTTCTGGCAATAAATTCTTGGTAAGCAAAACTCATGTCAAATCTATGAGACATTCGGTTTCTTTAAAATTAAAATAAAAAAAAAGTTGAAGTTGGTATTGCCATGTTACAACTATTATTAAATAAATAGAAATTACTAATTTTGAAAAACTTACAAGTGACTTGGAAACTATAATTAAATTCTAAAACACACTAAAAATATCAGCATAAAATGTTTCTGTTCAACTACAAAAAAAAAACTTTAATATTTGCCAATCAGAAATTAAGTTTTAGTTAATATTTAAAAGCAATAAAAACAAACAGCATTTGTCAGCTGTAGCTTCAAATAATTATTATAGAAAATAAAATAGCACAAACAAAATCTTGTTAGATAAAAAATGTATTTTACAATCATAAAAAAAAGAATTAAATTCACCAAAGTAATTAGGGTCATGATTAATTGGATCAATCAACAATGAAAAATTAAAATGAAAACATTAATAAAGACATTCAGTAAAATGTATGTATAAGGTACATAAGTATGTAGGTACTCAAAGGTGCATTTGTTTATTAACATACATCGGATGAAACTGACTGCCTACCTTAAACAACTGAACTCCAATAACTGCAAACATGAACTGTAGAAGGCACGTTACTAGTACAATATTTCCAATTGTCTTTACTGCCACTATCACGCACTGGACAACATGCTACACAAATATACATATATCTATCAATAAGGTAATTATTATCGAACGCTTTATCGGTTTAGTTGAGAAATTACTGATAACGAAGGGATAAAAAGTTAATGATGTCGATGTTTTACAACATCGGTGTAGTCGAATTATCGAACATAAATAATTGCACTGAAATCATTTTATATACCGACAAAGACGACGCTGTTAGATTTTTTTTTTGACAGTCGTAGAATAAATATTGAAGAGGTATACATGCAAGCGTTCTAAATATCGGTAGAATCTAAGTCTCGTTATTAGTAAGAAAAGCTTATATTAAATTAGTCCGGAAATATAAATGTGTCGTTAAGTTGAAATTTCAATTCACCAAACAAGAAATCAGAAAACGGATACTTTTTGTGAAAGTCTGAAATATAGATCCGATATTTAGAACAAATTTCCACTGTATAGCTATAAGAAAACAATAACAAATCATAATTAACGGTACTATACCTTTTTCTCTGAGAAAATAAACACAATCACTAAATTTGTGATCATAAATGATTAAAAAAATATCGTTGCATTAAAAGTCTATGGCCATTGCAAAAATTTGTAGATTATAAAATAGTGGAAGCGTTGGTAGCGAATTTTTACAAGCAATAAAATCGAATTTAATTAAAAATTGTGTGTGCCTGCATACATTTATACAGAATATTGATTTTGATATAAAAATTAATATATTTTTTATGTTAATAAAAGTTTAAACAGAAATACCTTAAGTCCTTTGGCTCTGTTAATAGCTCTCAGTGGTCTCAATACCCGTAAAACACGAAGAACCTTTACAACAGACATGGCCCCAGAGCTGAAATCAATAAAATTCATTGTACATATTTATTATATTTATTATATATATATATATTTATTATATATATATATATTTATTATTATTATTTGTCGAGAGAACGGACGACTTCAGAGCTACAGTGTAAACTCTATATAGCGACACTCAAGGGACTGTGCACTTTGTGGCGCTATTGAGAGTTGTCGTTAAACGGAGAGAAGAAATAATCCATTAATATTTTTTCACTATAATATGTATTTACTCATAATATATAAAATTTACGACTGACCAACAAACTATCACAAAACAGCTGAGCTAAACATATGAAAGATAGTCCCAACAAACAAAAGAACGAATTTCTTAGAATCTTTGGTACGCATGATGCCGACAACAAAGCAACAAAATAACAAACAAGTACTGTTTATTGCTTAATGATGACGTATTGTTGTCGTTATTTAGAGTGTATCATTGTATTAGCAACAAGGTAAGCCAACTAGAGTTAAGTAATTTCGACGTTTTAAGGAGTTTGTCGTTATATCGAGCGACTTTAAATGGAGTTTACACTGTATTTAAAATTAAAAATAAAATACCTGAAAAACATCGAAATAATTGACACGCAAACGACTAATAAGTCCAGTAAATTAAAAGCCGATCTACAGAATGCTCCTTCATGAAGAACAAAACCATAAGAAATCATCTTCAGGAACAATTCAACTGTGAACACTGTGGTGAAAAAATAATCAAAATTTGAAAGGACCTGAAATCAAGCAATGAATTAAAAACAAAGAAATAATATGAAAGTAAATTGAAATCTTACTAATTTACCTTGTTTCTGTCAGATTTGGCATCTAAAGGATCTTCTGCGGCTAACATGGCAGAAGAAATCATAATACAGACCAATATAAGATTTCCAAAATATCCATGATTGCAAATCCAATGACAGAAAATCCGAAATCTAAAAATTTACATCAATATTAAAAATATGAAAAAAAGGCAATACATTCCACTCTCAAATTATTGTCATTCACTACGGGGTAGTATTGCAAAAATATCAGCAATGTTTATAAGCACTCATAAGAATTTATTAACAGGAGTTACAATAATCATACGTTGGCTAATTGATTGTATTTTATAGACGCTCGACAACTGATGTCAGACGTTGGAATAAGTTAATAAAATTAAAAGCGTTTGCTAAAAAAATCACAGCGTTCAGCTTAGATCATATTATTGGTCAGGATTATTCATTTAGTAAATTAGCTTGAGTTAAGGTTAATAAATTTCAAAGATATCTACAAACAATATCCTATCGACGCTTGCAAAAAATGTCTCCAGTACATAAACATACCCTACAAACAACGATTTTTACGAAACATGAAATTTAAGCCGCTTTGCACACGGGTCGACTGTTTTGCAATTTAAATTTCAAACCAGTTCGGGATACAGCTATCGTGCAATCGGTTTGCAATCGATTGAGATTATTTGTTCGCACGCGAGCGCGACTGATACCGAATCGGAAAAAATGGTTGCTCGTATCTTACAGAAGAAAACTTTCGCAACAACAACGCAATTGAAATTGCTTCTCGACCTTCAAATGCGGTCGCAAACAACTAGTTTCAAAACGTGTTTCTGTTGACTCATGTGCGGCTTCTCTGACGTACGAAGTCACAGAACGATAGCATCATGTACCGATTTGAAAATCAAACTGAAAAACAGTCGATCCTGTATGCTAAGGATCTTAATCATTGATAAATAGTACATTACATAACGAACAAAATAACAAATAAAATATAAATACAGCAAAAAATAGATACTGTATGAAGCATTTACAGATAGTGTCTACTTATCAAAATTTATCACACCTGTACTACATAAACGCGTATCTTAATTAAAGTTAATTATCAATGATTATTAAAAAAAAAGCTCTGTTCCAACCTCTCTGCAACCTCAGTACAGTAGAGCCTCGATAAGTTAAAAACCTCTATAACTTAATTTTTTTTTGAATTCCCTTTTCTTCAAAGCCTAAAACCTCCTAAAGCACAGCACCTCGGTAACTTAAACAAATATTTTGAGCGTTGGCCTCGATAACTTAAAATAATATTTTGGTGACCTCCATAATTTAAAGTATTATCAGTGAGTCATCAAGAATAAGTATACAAACAAAAGGTTTTGCCAAGAACTTTATTAATTTTCACTATTAGAACAGTTGAACCTCGTTAGGTTAAAAATTGAACTTCCAAAACCTCTCCAACTTCAGCTCTCGATAAGTAAAAAACTTGATAACTTAAATTTTTCAACGTTTCTCTTGAACTTTAACTTATGGAGGTTCTACTGTATTTGATGTTAATTTCAACGTGATACCTCTTGCCATTAATGAGAAAAAGGGTTTTGCCGAACAGACGGACAACAAAGTGATTCGATATGGTTTCTGTTTTTACATTATGAGGTATGGATTCCTCAAAAAAAAAAAACAAAAACGAATCGTTTAATAATATTCTGTACAGATCGATAAATTTGATGTAAACTAATAAAACATCGAACATGTTACAACGTGCATAATGTGAATGCTACAGCTTGTTTGCACATTGTCACCTGTTTGTGGGAGATAAAATGAAGAAAGCATAGGTAGACGGTATCGGCTGTTTCTTTGATGCCATGTTGAATTCTGACATACGCCTTGGACGAGCCGATACACCATCCATATCCGTATCATCCATATCTGGAATGCGTGTTGTATAAAAACTATGCTAAGCTGTAATATATAGCTTTTCAATCACAAACGCATATCTTATGTATAAAGTATATCTGTATGTACGCGATAAGCTTGTAAATCGCTTGACCGATTTAAATTTCCGTCAAATACCAAAGCGGTAAGGGTAACGCCGGACTGAAACAGCCGTCAAAACTCGCATCGAAGTCTAATATAATAAACGTCGTTCCAACTTGACCGGTTTATAAGAATACAAAATGAAAATCAAATCCTATTCTGTAAAATCTTAGCACACTACCTTCGCTTTTTTCTTGAGTAAAACATGTAACTCAATAGTCAGATTTCAAAAAGCATCAAACAATAATTTGAATGAAATGCCATGGGCTACGAAAATGTAACTACGTCCCCACCCCTGCCTAGTCCCTTAGTATTGAACGACTGACATTTTATTAGGATCGTTTCCCAGACATGCGTCACAGATGCAGTGTTCCGACGCTGCGAGCTCGAATGCATGCCTGAGCGATCATTTTTACAACGAACCATTTTTAAAGTGAAACTTTTATTCTATCGCCCCGAATTTTTCTGGCCGTCTGTTGCATGTCGCATTACAGGCGGCCGCGGAGTAGGGGTAAAGTGAAAGGCGTTCGGAGTAGGCGCTCGGTAGAGCAGCCAAGGCCAATATGGCGGCGCCCATGGTTAGCATCAGCTGACCGTGTAGTATGTATAACACATGGTCAGTCTGTCATGCGGGCAAGTGCTGTACAGTGTTTACATGTGAATATTGTTGTTTATAATTAATCGTGATGGATAAGTGTCTACAATCCAACACCTACAATCCAATAAAAGTTTCACTTGCGTCATGGTTTCTTAAAACCACACAACTGTTTTTTTAATTCACACGACTGAACGGAAACGGTCCATACAAGATGTCAGATGTCTTAATGTTCTTCCCCCACTCTAGTACTATTGGCCATGCATAAATGCATATCGGTGAATAAAACCAAAAACACAAAATTTAAAACAAAACAATGCTTTGATCACAATTCAGCATTTCTGTCACAATTGTTGTTTGCTGAATAATATTAAAAATAAAACAAGTTAGTGAAAATTGAAATCGTGCATAAATTGCTTTGGGATCAGACCATACCAGGCTGGGCTAATCTGTATAACCCAGAAATATCGCGATTGAAACCTACCTGTTGGTATTAGAAAAGATAAAGAATGAACTCCCTTCAGGGACGGGCTGAACAGTTTGTTTGACGCTAATTTCTGATAAACGACGTGGCCGCATTCCTATTCCCTCATTCATTTCATCAAGTTCCCCGTCCTCTGTAAAATTATTACCTACTCAATGGGCTTGTTTCTTCGATCATCATTACATAATTATATTATTGTAAGTTTCCGTTCATCAATAAACTAATTGTTGTGTCGGTGACTAAGATGAGAAATAAAACAATCCCTAAGTTTAAAATTTTGTTTCTATCCATTGAACGAGTAGACTGACAGACATCTAAAAAGTATGAATCGTCTAAATTCTAGAATTTTATCTTTTTTACGTATGATCACTTGAAAGTAAAAATCAACTTCTTAAGAAGATTTAAATAACAAAATTTGCTAGCAATATCCACTTTAAATCTGTATAATAATAACATTCTGAATCGCTGGTATACATTACAATTCTTTTACTTCGCTCGTGAATTACAACGTGCCCGTTTATTTTCCTTTATCTAATAGATCATCGACTAACACTCCTGAGCATATATAGTTGTAGTTTTTTTCCCGTTCACTGTATGATGAAGATAAAGTTGCGTTGTGGCCATATATTTAATAACTTCTATATTGCTAGTGACCGTAAGTGGAAGCGTGGCCCACAAAGTGAGACTGCAAATGACTGCTTTCTATCTCTTTCTTTTTATTTGACCCATTGTGCGCAAGTGTCGCAATTAGTAAATGGAATAGAGCAAGCCAACCTCCTGTCACAGCTTAGTTCCATGTGCAAACTGACGCTGCAACTGACGCACATCCATTCACGGACATGCGCATGAGACTCAATAAATGTCTTTCGCCTGATCTTTGCTAGCAATATAGAGGATATTAAATGTACGATTGTGGCCATCTCTATCCTTTTCCCTACACGCATGATTGAGGTTAAGATACTATTTTGAGAGAGATAGAGATGACCACAACATTTTTCTTTTGAAAGACGGCACTTTTTACATCGTTAGGGCATGTCCATGACAGTACATCGATGTAAGACATTATTATCATAGATATTATAGTTTGAATATTCCAACTTGAAATATTTTAATTAACTACATTAGCACTGGTCCTAGTACTGATCCCTGTTCGCTTTAAACGTCTTGTTCTTCACTTAAAAAAAATAGTATTTTTGATAAAATGAAAAAAAAAACAAATAATAAGCCCTCGACACAAACCAAGTTCGTTAAAACTTGTAATATTAGATTTTGATGTTTGACGAAAATTTATCTAGATGCGCGAGACAGTGCGCCAAGTCATGTTATCGCAGCACCCACAAAGTAGTCCGAACGACATAGGTTTTTCCATGATTTTTGCGTCCACGAAAATGGATTCACAGGTAAGTGTGAAAGACCAATGGACCACGGCCTACAAGCCCGAAAACCAAGAAGATTTGGAACAACGCTGCCCGTTAAAGCCTACACACTTGGATAAAATGCACATGAACTTGATGTTTCGGCGATTGACGGATTGAGCAACTATGGGCTAGACATTCCCGTAGATCGAGTGATTGGAGCCAACACGTGCGAGAAAAGGATAGAAATAAAATTACTCAAATCTCCCACGCGCATGCGCCTAGGACAGGTTCACGCTTGCGCATTTGACAGCTACAGTTTGAATAGACCGGTTGCCCTTCCACTATTTATATGTACTAAATACCATCAACCTCAGTGCATTATAATTGTTCAATAAAATAATTTACCTTGATTTTCCAACTCTTCATCATATTCTTCATCGTTATCGTAGTGTATTTGAGTCTGGGATTCGGTTTCATCTCTTTCGGACCTAATATACAAAAAATTTATATTTTTCATTTTAAATTGTTAACAAAATTTTAATAATCTGCAGAAGCTGATCAAAAACCAGTCAAGAATGAAAGTATTCCATATACCGAGGGTTCCGCACATCATTTTCTTTGGTTTTTCTGTAATCTTTACCAACCTATTTTTTTTGACGTGATAACGTCTTATAAATTGATGAAACACCGGCTGCACGCACGAAAAAGAGTAACGTTCCGCAAGCGAGAGCGCGATATAAGCGATAGTCTCTCTCTTCTCGCGTGACGTCAGAGAGTAGTGTGCGTTCAACATTTTTTTCGGCTGTTCCAGCGAAAGCTACATCTGACAGATGGCCAGATAAATTATATATATATAATATATATATATAATATATATATATATATATATATATATATATATACATTCTTTTAAATGTCTTTAATAATTGCTTAAAAATATGTATTTTGCTTTGGTTGATCAAATTATTAGTCAGTAAAAATATAGTTTGACAGCTACTAAAATTTAGGTTATGTATTATTAAATATGATATTCGAGCGGAATACGTTATCACGTAAAACTATCGTCCGTAAACCGACTTTACAGACAACCAATTTTTTTAATTTTCGCTTTATTGGTCGCAGAAGATGCATTTTTTGTTTATAAAACAGCCCCTAAAATATCTACTTGCATCTGTATACCAAATTTCATCTTTCTACAACAAACCGTTTAGAAGTTATGTCTTCGAAAGGCTTGACAGACAAACGGACTGATAAAGGAGTATTACCGTTTTTTTACGGAGTTTAAAAAATGATTTTAAATTCACTACAAGTATATTTTCTGCTAAGAAGGCACAAATTGAATCGAGAATGAACAAACTGTAGTAAAATACTTACATTTCATTGTCGTACATTTGCTCGTCGTCCATCATTTCGTTGTCCATGCTACGATCGGACATATCTCTGTCATCTAAACCATCTCTTGCCGGAGTAGGACTATGCGATTTTTGTTTTTCTGCCTAGAATTATGCAATACGATACATAATTATTAATTGTTTAATGTTAATAATTTGATAATCACGTATTGATACATAAAAATTATACTTGACTATGCATAACTAATTTATAAGTTATGCAATTTAATTTTTACGGAAGTCTTTCAAAATTTTGAATCTCGATGAGAAGCAAAAATATTATGAAATCAATTTTTTGCAAACAATTATTCAAATTTTTGGTTCATTTAATAAAATTATGTTCCAGCAAAATACTCAAAGTACTTAAAAATTGTTTCTTGTTTAGAAAATTCTTAAAAATAATCGGATCATCTCTGTCTAGAACTCAATACACAAATAAATACGCACTTCTTCAGCTTCTTTTTCGATTGCTGTGAGAGATTCAGCATCTGCTAAGTTGTCTACAGCGATAGCCAAGAAAACATTTAGTAAAATATCTGTTATAAAAATTAAGGTCAAATTTGGGAATTCTTCCTATCGATGGTGCCGTTATTAGAAAGGAAGGTGAGGAGTTTGCCAAAAGTTTTAGGAAAACTTGACAATTTTAAAGAAACACTTCAAAAATTCGAAGTCTCGTTAAGTTTCGGGTCCATCCTCTAGGTCTTAGAATTAAGTTTCACTGTAATCCTCAAACACTTCCATTTATTCAAACAATTAAGTATTTTTCAACTTTAAATAACACTGAATCAAAACTGATATTTGATTTAAATTTTAAGTTACTGTTCAAAAATTGTAAATTTTAACAATGAAATAAAACAAAGATTGAAAGAAAGGATACAGTTGCCGCAAATGAACAAAATAATGAAATAAATGCACGCAAGAATTCCAATCGAAGACACACCTCCGTACGCATTTATACCATCGTACATAACAGCATTCCAATCCTCACCCGTTAAAATCTACGAGGGAAAAAAATAATTAATTTACGGTTTACTTCAAATTAAAATTAACACTATAGTGAATTTTCACCTGAAAAACTGTTAATAAGCTCTGCCAAAAACTGTCAAAATTCGAACGTGGTTTATCGTGAAATGGATCAAAATTAAATTTACCACCGAAAACTTGCATTCCAAGTAAAGCGAATATAACAATAAAAAGGAACAACAATAACAATAAGGATGCAATTGATTGAATAGAATTTAACAATGAAGCCACCAAATTGGAGAGTGATCGCCAATACCTAAAAAAAAAAAACAGTAACGTAAAATAAAGTACATTTTGAAAAAATACTGTGCTAATAATTTCCACTTACTTTGTTACTTTAAAAACTCTTAGCAATCGTACACAGCGCAACACAGATATTCCTAGCGGCGGCATTACTTTAGTGTTTGTCAGCACCATTTCACTTATGCTTCCGATCACCACAAAACAATCAAAACGATTGAAAAGAGAAACAAAATAACCCTAAAAAAATGTGTTTTTTAAACAAAGAATATCTAAAATTAGACAACAGAATAAATTTTAATTAGTAGCACTGTTCCAATATCTATGCGAACGGTAATATTATCGTCACAATACTGTTTTTGTATCGGTTTTGTGCGCATGCGTCGACTTTGCACCGTTTTGTGTTCTAGAACCGCTCATATCTCAGTTGGAACACGTTTTATGTACAGCGCATGACTGTGACGATAATATTACCGTCCGCAGAGAGGTCGGAACACAGTCACTGTATCAATATAAGAATAGACAAACACGTTGAAAAAACAGAAATCAGTTGAAAATATTCAAAATTAACTTACTTGAAAACCCAAACTGTACATTTTCAGTAACATTTCCATGGTAAACAACGCAACAAAAAACATATTGGTCCATTCTGAAAAACAGTATGTATTATTAATATAGATACAATCATATTATGTAGGTATATTGCTAAAAGAATTACCTTGGAATGAGTCAAGCCACGGAGGCTGTAGATGATGTTCTGTAGCCAAAACACCGGTGTTAAGAAATACGAGTAATATTATAAGCCAATAAAACGCTTGAGATTTGACAGCTTTTCTACACGCACGTCTCATTCTACGATTGGCACGGTCAATATTTTTTTTCTTTTTCTTAAACCATGATTCCTGAGGTATTTCTCCCTCTTCTAACTGATTTGAAGATTCCATATCATTTTGCACATTGCTATCTTGATTCATTCTATCTTCACCTTCGGGTTCAATATCTTCGGCTTGTGTTATCCAATCAAGGTAACCGCGAAGGTCTTCTTCAATTTGTTGCTTTTCTCTTAATTTATGAAAATCGCCTCGCGCTTTAGCCTTTTCTCTTTCTTTGGAAAACTCTCTACAAAACAATGCGATCTATTATGCCTGCACTACATTCGCCAAGGGATACCGAAACTAAGCGAACGCGAATGTGTACTGTGAACGCTTGCCCGAACCCGTAGCGCACTGTCTCGCCTCGCCAACGCTCCGTATAAAATCGGTTTTTCTACCGCTAGTCAAAGGAACCGAGCGGCCAGTACGAGCACAGTCAGTACACACTCGTCGCCTCGTGCGAATTTAAATGTACTCAAGTTGTCATTTTTGTTGGTTAAAGTGTAACTATTCTCGACTAACAACAATTTAACTAAATGACCAAAACCTGAAACGCGTTTGTGTGCGGAAATGACACCACTACCTTCTCTAAACGATACTATTCTACACTTACCCGCTTAAGACACCAAGAATTAGATTCATGACAAAAAATGCGCCAAGAATTACCATTGATATGAAATATAACCATTGCCAAGTACTACCCATTGCATCCTGTATCTGAAAAAATGAAATATTTTCGTTATTTCACCTTATTTTGTCGAATTAAAAATACTAAAGAGCACAACGTACATTGTACAGTACATCGGTCCACCCTTCTAAGGTTACGCACTGAAATACAGTCAGCATCGAAAGTCCAAAATTGTCAAAATTTGTTATACCATCATTGGGTCCTTTCCAATCTTCTTTACACACATATTGTTCACTATAATTTTCACTGCAAGAGAAACCCGTTCCGTTACCACATGGATGTGGTGCATCCATTATTTCACCTGTAATACATCACAATAGGTTATTCCTATTTTAATCTAGCTACCGGCTGTAAGCTTTGCCTGTGTCCATTCCCTAATGGGCAGAATTATTGAATTTGGTGTTGAATTATTCAAAAAAATAGTACATTGTGTTATTTGGGGAGAAGAGACAAGCCAAGAAATTCGAATTACCGGAGTTCGAAAAAACGAAGCTCTACTGTATAAGAGATATGATTTCACAACGTTATACTATTAGAAAAACAAAAGCGTTGATAAAATGAACATACCTGTTTCAATATGATAGCACGTATTGTGCATTTTTCCTGAGAATAGTTCCAAACCAATGATAGCATAAATTATGATAACAAATAATACCAAGAGAGCAATATGTAATAAAGGCACCATGGCACGAAGAATTGAATTTAATACAACCTGAAGGCCTAAAATATATGATTTTTTTAATTATAATCATAATAAAAAAATTAACAGCGACTTCACGATATGTTATAAAACTTACTGGGGACTCCTGAGACCAAACGAAGAGGTCTTAATACTCTGAATGCTCGTAATGCTTTTACATCAAAGCCTTCTTTCATTACATTTGTTAAAACTGTACTTATCATTCTATAAGTGAAGAAAAAAACAATCTCATAAAGTAAACATCTGATTATATTTTAATCGCGATATAAATACAATTATCGCGATATGTTCAAACATCTCACCCTATAACGACAATTGTAAAATCAAGTAAATTCCAGCCGTTCCGTAAATATGCGCCTTGATGCATCATGAATCCATACGCTACTATTTTCATTACACATTCCACAGTGAAAATCACTAAGAATATATATTCAATTTTTTCCTGTGAAATAAAGTCAAAAATAATACAATTATTACAATAATCGTGGTATAATACGCGCCACGAATCTAAAAGGCTCGGAAGTTAGATGCGAATGCGAGCTTGCGCTTGTACAGTCTGTTGAAAAACTACAAACTCGCAACTCAACAAAACGAAAATAGCAATAACAACTTGACAATAACGTACTCGACTGTACTTTAAAGCAGCGACAAATGACAAAGGCAACGAGTGATCACGGCCAATCACCGACGAGCGCACGTTCTGGGAGGTGGTGGGAGTATCAACGGCTCTAAAATGTGCCTTTGCGACGCTGTTTGTGGCTAACTTTCGAACCTTTTAGATCCGTGGCGCGTACTATAAATTGATTTCTAATTCTCAACCTGTTCTATGAATGTTTGTTATATTACTTACCAAATATGCATTTGTAACATTGGAATCGCTCATCGGATACGGAGTGTAAACAGCTAAGGCAACACAGTTCGCAAATATGGTCAACAAGATCAAAAACTCAAATGGTCTGTACGTAATTAAGAAAATTATAAATAAACAATGTAACTTAATTAAAAAAAGAAGAAAAAAATTATTACAAATATGATTGTTTTAATTATAAAGGATACTTCCATTCAACAACATCTATGCACAATTTCCTAACGGGATTTTTTAAAGTCAAGCAAAACAAAGCCCTCTGTGGACGATCGGGCTGCGGTTTACCTCCCCGTCGTACTGGTCTCTTGGCAGCAGCTGCAGCTTGTTTACTGTAAACGGTATTGTTAAGTTCATATCCATAGAATTAAGATAAGAAATAATAATCAATCGCGTGCAAAGTCGCGGGTAGCACTTAGTTGTTTATATTATAAAGAAGCACGAGTATGTTAAAAAGAAGCGTTCAGATTTATTGTCTCTTTATAATAATGAAAAATAGTAATGACACAGCTGTGGATAAAAAATTTCAATAATAAAAAAAAAAATGCCAAAAAGGATAGCTGGTGATCCGAAAAAAAACGGTTTATTTTTAAATATGTTGAATATTACCTGGCAGCTGTTCCGGGTGGAGCTCCCACAGTGCCTCCAGTAACTGTCCCAGCTGGGCCTACTGCACCAGCTACAGTACTCATTGCTGCGGCACAACTTGATGCTCCAACAAGGCTACAAATTCCACCGGCACTGGTGCTATATACTCGTGGCCATACACCACCTCCAGACGATGGCTCAACAAAACTGTTGTGTGTACTATCCGATTCGCATACACTGTGTAATCGACACCAGTTGAATTCGGTCTCTCCAACTTCATACTGAGATCCTAAATAGAAAAAAAATTATTTAATTATCTTCGTTTCATTATGATCTTACTTTTTATCTTATTTTACTATAGCAACTTTTTTGTTAAGGGTAAAAGTGAACCGGAAGATTTTTTGTTTTTACCCTGCAACCACCTGTAACTATATAAAAACAACGTCGAAATTGTTACTTGAAAAAATGTTCACTGTCTTTTTTTTAATTTAATTGTACGTACCCCAATGAATACTTCAGTATCGATTAATTAAAAGCTTTATAAAACTTATGTTATAATATTTATACTATTTTGGTTATGACTGACACGTGACAATAACCTCTCTATCTGTTTATGTTTGACAGCGCAGTTTGACGTTTACTTTTGGCGCTTTTGGCGGGGGCACCGTAGGCGTAGTACCGTACCGATAGATATTTAACTCAGCATTGCACCAGTAAATTTTTGATTTTGTTTAAGATTTTCTTTATTATTTAACAACTGTAGACTGTTAATAAAAAAAACCCTTAATAGCAATATCTGTTTAAAAAATATAAAAGAATGTATGTAATGTACAATGGATTTTGCCCGCGTAAACTACACGGGAATTACTTATTGTCCCGAAATTCCAATCAATTCCTTGGGGAAGAAAAAATTTAGATATCCATGCATAAATTGTAACGTAGGTACCTAATGGACCAAAAGCAGCTAAAGATGTTTACACTAAAAGAATATAATTCGTTATTAAAACTACTATGAAAAAAATATCGCAACTACAATGCGAAAATCTTATTTTTAATAAAACATTAAACAGCCGCAAAATAATATAATTTGAGAGGTGTAATTTAACCAGATCACATATAATCTGATTCACCAGAAACTAAACAATAATTTCTATGAATTATTTAAAATAAAAATAATAATAAAACATGTTCCCGCCATTGCTAATTAGGTAAATAAAATAAATACGATATGAAACTGAAAACAATTTAGCACTTTACAACAATAATTATTTGTATTTAAAAAATGAGGTAAATAAGCACGCAAATCAGTCGTCAATACATCCCAATCGTGAACACGAGTAAATTTTATAGATTTAACAAAACAATATTGGTAAACTCAAACGTGAAATACAACGGCTTTAAATATTAATTTAATCAATAAAATTATACAAACAACTCATAGGTACATAAAAAGTCATGTTTGCAACGCAAAACAATAACCGTTTTTAATTACAATTATTAATTTATTCATCAGAAAAATAATCTTACCGGTGCGGTTTTGTTCCATTATAACATTGATGGGTAACACTACATTTATTGTCACTTGAAATGTACAAATATATACAAGTCTCCATCATTCAATTTCTGTCATTATGAAAATATACAACATTATTATTGAATATACGGTTACACTATTGCAAAAACTGATAAATGACTGTAAAATTGTTAGAACTAGATTCACGTACTGCAAAACACATTGTATTTTAATTTGATGTAAATATGCATACGCAATTATTTTCATATTTTCAAATGCTCGCAGCCGTGCATTTCGTATGCGAAATATTTTTATTGCACAACATGCATCACTTACTTAATTACATAAGTAAATATGTTACCTAACTATATGTAAATACAACTCGCACACTTTTTAGTTATTTACATGACGACTGATTTGTAACTACGTTCGCTACCCAAATACGATTTGGCTACTGACGATTGTTGTCCATGTCATACGTCACCCTATTTCTCTAATCTCTACGCCATTTCAGAATCAGCGCAATTATTTACCACCCTTAGCGCAAGGCGTGGTAGTATACACGTAAATATGTAATACATAATATATGTATTTCAAACACGCATGTATACTACATAACTATATACACACGCGCTCAATGTCTTATATCAAGTTAGAATTATTAATTATGCAGTTTGTACTGTCTACATGCGTTAACTAGCTTTTTTTTAAATGACGTTTTAGTTCGAGATGCAATTTCTGATCGTAATGTAAAATATATACATAAAAAATTTAAATACATTTCATAAATTCGTTTTAAACATTCAAGCGCCCCCCAAATTACAGGTGACACCTGACAGATAAAACAACTGGACCCCTGTCGTTTATTAATAGGATATCAAATTGATCCACATAAAAATATTTTTAACATATAGTTTTTGAACAGATTTAATCCCAAAAGAGCTAAAAACTTACCTACTCTAAAAATTATTTATCTCGTATCGTTTGTTAGGATTTAGAATAGGTATATAAATAAGTATTTTAAGAAATCTTATTACTGTTTTCTGCTGAACTAAACTTACCACATAAGTAAAGTATCCATTGCCCTGTTTAGATGTTTTCGAATTTAAATTACAAAAGATGCATTTCAACACTAATATCACTACTTAAATACTAACAATATAAAATCCAGCGATTATTATTAAAAACATTCAACGGTTTTAATATAAAAACATTCCCTCGAAATCAATATAAATTATTCACTCAATCTAAATTCGTTCTGCTTAAAAATGGTTTCGTCAGAAGAATGACCCATCATGTGTTATAAAAATATAACTTAGTGGATTGTTCCAATCCAGACTTAAGTAAGTAGGTATTCTAAACGCTAAAAGAAAAAAAGGGTTCTCTAGACGCCACCGCGTCATTAACTTTATTTTTAACTTTTGCGATATAGGCAAACAGCAATACATGGGAGTAAATAATCTCAGATGAAATGTGTATAATAAAAAAGCTGTAGCGTTTTAATTCATTTAGAGATTTTATTAATTAAAAATAATTACTTTAACAAAATCCATACAAACTTGTATCATAAATTTTCTATAATACTGTCGGGTCGTTTTCGTCAAAAAATATGTTTACATTAAAATTTATTCGTATTTTTTTTCACCATTTTGGAAAACGCGTCAATCTTCTTCAAATTCAGTATACTGTTGAAAACTGTATTTTAAATCCATTGGAGTATAATAGAGCTGGGTACAGATTTAGAATGTTTGGTATTTGAGTATCAGATGCAGGAACAATTTATAGTGCAACAAACTCAAACAAAACTTTCGATATTCGAATGTCTAACTGTAATCGAACATGGATGAATTCGATTTTGCATCAAAAAATTTCCCGTTATTTCCTACATTTTCAACTTAATTAATAGTAATGGGCGAATGAAGGAATTTTACGAAATTAGGATAAGGGAGGCAACTTCTGAGCTAGGTCTTAAATAAGGGACCATCTCAATGTTTATCTGGAATTATTGAGGGAAACGATGGAAAAAACCTCAACAAGATGGCCGATACAGGAATTACTGTTTCTCGGCGAGAGGCTATAGGAAAAAGTCCCAGTCACATCTGCCCCGTCCGGAATTCAAACCCCGTACCTCCCGAATGCGAGTCTAGTGCTCTCACCACTACGCTACCCTGCTTTGATGCAAAATTGTACAAATATTTAGTCTGTGGGTGTTGACAAATAAATACCGATTTGTTCGGATACTACCCAGTTCTGGTATTTAGCAGTTTAGCAGCTAGAAACATTGAAAAATGTAGAGGAAAAATCAGTTACCAAAACTTAAAAACATGAAACATTACAATTATTATACAATATATTATCATAAACCGTACAATATTTATATATGTGTATATATATAACATAATCTGTTCTATGTTACCTGTACTTTGAATTTGTCGCAAATGGGACGAAATTTCTGTGAGTTATCCAACTAAAAAATTAATTAAAAACACAATTCTTGACTAAAAATTCATATTTGTAGTTTTTTTATTATCACATTTTCAATTTTTCTACTGTATCAGAATAATGATTTTTCCTAAAACATAAAAAAAATGTATTCATGATTTCGAAAATAAATAAAATAAAACTATTTGAGCTGATTTTGCTGGAAAGTAACTGAAATATGACAATGGCATGATTTTATAGATTTATAAAGCTCTTTTTACATGTTTTCAGAACATTACTGTATGTTCCGTATTGTTACTGATTTCATTTTTGTTGTTTTGCAATTTGAAGTTCACTTACAAATTAATTTTTTAAAAACAACCAAAATAAATGGCTATAGTCATTTAAAACTTATATCGTCTATGCTATTGACGACAAGAAAATGTTTAATTATTTTGGCTAGCTTCTCCCGTTTAAATCGTAACGATTCTTTATAAACTTGTTTTATTATCGATTCTTGCACTTCTATATCTCCTCGTAACAACGTCATATTATGAAGTAAAGTTTGATAATCTGTAAAAATTTAATTGACATGAAATTTGCAATTTTACAAAAAAAAAAAAAAATAAATAAAAAATCAAAAGGAAAATATTTACTTCTTCCGGGTTTCCTGATTTCCAAAAATAACGTTCTTTTAACTTTCTGATTATGTTTTTCAATATCTATTGGGTCTTCAATAGGTTTGGATTTAATGTCAGACATATTTTCAATTTTGGGATAATCTTCAGCACTAACAGAATAATTAAGTTTATTTTGTAGTGTCAAGCTAATACAGTATTCCATTGACAAGTCTTGCGATGGATATGGTTGTATTAAATTATCTAAATTTTCTGGAATCTCTGTTGGATTTGTTCCTAATATTTCTGGTTCAGTGATTATTGGCACCGATTCTTCTACACCGTTCACTTGAGGAGTGTCGTCGTCTTTGTTGTCTGGCACTGAAGGTTTGTCGAGATTTGCCTCCGATACAAAATTTTCAAAAGAAGTTAACGCTAAAAAGAAAAATAATCACAGTAAAATATTAAGAAATTATTTCATTTACAATATTTCACTCTTACCTCCGTTTGGTTTCGCTACTTGAGAATTATTTTCTTTCAAAACATTATCTTTAACTGGCGAAAGAAACGGTAAACAAAAAGCTGGATTTTCTGTACACGGACTAATGTTGAGTATAGCTGAAGGCATTGATAAACTATCAACAACTGATGTCACAGGTACTAAAACAGGAGAGGGCGGCGGCGTCGTTACAGCAACGGCTACCACAGAGGGTCTTCGAACAACTATATCGCGCGGAACCGGTCCGGGTCTTCTTTTATGAGGCAATTTTAAATCTGGAGTTCCTATAATTCTCTTTGTACCCTTTCCATTTGAACCGGAAGATGAACCATTATTGCCTCCCATTAAATCAATGTCGGCTTCATCTACCATCATTCGCTTATCGATTTTGAACGGATTTCCGAACATATGCTGTCTTACGGGGGTGCTCTCAATTTCTCGTAACGGCTGCGCCATTCGCTTCAAGTATTCTTGGTAATTACCCATTTGACTAACGGGCATACTGTGCGTAACGTCATCGTCTAGAAGTTTCATACGAGACGGAGAACTTTGAAGAACGTTCGCGCGCATTCGAACTACCTGATCTAAAATATTAGTCCGGTGAATATCGAACGGATTACGGTAGCTTTTGATATTTTTATTGGTTTTCCCAGTCGGTAAACCCACAACAAAGCCACCGTACTCGTTCAACTGTTCTTTTAAGGATACAAACTTATCAGAAAGTTGCGGATGCGTCACGATATCTTTTTTCAAAACAGATTTGGAGGAAACACGAACACCTCCTGATATATTATTTCCACCAGAGCTGTTGTTTTTAGCATTGGCATTCTGTTTACTTAAAACGTCATTGCATAAACGATCGAATTCAATTTTTGCTTGATTTTTCAATTTTTTTATATAGTTTAATACCGAATAACTTAACGATGTTTCCAAATTATCGGGAATTAAAGTTTGAGCCAAAGAATTTTGAGTTCCCATTCTTGTAAGTGCACGTCTCAAAGGCTATAAAAAAGAAATCTGCAAGTTAGTTAGTTGTTCGAACAGCTCTGACAGAATAATGCATTCATAGTACTTACGCCAGCATAATATGACGGCATAGTACGCATATAATTCCGAAACTGTGTTGTCCATTCACTTGTCGGTTTCAATCTGTGAACTTTAAACAATTCATCCAGCAGTGGAAGTAATACAGGATAATTATATGGCATGACAAATAGATTAACGCACGTCAACTGCGTACTGGCTTTCAGATAACCGAATGGATGACCGACGTCTGAATTTTTATAACTGTTCGGAACAAAGACTTGCCAACAAGTGGTCGGCTGTTTCCGTGCTAATATAAACTGCGTCAATGGACTTGGCTCCAATTCATATTTATCAAAAGGTAAATTTTCAATAACCATAGGATCTTGATTCGTACATGTAAACTTCACATTCGGATGAGCCGATCTTGCAGGCTATATTTTAAAAAATAGAAAGACAGCAATCAATAATGATACCTTTTATTACGGCGCATATAAGCTATTAATAGAATAACGCAAAATACTTACAAGAACTGATATACTAATGTCCGGCCAAAAAGATTCCGGTATTGGCCAAAAACCAACCGGGAACCCTTTTTGAGCAGAACGAGGAACATAAATAAGTTTTCGACAAGAATGCCACGCTGTTCCATGATTTACATTACCGTTTATAACGGAGTTCACTAATGGATATGAATTGTTAGATTTTATCTAAAAAAGAAAAAATTATTCACGCAATTTCTTTTTTAAGAATGGCTACATAGAACTGAAATCAACTTCATACAGAACCTTATCTGTATAGTGTGGGTGCTGATTTTCAATAGAAAATTATCATTGATTTTTGGGATAGATTTAAAAATAACTTACTGAATTTCGCGTCTCGCTACCGTCACCTTCTGCTTCACAGTCATCGTAATCCATCTGAACAATTATTTCATCGATCCGTCCATCGATAGGCTGTGGGTCTGGACCAATTTTTTCAAAATTGATAACAACACCGCTTTGAACTTTTTGCACTAAGCTATCGATACATTGCATCATCATTCGATGTGACGTTATACAATATGAACGACCTTAAAATATATATATTTTATAATTTGAATTCTATTCTGAAAATTCCCTGTTACTACGAATTTTGCACTATTTTAATAAATAAACCAGATTGAAGTTTCAAACATTATCTAAGACATATAATTCCAAAAGTATACAGTGTGTCCCCGGATTGAGTTCACAATAGGTGAGGCTGACCAAAAATTTTCGAATTGGAATTTAATATTTTGGGATTCCGCCCTGCTTGGTCTGAAACTTATTTTTAGTTTACTTTCGATTTTTTTTAATCAAGTAAGCCTTTACAGTTGAGCAAAACCTCTTTTCGTTTCAGGTAAAGTACTTTTTCCGTTCATAGTACGCAAAAGTGTCACTAAGAAAAGTTGTTCACAATGAAAAATTATGGCGTTATGCAAATTTTCAGAATGATCGGCCTATTTTGATAATAGAAGTAGAAAATAGGAGAAAAACATTTATTATTTACGTGATAAATCTTAGATGAGAAAACAGGGTGATTAGAAATGTTCAAATTCAAATTTTTACAGTTTATCAAAAAAATAAATTAAACTCCAATTACTCTATTTGGCTTCCTCCACGCGATTGTTTTTCAAACAAAACAAAAGCGGATTTTATCAATGTAGGCCGATCATTCCGAAAATTTGCATAACGCCATAATTTTTCATTGTGAACAACTTTTCTTAGTGACACTTTGCGTACTATGAACGGAAAAAGTGCTTTACCTGAAACGAAAAGAGGTTTTGCTCAACTGTAAAGGCCTACTTGATTTAAAAAAATCGAAAGTAAACTAAAAATAAGTTTCAGACCAAGCAGGGCGGAATCCCAAAATATGAAATTCCAATTCGAAAATTTTTGCTCAATCTCACCTATTGCGAACTCAATCCGGGGACAACTGTATATATAAGATATAAATGTATCTTTTAATTTGTAGCATTTAAACCATAAAAACAAAACAAAAAAATTACCTCCGGTCACTTCACACATGGCATCAATCGAAGAAACATCACTCGGAACCAAGCCTGTGTCACGTTCTGTAGCCGGAGTTCCAGTTAGTCGTAACACTAACGCAAACAATCTCTGATCCCAGCGAAATGGTTCTCGCGTTAGCTCCGATCCTGGGATTGGAGCATGCATCGGAAGATTGAACTAAAGAAACATTCGTTATTTTATTAAAGGAAATTTGCCCGTTTCAATAACAAGCTGATAAATTTAAGGGGAGAAAATAACTTCTAAATAAGTAGCACATACATCGTCCATGACGCCCGAAGTAGCGGACAATTTGCCTCCATCGGTAATGACAAGAATAACAGATGGCTCGAGAAAAAAAGGACATCGTCCTTGCCCGTATGTATCAATTCCGGTTTGCATGCGGTTGAGATTTAGTACATCAAACGCATGTCTTAACGCCGCACCCATTGTCGTTAAGCCTAAACACTGAAGATTTTTTAGTTCGTTCATAAATGTAGATAAATTTTCTTTCCATCCTGCCTGAAACAGTAAAAAAAAAATTGGTTGTCTGTAAAGTCGGTTTACGGCCGATAGTTTTACGTGATAACGTCATAAAGAAACATTGATGAACTCTCTGACGTCACGCGAGAAGAGAGAAAAATGCGTACAAGCCGACGCTTGGGCCGATCGTGCCTCTCTATCGCTTATACCGCGCTCTCGCTTACACGCTCAGGCGGAACGTGACACTTTTTCGTGCGTGCAGCCGGTGTTTCATCAATTTATAAGACGTTATCACGTCAAAAGTTTAATGAAACTAGTACAAAAAGTTTCTAACAAAACTGATAAAATTTTTATACTTACTTTAATATTGAACGGTGGTTCTTCAAATGTCAGTAGCATATAGCGATCTCCTCGACTTTCAGGACTTCGCTGACGGACCTATACAATAATAAAATCATATTTATTAAATGTTTGAATTTTTTTAACTTAATATGTATTACCTTGACAAATGTTTCTACAGCGCTTTTTGCGACATCGAGTATTGTTGGCCGGCCACCTAGATAAGCTCTCTGGTACATAGAAGCCGAAGTGTCCACCAAAAAAACAATAATAGTCATTTCTTCTGGAACAGTATAGTATATAATTCGTAGCACTATTTAATTAGGTACACGGTTACCTATACTCCCAGGCCAAATTTTAATACACTTGATTTACAATCGCGCGGACAATTTATAATAATAATAATAACAATTAATCTTTTACTCGTCTGCTACGCAGTATTGAATGCGTCCGGTTAAATTACATAAACTTAACTGTTGAAGCATATCAGATTACAATTTATATTGAAGCATATCAACAGAATATAACACTTCGCGTTTAAATATTTTCTTTGGAAATGTTTTCATTGTTTTTGTTATTATTTGAAAAAATAGGTATATCAGATTTCAGTTTATATTAAAGTACCTATATCAACTATATATACCGCTTCGTGTTTAAATATTTTCTTTAGGGATTTTTTCATCGTTTTTGTTATTATTTGGAACAATTGGTATAGAAATTGTTTTACATTTTTATTTTATTCCAATATGCGTTGAAAACAATACACTGCTCTCATTAACCGACTTCAAAAAAGGAGGAGGTTCTATGTTCGACTGTTTATTTTTTTTTAGTTTTTTTATTTATTTATTTTTTAATGTTCAGCGATTTCTCCGTCAATTATGGACCGATTTTCAAATTTTTTTTTAATTTTAATTGTGAAATTAGTATAAAAATTAAATTACATTGCATATTATGTGTTTATTTAAGTTAGTTTAGTTTCTAAGACGCTGATGATCTCGGGCGTTACGCGTTTATAAAAACTACAATTCTTCTTTAATTTACGGTAGTTTGGTAGCCAAATGACAAACTTGACGCTACATTTTTTTATATTTATTCAAAAGATTATAATTAAAGACACCTACAGAAAAAGAATCAGATTTTTTACCACACCGTTTAAGAGATATAATTAATTAAAGTTATGCAAAAATACACGAGCCCTTATAAGTGTCCTTGTTCAAATTAAGAACGTCTGAAATACACACTGCAAAAATTTCAGAATTTACCACGTACTTTTGTTTTTATTAATTTTTTAATACTGACATGTGGCCTAGTCTATCTCTGTTGTTGTAGTGACAGTGACTAGTGACAGCTAAGTACTAATCAATTAATATTTTATTAATTACATTACTATAATTATTTAATTATAATTCGCATTAAATTAAATCAAATAAATTTTTATGTGGATTTCTATTAATTATTATAGCATGATTTGGGTAATTATTTGAGAAATTATTTGACTTGGGACTGCGGCTCCCAAATTACCTTAAAATATTTTTTTCGTTGAAAAAGCAGACATCGCGTTTTGTATTTTGTAAAGTATCTTGTAACAACTAGATTGAGTACCGATTACACAAGGCACAATATGATTTTTTTAAAGCGTATTTAATAGAATAGAACATTTATTTTCTGCTTTGTACAATTTGTACATAGAAAATTATCATAGATACCTAGATATAATACAATATCTTTATTTCCGTAAAGACAATAGCCTTTGAGCTGCTGAGCGTGTTAAAATTAAAAAAAAAATAGCCTCTGACTGGCTGTCAACGTCTGCGTATTTCACAATGTTTTAAAATTATAAATACTAAAATCATTTTTCCAGTTGTGTTTACGTATTATTTGAAAACTAAATAAAATGAAATGCCACGAACTTGCTACCATTCGAGCAACTTTTGACAGTCACTAAAACACCTTGTTTATTATAGGATTCAAATAAGATTGAATTTTTTTAAATCACATTACAATTTAGATACCAAAAAATTTAAATACAGTCTTTATGATATTTGTTCAAATTATTAACTATCAGGTTCACATAATTTTCATAAAACAACTCCCGTCAAACATGTTCTCGATTCCAATAAAATACAGTGTTGCCACCACCTGCCATCACCAGAGCAGTCGCCATTTAAACGTGAGGTCATAATAAGGTCGTTAAAATGTGTAGTACCTCTGGTACTACTAGAAATTATAGATAGATCCATGGATGTATGAGAGGGGATACCGCAGACTGTATTAGGGCAAGGTTCTTTATTTGTTTGCAAAAACTGAAGTGACGCAGTAAGTTTGGTGCTAAACAAACGATTTGGTACCTATAAATTTTTTGTAATATTTTGCCCGTTTTAAGACTTTTTTGATAAAAATATTGTGTTGTGCACAATCGTTGGTGTGTGCAGCCACTGGCACTTCAGTTTTGATGCTAAAAGTATGGAGGGTAGAGGTTCCATAGCTAAAAGTCAACACACGTGGGCAATGGTTTATATGTCCTTATTAACTCTATAGTCTATGGATAGATCTATGCTACCAGAGACTATCAAACTTTTCTGCGCTGCAATCGTTTTCATAAATAGACCTGTTTTGAATAGAATACTTTGTTATACGTGTGACGTTGACAGTTATAAATAATAAAAGAATACTATGTACTTATTTGTTTGGAATGAATCCTTAATTAAAGTAGACATGCCTTAAAGTATATATTTTTTTTTAAATACTACATATGGCAGATTATAAATATTTAGATCTATTATTTAATTAATTGTTAAACTAGTGCAAGTGTAATAATTAATGAATTTAACCAAAATGTAATTTTTTATTTTTTAATATCCCTTCTGTTAATTTTAAACAAATTTATACATTTGGTTTGTTACATTATAATATCGTAGTTACTTCCGTGTGTGTAAAGTGCAATTTTAAATGCTTATTAATGAATGCTAAGTTCAATATTTTATGTAGCTCTGTTAAATTGTATTTTTTTTTATTTATTTACTAAAATTGCTGTCTGCAAGTGGATAAATAACGTTAATGTAAAAATACTTTTGTCGTGTTTTAGTTTATAAAACTAACAAAAAAAATTTAAACGCAACAAAGACAAATGAATATTGTTATGTCGAGACTCCTGAATAAAATAAAATGAATCTGTGATTATATTATCTTACTAGGTAGGTAAATTGCTTGTAAAATACCAATAAATTTTAAGTAAATCAATCTTGATGATTCATTATTGCAAATACTGTCACTTTGCAAGTTATTATAGAAATTGACATTCTTGAATCATAATTATTTATTATAACTATATTAATATTTTCAGAAAAAAGTATACACATAAAAATATAAAATGGCACTGTTGCGCCACTCAGAGTTTAAAACGGTCTACACTAAATATATCATATGCCATAGTAATTATGTAAGAAAATATAGTTCTTCGTCTGATGATTATCAATACATCCAAAAAAGTAAAACACCGACCCTGCATTTTCAACCATCATTACCGAGGTTACCGATTCCAAAATTAGAAAAAACATGTGAGCGCTATTTGGCAGCTCAACGACCGCTTTTAATAGAGGAAGCCTATCGTAAGACGGAAGCCAATGTTAAACGTTTCGTTAACTCGTCTGGAAAGAATTTACAGGAGAAACTCATAGCAAAGGATAAAAGAAACAAGCATACGAGTTATATAACGGGGCCTTGGTTTGATATGTATCTAAAAGACAGAAAACCACTCCCAATAAATTACAATCCTGTATTGATTCATAAAAAAGATCCAAAATCTGAATACAATGATCAGCTACTGAGGTCAACAAATTTGATAATAAGCTCGTTACGTTTTATGAAATCGTTACGAGAAAATATTTTAGAGCCCGAAGTATATTTTTTAAATCCAAAAACAGGGAACAGTGCCTTATATCATTCTATTACCAGAACTTTGCCTCCGTCGCTTTCATGGTACGGCGCTTATCTCTTTAAAGCGTTTCCATTAGACATGAGCCAATATAACAATCTGTTTGGCTCCACTCGTAAACCAGAAATCGATAAAGATCGCATTGTATTAAATACTAAAACAAAACACATCACTGTCATGCGGAAGGGGCATTTCTACATATGCGATGTTCTCGATGATGACGGTGCGTATATAAACAAAATCACGTCATATCGTTAGCTTAAAATATATAAATAATCGACATTAACGCGGCTATGTGCAGAATACAGTAGAGACGCGTTAATCCGAACCTTCATAATCCGGATTCTTTGGTAATTCGGACAGTCGTTTGATAGTATTATGTACATTGTAGTCCGGATTTTTCCAGTTTCAGTAATCCGGATCATGATACTTAGTTATTGAGTAGCTGTACCGGCACTATTTGCGTCAACACTATTGGCCGGCGGTGTGTTACAAACAGTTACATACATATTTGTTGCCAGAGAAGTGAGATAAGTTAGTTGGTTTTAGTATGTATGTAGTCGTTGTCAAACTCAGATAGAAATACATAGAGAACGCACTATGGCGCCGCGTAAACGATCACACGTTACTTTATCACTGCAAGTAAAAAACGAAATTCTTGACAAATTAAAAAAGGGAGCCTCAAATAAACAGTTAGCCGCAAAATATGAGCATTTTAGTTTGTTTTCTTGATAATTAAAATTACATCCAGTAATCCGGACATTTTGATAATCCGGATCAGCTGTGTTTTAATTAGTCCGGATTATCGCGTCTCTACTGTATGTCGATAAAAGAGTACTACTGAGGTGTTCAACTATCATATTTTTACCAATATGTCAAATTTATTAGTAGCTACTTGTACTATAGTATAAAGTTTATTTTGGTAATTATAACTTTAAATGTTTTTACAGGAAACATATTACCTCCTGATATAATTTTGGCTAAACTTAAACTGATTATAAATGACAATAGATCTGACTGTGAATATCCAATCGGTGTATTAACGACTGAAAACAGAGATGTTTGGGCAACGGCAAGACATATGTTAGAAGCTCTAGGAAATGAAAAGAATATCAGTTTAATTGATTCTGCCATTTTTAATGTAATTTTGGATGATGTCGATGTCGAGTCTGATAAAATAACTTTAGTTAGAAACTATTTACACAGTGACGGAAAGAATAGGTATTTAATAAGAACGCAACGTTTATTGTTTTTCGTAAAATAAATTTCAATGCTTGTAAAAACAACTTTTAGGTGGTTTGACAAATCCTTATCGCTAATTATAACTAAAGATGGCACATCGGGTATAAATTTTGAACATTCGTGGGGCGATGGAGTCGCTGTCTTACGATATTTTAACGATATTTATAAAGATTCCACCACCAATCCGTACGTTCATCCGAGTACAAAACCAAATACTAATGTGTCTCTTGACGATATAAAAATTTTGGGTAAGTGCAAATTAACATATTAAACTCTTAACTTCACACAGCCCTATTTTAATGTTACAAACTTTGAAAATTACTGCTTTAGGCGAACAACCTTGATTATGCATTAGCGATCGTAAATTGATAACGTTTTTCTCGAATATTTTCCTATGTACCTTGTGAAATTTTTTAATGAATTTATAGAGAAAAAAAAATTGGTTGTCTGTAAAGTCGGTTTACGGACGATAGTTTTACGTGATAACGTATTCCGCTCGAATATCATATTTAATAATACATAACCTAAATTTTAGTAGCTGTCAAACTATATTTTTACCGACTAATAATTTGATCAACCAAAGCAAAATACATATTTTTAAGCAATTATAAAAGACATTTAAAAGAATGTATATATATTATATATTTGTTAACAAACCGTATAATTTATCTGGCCATCTGTCAGATGTAGCTTTCGCTGGAGCAGCCGAAAAAAATGTTGAACGCACACTACTCTCTGACGTCACGCGAGAAGAGAGAGACTATCGCGCTCTCGCTTGCGGAACGTTACTCTTTTTCGTGCGTGCAGCCGGTGTTTCATCAATTTATAAGACGTTATCACGTCAAAAAATGGAGATTTCGAAAATGTTGCCATTTGAAAAAAAATGCATGTACACTTCCGACTGAGTCTGAAGTATAAAAAAAATGTACCTCACCAGTTTCCGATAATAAATATCGAGTTGAACAAAAAACTATATTTGTATCTAGTAGGATACACGAATTCACTATTACCACTTTCGGTGGAGTACACTGTATACGCATTCGTTTGTTTGTTTTTTAGATGTAAGTCTTGATGATCAAATGAGAAATGTTATCAAACGTTCAATTAGAAATTATCAAGAAACGTATTCATCATTAGACTTGAATTATTTAATATTTGATGGAATCGGGAAAAAACTTTGCAAGAAAAACTCCGTTAGTCCAGATGCAGTTATGCAGTTAGGATTTCAGGTATTAAATTATATTTGAATTGTTTTTGTTGCGAGAAAATGTGCACCGATCTGCATCTCAGAGTAATTATAATTTAACTTAATCTTTCAGTCTGCTTTTTTCAAACAAGCTGGAAAATACACATCCACGTACGAGTCGTGTAGTACAGCTGCTTTCAAACACGGTCGAACTGAAACCGTAAGACCATGTACAATAGCCACAAAGGTATTGTTTTTAATACTAAATTATACTTAATCGAAAAACCAGATAAAGACAATCCAAATTCAGATTATATAAGTATGGATATAAATTCATCGTATGTCTATAGCCTAGTTATTTTACAATGAGATATTAAGAACAGTTTTGAAGCTACAAGAAATACGGTATTTGCCTTTGTTTGATATAGAGAAGTGCTGATTTTAATTGCATCATCTCAAGTTCGAAAGGGTCAGTTATTTCGTACCATTGAAAAAACAGATATAATGTTCTCCATATTTTAGAATTGTAAGATTCCTAAGGAAATTGATTCCATGACGACTGTCAAAGCCTCCACTACACGCGTGGCCAGCACCGCCACTCAAATAATTGCCTATCATCGCCGCGATGATTGCCTAGCCGTCCACACAATCGTGCGGGTTCATTCGCTCACTGTCATCCGTTCGACATGGATGTCGAAGTGCTAGCGGCTGCTGCAATTACATGGTTCTTTTTGGTAGAGTTCTATAAATTTAAAAGTCTCTGTGTTGGTCCACGCATACGTAGACATTGTCGTCGCTCTAAACACCACAAAAACAAATAAACAATTTCACGCACTTTCTCCCTCAACCTCTGCCGTGCGACTGAATGTTGGCCGATTGTGTGTACGCGCGCACGATGCTGGCCACGCATTCCTTTGATGTACCGACAATCAACCGATTACAGGCGATTACGTCCACGCACCGACGAATATGCCCTCTACACAATCGTGAGTGCCTGTAAGTGGCGGTGCTGGCCACGCGTGTAGTGGAGGCTTTAAACGAAAATTGAAGCAAATATTGAAATTGCATAATTTTTAGGCATTTTGTGACGAACTACATTTACGTAAGCCTACAAAAGGAGAATTGCTGTCATTATTGAAAAAATGTTCTGAAATGCATGCAAAATTAACGCGAGAGGCAGCGATGGGACAGGGTTTCGATCGACATTTATTTGGTTTAAAACATATTGCTGAAGAAAATGGATTGCCGACTCCAACTATGTTTGATGATATGTCTTATGCAGCATTGAATCACTGTGTACTTTCTACCAGCACGCTGTCATCACCTCATGTATTAGCCGGTGGCTTTGGACCAGTAGTTAAGGATGGTTACGGAATTGGGTAATTAAGACGAGCGAATTCAATACCAGAGCTGAGTATTGTCGATATTCACAATTCACTTCCACAATTGGGTTTTTGAATGAAATTTTTTTTTGTCATAAATGGAAAGATCGTATATAAGTTTTATAACAAAACTATTTTTCTTTTTTTTATTTTCGTTATAATTCAAAAGTTATATCAAATTAAAAATAAATTTTTGTAAAACGCGCCGACATTTCCCGAACATAATGTGACGTCATAATGTTAATTTCTATTATCATCACATGCAATTGACACAGTGTTTTAACACTTAACCTCTCATTGATTGAATACAGTCAATATATTAAGAAATTTATCAAAAATGTTATCGTGCATTATTATTTTTGAAAAAAAAAACTTCCATTGATGCTTTAGCATCTCGAACATCAGCTGAATTGAACCGAAAATGTATCATTTTTTAGAAAATCTGTGATCATAAATAATATCTACCTACAGTAAGTATATTAGCAGAATTGGTTTTCATAAAAGCTTTGTCACACGTTATTAAATAGAATTACTTGTCAACAATATACTGCGTATATACATTTTAACAATATGACGTCACAATTGTCAAAAACAATTTTAGTGCGTTTGCAGTTACGTGATTTTTTTTTAATTTTTTCGATTTTAAATTGCTTAGAATTAATTTAAAAAAAGTTTTTTGAAAGTTTTTCGCATCGATTATTAATATTATTTATAATAAAGTTTTAAAATACAATAAAAAAATCGATAATTATTTTTTTTTCAAAAGCCTAATTATGACGGATCTAACGACACCTGTTAAAATCCATCGAGCCGTTTAGGCTGCAGAGCCTACCAAAGAAATAGACATACATACATGCACTCGAAAAATATTACTCTCTTTCTGGGGCAGTCTGGTAAAAAGTATTCGTATTTTGTATCCGTACGCAATAAGTTGTATCTGCGTTTGATATTCGAATGTCATCTGCCTGTATCAGTACTCAGCTCTGTTACGTAATAATTTAAAATTCAACTAATACTATAACCGTTTTCAGGTATACAATTGCAGACGATTCTTTGGGAATATTGGTAACCAGTTACGCTGGTCAAAAAGATTCTTCAGATTTCGTAAGATGCTTAAATGAGTCTTACAAAGAAATAAAAGACATCTTAAACTGATCTGCTCAAAATAAACATGAGTCACCTGTTATTTAATTCTCAAACTTGACAACGCTTGAAACGATTTCTCAATACCACCCGCAGAACATACACTATTAGAAGTAGTAACGGAAAAACGGTGCTGAATGAATTATAGTTATTGGCGTAACTAGTAATCTAAGTCATTCATGGCGCTGACAGGTCATGACTTAGCCTACAAGTTGCGCCCATAATTTTATTCAACAATTGCGCGTTATTCATGTTTTAATTATAATGAGATGTTGTAAATATCTATTTATTTCTTTATAAAAAAACTGTCAATACTAACAGCACCAAACAGCACGATTCAATGTTTTGGTTTGAGGTTAGCCGGTTATGAATAAACTCCATGTCGAAAACATTCGGCCTCTCAATTTTAGTCTCAATGGGTAACAACGGAGTTGTTGTTACCTACTATTTCGTTACGACTCAGAAAATAGTTACGTTTATTTTCATTACTCCACAATGGCCGAGCTAGTAGGAATCTTCATTGAGTTATGACAAGTAATTGTCACCAGTCGGTAAATGGCTATTTAGGGTTCGGTTTTTAGGCATGATAAAACATGAACAACGCGCATGAGTTGAATAAACAAAGATATCTCGTCTATCATATTGTTTAATTGTTAACCATAATAATACTCACAAGCCGGAAAACAGACTGCTCGAATCGTAGCCAACATCTGTCTCGCTCGATTACTTCGATCTCAAATTAGCACGTCTTGAAACTTGCCGGAGAATCGGTTCTGATCACAAGCGATAGCACACACTGTACGGCATGGAGTTGCCGAAACGCTTTCTTCGGTAATATAAGTTTTATGTTAAGGTACAAACGACATAGAAATTGACACACATTAGGTTCGTTCCAAGCAGCCAGCGAACGATTTCGAAACCGTCACCCGCATGCGCAATAGGTAAAATGTTCTAAAATCGCCACTAACAGCTTTATTTTACCTACTGAGCATGCGGGTGATGGTTTCGAAACCGTTCGCTGGCTGCTTGGAACGAACTTAATGGGCGTGTTTGGCCGAAGTAAGTACTTACTAAATTTAGTAAGTCACTCACTATACTTATAAAATTTTCGGCCGGAACACAAAATAAGTGCTAACGCAGTAAGCATGGCTTATTGTTGATGTAAACAAAATAAACAGGAACAGACCTGTCATTTATCCATTTGTAATTTATTTACATGAATTAAATTATATTGATAAATTTAGTACTGTCAATTATATTCAATCTATGAGGTTATGTACGAGATATAACGTAAACCGGTGTTTTGAGTTATGTCAAGCCAGTAAGTCTGTTCTGGCCGAAATGCGCTATAGTCAGCTTGTAAGATTTTAATTTTTTTATGCTAACTGGCTTACTAAGCTTAGTAAGTACTTACTTCAGCCAAACACGCCCATTGTTTCCGCTGGCGTGATTACAAGCATACAAGCCCGGTTTCAACTGAATCTCCCTCATTAATTTTTGTATTGTCCTCTTTATTAAGCCATTCAATGACTACTAAATATCTGAAATGCACAACTCTTTTCAAGTAGTGTATGTTCTAAAATACTACTAAAGTTTATACGTATTTGTTTTACGATATTGTTCGTCTTTACCTCACAACTCATAAGCATTTCTTTATTTCTGTGACGATATGAAACATCTTTGAAATCTCTTTTGCATGTTTACTTTTAGATAATAAAGTAGTACACAATAAAACTTATTCTAATTCTAATGTATGTGTAACTACAATTTAGGCATGTTTTTTTTTAATTTCAAATTGGAATGATAGATAATGAAGTAAGTATTATAATGTACAGTAGAACGCCGATTATCCGAATTAATTGGGACCGGGGTCGATTCGGATAATCGGACTTGTAGTGTCTTGCCTCTAGCTTTCAACCATAACAGTTGAAATATATCTGAACTCCAGCGAGTTTCAACTTCGACGTGTGCCGATACCATTGTAATGTCTACACGGCAATTGTCACTCGCATTTTTGTATTCTTGCGTCCCCACAAAACTTGTTTTTATTGAAAAATTACTTGGTTTTAATTTTCTATATTACGCTTAGAACTGATTCGGATAATTGGCGATTCGGTTAATCGGCGTTCGGATAATCGGCGTTCTACTGTAACTGTTTTCGTGATAATTCACGTCATGCTTAACCTTCCCGTCCGCTGGAACCGTGATCGACCGAACATTTATCCGTCCGACTAAACAAACGACCGGCAGAGGAGTCGAACAAGCGACCACTGGAGCCGACGTTCAGCTGTTGGTTACCTGTTACGTCCTCGCGTTGCTAGCTGATTAAAAAAATTATCAAAATGGATGTGTTGGATTTATTATCCATGGTGAAACGTAAAAAAAGTAAATCAAAATTTTGCAGTCACTACACTTGTACTGTTCGACTGAATGGGACTGGAAAATCCCATCTCCCGTTGGATCAGGCTGTCTTTAGCCGAATAGGGAGTGTGTAAAGAATGCCTTCTCTTGTGCGGCCTGACGAGTATTCGGCGGTTCACGGTTCCGGTGGCCGACCGACCTTATTAAAGTGAAACTTTTATTCTATCGCCCCGAATTTTTCTGGCCGTCTGTTGCATGTCGCATTACAGGCGGCCGCGGAGTAGGGGTAAAGTGAAAGGCGTTCGGAGTAGGCGCTCGGTAGAGCAGCCAAGGCCAATATGGCGGCGCCCATGGTTAGCATCAGCTGACCGTGTAGTATGTATAACACATAGTCAGTCTGTCGTGCGGGCAAGTGCTGTACAGTGTTTACATGTGAATATTGTTGTTTATAATTAATCGTGATGGATAAGTGTCTACAATCCAACGCCTACAATCCAATAAAAGTTTCACTTGCGTCGTGGTTTCTTAAAACCACACAACTGTTTTTTTTTCTTTGTAAGCTTTTTTAATGGTTTTTTTGTTTAGCAGATATACTGAAGTGTTATTATTTTTTATGCTGTGATAACCTCGTGGCCTTAAAATTTTCGAATATATATTTTTTTAATATTTAAGAGGTATTTTGTAAGATTTTACTATTAACATGTTTTTTATAATTGACATATTGTTACCCTGCATAATATATAAAAAAATTAAACCAATTTGCAAGTGTTTTAATTTACTGAATATACCGCGTCGTTCTCTATTATTAACGCTTTTTTCTTTCGAAGTCAGTGGGGTTATGGTAACTGGGTATTTGTTTTGCACGTTTATGTTCGATTGTTACCGAAGTTGCAGGCTCCAACTCTTCTTTTCGAGTGGAGTACTCTGTAATCGGGCAGCTTATTGCTTACAATTACTACGGGTGTGTGGTAAAAGTACTTACCTACCTCCCCGGCTGTAATCTGCGCTAGCGATATCCGATCGTAAGAGGCGCCCGATTAAATGTTGGTATAATGACCGTAACCTCACTGTAATCGATTGTCAAAAGTAGTGCGGAGTTCGTACAAAAATATGCATTAAATGAGAAAATTAAATGAAGAATATTTTAACGCTTTAATCAAATATTCCAAACAACTTGAATTTATAACATTTTTTTTAAATAGAAATTAATTCTCTTAAACCTTTGATGTAGGAGTTGTGGATCGTTCATGGTTTACCATTAATGCCGTAGAAGACAACATCACACAAACTTGTTCCCCTGTTGGACAGGCGATCATCAAAATTTCATTTTCGTCATACCCGCATTCTGATAAATTTTGCTCCAACTGAATAAAAGCTCCAATTATGTTACTCTGAAACAAATTGTTAATGAATGAAATCGCGGCCAATTATTTAATAAATCGGTCGGTTTTATAATCTGAAAGATCTACCTTAATTGGTCGGAATAATATTGCTTCGGTCTCTTTATTGTGTACATAAAGTGTCATTGCATGAGAAATCCCATGTAATCGTGTTTTTATGTTGCGTTTCACGTCTGTTACAATGGCTGCCACTTCTTCTGGATGAGCCCATTGTTCGTTACGTAACTTGACGCTAGCATTTTCTTGATGCGACTTTAAAAATTCTTGTATCTATGAACAACATAACATTCAACGATTTCTTAAAGATACCGTGTAAATTAATAATAAAAAAATAATAATTTACCTTCTGGTTGTGCTTTATAAGAGGTCCGGTCAAAAGATGACTTACGTACAAAATAAAATTTTCACACGATTTCTTTAACTGACTGTCTACGTCTTTTCTTGAATCGAGTAAATATTCTTTAACATGTGGCGTCCCGTCCAACAAAAATTTTAAAATAGCATTATGAGAATCCAACGAGAATAACTGTTTTCGATGCATAAGACCGGCCGCAGCCACTTTTACATTCGTGAAATCTAAGCTCGTCTCTTTAATTGTAAAGTCTACTTGAAAAGGAGCGATTTGTTCCCGTAAAATAAGTAAATGCTTAATTTGAAAAAGTTCTCCGTCGATAGGACTCTAAAAAAATATTAAATTTTTAATTCCACGGCGAAATTTAATAGAAGGTTAAACGAATTTTGCCACATACCGTTTTGGCAGTGATAGCCTCCGCTGCAATAATGATGCTACGAACACAGAACGAAATAGCTTCCTGTGACAAACCCTGAAATATAGCTAGATCTACGCATCGATACAACTGCGACAGGCACTGCAAAGTTCTTCTGACAGTCGGATACCACATTCCGTGTAGGTCAGCGTGAGAACCTTTCAAATATATTATTAATAGCAACAATTTCAATGAGCAGAACATTATACAGTGAAGTCCGTTTATAATGACAAGGGAAATTGAGTCATGCCAAAAGGATGATGAAAATTATAATATTTGTCATTTACCAAAAAAAATTGGTTGTCTGTAAAGTCGGTTTACGGACGATAGTTTTACGTGATAACGTATTCCGTAATACATAACCTAAATTTTAGTAGCTGTCAAACTTGGGCCGAAGCATACTGCGCTCTCGCTTGCACGCACAGGGTCAGGCGGAACGTTATGCCTCTACTACACACGTGGCCAGCACCGCCACGCAAATAAGTGCCTATCATCGCCGCGATGATTGCCTAGCCCTCCACACAATCGTGCCGATCCGATTGTGTGTACGGGCGCACGAAGCTGGCCACGCATTCCTTTGATGTACCGACAATCAACCGATTACAGGCGATTATGTCCACGCACCGACGAATATGCCCTCTACACAATCGTGAGTGCCTGTAAGTGGCTGTGCTGGCTACTTGTGTAGAGGAGCCTTTACACTTTTTCGTGCGTGCAGCTGGTGTTTCATCAATTTATAAGACGTTATCACGTCACAAAAAAAAACTCTTCACTATTATCAGAGTTCACCATTAACAATACCTACACTTCGAAAATTTTAAGAAAACTATAAGTATCACACGGAACGTTTTTAACTGCAACGCGATAGTCCGTATGCAACCGGTCTAGTCTGTATATATGGAATATCAATTTATTAACATACGGTCTGCGCATTTTAGGCCGCATACTAGTGATGTGCCGGATATCCGAGGGAGAAGAAAGATCCGTATCCGTTAGTTTTTAGCGGATCTTTTACTTTATTAATTTTCAATTCATAGATGAAATTTTATATATATATAGGTGATTAGATAATAATGAAAAACTGTTAAATTCCATTCAGATTATTTTTTATTTTTTAAAATCGTATTTGGCACCTTTATATTGCAAACATTTATCGTAGTGAGTACCATACCAATAGTACATAACTCAAAGGTACTAAAAAATTATCTTTATAATGAGATATAGCGCATCGATCTTTGGAAAGAGACAATCTGTTATGAGAGCTAACTCTTCAAGAGGTCAATAACTTTTTCCCATAACAGATAGTCTCTTTCCAAAGGTCGATGTGCAATATTTACCGCCGCGTACTCTAAGAAAGTTAAGATGGGTATCCGTATCCGCGGATCTTGAAACCAAATATCCGTATCCGCGGATATACATTTTTAATGATCCGGCACATCACTACCGTATACAAACGGCCGGACTGTTTACATAAGGTCTATAACATATACACAAAAGCATCTGAAACAGATCTCCACTGTAGTTAAATGTTTCATTTGTAGCCATTACAAATTCATTTACTTACTACTTGCATAACACGACTGATGACTCTGAACACTCTTTGCAGCATCGGAACACACGGAACCCGATTCAATGGATGATCGAGACTCGGCTCGGTGTAAATTCTTTTCATTCACCGAATTTATAACGTTCTAAAATGATCATGAATAATAGAGTAATATACGTAAAAGCAAATTCGAAATACAGAACCTAGAACTCCGATTAACCGTCGCTTAATTATTCCTCACTTATAATCCATTCATACTTTTTAAAGTGAGAACCCCTGTAGTTCTGACCACTCGGAAGATTTTTTTTGCGAATTTTGGGGACAATTAAGACACTTGTGCTCACTGGAATCAGCGTGCCTTTTTGTAAAAGCATGGTGAAGTTTTTGGAAATTTCGAATTTTATTGTAAATCGCATTTAAGGTTATTTATCAAAATCCACCAAGCCGAGAGATTCTAAGTGGGTAATAAAATATAATGCATTTTCTGTTTATTTCTCATATCTGTCAGTCAGTCCCGACCCCTGGCGTATAATCGGTGTTCTACTGTACATAAATAAATAATACCATCATCATGTGCAATTTATCAGGATACGCAAGATCTCCCGGAGATGGTTTATATTCCAATATGTTTGTCCGAAAATAAATATGAGCTCGAAAAACCAATCGCTCTTGAAGATCTTGTAACAATTGGTTAACCGTACTCCCAAAAGCGATCAGAGCTTCTCCTGAAATACACCACGTATTTAAATAAAAACCTTCACGCTCGGTTCAAGTGAAACTTGTATTGGGATTTTACTTCGACCGATTTTACTTACGATTGTTATCAACATTCTCCAGCATTTCCCGTCTTAAGATCATACAAAGTTCGCAAAGTACTTCTATGTGTTCTATATGAATTATAAAAGGCCTTAGTGTATCATAAAGATGTGAACAGAGTTGTTCCAAATATATTCTAAAAAGAAAAAAAAATCAATCTTATTTTTGTGCTTCTGGCGGCGCACCTGATCAAGCATCTCAGTTTGTAAGAGCTTTTTTTAATTAAAAAAAACAGTGTGCAGCAACTAAGGCTATTTACACTGAACTAAAAATAAAAAATATGAAGGTAAGTATAATAGTAATAAGTACATATAATAATTAATTGGATATAATATAATAGAACAGATAGGTTAAATTAATTTATATTTTATTTTTCAGGTTGGAAAGTTCGAGGAAATTCGTTATATTTGTAACTGCGTTTTGTTTGTAAGAACTTACGATTACACTTTACGCACAAAATTAGAGTACCTAACAAAAAAATGTGAATTAGGCTTTTGAAAAAAAAATAATTATCGATTTTTTTATTGTATTTTAAAACTTTATTATAAATAATATTGATAATCGATGCGAAAAACTTTCAAAAAACTTTTTTAAATTAATTATAAGCAATTTAAAATTTATAAAATATTTAAAAAAATCACGTGACTGCAAACGCACTAAAATTGTTTTTGACAGTTGTGACGTCATAATGGTAAAATGTATATACGCAGTATACTATCAATGGCTTCTACATGTGTATTGACTAAAACATTATGACCTCACATTATGTTCGGGAAATGTCGGCGCGTTCTCGGAACTGGGTACAAAAATTTATTTTTAATTTGATATAACTTTTGAATTATAACGAAAATAAAAAAAAGAAAAATAGTTTTGTTATAAAACTTATATACGATCTTTCCATTTATGACAAAAAAAATTTCATTCAAAAGCCCAATTATACTCGAGATGGCAAACAGATATAACAATAAAAGTGCGTAATCTGTATCAGGGATTGATTGTTTGAAAATCGACAGAGCGAGAGACGGTGCTGCCGGGGTTGTAAGATACATGTATTTATTTTCTAAACTCAAATACACTCACCGAAATTTGTCGGTCGATTTTGTGAAAAACACGTAATACAAATGGTGTTCATCTTGCGATACGTGTAAAAATAAAGAACAACTAGAACGAAATAGCGAGCTACGATCATTCTTTAATCTTTCTGCCAATTCTTGCATCGAACTTGCTAGGCTGTTATTTAAAAGATAATACCGTTTATCTAAATACATCTGCTGTATTTCACTTAATAGCTGACCATATCTGTTAAAACAAAAAAAAAAAAGATAGATGTCATAAACCGACGAAAAGTAGAACACATCAAATACAACTTTTACAACTTAAAGCTTACTCTGGAAGTGTGTCAGCACGAATTTCAACTTGTTGTATGACAGGTTGAATTTTGTGAGCAGAAGCTTGAAACTTGCCATAATAAAATGACAAAGCCGGTTCTGTTCCCCCGCCGCTACTTAACTGAGAATTTGTCTGTTGTGAAATTGGAATAACAGCGCTTTGAGTGGCATGGTTCAGGGTATTGTTTATGTAAATTTTTATCAGCGATATAGCTCTCGTTAAACAATATTTAAATTGCGCCATATATTTTGTAGATTCTTTGTAACGTTGCTACAATAAAAAATGCACATTGCACTATAAGTACAGTAGAATATAGCTCTGTTCCAACCTCTCTGCAAACGATAATATGGAACATTCTATAGAATGGACACCTACGAATTGCACGAAACTGTCTACACCAGGCCTGGGCAAATGGCGCCCGCAGCACAATTTTGTCCGGCCCGCGAAGCATTTTATAAATTTTAGGAAAAATAGTAAAGAAATAGCAAGGGCGAGAACAGACGAGAAAAGGACCTAAGGAGCTTTTTTTTTGCTCTCCAAATGCGGAGATAGAATGTGAGGGTCTTTTTTTTACTCTGCAAATTTTTGGCCCGCGGTCAAATTTTCATCAGCTATGTGGCCCGGCGATCAAAAGATTTGCCCGCCCCTGTTCTACACAAACAATTGAAATAACAAATTATTTATTATAAACAAAATTATATTCTTTTCACATTAACAGCACTCCGGATTTTTTTTTTTTTTGACGTGATAACGTCTTATAAATTGATGAATCACCAATCTTATAAATTGATAAAACACCGGCTGCATGCACGAAAAAGTGTAACGTTCCTAACGTAACGTTCCTAACGTTCGTAATGCGTAACGTTCCGCCTGACCCTGTGCGTGCTTTTCTCGAAAACGGCTTTAACGATTTGGATGAAATTTACTGAAAAGGGATTTTGGGGGGCAAAAAATCGTTTTAGTTAGGTCTCATCTCTCGAAAAAATCGTTTTCTTACAAATTTTATCATTATAAAAATCAATTTTTTGACGTATGAAAATACTTAAATATTGTAAGTAGGTTTTGGAATTTTATATAAACAGTGAAACAATTGTTTTATAAATAGTATGACAGTTAATCTTTGAGACTTAAATAAATACGAAAGAAAGAAAGTTAATAAAAAAAATTATTTTTATAGATGGTGAGTAATTTAATAAATAAAATTAACCTACATTTGAAGCGAAAGATGCAATATCATAGATTCGAATTATTATAATTATTATATGTAGAATTTAGGTTATGTATTACGGAATACGTTATCACGTAAAACTATCGTCCGTAAACCGACTTTACAGACAACCATTTTTTTTTTAGTAACTCCTTCTTACCTCCTTCCCTTTTCACTGCGCAAGAAAAAGCATACCCCGTTTCGTTTTTGCATGTGCCCATTCAGTAGAATTTTACCGATAATATTCTCATCACAGTTATACGTAGTAGCTAAAACTTGTCCAAGATCGACACAGTTGTGTTCACAGTGGACATTACGTAAGTTTTAGAAAGTACGTAGAGTTCAGCTATGAAAAAAGGGTAAGGAACAAGAATACACTTACGTGTTGATTACTGAATGCAATGCCATCATCTATTTTTTTAAGCAGCTCAAAAAATTGTTCACTTCCAACAGACATCATGGGTGATGTTAAACGCTGCGATATTGTTTCCAGAGTCATAAATACATTCAGTTTGCTACTCATATTGCCATTAACGATTATTAGCTGGTTCTGTACTCTTAGCAATTCTTTGCTTGTTTTATCTAACGAGTCGGTTTTTACAGACACTTTTCGCGTTTCTACACATAAAGTATTCAGCTCTTTCAACATGTTAGTTATTTGTGCAGACATTAAGTTGTAGTGATCACGAAACTGGCAAAGTTTGGCATAATATAGCCTTGATTTTTTATCTCCGATTTGTTTAGAATCATTGCAAAGCATATTATACATGTTGAGAAAATCGTTTGTCTTTTGTATTGTTAACCTTTCGGATTTTTTTTCAGAGTTATTCTTCACAGATAAATCAGTCTGCAGAAAAATAAATACATATAATAATAAATACTGGCAAAGACTTTTACAACGGAAATTAGTTTTCTATGACTTGATAACGATTTAAAAAGACGGTAAACACATATTCTTACATATTTTTTATTAGAAGGTTTCTTTAACAAGTCCTCAATGCGATCTAAATATGTTTCTTGATTATTTTGCAACGGGGCGAATGTAGAGTTCCATTCACGAACATGATCAGAAACAGATTTTCTTTTAGAAGTTTCTTTATACATCAACGACTTATCAGTTTCCATAATTGTCGATTTACTGAATACTATTAATTAAGTAAATAAAAAATGAAAATATATTCCCAACCCCCCTGAGTGACAGCTTTCTTGAAGAGACTGACAGCACTGCACTGACAGTAAGTGTTGCTAACACAAATAAAATTATAGAATCTATTGCCAGCCTGACAGCTATTTCAAAATTCAAAATATTTCAATATTTCCTCTTGACTTTTTGTTTGGTGATCGTCTAAATTCTCAAATTTAATCTAGCTTTGATTTCTGTCATCATATTATTTAAAGGGAGTCTTGAGATAATATATATATTTTTTTGTACACGGGTGAAGCCGGACTGATAGTTATTATAAAAACAGATTTTTTTTAATTAACAATGATTAATATTCAAGTGGCTACTCTAGATATTCGGTTATTATATTGGAAAATTAAATAAAACTCGTTATTCAATATGCGCTGTTAACAGAACAGTTTACGAATTTTTCCTTTGCTCTTTGATTAACTTTTCTTTGAGTTTTAAAAAAATTAAAAGTTGAGAACCCTGCAGCTGAACAGCTGTCAAAACTAGTCAAGACTCATTCGGTTATACGTCAGTAATTCTCTGGTCAGTATTCATATTTAAAAATATTATTGCTAAGGTAATTTTTAGTTCAAAGTTCGCAAATACCTAAATAAATAGTCTGCGAATTAGTGACGTATTAAATATGTCATTCGAATGTGTTCAGGGTACTAGGTGATCTAAACAAGTCAGAGTCCATAGTCCACTAGAATTGCATTAATTAGGCCAATTGTTTGATAGAAGACTTGCCAGTTAAAGCTCTGTAAAAATGCTTCGTTTTGGGAAATATATATTCACAATTGAGAAATCACGTCCATCTCGGCTAATAAGGTAATATAAACATTATATACACCTAATTTATTTAATGTTCAGGCAACTCAAATTAATATATTTTTAAGATGTTTTGGTTCAACTGCACAAAGGCAATCGAAGTCTTCCAAAGAAGCCCCACCAACAAATCAATCATTCACAATGAATTTATTTCGAGGTCAAATTGAATCATCACAAGTTTTTCCATACCCATATGTTTTAAATGAAGAACAAGTAGATACATTGAAAATGCTTATTGATCCTACAGCAAAATTCTTTGAGGTACATAGTTGACTTTTATATTGACACAGCTTTTACGTCAGAAAAATCACCCTTTTGTGCTAATTTTAGGAAGTAAACGATCCTGCGAAAAATGACACTTTAGAAAAAGTAGACGAAACAGTACTTAAAGGTTTGTGGGAACTGGGAGCATTTGGTTTGCAAGTTCCCCAAGATATGGGAGGTCTAGGTCTAACAAATACTCAGTATGCTCGTTTAGTTGAAATAGTTGGGCAACACGATCTCGGAGTGGGAATTACTTTAGGAGCTCATCAGTCAATTGGATTTAAGGTAGTAAAAGAATCGATAAATATTATCTTTAGATAATTACTGAGAATTTCATTAATTTTAAAATTTTAGGGGATTTTACTCTTTGGTAACGAGGAACAGAAAAATAAATATCTCCCAAGAGTAACCTCCGGACAACAGTTTGCTGCCTTTTGTTTAACGGAACCTTCATCGGGTTCAGACGCAGGTTCCATAAAGTAATATATGCACGCATTTATATTAGTTATGAATAATTTGATTGTTTTAGGTCAACTTATACCAGTTATACGAAGTAGTTAAATCAGTAATGTTTGGTATTTATTTTTTAGAATTGTAGACTGAGACTAGTATATTTATTTTTTTTAATCGAGGCGAACAAAGCAGCTAATTATTTAATAAAAAGAATATTTGAATTGGTTCAATTATACAGAAATTGTTTCTGAACTACTATTTTTTCAGGAGTCGTGCAGTATTATCTCCATGTGGCAAATACTATATCCTGAATGGATCTAAAATATGGATCAGTAATGGAGGGATAGCTGAAATAATGACAGTATTTGCTCAGACTCCCGTTTCTGATCCAGAAACTGGGAAAACAAAAGATAAAGTCACAGCATTCATAGTAGAAAGATCGTTTGGGGGAGTTACAAGTGGACCGCCAGAAAAAAAAATGGGCATTAAGGCATCTAATACCGCAGAAGTTTATTATGAAGATGTTAAAATACCCATTGAAAATGTTTTGGGTGGTGTCGGTAACGGTTTTAAAGTTGCAATGAATATACTTAATAATGGTCGTTTTGGAATGGCTGCTTGTTTATCTGGAACTATGAAAGCCGCTATTAAAACAGCCGTCGATCATGCAACTACGCGATTGCAGTTTGGCAAACGCATAGACTCATTCGGAGCAATACAAGAGAAGCTTGGTAGAATGGCAATGTATCAGTATGTAACAGAGTCTATGGCGTACATTATCTCAGGAAATATGGATACCGGTTCGAGCGATTACCATTTGGAAGCTGCAATATCGAAGTGCTTTGCTTCCGAAGCTGCTTGGTTTGTAACGGACGAAGCTATTCAAATTCTTGGTGGAATGGGTTATATGAAAGGAACAGGGCTTGAACGAGTACTGAGAGATTTGCGTATATTTAGAATTTTCGAAGGAACAAATGATATTTTGAGACTGTTCGTTGCTCTAACTGGTATTCAGCATGCAGGTGCTCATTTACGAGAATTACAAAAGGCATTTAAAAATCCTACAGCGAATTTGGGATTGATTTTTGAAGAAGCTTCAAAAAGAGCAATTCGATCAGTCGGTTTAGGTTCTTCACCAAATATTTCCCATTTAGTTCACCCTGATCTTTTATCATCTGCACAACTGGCATCAAAGGTAAACCATTTTAAACTAATTATTGGGTTGTCCGATAAGTTCTTGCCGTTTTTTTAAATTAATACACACAACATTGTCTTCCGTGGATGAAGATCTTGCTTCGCTCGCGGGGTCGCTTGTTTTTCTTTCAGCTATGGCACCCTCTCCGTATACGGCACAAATCTCTCTAGCAGCTTCCGTGGCTTTGGCACCTCGGTTAAACGCAAAAAGAAGGTGGTGTCGAAAATGCTCGTTTTTGTCGACTTGACACTCCATTTAAATGCTCTAAAAATTAACAAAAATGAATCCAAACAAAAAAACTAAATAGACTTTCTTGTAGAGCGAAAAATTCTCTTTCGAATAACACAAAACATTATACCAAAAAATTTCATTTCGATCGCTAATTTTTTAATTTAAAAAAACGGCAAGAACTTATCGGACAACCCATTATATACCAATTCCATTGGACAAATTGATATTGTTTTAAATTGAAACTTGTAGTCTGTAGACTTATTTGGACAAGTCATCGAGAGTGTCCTTATCAAATATGGCAAGGGCGTCGTAGATGAACAGTTCATATTGAACAGGTTAGCTAACGCTGCAATCGACACATACAGTATGGTTGTTGTATTATCGAGAGCGACTCGGTCTTTAAATTTGAAACTCCCGTCTGCCGAACACGAAAAACTAATAACGCAGGCTTGGTGTGCAGAGGTAAGATATCAACGCGTTTCGTTTAAAATTTGTTGTAAAGCGTTTAAATTACCGAGTCGGCGTTTTTTTGCAGGCTGCAGAAAGAGTGCAAACAAACTTGAAGATTGTTGGATCGAGTGGACATTTGGATACTTTTTCAAAACTGTCATTAATATCAAAACAAGTTTGTGAAAGCAACGGTACTGTACCACTTAACCCTCTCGGAATATAAAGAGATTATTGATTTTAGGAGCATAATATATGTATATATCATACATTATTAAGATATTTTATTAAGTTAGATTGTTTTTTTTTCTGACGTCTACTTCTTTTTAGTTTAAAATGTCCGTTCGCGTTTATTGCAAACGTAATTATTTATTTTATAAACATTCGTATATTTCATAGACAAAATGTATATAGGTACATGATTTAAAACATTCTTGAAAGGTGTTTGCAATCTTTACGAACGAAAAAGACACTAAAATTGTATCTTGACTTCTTATATGGCTTAACTGTGGATAAATTGATAGCATTATGTCGTCATTATTTAGTCGTTCGCAATATGGTGCTTTCAATTAAATTTTTTAAATGGTTCTGTTCTTTTTTGGGTGTCAAATGAGACAGTTTATACTAGTAAATTCGCAGATAGCGCGCGGGAAGCGTCCCGTAAAACAACTGAAATGTTTACATACCTACCATAAATGTTTTAAATCAAAACAAGCAGTCTTCCATGTTTAAAATTTTGACGTGATAACGTCTTATAAATTGATGAAACACCGGCTGCACGCACGAAAAAGTGTCACGTTCCGCCTGAGCCTGAGCGTGCAAGCGAGAGCGCGGTATAAGCGATAGAGAGGCACGATCGGCCCAAGCGTCGGCTTGTACGCATTTCAATGTTTCTTTATGACGTTATCACGTAAAACTATCATCCGTAAACCGACTTCACAGACAACCAATATTTTTTATAACAATTTTCTGTTAAAATGCTGGCGCATAAAATATAAATAATTAGCTCTCTTACTATCATTGTTTTGGTACACTATAATAAAAAATGAACTTAAAATTGTTGCCTTACAGTAAATACATGTATTTTGTATATTTTTATAAATAAAGTTTTATTTACATTTATTATTTACTAACTTTTTCAAAGTAGAGATTAAATCCTAGAGCGTGTAATGGGGCTATTCAGACGCAACAACTGATAACATTTTGATTATTAAAAAATTACAGTGGAAACTCCACGCTTTGACAACAGTAGAAACGACTCTCCCACTCTTTCCTCCTAACTGTCGGTTGAAGTTGGAAATAGGGAAGCGTTTCACTTTTCGTCTGATATAGACCTACGGGATCTACAAAACTTTCACTTAAAAAAAAACGTTTACAAGGTTGCATCTTGAAAATTAAAAAAAAATGTTTTGTACATGTGTGTTGCCGCTCCATTAAACGAACTATACTATACTACTGAAGTCATTTCCACAATACATGGGAAGGTTTGGCTAGAGTCATATTTAGGGTGCGTACCATTTGCCGGTCGCGACATTTACGTGGGTAGTAAAAAATAGAAATTCTCTTTTATCGATATTTCAATGTAATTTAATCTATATTATTCTATCTTTTTTATATTTTACTCCGTGCTTGTTTATTAACAATTTACGATTGTTTAAAAACTTTGTTTGTAGCACCCCCTTTTCTCCACCAAAAGTTTTTCATTTTATAGTCAAATGTTTACCAGAAGTATTACAGTTTAAACAGTGAAACGACGCGGCGGTCGTTGTGAGCGTTGCGTACGCCAAGTGGAACGTACCTTATGTGTCGCAAAGGACTGTGGGTATTTCGGAAAAAACGCTGTGTATTTACTTTTTTGTTGTCTCTGGTATTTCCGAACTTGAGAGGGGTTCCAACCCCATTTTATTAATTGATTATAAATTTATTTTGTTTAATTTATTAATTAAAAACGATGCAATTAGCTCCTAAAAAGGACGGTGGTCCAAATACAAAGTTTTATGAATCACCTGAAACAATATCGGCGTTTGACGGTGTAAGGCAATGGCTTATGAAAACATGTAAAAAGGTATGTGAAATTATTTTGACGCCGGTTGACGCTTTGTCAAATACTCTATAAAATAACATCAGAAAAATCTCTACCAAACAAATACGCTATGTATGACTAAACTGTAAAGTTAATGTAGATAATAAATATCTATTTTGTGCCAATACTATTCATAATAGCTAGTATGAATTAGTCGAAGTAGAAAAACAGTCCAGCATGCAATATTGTTTCTGAACGCGAAATAACTATTTGAAAATGTGCAAAAAAAGAATCCCGCCTTAAGACCAACAATTTATTACATTATTCGAGCTGTAGCTATTGGATATTATGTATAATAGCTAGATTAATCACTTTAGCTGTAACGCATATGCTTGTTACGTCTGTTACAGCTCCCTGTGTCATTGTTCTTTCATTTAATTTTTATTTAAAAAAATGTCAACGATAAATACATTCTTTTTCAGTATGTTCAAACAGACCCACCCTCAAATAAGGGATTGGCTACTTTAGTAATACAACTTATACAGTTTCAAGAAGATTGCCTTGGTAAAAATGCCACAAAACCACCGATGACGAGAATTCCAGTGAGTATATTTCATATTCAATTGATTGTAATCTATAAACACGAAAAAATTGTTAAATTAATACTATGTTCTGTATTTTCAGATGAAGTGCTTTACGGATTTTAAGCCCGGAGGTGCATTATGTCACATTCTTGCAACTGTATATCGTTTTAAGAGTGAACAAGGATGGCGCAGATTCGATTTCCAGGTTGGTAAGGTATGGATTCACGGTGTTCCTTGTATTTTCGAAAGATCTAAACAAATACAAAATAATACTTTATGTCTTAATCTCTTAACATTCTTTTAAGTATTAGATGGACTCTTTAATCATGAATGCCCCAAAATCGGTTTGTATCTTTGTTTCTATTTAAAAAAAATCTGCATGGCAAAGTTGTGATTAAAAAAAATATGGAAAATTTAAGAAAACCAGTTGTGTGGTTTTAAGAAACCACGACGCAAGTGAAACTTTTATTGGATTGTAGACACTTATCCATCACGATTAATTATAAACAACAATATTCACATGAATACACGAATAAAAACATGTAAACACTGTACAGCATTGCCCGCATGACAGACTGACTATGTGTTATACATACTACACGGTCAGCTGATGCTAACCATGGGCGCCGCCATATTGGCCTTGGCTGCTCTACCGAGCGCCTACTCCGAACGCCTTTCACTTTACCCCTACTCCGCGGCCGCCTGTAATGCGACATGCGACAGACGGCCAGAAAAATTCGGGGCGATAGAATAAAAGTTTCACTTTAATAAAATATTTACCCTTCATTCTAATGTAAATTTGTTTAATATTTGATAGAGTAAATACATTTTGCTATTTATGTTTTTCCATTTTGATACAGCTCTCCTTTATACTAAAATATGATTTCATGTAACGTGTTAGCTGACATTGTTTTGGTTCGATATAATTATCAAAGATTGAAATCGTAACCGTTGAAAACAGATTCATTTCAGTATCCGAAACGTCTGTTTTAACAGGAGGAAAAAACAAAACTGAATGAACCATGAGAACCAGTTGAAATCGGTTTTAATGAGAATTTCTTTTCTACAGTGGAAAACTAACGATTTCTAATAAAATGTCAATTTATAGAACTTTATTTTTTTTTTATTTTCAATATACAGGTGTCCCATTAAGAATGGGACATAGAACAACCGCAGATTCTCCAATTCAAAATAAAACGATTAAGCGAAATATGCTTAGATAAAATGTTACTCGCTCTACCAGTGGCGTACGGCAGGAGTAAGTAATGCTTGTACCCCTTCTAAATGTTATGCCGCTGTCTAAATTTTAATTTTGACTATAATTTTAATTTTTTTGATATTTTCTAAGTCAATAATGTACACTTGTTAGTTTGTTGTAAAGTCATTGGTTTTCGAAATATTCGCAGTTAAAGTATGTACTTTTTATTTGTATTATTATTAATAATATTTATTTTTACAATTTTGTCTTAAAAAAACTGCGAATATCTCGAAAACCAATGACTTTACAACAAACTAACAAGTGTACATTATTGACTTAGAAAATATCAAAAAAATTAAAATTATAGTCAAAATTAAAATTTAGACAGCGGCGTAACATTTAGAAAGGGTACAAGCATTACTTACTCCTGCCGTACGCCACTGGTAGAGCGTACTGAACTAATTTTTTTATTGTTAGGTGCATTTTATGATATTTAACAAGTGTGCCGATTTGAGTAAAATTATACGGTGTATTAAAAAAATTATGGACATTAATAATTTTTCAGTTTTCAACTTCAACACCCCGTATTTCGGAAACGAGTAACATTTTATCTAAGCATATTTCGCTTAATCGTTTTATTTTGAATTGGAGAATCTGCGGTTGTTCTATGTCCCATTTTTAATGGGACACTCTGTATATATAGCTTTTATTATTATTTAGTTCTTTTCCATTATTCATTAAAAATGGAATAAATGTATAATACTTCTTAAATTTTCAAAGGCATATTGTTAAAAATGAAACCGAAACCAGATCGTCATTTTGATTTTCAATCCATGATAATTACAAACCGAAATGTGCTGCAATTGTTAAATTCCATATGATTGTGTATGTGTGTTATATAGAGTTCGATCAGATAATCGGCTTCGATTTCTGCCAGAAACATATCTACAAACTAATCGACTTTGGTCAAAAAAAGCCCGAAGGTTTCGCCAAAGCCGAAAGTCCTTTTAATAACTCTTGCCTTTGCGTGACCGACTTAGGACATGACGCTGCATGCATTTTACTTAACTTCAGTATTATGTTGAAGCACTTGATTCACGACAAGTATCTTTGTTTATTTTTGGCACAGAATGCGAATTCTTCAAAATATTTTTTATTAAACTAAAAGTGCCGTTTCCTTTTTTTTACTTTTTTATCTCTATTCAATAACATGATTTCTTTCTTTGTCTTACTTTGCCTTTTGATAGGCTGGATTTGCTAATAATACTAATTTTACCGTTTGTTGATTTTAGAACCCATCAAGAATGGAAAGAACAATGGAAATGTTTATGAATGTCGAACGTGCATTAATTCACAATAAGTGCATATCAATGCCATGCATATTTATTCGATCTGATGTCGAGAAAACAACAGCCAATAAGATAAAAGAAATTATAAAGAGAAGGCAAGGTACCGTTAGCGAAAATGAAGATGATGCAACTCACATAATCTATCCTGCTGTTGATCCGTTGGAGGAAGAATATGGCAGGCCGAGTATGAGAAGAGAGAAAATGGTTCTGTTACATTGGTATTACTTCCCAGATTCACACGACACCTGGGTTAGTAATATTTGCAATCGGTGTTAAAAAATGATTACGCCGATGGAATTATTAATTGATTATTATCTGTTGTAGGTTCATTCTGATAATGTGCCGATTGAAGCACCAGAGAGCCCTCAACAACATTCAGGGCCTTGGCGTGTAATGGCAACATGGGTTCATGATACAGATCAGTACAATGAATGGATGACAGAGGAAGATTATGAAGTGGATGAACAAGGAAAGAAGAAGGTTCACAAGTTACGTTTATCTGTAGAGGATCTAATGAATCCTTCAAATGATCCGGACCGAGGAAAGAAAAAGCAGAAAAGAAAGCGTTCTCCTTCACCTCCTCCGAAAGCTGCGAAAAGAAAAAGCGGACGCAGCCCGGCAGTCGGTACGAAAAAACATCGATCGGACGATAACGAATCGGAAGATCTTACTAAAGACATGGAAGAACCGGTCAGCGAACCGAACATCGTCGAAGTACCGATTACACCGAAACCTTCGAATGCGGGTCCTGTGAACAAGAAGGATCATGAATTACAACCGTTGAAAGGCGGTATGGTTACTGATATTGAAGAGGCCGAGGAAAAATGCGAAGATTCGCAGCAAGGAAAAGCAAGCGAAAGCAATACACAAGAACCGGTCATTAAAGACGACAGCCAAGAAGATAATGCAACCGAACAAATGCATCATATAATTATACCGTCGTATTCCGCATGGTTTGACTATAATGCAATTCATACGATCGAGAAACGCGCATTACCTGAATTTTTCAATGGCAAAAACAAATCGAAGACGCCTGAAATCTATTTAGCTTATCGCAATTTTATGATCGATACTTATCGTTTAAATCCGACAGAATACATAACGAGCACGGCATGCAGACGTAACTTAGCCGGAGATGTCTGTGCTATAATGCGAGTGCACGCTTTTCTCGAACAGTGGGGTTTAATTAATTATCAAGTCGACACAGATTCTCGACCTACTGTCATGGGTCCACCGCCTACGTCACACTTCCATGTTTTGTCAGATTTGCCATCCGGACTACAACCTGTCAATCCTCCGAAAACTATTCAACCCAGCGCTGCTAAATCGCTATTAGATTTGGATAAGGAAACCGCAAAGAAACCTGAAATCGAACAAATTTCACAGTTTGGTTTAAAAATTGATCAGTATTCAAAGAAACCCGCCGCTATGAGAAATCGCACGGCCGCATCTCTTGCAAGAGAATGGACCGAACAAGAAACGGTACTTTTACTCGAGGGTCTCGAATTGTATAAGGATGACTGGAATAAAGTTTGTGAACATGTCGGATCACGGACTCAAGACGAGTGCATACTTCATTTCCTACGTTTGCCGATTGAAGATCCATATTTAGAGGATTATGAAGCGGGAGGAGCTTTGGGTCCACTAGCTTATCAGCCGATTCCTTTCAGTAAAGCGGGCAATCCAATAATGTCGACAGTAGCATTTTTAGCATCGATAGTTGATCCCAGAGTTGCTGCTTGTGCAGCTAAATCTGCTATGGAGGAGTTCTCGAACATCAAGGACGAAGTGCCGGCGGCATTAATGGATGCACATATAAAACACGTGGAGGCATCGTCGATGGATGGGAAGTTTGACCCGGCAGCGGGGCTTGCGACAAGTGGTATTGCCGGTACGGTTCCGGACAAAGAAGACGAAGAAAAAGAAAAGCGTGAAACAGAATCTAAGGAAAATATTGCCGACAGTACAGAAAAACCTGTTCCGATGGATGTTGACGAAAAACTGAAACAGGAACCGGCCACTAGTGAAAAGAAATCAAGCGATGAACAAAAGAGTGAATCGATCAAATCACCGGAAAAATCAGACGCTGTGAAGAAAGAAGAAAAGGAAGACGTAGTAAAGAAGACAGAAGAAGTTAGTGAAAGTAATGAAGTCGATAAAATTGTCAAAGATGCACAAATGCAAAGTGCAGCTGCTGCGGCACTGGCGGCAGCTGCTGTTAAAGCGAAACATTTAGCTGCGGTTGAAGAAAGGAAAATCAAATCTTTAGTTGCTCTGTTAGTAGAAACTCAAATGAAGAAACTTGAAATAAAATTACGGCATTTTGAAGAATTGGAAACAACAATGGAACGTGAACGTGAAGGTAATATTTATAGCTATTAAAAATTGGTTGTCTGTAAAGTCGGTTTACGGACGATAGTTTTACGTGATAACGTCATAAAGAAACATTGATGAAAAATTGCATACTTTTATGAGTTACACTTTTCGGAACGTTACACTTTTTCGTGCATGCAGCCGGTGTTTCATCAATTTATAAGACGTTATCACGTCAAAATGTGTTATAATTGGGAGTTTCTGTATTATATGCATCAAATTTTTTCCTCAAAGGCTACAGTGAATTTAGCTTAACACGCAACATAACTATAGGTGGGTTACTTTAGAAAAACAGTTGAAATTTGGTACATATTTAGAGTTAGATGACGTATAACGTAAATAACGAATTTCAATTTTGGGGACAAATTAGGAAATTAAAAAAATATATATAATTTTCAAGTGTCTTTGTTCAGTGAATGTTGCATTTTAAGTGAAACGATTTTCACTAATGCATTAATATTTTCCTGTAACTACCAGGTAAACAAAATCAGCATATGGTACGTCTTATGTGAAACAAATGTTGACATTTATTTGTAGGTTTGGAATACCAGAGACAACAATTAATACAAGAAAGACAACAGTTTCATTTGGAACAATTGAAAGCAGCCGAATTTCGCGCTAGACAACAAGCTCATCAACGTCTCGCAGTCGAACAAGGTCAACAATGGCTGCAACAACAACAAACTCCTTCAAATAACGCTGCAGGAAATCAAACAACGTCGAATATAAATAGTACGAACTCTCAGCCAAATGCATCCGATTCTACTTCCGGTTCTACACTCACCCCGCCATCACCTCAAGCTGCAGTCGTACCTTCTCCGACACCACACCAAGAGGTGGCGTAGTCTTTAAAATCGTTACGGAATGTTAGAAAATCGTCAAATAATAATTCGACAGCCCCGTAAGTAGGATTATTTAATCAATTCAGTGAAGATTTTAAATTTCATAATTTTAAAATTAGATTTATAAGATTCATTGGGAGTAGTATTTCATTATAAGATTTATAAAAATTGTACGTGATACAACAGTAGCTACTTTTTATATTTTTGTTTAAAACAATGTGTTCAAGGATAGATGTCAAAAAACAAACATTTTCGGATTTCAGAATGGCATTTGTGGAACGCGTTCTGTAAGAATCTTCGAGAGAAATGCCTTTATTTTTCAAAACATGATAAAATTCTACCGAGTAAAGTCGTTTGAAATGCAATTTTGTATTTGAGAAATATAAAACAAAGAATTGAAATTCAGTAAATTGTATTTTTTTTTTAACAATGCAACCGAAAATAAATTATTGGCAACACAAAATTAAGCTTGATATATATTATAAAATTACATTCTGAACAACTTTTTTTAATGAGATTTTTTCATACATTAAAAAATAAAAATATTTAGTTTTACAATTCCCGAATGCCATTTCGAAATTTGAATTTTTTTATCATTACACCTTATTCTGGAACATACTGTATACATATTACAAAAAAAATGGAATAATTATTTCTATTTGGTGCGTGTAGGAACATAAAAATAATCGTGGGCCGTTTTGATTAAATTTTCTGGTATTTTATTTTAAAATCCAAATAAATAAAATTGATGATGTGTTGAAATTGATGTTCACATTGATGGACACGAATTAAATAATGTATGTAACTGATCACTGTATAAATGAAATTGTTGGAACTGCGACGAGAGTTCTCAAATTTAAACGTGTCAAGTTTTTACTAGTTGGCAATAGGACTTTTATGTCATATCGAACTTACCAAAATTTACCAACAATTTGTAAAAATACTATTTTAAACAGGTACTATCAAATTAGTCACAGACAGGAAAAAATTTCAAATTCATGAATTTAAATAACGCAGCTTACACCGGGAGTCGAAAAATGAAAATTCATGTTTGGAATTAGATTTTAATTACTTTTTTTCAATTGGCATTAGTTTTGAAGCTATTGTGATTCAAATTTTTTAATTGAAAAGCTAATACTGTGTTTGAAAATTTCATTCCGATCGATATAAATTTATTGTACATTTTATGCGTATAATCCAATCTCGAATGTGGATTGTCATTTGTCACTTTTCGATGTAAGTCACTTCTGCACTTCAGAAAACAACTGAAGTTTTAGCGGTTGTTTTCAATTTATCAATTTGTAATATAATTCAGTGCAAGTAAAATTTACTTGAAGAGTTCTATTCAGACGTTAATCAAAGATTTATAATTCAGTGCATTTTGTACTGAAATTTGGTTTCCACTTGTGTGCAATATTGGCACAATTCGTCGCATAGTGCGTAAAAAATAGTGCTATAAGAAAGTTGCATATAAAAATTTAATAGGTCAAATAACAGAGAAATTGTTTTAAATAAAAGGAATTCAGTCAAGAGATAGACGTTTTGTTATTTTAAATTTAGGAACCATTTTTGTTTGTTTGTTTGAGACATAAAAGTAGTATAAGAAATTTTAGAAGCCATTCTAGAAATGAGAAATTATTGTTGAAACCTACAAAAGTAAAACATTAATGACAAATTAATTCAATGAAAAATATATACTTCTGGGACCTAGTTCTACAAATACCGTATGTTGAATATATTAATGGAAAATACGGTTTTACAGTCGAATTAATATTACTTTATTTCTTTTTCTATTGTTGTACTTAACTGATTTGTACCAATAGGTTTCAGCTGTAATAAGAACTGCAGATTTTATATCGAGTGTTGTAATGACTTACATTACGCACGGATGGTAGCGATTTTTAAAAGTCAAATATCATTGTGTACGAGATATATATTGGGGTATTATAAAACAACTCATTTTCAGTATTTTCAAAATTTTCGATGCAAGTTGGGAGTGTCTAGGCAGTAAGTGTCACAAATAAACAATGTCCAACCGGTAGACCAGCACCGGATCCAGGGGGACAAACCGGGGCACCCGCCCTGGGTGGCAGTTTCAGGGGGCGCCACAATCATAATATAATATGGTTGAAAAATGCGAACCATTATATATTTGTGAGTTTTTTTAAGTAATTTCTCTCAAACTCTGGGGAGATGGGGCGCCGTTATGAAGTTTCTGCCCCAGTTCGTCAAAAATCGTAGATTCGGGGCTGCGGTAGACTCTTATTACAGCTGAAATCGGTAACATATCGGAAATGGTAGAAATGAAAGATCTAAGTATTTTTTTTTATTTAAGTCAATAGGACTATAGACTTAACATTGTAAAATCGTATGTTTGCCCAACACGTTCAACATATGGTATAAAATACAATAGGTGCACATACCTATTTGTAGTAAAAGTATTCCATTATTTTTCTCTTTCCTAACTAATATTTTCTATAGTTGCTATGATTTAATTTCAATTTAATTGTAAGTAACTATAAGCATATTGATATATTTATTTTTTAGACTATAGAATTATAATATTTATATACAGGTCTGGACTAGACATACGGACAATCTCACGTTCAATATAATCTCATTTGCCTATGCACAACGTAAGGGCAACCAGTTCGTGGTCTAAATCCAGTATCGGTTTTTTTTTTTTACTAGTCCGGACCTGTTTATATATCACTGGCAGTGGATCTGACCAATAGAAATGATTATAAATTTTATTGAGTTTAAAATTCAAGTGAGATCGCGGTCGAGTTGGGAGCCTCTTATCACTGAATGCTGGCGCAGATATCGACCCGACACAGGCGTGAGAGAAAGAAATTCGTTTCGGTTTTTGTTTTGAAGGTTAGTCGATAAATGTTTATGTAATAAATATTTATGACTTGGTTTATTATTCTCACAGTAACTGTTTACGCGTTACAATTCCTTGGAAAAATTCAAAAGTTCAAAAAACACATGCAACGAAAAACTTATAATGTCATCCTCTTTCTTTGTGGTGAATGATAGCAGCACTCTATACTCGGGCAATTTTGATTATTCGACGCCAGATTACAAAACAAATGTCCAATTCCAGCGATCTCATTTTATATATTTTAATTTTACTACTTTCTGAAATTGATGGTGCGCAATTAATTATAAAACTTATATTTTTATTCGTATTTATTGTTTCGACTTGGTTTTAATTTATCGATTTTATAATAAATAAACTCTCAACTCCGTTGGCCAGTGATATAAAATTATATATAACTGTAAGTATTCTTATACTTTCTTTTATACGTGGTCATAAAATCAATATAATATATAGTTGAAAAAATAATTCTTTGTTTCATTTTTATAACATTTTTAAATATACGTGTGACTGGTAATTGCTTGTATTCCTCTCGGGAGATGAAACTATGATTAATTTGGAATGACTAAAAACGAGATTTTTCCCATAGTAGGTATAGCCTTAGTTATTTTGTGATTTTTTTAAGACAATTTTGGACAATGTCTCCGATCCGATTCAAATTCGGTAGGCTTATTTAAAATGACACGCCGAAGTCACCGAGCCTCTCCGTTGCTTCGTATCACTTACCGTTTCGAAGATAGACTCGTTCGAAGTGTTTTTCTGGAAAGTCTGGAATACGCATCGGATACATTTAAAATTCGGTGTGCTGATAGAGAACGACACGCTGAGTTCTATGAGCGCTCCCGGAGGTCTGTATCTATAACCGTTTCGGAGATAGAGGCGTTTGAACGTCGCTTCGGTGTTTAAAAACACTTCAAATGCCCACCGAACCAAAAGTTGAGCTTATTTTTTGATTCGGAGTGTCATTCCCTGTTAGTATAAGCCGTCTGGACCTGAAGAGCGAGTTATTGGAAAATCTTGAAAATCGACTAAAAACGCGATATTTCCCATAGTATAGCCTTAGTTATTTTGTGATTTTTAACATTTCCTAAAAACTCGCTTTTGAGGTTCAGACGTTTTATACAAACAGGAAATGACACTCCGAATCAAAATATTAGTTCAACTTACGGTTCTGTTGACATTTATAGTGAATTTAAATGTAGAAGAAACATTGACGCCTATATTTTCAAAACGGTATTAGATATAGACCTTCGGGTGTGCTCATTAAATTCAGCGAGTCGTTTCCTATCAGAATTTGATATGTATCCTATGCGTATTCCAGAATCCAGAGTGTCCAGAAAAGAACTTCGAACAGGTCTATCATGTGGCTGCATTCGATTGCATAGACAAGTCCTATAAAAATATTGTACCTTAAACAATAGTACAATGGATTTCATTTAGGGAATGTCTATGCAAAACGACTAAAGCGCAGAAAAGTCTAAACTAGCAGCTTTTCGGAAATTCCGTCTGATGTCACTAAACAACAATATTTTGTTTTATTAAATGAATGGTTTTTAACTACACTATAAGTTGTGTTTTGGCGACATCAGACGGAATTTCTTGAAAGTTATTAGTTCAAACTTTTCTGCGCTTTGGTCGTTTAACATAGACATGCCCTAAATGAAATCCATTGTACTAATGTGCAAGGTATATATATTTTTTTAGGACTTGTCTATGCAATGGAATGCGTCCACAGTATAGAGCAGTGGCTCCCAAATAACAGGTAATCAAATTCGGTGTACTGATTGAAAACGACACGCTGAATTCAATGAGCGCACCCGGAGGTCTGTATCTATAACCGTTTAGCCTTAGTTTTTTTGTGATTTTTTTAAGACAATTTTGGACAATGTCTCCGATCCGATTCAAATTCGGTAGGCTTATGTAAAATGACACGCTGAAATCAGTAAGCCCCTCCGTTGCTTCGTATCACTTACCGTTTCGAAGATAGACCCGTTCGAAGTGCTTTTCTGGAAAGTCTGGAATACGCATCGGATGCATTTAAAATTCGGTGTACAGATAGAAAATGACACGCTGAATTCAATGAGCGCACCCGGAGTTCTGTATCTATAACCGTTTCGGAGATAGAGGCGTTTGAACGTCGCTTCGGTGTTTAAAAATACTTTAAATGCCCACCGAAACAAAAGTTGAGCTTATTTTTTGATTCGGAGTGTTATTCCCTGTTAGTATAAGCCGTCTGGTACTGAAAAGCGAGTTATTGGAAAATCTTGAAAATCGACTAAAAACGCGATATTTCCCATAGTATAGCCTTAGTTTTTTGTGATTTTTTTAAGACAGTTTTGGACAATGTCTCCGATCCGATTCAAATTCGGTAGGCTTATTTAAAATGACACGCCGAAGTCACCGAGCCTCTCCGTTGCTTCGTATCACTTACCGTTTCGAAGATAGACTCGTTCGAAGTGCTTTTCTGGAAAGTCTGAAATACGCATCGGATACATTTAAAATTCGGTGTGCTGATAGAGAACGACACGCTGAATTCAATGAGCGCACCCGGAGGTCTGTATCTATAACCGTTTCGGAGATAGAGGCGTTTGAACGTCGCTTCGGTGTTTAAAAACACTTCAAATGCCCACCGAACCAAAAGTTGAGCTTATTTTTTGATTCGGAGTGTCATTCCCTGTTAGTATAAGCCGTCTGGACCTGAAGAGCGAGTTATTGGAAAATCTTGAAAATCGACTAAAAACGCGATATTTCCCATAGTATAGCCTTAGTTTTTTTGTGATTTTTTTAAGACAATTTTGGACAATGTCTCCGATTCGATTCAAATTCGGTAGGCTTATTTAAAATGACACGCCGAAGTCACCGAGCTTCTCCGTTGCTTCGTATCACTTACCGTTTCGAAGATAGACTCGTTCGAAGTGCTTTTCTGGAAAGTCTGGAATACGCATCGGATACATTTCAAATTCGGTGTGCTGATAGAAAACGACACGCTGAATTTAATGAGCGCACCCGGAGGTCTGTATCTATAACCGTTTCGGAGATAGAGATGTTCGAACGTAGCTATGGTGTTTAAAAACACTTTAAACTTTTGTAAATACGATTATTGTGTCTTTGTTAAGGGACATGACTTGGAATCGAATCAAAATGTATATTTTTTGATCAAGTAGTAATAGTACAGGGAGAGCCGCTGCAGCAATGCGTTCTCTTTCATATGGAGTTTTTCAAAATTTGTGAATGGAATGTCCTACATCCCATACCCAGACTGACCGACACGCGGCGTAGGAAGAATCCCAGTGCTGTACAAATATATAAAAATAAACAGTTGTATGGTTTTAAGAAACCACGACGCAAGTGAAACTTTTATTGGATTGTAGGCGTTGGATTGTAGACACTTATCCATCACGATTAATTATAAACAATAATATTCACATGAATGCACGAATAAAAACATGTAAACACTGTACAGCACTTGCCCGCATGACAGACTGACCATGTGTTATACATACTACACGGTCAGCTGATGCTAACCATGGGCGCCGCCATATTGGCCTTGGCTGCTCTACCGAGCGCCTACTCCGAACGCCTTTCACTTTACCCTTACTCCGTGGCCGCCTGTAATGCGACATGCAACGGACGGCCAGAAAAATTCGGGACGATAGAATAAGGCCTAGTTTATATGAGAGGCGTTCAACGCGCGTTGGCCCAACGCGCGTTTACAGTTTCTATACAATTGTATAGGACTGTATATATGATAACGCGCGTTCAACGCGCCACCAAAGCGCGTTATCATATAAACAGTTATATACAATTGTATAGAAACTGTAAACGCGCGTTGAATGCCTCTCATATAAACTAGGCCTAAAAGTTTCACTTTAATAAAATCAAACATTGATATTTCACCACAAAATTAAAATTTATTATGTCATAAATCAAGTAAATGTTACAAGAATTTAAATACAAAACACGCGTATTGAAATTAATGTTTCAGAACGATTATACCGTTGCTTATAATAATTTTTCAGGTTTCCGTAGTCTACCATATCTCGAACACACATAATCTCAAATACGATATATAATCGTCAATCTCTTCTTGTATGTACATTTTAGCAGCTTCGTGCAACAAGGCAATTAGGTGAACCTCCATATTCATGTGAAGTCCGATACGCAAAAGAAGTCGGTTAACGAATAGTGGAGTCCTATTTCTCAGTCTTATTTGAGCTTTTTTTATTTGTTTCAGAGCACATCTTGCAGCTCTAAAGTTCCTTTTTTGTGTCAAATTATTTTTTGACCGTCTTGTGCGAACCATGTCGAATCTGCAATTGTACACAAATATAGATAAAATCATCAAAGTTATATTGTTGATGATGTTTTCTACTTTTTTTTAATGGCATTTAGACTGGCTCAGACAAAGCTTGACATCTACCTAATATAAAAACACTTTTGTAGCCATTAACTTATGTTAACTTTATGCTGGGTTGCACATGCAAGCGTCTGTCCAGCCGCCTATATATTCCCTCTTTGGCTGTTTTCGCGTGGCATCAGCCAAACCTCAGATTTGCGCGAACACAACCAACTGAGCGTCAAGGGCGTAGGAAAATAATATAAATACCTGGCCAAAAACTAAAATTTAGAAATACTTCTTAAAAAAAATATTTGTAAAATTGGTTTTGGAATTAATATTTTGCTTGGCACTTTCCTTCGTGAGTATTCTTGTGTGATATTAATAAAACTTAAAAAAAATATTGAATTTATTTTGCTTTAACCCTCCTCCCCCAGAAAAAAATATCTGCACCCTTGCTGAGCTTCATGCAACCCCGGAACTAGGGGAGGGCAAACCGGGGCACCTGCCCCTGGTGAAATTTTCAGGAGGCGCCAAAATCATAATATAATATGGTTGACAACCACACCCAATCTATTCTTTTTTGATTTACTCAATCTGCTTGTTTTCTGTTCCCGAAAAATGCCAACCATTATATATTTGTGAGTTTTTTAAGTAATTTATCTCAAATACTAATTTATTACTTCGTAAAAATTATTATATACGTAAAAAATTAAAAATATACGACTATTGTTGTTAAACAATTAATGAATCATTTACTGTGATTGTCGTTTTTCAACTGAGACTATTATTTTGTTTATTTTGTACACTGTTTGGAACTTTCTGTTCCGTTGTGTTTATTGTTTTAAATAAATAAATTGGGTTTTAAATAAATATTTTTTTAAATCTATTACTTTGTAAAAATAATATCAAGTTGAAAAGTAAAGTTAATGGATACCTTTTTCTTTAATTAATTGATCCTTAATCCAGGAAGATACAAATATCGCATTTGTGTTTCACTTTAAAACAGAATTGAAATAAATAATTCACAATAAAACTTTACAAAACAGTAAGCTGACACCGCAACGTGACAAACAGATAAGACGGTTGCGTTCGCGCCAAGCCGAGGTTTGATTGGCGCTACACGAAAATAACCAAAGGGAATATTAAAGTAACTGCGCAGAAGCTTGAAAATTACAAATACACGGCCATTGTTATTAATATTTTTTTAATCTATTACTTTGTAAAAATTATATTAAGTTGAGAAAAAAAAATATGAACACTTTTTTTCTTTAATTAATTGATCCTGCCGGCAAGATTCAAATATTGCATTTGTGTTCCAATATTTAAACAAAACAAATAATTAACAATAAAACTTAGTAAGCCGACACCATAACAGATAAGATTGGTTGCGTTCGCGCCAAGCCGATGTTTAATTGACGCTACACGACAACGACCGAAAGGAATATCAAAGTGACTGCGCAGAAGCATGTGTTGCACATTAAAAATGAATGTAAACAACTTTCTGAAAATGAGAAATTTGTCGACTTCGTTCAACATGATAATCTTTAAATATATTTAGTTTTTCTAAACATTGTTTCATTTATCTTTTATTTCTGAACACGATCAGAAATTAGCGTTAACGCTCTATAAATAACAAAAACTTGGGTCGTAGTGCCAAACCCTGGCGACAATATAATGTATTTGCTTTTATAGGCAGCGTGGCTCTATTATATGAACTCAACTTTGTTTTTGGACAAAATACAAAAAATTACCACTTAAAACATTTTTTTACTTAATTTCAATACTACATATCAATTCAACATCTGTACAAAATTATATATACCTTTCAGTATGTAAATCCATATCATAAAATTTGTAAGTCCGGTTCTGTCGGGCCGATTTTTTTAAAATTTTAGCAGCACATTTTAATAATCACTAAAGGGTTAAATTTTAAATTTGAAACGATTCTGAAAATTTTTTTCAACTCCAGCCTTGAAAGTGCCGGATTGGGTCCATTTTTTTAAATAGGCTTTGTGCAATGATGGATTCTAACAAATTTCGTTTAAATCGATTAAGTCTGCCGAAAGTTGTAAGAAAAGAAATGTATGCACGGACACAACACAAACATTTTCAAAAATGTTGCCAAATTATTCATGAGGCTATGAAACGTCGAGAAATTTTGGTCCGGTCCCTAGGTCCTGCCATCCGACTGAAGCCAATAGTGTGTATGTTATATCAAGAGCGTAGATATGGGGGGAGGGGGCACAGGGGGTAATTACCCCCCCCCAGTACTATTTAAATTAGGATGGCGGATTTTCCTGGTCAATCATGTATTAGAGCCCCATATCCCGCATTATTACGTGAATTTTACGAGATCCGTGTGGCTATATGTAGTGTAGTGTAATTCATTTTTTTTGCTTTGCCTCCCCTTCAGAAAAAAAATATCTACACCCTTGTGTCATAATATGGTAAACACAGTAATGATCTTCGTAATACCGCTAAGATAATTTGGAAAAATAATCGCGTTTTACTGTACATTCGCCCTTTTCGATTAACATGGTAGAATCGGTATGAGGAGTATTTTATTATACTCCGTTGCCGGATTTCACTGTTCTGCGCCAAGAAGGAAAAATGGAATGTTTTATGTACATACTATAAGTTTTCACACAATTTTTACTTCATATGTACATTTATTATTTACAGTTTAATTATACTGTATTTTTCCACCTAATATACAAAGTAATGTTTACTGTTTTGTTAAAATATCAGGTTTATAAGAAAAATGATGTCCATTTTTTTTTTTGCTAACAAAGATTATCATTTTATTCAATTTATGTTTGAAACGTCATATTTGTAAGTCTTAATTATTTATTAATGAAGTAGTAGATTTAAAATAATCAATGTTTGAAAGATCTTATTTGGACTGATATTTTCTTATAAAGTCGACATTTTTAATTCCTTATTATGCGTACTTAGAAGAATGTGTACCCAATGAAATATTCAAAAACAAATATTTTAAAATAAAACTAAAAACAAAAATATAGCATATCACTGCTAGTAACATTGTGACAATGACAAATGAGGTCAATATGATAAAATGTTTTTTTTAAAATAACACATTGTTCGGGAATCAAAAAGTTGTAAGGATGACAGTTTTTTTTTCAAAAATTCTAATAAAGAATTATTTAAACGTATTACTTTTTTATTACTACAAAGGAAATTGTCTGATTTTGGTTCTAATGTTGGCCACAGTAATTGAAAGTTCTTGTCATAATAACAACTTTTTATATTGCACCATAATTATTTATCCTAGAGGAACAGAAATATCATTTCATCAATATAAGTGTTAATTAGTAAAAGTACTAAATTAGTAATAATAAACTCTACTTTTGAAATATGATTATCAAACTCCGGGACGAAATTTTTAAAGTACCGTCATTTTTAAGCGGTTTTATTTAGCTACGTACTCCGTATATTTATTCATGCATCGAACAACACCAGAAACACAAATGAGTTAGGCTATGTTCTTTCTTCAATAAATTACTGATTGTACTATTTTATGAAACAGCAGAAAATGTCGTGGCCCATGTGTAACTCTTTTCAAAAACTAGATATTGCAATGTTAGAAAACAAATCTTACTAATAAAAACCAAAGGAATATCAGTGTTGACTGTTGTTATCAATGGCCTGGTCGTTTTATACAATCTTCCAATTTAGAAACCGTTCATGAATGCTGACATTTTGCTTAGTTCGACAATTGTATACAAGAAATATTAAAGAAATTTAACAAGAGCTATGTTCCAACCTCTTTGAGAATGGTCAGTCATGTGTAGTAGCTAAAATGAAACTGTTTTGTATCGGTTTGCGTCCACTAAACTGTTTTGTGGCTTAGAGAACAGTTCTAGAACTCAATTTGAACATGTTTTATCTAGTGCGCATGACTGACGATAATATTACAGTTCGAAGAGGTTGGAACAGAGCTAATTGTGGAGTACTGAATTTGAGAACGAAGATCGCTGATGATGAATATAATAAATGAGTAACGCAGCCTTTCCTCGATTAAAATCTATTTATTGATCAGGGCGACTTTTCGAACAAATTTTTTTGGTCATCTTCAGGACTGATCTAATTTCATTGAGGTGAACACATATTGATAAACAGAATATTTCTCGAAAAAATAACAATCAAAATGTCGGCCTAACAATTTAGATCAATAAATATATTTTGGATCGCGAACTGTGGTACTCATTTGTTATGTTATTATGACGTAATTTTACCATCGACTAAATTGTTAATAGTGGATTTATTTAACTCAAAATCAGTACACAAAATAATAAAAGGCTGTTAATGAACCAACAATTTCGTTTATTATATAAATCAATATAGATTTTTATTACGCAGGAGATTTAAGGAAAAAAACAACAATTATGAAGAATAATAATTAAATAATTTTAAAAATATTTCACAGAAAATGTATTTCTATTAAAAAATGGATAAATAAAAGGGAACGAAAAACCCCCAAAATGAACTACAATTATTATGGAATTTCCTCAGATGCTTGCAAAATTAATTAATTTATTTGGTAAAATTCCTCACTAGAATAATTTATGCGTTATATTAACCAAGTTGACAGAAATTTGTTTAACCAGTGTCCTTTCTGTCAAAATAAAATAAAATAAATAAAAGGAAACGAAAAATTCCTCAACTGAACTATCAATATGGAGTTTTCTCAGATGTTCATAAGACTAATATATTATTTATCTGGAAAAATTCTTCACTAGAATCAACCATGTCGAAAAATTGTATTTTTTTACTGGTGTCCTTTTCTACTTAATATGAAGTAAAATACACCTTGAGATTATAGTGCACAACATTCAGACACATTTTTGAAACATCAAATACACAATACATCTTCGATGTGTAATACGATATGATGGCTGTGATTGTTGGTCTTTTCTTTTTGAAGATTTCCATCGAAATGATCAAACACAATCTAAAATAGATTGTGCTATCATTTTAATGAAAATCTTCAAAAAGAAGAAATCAACGAACACAGCCCATATCTAAACAAATTATAAAGTAACTCTTCAACAAAACATGAAAAAATACCAACAATTTTATAAAAAATAAGGCGACTTTTTAACTTGTCGATTGTTGGGAGATTTGAAACCAAAAAAACTAAAAAAAAATATAATTTACCTAAAATTTCCTTTTCTAGTAAAAAATATACTAATGTATATATAATACAAACATTATTTGGGTGGTGTTTCTGAGATATTTTTAAGAAATAGAGGCTAATAAAATATTTAATTACAAATGAGTACGTTATCAGACAAAAACAATAAAATCCTGACATTTTGATACGCCATCACAGTTCAAAATTGTAGTAATTTAAAAACAAATTATTTTGTTTCATTACTTCTATAACTAAAGATGATCATAAAAAAAAAACAGAATGAAAAATTAACGGATGGGAACTATGGTAAAACTTAGTGCAAAATTAATATCATTAAAATTGTAACTAAAGAAGTGATGTTTTTTAATTACTATGACTAGAACATTTTACAGTAGAATGCACAAAGGAAATTGATTTCACGTTATTATGAAAGGTTAAAATCACTTTTACAAAGGATAACTCAATTAAAAACAAAATGTTAATTAATAATTTCACGATCAACTCTATCTTGTGGATACCTAAATTTAAAATATAGTAGAGCCCCCCTAATAAGAACACGTTTAGGTCAGTGGACAGGAATTTTTTAGTTCGCAAAACACATGCAGGTAGTGCGTTTTTTTTTTTTGGAATTTTCTAGTTAAATCTGAATGGCATTAAAGGTACAAAAACATTTAGAATTCTACAATTTTTTTTATTTTATTGTAGTACTATACTATAAACACAAAATTGATATATCAGTGTAGTTATGCAGCTAATTCGAAAATCTGTCAATCCAAACAGGGTTCGGCCCCATTTAGTTCAGACTAGCGAGACTCAACCGTCGAGCCTTCCAAAGCAACTTTTTAATGCTAAAATAATATATATGATCATCATATTTGGGAAATGTATTGAAATAATGAAAAACAAAATAAATAAATATCTTAACAAATATGAACCTGAGTTTTTATATTGGGGTAATATTCAAAAACCTCTAAAAACGACACACAAGAGATTTCCTAAAATCTGTCTTTCTTAAAATTGAAACCTGTAAATTAACACTATTGCAACACAGTCGTTTCTTTAAACTATCTTACATAAAAACCACAATAAAAGTCATATCACTTCAAATTTGTCTTAATAAAAATTATCTACGTGTAAATGCTCAAAATCTGATTATTTATAAAATAGAACTAATTAAGTACCCTTTTTGCATACTACTGTATACATATAAAATATTGAAATTACAGTTCAGAAACCATATTATACAAATGATTATATAATTTTTCAGGTACAAATTCCTCTTTACAGGGTGAAAAATCTGACCAAATAACAAATAAGAACTATTTCGTTTAACCCTTTATTTTAAATTTCGTAGTTCAGTTTCATTGTCAATGCGTTTATCATAAGGAACGCTTATTTTAATAAAATTTAGAAATGACGATTTCTAATATGAACAGACTAAAAAAACTGACACCGTGGGTTAAACGATTAATAAATACTAAAATAAATAAACGGTATAAAATCTGTTTATATTTACAATCAATTTATCACATAATCGGTGTTGAAATTTTTTGACTAAGCTTGCATTTTTTCTGATAAATGTAAAAGGATAAATAAAATAAAACTGGGAATATATTACCCGAATTCATGTAAAAACAATAATGAATTAAATATAACATAAAAATTCCATGCAGAAAAAACGCAGTTAAAAATTATGTAGCTTCTAAAGTGAAATTATTTGGAATTGTTTGATACAAAATTATAAAAACACACAATTTTTATTTGTAGTTATAGATCATTGGCACTAGTAGCTTTCAATTTGATTGTAAACATTATCTAACCGTATTACAAATAAAAAAAATAAAAAATTGTCTCTAGTCGCATTCTAGAATTCAGTTTTCAGTTAAATCACCCTGGACACAATCATTTTTATTAATTTATTTATCAATCAGTATAAAAACTTTCGCTCAAAATATTGGAGAGCACCATTTTTAGAACTTAACGTTTTCAAATTTTGCAAAAATCTTTCAGAACCATCGCTTCTCATCGCCTCACTAATTAACAAAAATAAAACGTTCAGTCCATTTTTCATTACTTACATTTTTTTTGCAAATATATACAAAATATTATATTTTTCATACGAACAGAATATCACCAAATATGCAATGCGTATAATTTTTAGATATTATTCTATGTACAACGAATGTGTTAATATACAATCAGTACAGTCAATAGCTGCAGCACAATCTCATTGCGAAAAAAACGATCATAATACGGTATCACTCATATAAAAAAACGATAAAAAACAAACTTGATTACTATGTACAAACTTAACTTGAAATTTTCAAAAATTAAAACAGTCCGAAACATTGTCGACAATAAAAAAAACCATCGATATTCAAAATAAATTATAAAGTACCACTATAAATGAAGATTTTTCTACTTGACAATTTTTAGATAAGTCAAAAAAAAAAAAGAATCACTTCACATCAGTCGTAAAGGTTAAGATATTTAATGATGGTACTAAGGTGGCGGCCTGCGATCGTAGTCCTTTCGATAATCACGTTCAGATCTCCAATCGTTAGGACCCATTGAAAACCGATCACGATTAAATGGTGCCGCTGGTGGGTAGCTCGGAGGACCAACGTAATGACCACCATATCCTTGATGAAATCTAACAAGTGGAATTGACCGAATTAAAAATTTCGTTGGATCTCATAAAACAACAACACTACATGTTTTGTATTATTAGATTCAAATGACTGCAGCAATACCAACAAGACAAGATTTTTCATTAAGGCACAAAAAACTAATAGGATCCCTTAAAAAGTCGTATTAAGCGAGTTTTCCTGTATTTAAATTAATGAGCTGTTTTACAGTTACCAGACCAAATCCTTTTTCAAACAGGCTGCAAGTAATTTGAATATAAATAAATGTTGCTGATTAATAAATAAAATTATCGACCAATTTTTTAGACAATATATTAACAAAATATAAATTAATACATTAACGTTTCGATCCGGATTTGGACCTTCTTCAGAACTGATTTAAAAAATATAAAAAATAATTAATATTTTATTTCTAATTAGCTTTTTCTAAAATTCCTTCAAAATTATTAATTAATATCAAAATAATGACAAAATATTATTTTTTCAATATTCTGATATTAATTAATAATTTTAACGGAATTTTAGAAAAAGCTAATTAGAAATTAAATATTGATTATTTTTTATATTTTTTAATCAAAGATTTGAATGTTGCTGATTAAAATGAGTAACTACCTGTCTCCTTTGATTTTTGGGCCATGGGGATTGTATCGTCGATCTCTGTCACGGTGGTACCCAGGACCGGGCGGTCTACTGTACGAATCAAAACGATCACGTTTATGATCACCGCTAAATCTATAAAAATATATGGAAAAAGAAAAAATAAACAAATAATTTAAGAGTAAAATATCAACGCAGGTTACATGTTATAAAACTATTTTTGATTGTTGTATTGTACAATGTACATCTTGAATTCTTCCATTTCCTTTATGGAGTTGAAAATAAAATCAAAATATTAAATCATAATTACCTATCACGAGAATGAGTTGGAGGCCACCGATCCATAGAAGGTTCTGCATATGTGCGCGGATCGTTTGATGTAGGTTGTTCATGACGTCCGTAAGCTGTCGCTTGTCTCATCGGAGTTTGTGCCCACGAGCCTCGTTCACCATCCTCAGTATCACGTGATCTACTGAACAAATCAAAATAGTATTTACAGAAGGCTATCGCGGCGTTACTAAGAAAAATTGTCTAAATATTTACCTATCCGAATAATGGTGTCTTTTGGTTTCCTTTTCGTCATGATCTGCTTCATCAAGACGTCTTTTGGTTTGATGGTCTGCCGATTCAGAATTTTTTACCGATTTATTCGTGTTGTTAGTCGTCGATGTTGCAGCCTAAAAAGTAGAGTATGAATAAATACTTTACGATAATAATATTAATATCGGTATCGGTCAATCACTATCGTTAACAATAATCCGCACAATTGACCATCAATGAGTTCTTAAAAAATGCGTTAAATATACGTACATTATCTTTAAGTTTCTTATCTTTCTTCTCCTTTTTCTTTTTCTCTTTGCTTTGTTCTGAACCCTCAGATGCACCCGATTTTTTCAATGCGTGTTTATACAACCTGTACAACTTTTTCGCATCAAATTCTGTGAACTTCGATACGAAATACCAAAGATTACTAAAAAAAAATGGTATATAAATAAAAAAAATATAATGTTTTCAAAAAAATAGGGAATAAACAAACCTTCTCCATTCTTTAATTTTTTCAGCATCGGTATAATCATCAAGACATTTTTTAATTTGATTCCCTATTTGTAATAAACACATTCGTGTATGATTTACTTGTTCTTCTTCCGATAATGACTGGTCAGGGTTGTCTAGAGCTTTTAAAGCTTTCTTTACCGGTCTCATTTTTTCTTTACACTAAAAAAAAAATACAAGATCAATTAGCAATATTAATTATTTCAAAGAGTTTCTAGTTTTCACGTCACACAAACAGCATTTTACTACCAACCTGGTTAAAAATAGCTGGATCTAAATCTCCCAGTACGTCTAAAGACTGAGGCTCATTATTTGCAGTAAAATGCATCGGACCTGCTGCAGACTTCTTTTTGGTTTTGTGCTCTTTTTCGTGTTTTGACTTCTTTTTCTCTTTCTTTTCTGTTGATTCTATGGGACTCACTTTCTCATCCTTTTCGTCTTCAGATTTCGCTGGCTTATGCGACTAAAAAGAAATCAAATTATATTTTTTGCACTAAACATCAAACATCAAGTAATCATTTTTTCGAGATCTTACCTTTTCTATTTTAACAGGTTTTATTTTCTTCCCGCTAGCAGAAGACTGCCCGGGTTGGCTATCTTCGTTTGAACTGATTTCTTCGTTGTCATGTACTTCTTTGGTTACCGATTTGACACTTTTACGAACTCTCTTAGGCTTCTCGGATTTCTGAAATGACACAATATGATATAGTCTAAATACTTATACAAAAAACAAAAACAAAACAAAATTACTCACCATTCCCTGTTGTTTTGGTTCAAGTTGTTTTCTTAATATTTTTAACAAATATTCACATCTGGATTGCAAATGTTTAGCTTGAGGTTTTTTATCTTCATTTGCTAAAATTTTATCACCAATTCCAAGAGATGGATCCATTTTTATTGCTTCCCATGAACCCATTCCATACTGATAAATTCCTTGTAGAAGTTTAGAGTCTTCCAATGTATCCCATTCTACATCAAAATGTGCTGGTTTTGTTCTACAAAAAAAGTCAGCATAAATACTCATTGCTTACATAAAAAAAAAAACGTGAAATCAAGAATATGTTTAGTTACTTTGCTTCAAGAATCCATTTGGATCTCTCCTCTGAATTTGACGGTAAAACTGCATCCAACGGTTCGAGGTCTTTTTCGCATTGCATCATAGTCTTAGCATTGACACTCACGCCTCCCAGTTTAAAAGAAGGGCCGCGAGTTCGCTTACGTGCTCCTGTAAAATATGACACATATAAAAATGCTGTCGAAAACGTTGAATTTAATTTCTGTTAATGAAAATTCGCACGTACCTCCATCGGTTTGGTTAGTATCTTCATTTTCGTTAGCTGCTCCGTAATCCGCCATATACTCTTTGCACCTGTCTCTCAACATTTCTCCTAACTTCATCAATTCGGCAAGCGGTTTCTCTTGTAATTCCGCATCGCAAGCCACAGCTTCGAGTCGTTTAAGAGGAGCACTGAATTTTTTATAGCTTTTAACAAATTTCCTAATTTCCGCATCAGTAAATCCTTTGATACGTTCACGAGGTGTGAGGGCTGGTCTACCACGTTTTTTTGGTCTTTCGTCATCGCTTCCGCCTTCATCACCGCTCGAGGAAGACTCGTCTGCGGCCTTTTTTCTTTTGCGCCCGCGTTCTTCATCACCAGCTGTAATAATAAAAAAATCAGAAACATATTTCCATTTCTTTATTGAACACAAAGGCAATAAATTGTTAACGGTGAAATAACTGCTTACCGTCGCTTTCAGATTGATTTATCTGTTGTAAGGTTTTACGAGAACGTGGTGGTAAATATAAATCTTCCATTTCTTTCGATCTTTCTTCTTCTTCTACTTTTTTACGTAACGTTTCAGGGATAATGTCATCCTAAAATATAAAACAAAGGGTTGAGATGTCCAATTTATCCAGTATATATCGGTTATAAAGATGGCTTCGGGACCGTACAAAAGACAGTTAAAAGCAATTAACATTTTTAAACAACTAACCAAAATGAAATCTATTCGGATATATGGGATCTAATGATTGAAATTAAAACAATTGTTTTTTCTTACAGTCAACAGGTCGTTATTCAAAATTGTGAAAACAAAAGTAAAATTTACAAACTGAAGACACTAACCCAATCTTTGCTCTCATCCTCAACGTCAGGAATCTCCGGTTCTGGTTCTTTATCTTCATCAAAAGCAGCAAAACTTGCCACCTTGAAAGCAGAAAGTAATTCGTCTCCGACCATAGCAGGACCTTCGTCTCTCGTTTCAGCTCTCCGTAAGATTTCATCAATATCACACTGAAAATGAAATTTTATGTTATAACCCGATTATTTTTTTTAAATGTATGACACGCTAATGAACTCAGTTGTCGAGCATGCATTATCTATAACCATTTAATTTTAGTGCGTGAATTCTATGACACGTAAAACTTACAGTCGGTTCCTCGTCTTTATCATCTTCATCTTTGAACAATTCTTCTGCTCCAAATTTCAGAATAGCTGTTAGATCTTCTTTATTGAAAGGTGTATTGTTTGACGAAGCTTTTTTGTCAAGAACGGTTCTACCGGTCGTGTCCATTCTTTGAATAACCAAGTGATCTAAAACCATTTTTTGTTTAGCGCGTTCCACGATTTCTTCTTCTACACTTCGCGCTGTCACCAGTCTATAAATATTAACCTGAAAAACAGTTAACGAGTTAACAAAAAAAAATTCTTCAGACTTCGTACAGTCGAGTAAAAAGATTATGTACTTACTTGATTTTTTTGTCCAATTCTATGTGCCCTCGCTTGAGCTTGTAAATCGTTCTGCGGATTCCAATCGGAATCAAAAATAATAACAGTGTCTGCTGTGGCTAAATTAATGCCAAGACCACCGGCTCTAGTGGATAGTAAAAAACAAAAATCCTGAGAGCCATCCGCATTAAAATGATCCAAAGCTTGACGTCTTAATTCACCTTTAATGCTACCGTCTAGTCTTTGAAATGGAAAATGTCTTTTTTGGAGATATTCACCCAAAATATCTAACATGCGTACCATTTGAGAAAAAATAAGTACACGGTGCCCCGTTTCTCGTAAACGCACTAGTAATTTATCTAACAGTACCAATTTTCCAGAGCCCCGTAATAGTTGCTGTAAAAACAAAACATGTGATTGAATATTTCTTATGAAAGAATTAACTCGAGATGTAGTAAAGCCGGCTACTCATTATTTGTTAAGTAATTTGTGTACGTAGGGGGGATGTTACGAAGTTTAATATTAAACAAGTACAACGAATAAGTAAAACAAAGCACACTACTTGGCATTTGTCAAATTAGTGTCGCATATTGAGTAGTCGGCTATGAAAAATAAGTCCATTTAAAGAAAAATTTACCTGTAAAACATCCTCATGTGATGTTTGGGATTCATATTCGGTCGGTTTTGTTAACAACGCGTGATTACAGCATTTTTTCAATTCAATGACGATATTAAGAAAGGTATTTGTAGAACCTTTCACGCCTTTTCTTAATGCGTTGTAATTTTTTGTTAATATCCATTTGTAGTATTGTTTTTGAATTGTTGTCATTTCTACCCGTAAAATTTGCTCAACTTTAGCTGGCAACGACTTTTCAACATCTTTCTTTACTCTTCGAAGAATAAAAGGTTCCAGTTGTTTGTGAAGTTTTGAATAACCCTTCGTGGCGGCATGTTCGTGATCTTTTTCAAATTCTTCCCACGATTCAAATCTACGACAAAAATTATCGTTACGTTTTTTGACAGAATATATAACAAAACTTAACTGATTAAAATGGTTACAATTAAAAAAAAATCGGTAAACTTAATACTTACTTTGTAGGCATAATGAAATGTAGCAAAGCCCATAATTCCTTTAAACTGTTTTGTAATGGCGTTCCTGTTATTAATAAGCGATGGTTTGTGTCGAACTCCATGAGTGCTTTATAAAGTAAAGAATCATCGTTCTTTAGCCTATGCGCTTCATCTACTAATAGCACAGCCCAACTTAAACTTCCTAAAAATGCTTTATCTTTTAATACTATTTCGTAAGTAGTTAGCACTGCGTTAAATTTAAGACGTTTTGAGCTCGCGAAACTCCATTCGAATTGTCTTATCTAAAAAAAAAAGAAATATATATCAAAAAAGGCGTGGATGACACAATGCTTACGAGAGTTGTGTAAACCACGTGAGCTCAAATCGGTTCCACTGCACCGATTGAATACATGTACATTGTATATAGAATGTCATTTTATTTAACGAACAGCTGGCGCAGCTTATGTATACACAAGGCAATAGGTGTATTGTGGTCGTGTGCTGCCACACACTAATGCAGACATTCGCTCGAGCTTCCATGACACCCGTACCGCAGACAGATGGTTACACATCAAAAAACAGTCATCAGAAAGGTTACCAAATATTAAAATAATTGTATACGTACAATATTTCTTGAATTAACATCTCCAAGATATGTAACTATATTCATTTCAGGAGCCCATTGTGAAAATTCTCTTTGCCATGACGTCATTGTTGAGAGAGGAACAACGCACAAAAATGGTCCATACAATTGATGCATGTTGAAAAGGTAATACAGGTAACAAATTGTCTAAAAAAAAATATGTATATAACCAACAATGCATTTTTGACGTGATAACGTCTTATAAATTGATGAATCACCAATCTTATAAATTGATGAAACACCGGCTGCATGCACGAAAAAGTGTAACGTTCCTAACGTTCCGCCTGACCCTGTGCGTGCTTTTCTCGAAAACGGCCCTAACGATATGGATGAAATTTACTGAAAAGGGATTTTGGGGGGCAAAAAATCGTTTTAGCTAGGTCTCATCTCTCGAAAAAATCGTTTTCATACAAATTTTATCATTATAAAAATCAATTTTTTGACGTATGAAAATACTTAAATATTGTAAGTAGGTTTTGGAATTTTATATAAACAATGAAACAATTGTTTTCAAAATATTTTGACAATGAATCTTTGAGACTTAAAATAAATACGAAAGAAAGTTAAAAAAAACAATTATCTATTATTATAGGTGGTGAGTAATTTTAATAAATAAAATTAACCTAAATTTGAAGCGAAAGATGCAATATCATAGATTCGAATTATTATAATTATAATATGTAGAATTTAGGTTATGTATTACGGAATACGTTATCACGTAAAACTATCGTCCGTAAACCGACTTTACAGACAACCAATTTTTTTTTACAGTCTTTTCGTTATGACGATTTCAAACAGATTTTATTTGCAGGATAATGTTGATTAAGCTGCACTCCACAAAAAAATCCCAGACTTCTAGGTTTTTCAGAAAGTGGTCGCCTTATATATTATACTAACCTGTATGGTTTTCCCTAATCCCATTTCGTCTGCTAATATAACAGAGTTTTCTTTGCACCACGAATGGACGAGCCAATTAAGACCATCCATCTGATAGTCTCGGAGAGTAAGAATTTTATCTCCACTCTCTCCTCCCATGTAAGATGGTTGTGATTTGATTTCGTGAAATTTAGGCCTATGCTTTAAAACTTTACAGTGACGCGACGGAGTGCGTTTCGATTCTTCTCGTTCGCGGAATTCAGCCATTTTTTTCGGCCATTTACGTTCTAATAACGAAGAGTCTTCCCATGTTGCTTCAGCATACGGAAGACTCTCCCATTTTATGTAATAGTCCATGCCCATTCCATCAGGCTTTTCATACTGGGCTGAAAATATATTCAAAATTGCGTCAATTCTCTGAACCGTCAAAAAACAAACTATTTTATAAATTTCGATAACAAAACAAGTACACTATAAGTTTGTTTCAAGCAGCCAGTGAACGGTTTCGAAACCGTCACCCGCATGCGCAGTAGGTAAAACGAAGTTGTTAGTGGGGATTTTAGAACACGTTTTACGTATCGCGCATGCGGGTGACGGTTTCGAAACCGTACGATGGCTGCTTGGAACAAACCTTATATAAAACTATATATCAACTTTTGCGAGAGCTACTGTAGCGTCGAAAAGAAAATGAAAACATCCGAATGTCTACGTGTCACGTGCAGGCGTCATCGGATCAGAAGACATCAAACACTTACTTCATTCCCACGTTTTCATGAAAAATCTACAGAGTGGATCCAAACTGCGTTTTTAACTTTGTTAAAGTCGCTAAGAAACCTTACAATTTAGTGATATCCATTTGTCAGTCATTAATCTTTTGGGATGAAATTTTGAAGGTAAATGTTTTTTGTTACCAGAAGTCAAGAAGTGAAGCGAAATTGCACAAAAAAAATTATGGAATGGAAAGTTACGATGACAATTTTTCCCCATGTATTTTCAGTAATAATTACTACTTACCTATAATACGTTCGACACTATTGTAGCTTTTGAGCAATTCTTGTTGTAATTCACTTTGACACTCGAAATAATCAATATCTTCCGGAGTAGCATGATCTCTCCATTGCGATATTTCCGAATCACGCTTTACAAAATTTTCTAACTTCTTTAAGCCTTTCACCTAAAATGTAACAATGGATATATTTATTAGCAATGTTTATTGCGTAATCATTCGGCGTGGTTACAAATAATAATCGCTGGGTTCCAGAAAGAATCGTAGCATTTTAAATTGATCCTATTCGAAAAATGATTGATGGTTTGAAACGATTTTTCATATTTGTTTACCCGATGTCCTAGGTCACAAAAAATTTGACAAGATATTAAGACTATTCCGGCATATAAAAATTGTATTATTACAGAAGGTCACTACTAAATGAGATTTTCTGACAATGCGTTCTGTGAAACCGAACATTTTTGTTTTGCAATAAAATCCTGACCTTTTGATCTTTCAAAGTTTGTTCAGATTCCCATGTGTTATGGATGTGAGCCCAGTCTTTCCATTTAATAAGAAATTGAGGTTCTTTTTCTTCCGGAGGTAGTTCATCAGCGCCTTCGTTTGGGTCGCCATTTTCTTCAACCGAATAAATAGTTGTAATATTGCCACACACTGAAAAATACAATATAAAACTTATTTATTCTGATCACTAGTGATTCGGTTAAATATAGCGGCGGCTGTTTTTTATCATTATATGTAATCTGCGCAGAAAGTTTCTGCGCATGAGCGTAAATTCCGGTCCTGCGCAGAAAGTTTCGACGCATGACTGTAAATTCCGGTCGTGACTGCGATATGTATCAAGTGTCAGCCATCATTATTTTATTACCAATATTTACATAAATATAAATACACTATTTTATAAATTATTTCGATTCTACTGTTGAAGACTGCCGTTTTGGTTTTCGTTGTTCTGAAAAACCGTCATGTTTCATTTATATATACCTCCTTTGCGGCCCATGCGCTGAGCAAGAATTCGTTCAATTGTTTCACATTTTTCAGTCGACACCGGCTCAGGTTCAACTTCTGCCGCGGGGTCCACTTCGAGGAGATCTTCACTGCCCGTCTGTTCTTCACTATCTTCTTTATAACTAACTGCTGCTGCAGCTGATCTTCTTGACACTTGCCTATAATTAATGTAAACATATAATTATTAAACGAAACGTTCGAAATAAAATTTTACCGCATTTTACCTAAATTCGCAATTGCAATTTTTAAAAGACGTGCACGTGCGAGTAGAAATCGCGCCTTTAAAGTTCCGTACCGTCACGACAATTTAAAGAAAAATTAAGTTGATCACGTAATAATTCCATTCAGAAGCAGAAATTAATGACATTCGGATTTTTTCCTTTACTTGTGCTGTGTGATGTACCTTGGTGCCAAATTTCAAGATTCTAGTTTTACGGTTTTGATGAGCAAGTCAGCATCAAAATACGTGTTTTTTCAAAGGCTATATCTTTTTATTGCATCGAGTTAGCAGCTGGATTTTTTTGCAAAACAGTATTTAATATTAATTTCAACTTGATATATCTAGCCGTTCCTGAGAAAAAGGATTTTGACAGACAGACAGACAAACAAACAACAATATTATTCTGTTAGTGTTCCGTTTTACTCATTTTAAAGTACAGAACCCTAAATATCAGACATAATAGTGCTCTTCTAAAGTAATAGAGGTAAAACTAACCAAGATTTTGTGCAGTCTAACCTGCTTTGCTTTTCATCTTCGCTCTCCAAGCTAGATTCATCCGATGTATATGAATTGCGACGTTTAGTATGTTGCGTTCTTCTTTGAGGATGCTGTTTCAGTATCCGTTTAGCTCCAAGACGTTTACTAGGAGGCGCAAGAGGTCCAATTACCACATCGCTATCAGATCCTGAATCTGATGTATCCGAGTTCCACTGAGACCTGAATAACAACGTTTCTTTAGTTAACGTACACGCAGTGTTAACAGAAATAGTGATACACGATATTTTCTAAACAACACCCAAGTCGTAACCGTCATTTTTATTATTCAATTTAAAGGAGAAAAAAATTATACTAATCTAGAAATGCCACAAAAAGGTTATTATTTTAACATACTTCACAATTTTTTTTAGCTTGGTGATGATTTTTTTTTAATACATAACCGGGACCATAACTATGCAGGGGCAACAGGGTCAGATGGAATGTGGGCTTCAGAAAGATCGAAAAAAAAAAACTACGTCTTTCAATACTTTTTGGGAATCTGTCCAAAAATAGTAGCATCCCCCCCCCCCCCTCTTCCCTACTACAGTAGCTAACCATCAGTCATAAAAATTAAAAGCGTTAAAAACTTTTAGAATAAGTATTGCTCAATTAATATTATAAATTACTAGAACAATAAGAAACATCCTGTATAATTATCCTTAAATTATTTTAAGGAGGTTGAGGCGTTACAATCTCAACTAGAGAATGCAATACCGGGGTCCCGCATACATTTTGCGGGACTAGTCTCGGTCGAAAATTTTGAGAGATCTCGCTGGACTGGCGGGATTACAGAGAAGCGTGGTTTTACATATTACTCGACGCGCGGACTGGCATTTGACAAGCGAGCGATATTTTATTGGCGCTAATCGTGAGCTTACAAAATTAGAAAAACTGTTTTTCAAACAAGTCACAATTCAAAAATTTTAAACTTTATATCTGATAGTTCAATTTTCTAGCATTTTATTCCGCCTCGCGCACCCCATTTCGGTGGTTTGTGGGAGGCGGCTGTAAAGAGTTGTATAAGTATCATTTACGTCGAGTAAAAAAATGCGTTTTTTACGTTTGAAGAAATGTATACACTCCTAAATCAAATTGAAAGTCGAATTCTAAATCGAAAATATTCTATAATAAATTTTTACAAAAGGTTCATGATACCAATAATTATTGTCATAAAGACATAAATATTTTTTTTTAAATTATTATTAATTATTTCAGAATTTTACTTAATGAACTAACTTTTGTATTTTTTGTACAAACTTAGGTTAGAAAAAATCAATTTATGTAAATATTAGTATTTTACAAATTTTTGCAGTAAATAATTAAAAAAAGAAATTAGAAGTAATAAAAATCAATCATTAAAAAATTGGAAAATCAGTTAAAATTGTCAAGAATTAAAGCCCTTAATTGAAAAGTGCTAAGGTTTAATAATTTTTTTTTTAAGTCTCCCTAATTAAATCGAAAAAAATTTCAAAATACGCGTAAGACATCGATGCTTTACAAAGTTAGTTTTCGGAACTGCTGACATTATTAGGTTATTTGCTATAAATTAAAATGTACCGTTTGCATGCTAGGTTGACATATTTTCCCATAGACTACATGTAAAAGTTTTTTTTTTTTTTAATTTTTAACTTTATTAATTCCCTAATGATTTTTGATTTTTTACAGAAAATTTTGCCATAAAAAAAATCTATTAAAAAAACTTTATTTAAGATATTTTTCAATATTTTCGTTTAACGCCTCAACCACCGTAAGTTTTAATTTTCCAATAAATACTTACTTTCTTCGCTTATTTGGACTACTTTGCTTTGACTTCTTATCACTTGAATCACTTTCAATTCGCCTATTTAATCTTTCCGGTTCTTTACGAGATCTTCCCGATCTTCTGATTTCATTTTTTTCATCATCTGAGGACTAACCAACGAACAAAAATTAAAGCAGTCCTCAACATGTATTTTGAAAATTCAAATTAATATCGTAAAAGAACACATTTTTTTATTACCTGTTGTTTTAGAGAACAATTACTATTGTTTGGTGTTGTTTTTTCAGGGTATGATCCTGAAGGAAGACTCGAGTCAGTATTTTTTGGGGATTCATCTTCATCATTGCTCGACTTAGATCTTGCTGATGCATTGCTTTTACTTCCTAATGAACTCGATGAACTTGAACCCGAATCACTAGTGTGATAAAAAGAATTTTGGTGAGTTATCAAATGAATAAAAGGTCAAGCGGTGCCGAAACAAAAGAAAATTTGAGTATAGGCAAAACTCAAAAAAAAATAAAATTAATTTAGATTTATACATAAATGTTATATTGTGACGTACTTTGTTTTTTTTAATTCACTATTCACGGATTAAAATAAAAAACAAATTTTAAAACAATTACTGTTTTCCCAAGGGAAGCAACAACAATATATACTTCAATTTAACATTGGAGTAGTCGATTATCCTTTTGTAACAAATGGCTTATTAAAATTCTTAAAAAAGAAAAACGAATTATATTGACGCTAACTTTTTATTTATTATATATCTGAACCTCCAAGATTTCTTAAACATAAATGATCATGAAAATCCACAAAAATATTAATTTCAATAGTTATAAAATTATTCGGTATGTTCGTCCGCATTATAACATTCCCGTCGTTTTGACGTATTGAGCGCGACAGAAGTTTTATAAACTAATTACGCGATTAAATTTTAAAAATAACCACAAAATACCAAACTGCCGAAATATGTTATTTTTAATATTTAATGTCTTCGTATTAAAAGTTCTATCGATCTTAAAGAGATCCATCGGTGACTATGTTACTATGAGTGAGACAAATAAATGTTGTAAGGCTTCACTGAACATGTATACGAGGTCGTAGCAATGTATGGGAGGGTACCCCGCTTAGATTATATTCACGAGGTAAAACGAAAATCATGCTGTCTTTTCGATATCACGTGAGCACTCCAAGATAAAATGTGGTAGATATATGCACTAATAATTACCTTTCGGATCCGGAGTTATCAGAGGACGAGTCACTTTTGCTGTTATCCGAACCAGCATCTGATCCCGAATTATCAGACTCTGAGCCTGATAATGTACTCATCTGCAATCCACGAAAACACATTAATGTTATGAATGAGTTTGCACTAATTAATACAAAAAATTATTTTACTTGCATTTCTTAAAAAGCCTGCTGTTTTGAAATATTAAACCATTGTCAACTTTTCAATAGACTGTTGAGTATAGAAGCTGATTATGTAAGGTTAAACCGAGTACTGTATTAAAAAACAAAAAGGAATCGGGTCGATGAGATGGACTTATCGCAGCGATGGATTAAAAGAATTGAAAAAGAAACAGTGAATAGGGAATGAAGCTAATAATAAATACATACCATTTCACGTATAAACAGTTTTATTTGTTTATTGTTTCAATTAAAAATATTAATACAATATAAAAATACTAATAAAAAAATTGAATATTTATATTTATATTCGCATCGATAAGATGCTCAGAGCTAAATTCTCGTAAAATTCAAATTTATAATTGGGCATGTGCATCAAATTTCGTAAAAAATAGCACGTTTAACAAAAAATCATGACAATCGGATAGTCTCGTATCAACACCGTAACTAGTGAAGACACCAAAAAGTAAAATTTGTATGTGAAATATGAAATTAAAATTGAGCCACTGTTTAAGGAAATGTTGACGACAGCGGCAATTCATTACTGAGAAGTACACAAACTGCGATTTTACCATCAACTTACATCAACATGACAGTCTGACTGACAGTACAAGACAGGTTTAGAGAAATATTTGTCTGTAGAACACAGCTGGATAAAAATTTAACTATCCCGCTTGCTAAAATTTAAACGTAAATTGTACCTTCCACAAAGCTTAAGCTGTCATTTCCATATATTATTGTTGACAATTCATCGTTACTTTTTGAAAATGTCTCTGTATAATTTTGATAATGTCACTGGCACATGTTTTTGACTAAAATATCATAAATATTTTTCTCGTCAAGTGAAGGTACTAAAGGGGAAGCATTATATGCCTTGGTAGCCACAAATATACTTCAATAACGTGACTTATGATGCAAATAATGTCGGAGTTTACTTATAAACATCAGAAACAGTTGGCTTTAAAGGGAAATTGCTAAAAAGGGTCTATTTCAAAAAAAAAATTTTTGTGGCTTAGCACCATCCTAAAAGACCTTAAAACATTTTAAAATAAAAAAATGAGTGGAACACTTCTTATTTATGTGAAAAATAATTGATTTTTCATTTGATAGAAGGTGTAACGAAGCTGAAAAGAAAATAATTTTTATGATGTAACACATATCATACTTGGACGAGACAACGTAATTCGATAGTCTAAATATCAATTAAAGCAAATCCGTCGAAAAAACCGACCAAATCTTATTAATAATGAAGAAAATAATGAAAATTCTTACCTCTCGCATCTTAACCCGCAGACCATGGATGACAAGGTCGTTTTAGAACAAACGACAAAGTTAACATAAAGTAATTTTACGAAATATTTGAAACCTACGCTGTGCTCTATTAAACTATTTAAAAATTGAATCACAAAATGCAAAGAAAAATAATAAGAATTGTCAAATAACACTACACGGTATGTTTTAAGTATAATGGCGTCGCCATATTACATGATGACGATATAATTATATTTTTAATAGCTAAACCGAAATAAACTGTAACAAAATACTCAAAAAACGATAGCGCAGTTATTAACAAGTACTTAATAATTTAATAATACTATACAAAGAGGTTACCGAGTGTTTAGCTGGCAAGTACTGTATTGGCAACAGCGACAATAACTAACAACTATCACAGCTGGCCGCCATGTTTATCGTCGAAATAGGAGGACCGCTGGGTTCTATAGTGGAAACCGTACACTAGCGGCGGCAGGTGCAACAACTCGAATGACTTCCTGATGCGTGCCCGCACCGGAAATAGCGACGGCAATGACGTGCGGGTGTCAAATTTGAAAATTGGCACTACTCGGTGTAAGTAATACAGCACCAATAATAAACTCACAATGAATAATATCGAAATAATCGGTATCTTCAACATTATGTAAGTTGTTGACACTTTTGTGCACATTTTTAAATGTCTAAATAAAATTTATATTTAGAACAATGTCTCCGATTATTTTTTAATAAGACGGGCGAAGGAATTCAGAATTTGCAAACGGCTGAACCGATTTTTACTGGGCTTTATTAAATCGATATAATGCTCGATAAGTAAGATCGTTAGTGTTCGATCTAATTAATAAAACTACATCATTAAACATCTATAAGCAAAGGTGGGATTCGAACCCATGGACACGTTTAACAACGCACCAAGTTGTCTTCATTTAAAACTTAGTAAACTGCCAGTTGACAGCCAAACTTAAAGTAAAGGGTATTTTTTACCCAATGACGTTATGTTTACCAGCATTTCCAATTATATTTATATTTGCAAATCAAACTGTCACTATCAATTTAAAAAAAAAATGAAATATGACTAATAATGACCAATCGAAATGTTTCCGTTTAAAATTAATAAACAGAACAAATGAAGTCTGGTTATCAAGTACATATATGGGACTAATGACTTTATAATTTCAGATTTCATTTAAAATTAAAACAAATAAATGAATTAATTAACGTATATTATTACATACTTTTATATAAAATGCCGTTACATATTTTTATTAAGACTACTGTGATGTATGTATTTTACAGATAGTTACAATAAAATATAAAAAAAATTAATTACAATTATTTATAGGGTATGTATTTTATGCTACCATTAAAATAAGTGAGCCAGGAACCTATTCATGTAACATCACAATTAAATAGGGTACTATGGATTAGTGATGTGCCGGATCGTTAAAAATGTATATCCGCGAATACGGATTTTTGGTTTTAAAATCCGCGGATACGGATAACTTTCTTAGAGTACGCGGCGTAAATATTGCACATCGACCTTTGGAAAGAGACTATCTGTTATGGGAAAAAGTTATTGACCTCTTTAAGAGTTAACTCTCATAACAGATTGTCTCTTTCCAAAGATCGATGTGCAATATCTCATTATAAAGATAGTTTTTTAGTACCTTTGAGTTATGTACTATTAGTATGGTACTCACTACGATAAATGTTTGCAATATAAAGGTGCCAAATGCGATTTAAAAAAATAAAAAATAATATGAATGGAATTTAACAGGTTTTCATTATTACCTAATCACCTATATATATAAAATTTCATCTATGAATTGAAAATTAATAAGGTAAAAGATCCGCCAAAAACTAACGGATACGGATCTTTCTTCTCCCTCGGATGCAGATATCCGGCACATCACTACAATGGATTAATACTCTACGAAACAATCGCTAATGTTATTTCGATCACGTAGTTGTGTAAAGTGTTTAACTAACACGGTAGGTTTTGACTTGTGAACTAGTGCTTTAGTTTAAGAAATTTCTGTGAGATATGAAAACAAAAAAAAAAAAAACAAAAAAATGTACCAGGCATTTGACGTGACATGTTGAGATTTATTTTAAATATATTTTTAGTACTGCTAATTTCAATAATATATATTTATAGGAAAAAGAAATGGGCCAATTGCATCAAATATATTGTTTATCAACACTAAAAACCAGAATGTTAAAATGTTCACAATAACACCACGCACTTAATCTCTTTTCATCTTCAAAAATCAATTTAAAAAAATGTTTACATGCATTAAATGCATATGAAAGTGTATAGGGTACTTATAACAAAAAAAATATTTTTAAAATGTTTGTTTGACTGGACTTTCACCAGCAAATAGCTGATGTTATAAGGAGTAACTTAGACTACTTTTATTTTAGAAAGAGAATTATGATTCCGTGTAAAAAAATTAAAACCCATGCGGACGAAGTCGCGGGTAACAGCTATTATGCAATAAAAAGCTTGTGAAATATTTCATAATTGAAACTAAATTTTATTGATAACAGCGTTAACTTGTTGTCGTGGCTAAATGTTACAAAACAAAAGCCAATAAAACCCATATTAAAAAAAAAAAACAAGCGTTAACTTAAGAAATAATGAAGTCATTCCACACATTTTTTGTTTGCTTGGAATCTGCATTACAAATAGATTATGAAACATTTTTTTTAGTTTTTGGAAACAATTCCCAAAAGTGTGTATTTTTTCAATACATTTTTAAACACAATTGCGTCGCTACTGAAGCAACGTAGTCTGTGATTGGCTACTGTGTCACGCCTACTGATACGTCAAATCACGAAGCAGGCAATTTATATACATCTCTTTCTATAGATAAAGAAATGTGATTCTCTTCTAAGTCAGCACATGTTGAATTTATGCTTGACGTTGTCAAAATATTCCTCATACATAAACAATTAGTATTTTAAATGCTTAGCATAATTCCGCCATGTGACGATGCACTGTTCAAAATAATCATATTTTTATGCGTGGAATGACCCTATTCAGTAAATCAGTATTAGCACTAAAGCGATATTGAGATTTAAACGCACAAGTAAATTCATACAATGTAATATTACCCGAAAATAAAAATTCATCACAGATTTTTTCAGTTAAACTGAACAAAAATACTTTTTAAAATACAATTGCATTAAATGAACAATTTATCCTAAAATTAGTTCGACTATTTTTTTATGTTAAAAATATTTTTTCTACTCGATAAAATGACAAGATTAAACAGTGGAAAATCTATTCCTTTAATATTATTTAATAAAATATAGCGATTTGTAAGAATTTCAAATACTGTGTTATGTTAATGGAAAACCAAAAACAAATATAATAATTATCACCGATGCTTTTGTATGAAGTCATTCTATTACAGTATAAAATTCAGTAAAAATAGAATATATAAACCATAAATATACAATATAAATATAAAATATACAAACTAAATTAATGTCTGTACGTTTCGTAGTCTGACATATCAATATCAACTATTATTTTCATCACGTACTATTTTTTTTTTTTTAATTAACACGATGACTACGGTTCTTGTTTCTGGATTAAAGCAAGTGAAAATTATTTATAAATCAGGTTCAACATATTACATTAACGACAAAAACATTATACTAGTACAGTTTTTGTTCCTGGAGTCAAGTACTAGAACGTTTTAAAACCACGACTTTTAATTAATCCCGGAGTCAAAAATGCCTTCCAAAACTAAGATTACGGTTATTCTAAATTAAAAAGAAGCTACTTGTAAGATTATTATCACACAAAAGGTAAGAAACTTGTGAGTTTCGTACACAACTCAAATATCATAAAATTGAGCTCCGCTTATAAGTAATGAACGGTTATGTGACTCCGAGGATACGTGGCTTCATTTAAAAATGCCGTAAAGCCTTACCTTAAAGACAAGAATTGCGCCAGACCTATGTTTCTAAAAAATAGGCTCTGTAGTTAACGTGTTAATTGAACAATGTTTTTTTTCATTTTTAATGCAAAAACCTTGAATCATTGAGAGACAATAAAAAATAATAGCTGCATAAATTACAAAAAAAAAAAATAAAAATAACAATAGTAACAATACAACATACGATTAATTATAACGTCATTTGATTTTAAGGAAATTTTTTTCGGTATTATGTCTAAAAAAATATTAGTTGAACATAAAAATTAGATAATTTTTAAAAAATAAAAACATTAGACCAACATTTTAGATATTAAAATCAGTATGAAGATCAATACATGATTAAAATCTTTGATTAACGTCTGATTAGAACTCTTCAATAAATAAAATTATCGATCAATTTTTCAGACAATATAATTATATATACAATATAATTATATTTAATTTTATTTATTCAATACATGATTCCCACGTTCCAAAATATTGGTTATTATAAAAAATATCAGCAAAACCACCGATCCGATTGGCACTAAAATGAATAGGCCTGGAGTTTTTACTGAGGCAAATATTTTGCAAAAAGAGTAACTTAAATCAGTGAATTTTTGAAGGTCGTTGTAAGCCAAATAAAATTTCACATAAACAGACATGCACACGTACAGCCGCCATGCGGAAATCACATTTCTTTGTTTTGACGGTAGAAAAATCAGTACCTGACCTTATTTCGGACCTCAAAATTTTGTTTTGGATTTCTATGAGCTATGCTTAAGAAACAAACAAGTTTAATGTCCAATCTCGTTGTGATCAGACATATTTAGATTTTGTTCTGATAAATCAAATTTTGTTTTATTTATTTTAATTTAATATAAAGATTCATGATAATATTAAATAGCATCAAATTGTTCTTTATAATATTTCCAATTCGCCCGTCTCATCTCATAAAATTCACATAAGGCAGAGCTACGACTAGAGCTATAAAAAAAAAATTGAACATCACGAGTTTTTCCGCGTCACTCGGCGCCCCATCGATTCTGGCGCGTCTAGTGTTGGCTATCCCCGCCTACGGCGTTGTGTGCATTTCAACTATTTGATGCTGAGTATGTTTTTTTAACGATTTGAAAACAAATTAATTAAATAAATATAAAAAAAACTAACTTTACTTATTGTGTAAATTTTGAAACGTATTCCAATATTATTAAACATCATTCGTTAATAATAAATCATATAGAGACCGAACTAGCACTGTAGTAAGTTTTCTAACACGCATTGCTTTATAAAAATATAATTTCACGCAATAATAAAAAAAGTACTTTAATTTCCGACCACCCGATTATAGACACTATATTAAAAATTTTATTTTAAGCTAGACGTTTATACCAATTCCTATATCACTATGCAAACGATGTTTGAACGTTGAATTTACATACAAATAACGATAAAATGTTAGTAATAATATAAATATATACACTTTATATACAATGACAAATGTACTAGCAACCATAAAAATATTGAAAAAATATTAAATTTATTAGATTTTCTTAAGATAAAATTACCTCAAATCACAAATTTTAGTTTATCAGCCCCTTACATAATTTATAAGAAAATATTCTACAAAGAAATCAATCATTTTAATTATTTGGCAGCAATATGGCTGTATTAAAAAAAAAATTTACCGTTTCATTTATTATTATCCACTTTTAATATCGATCAAAGCCATGTAAGTATAATAAAATTTATTTGTTTTGTTGTTTCGACAAACACTACCAAAAATTCAATATAAAAATCATCGATCCATTTCAACAGAACTATAAATTTTATTTAAATTCGCAAACTATTCACTTACATTTAGTTTTTCCATCTAGTAACTTTTTCCACAAGTCGAATTGTTCACTGTATTTCACCATGTGAATGCTAATACCTTTCTGTATGACGCAAGGATTGAAATTGACGCGTCTGTTGAGAAATTCGTTCACATGAACTCGTTTCACACCGATGTGATGAGCGACAATGCCCGTTGTAAATACATCCTCCAGTTTGAGGTACGTATGATTCAAAGCACTCGTATACAAGTCGTGCACCACACACGTGGATAATAAATACGCCGGACCCGTCGTGAAATCTGGAAATGTAGCCGGCAAATACTGTTGCGGCGATACGTAATACTTTGATTTCTTATTGCGAATCGGCTTCCATTTTCTAGCCAGACGACCGTATATAATGCGTTGATTTCTGAAAACAAATTATAATTCAAATCTTTGATTAACGTCTGAATAGAACTCTTCAAATAAATAAAATTGTCGACCAATTTTTCTCAGACCATATTGTGTTATATTGATTTGTATTTTTATTATTTTTTGTCAATATATGGTCTGAGAAAAATTGGTCGATAATTTTATTTATTTGACAAATTATAATTATTTACAAGTACGAAAAAAACAAATACACGAGCCTACTGACTGTCACGGCCAGACCGCTGGGCTGATTGTGATGAAATTTTATGTGGTGAAGGACATAAACTATTTTTCTTTTAAAAATTAACCCTTTAGGAGATTAGATGCCTTCTCAAAAATTAAGCTTTAAAGTGGATGTTCCATGTATTTTTACCCGACTGTGGTGAATCCAAAAGTACGGGTTATGAGTTTAGCAGTCTATGTATGTAAGTTTGTATTTACGGATGTTCCACCGTAGCGCCTAAACTATTCATCCGATTTTGATAAATAAGGTGTCAATCGATTCGTTATTATGGCCCGGGTAGCATAGGCTACATTTATTTTTGAATTTTGGTCCCAGAGGGGAGCAAATTGAAAACAAATAAAAAATAATTTAAGTAAAAAATAAGTTCAAAAATTAAAAACCGACTACTAAAAAGTATGAAACAATAAAATATTCTCATCTGAGGATAGCCGTGATCGTATGCCATCTCATATACAGTATGTAAACTTGTAAGGTGCACATAGGGAAATTAACATTGGGAAAAAATGACTGGATCAGAGTGAGCCTTGAAATCTTGTTTTTCAATTTGACAGATAATATTCTTTTGCAAAATGAATGTGTATACTACCGCAGAAAATATTCAAATGATTACAACATAATCGGATTTTTTTTATTAATGGGACATTAAATTTCCAAAAATACTTAAATATGGTGCGAGATCAAATATCTCCGCCTATTCGAGTTGAACCTAAAGACATTGGGTCACTGAATTACCAACGCACATACGTCATACCAGTCAGACAATTTTTGAATGAAATGTTTTCAAACAGATGGAGTTGTTTTTTTGTTTTATTTTTGTACAAGAAAAATTAAAATAATGATTTATAAGAGCTTTTTATTATTAAAAAAGCCAAGTAAAATAAAAATAAAACAAAATAAAATAGAAATTCTCAAGATTATCATGATAATTCAATAGAAATAACAATTAATGCAGTCATGGCAAACTCTGATCCAAGTATTTTTTCCCAATGCTAATTTCCCTATGTGCACCTTACGTGTTTACATACTGTATATGGGGCCCATCTAGATGTATAGCGTGATGCACTTTGCCCTAGAGCTTGTGATCGCTTACTACTGTTAAAAATGTAATGTTTTGTTAAGGTAGGTGGCATATGACCACGACTATCCTCAGATGAGAATATTTTCTAGTTTCATACTTTTCAGTAGTCGAGTTTTAGTTTTTGAACTTATTTTTTTATAAAATTAGAGATGAATATCCCGCTCGTCCCCCCCTCATTATGTTATTCAACAATGGGCGTTATAAAATACATTTTTTCTGGACATACCTTGCGTTTTCGTGTTTTGAAATAAAAGCTAACAGCTTTACTATATTAATAAACATGTCATCGTCTGTTTTTAACACAAACATTGCTTTAGGACAATAATTATCGACCCATTCGAGCATAGATATTGTTTTTAATGTAAGATTATCATATGTATCTATGAAACGGCCTCTTATAAGGTCACCGTACATTTCTTGTTCGTTATTTAAATCTGAATCGAGTTTGGAATCTGACGTTTCCCCGAGCATAAATGCTAAGCCGACATCACGTCTCATTGCAAAATGTCCCCAAGTCTGACGTATTGCAATGCGAGCAGCAGCGTGAGATGGTGCAGACATGACGACCGCCAAAAGACGCAAATCTGATCCCAAATCTGGACAAATGGCGGGATTTGGAGACGAATGACCAGCTTCATATATTCGACCTGCTATTATACCATGAACTGTATTATCTACGGAACTCGTAGTTCGATTCGACGCAGGACCTAAAATATTAATTTTAAAGTTAACTTAACGATTCAATAAATAAAATTATCGACCAATTTTTCAGACAATATATTAACAAAAAATATAATTAATACATTAACGTTTCGATTTAATTAATTATTTTGAAAGAATTTTATATAAAGCGAATTAGAAATTAAATATTAATTATTTTTTATATCCGTTCTGAAGAAGATCCAAATCCGGATTGAAACGTTAATGTATTAGTTATATTTTTTGTTAATATATTGTCTGAAAAATTGGTCGATAATTTTATTTATTGAAGAGTTCTAATCAGACGTTAATCAAAGATTTTAACTTAACGATATTTATGGCATATATTTAAAAAGCTAAGAATTTGATGAAATTTAACAGACGGTTTCTATTATATCTTGAATCTATGAAAAAAATTGAGACGATTTACTAAATTGCTTAAAATTTATAAGTGTCTATTTTGCCTATTTGGAACAGAGCTACAGCATTTGCAGTAACGGAAATTGCCTACGATTGTACATCTGAAACATTTTACAAAAACTGTATTTTCCAAATACTTACCATGAGCAGAGTTATCGACCGAAACTACATTCGTATTTGCAGTATTTGATATTATTGTATCTACAAAAATTATATTCATATTATTTAGTCGTTTTTCTGTGTAAGTAATGAGCACATCGTTATTAAACAATAAATATTCAATAACTATTTGGTATTCGACCACATTTTTACTATTCGGCCAAATTCAGAGTATTTTTATTTATCTTCTATTTAGTATTCTAATTTATTTTAAAAGATATTAATTACTAGGTGTTTTTGCAATAACTATTTTTAAAGAAATAAAAAAATACACGTATTAAAAATGTAGTTGATCTGTCAATGTACGATTAACGCAAAAACCACCGATCCAATTCGGATGGAATTTTTAGAAAAACACAAGGCTCAACTTGAAATAATAATTAGCCTATAATATATTATTACGCTATGACACACGGAAGATAGGAACCAGTGTATCATCACGGCAGATGATATCGGAACACAGGATCGGATCGGGAGAAATACGGAACCAATGTAAGCGTACAGGCACGATATACTGTTTGTTGTAAACCTAATAGTTACACAGAATTACATACCGATTACCGGTACATTTTTCGACGATTTTACGGTAGATTTAACACTGATATTAGTAATAAATGATGTACTCGATGATAGTACACCTGCTGTTGAATTAATAACAGCATCTTCAGCAACCAAGTGAGATGTATTCCAATTATTATCTGTACAAAAAAAAAATCAAATTACGTAGTTATACTCAAATCACTGTCATATAATTTGACATACTTATTCTATTGTGAGATATAGCAGCCTGAGATTCAGTTACTGTCATGCCAGGAGAATAAAATAACAGGTAGAACAGCGCCGAGGCCGCTGTCATTGCTAATAAGAGCGCCTGTGCTGTTCTCACTTGCTGGAACATCACCATCTCTGTAAAAAAACAAAAAATATAAGTACCGAAGCTATCGACGAATGAAAGTACAAAATTTTTTTTTAAAGGTATATCCAATTGTATGTCCATAAAGGCGTAGATATTTTTTTTCTGAAGGGGGGGGGGTACCTATAGCAAAAAAATCATTATTTTTTCAGTTTCATTAAGAATACTCACGAAGGAAGGTGTCAAACAAAATATTAATTCCCAAACCAATTATCCAATTTTTTTTCAACGAGTATTTCTAAATTTTACTTTTTAGTCCGGTATTCGTATTATTTTCAGTTTTATTTTTTTATTATCATGATCTTGGGGGGGGATAATTACCCCTTTTACGCCCCCACCTATGCCCTTGTATGTCCACAAATATGGTGGGTGACATTTTTATATTTTTTTTAAATTATTCCATAGTATATTATATATTTTTTCGATTTTATCATTCCAACTCCACAAGTGGGGGTACCAGTTTAAGTCAAAATTCACTTTTAAAAATTTTACATAAACGAATATAGTAATTATTCAAATATTATAAATTAATTGGTCACAATATATTATTATACCTACTTCAAGAATAATATTACTGATACGATGAAAAATGATTTATTTACTAACGGATATACCTACTATAATATGGCCTTGTCAGTGAATAATTTTAATCTTTTATATTTCCTTTGCTGATATTGTAACTACACGATAACAATAGAATTTAGATAATTTCCATTCAAACCGCACTTTAAAGGAAATAAGGCTACATGACGCTGAAAAATGTACAGTTTGGAAATTAATATAGTTTAAGAGTTGAATTTTAAATTAACTTAAAAAACAGGCCCAGCTCCGGATCTACGATTTTTTCGACGCTGGGTTTCGTAATGACTTTTATGTTTCCGCTTCACGCGATGCATCGATGCTTTGAAGCTGGGTTTGGTGCGCACGCAGTGATAATTCGAATGTTAACAAAACTGAACGTTTATTGTCTCTGAACAGAACACTGCTTGTTTGGAGCAAGAACCCATGCTCAAAATAAGCAGATCAAATAGCCTCGTTTCTAACTTTGAAATGCATCTTGTTACCACGCACGCGATGCAGTGCTGAATCGATTTAAAAAAATATGTAATCATTTCGTAAACTTACTGAACAAAATGGCGTCGAAATATTTTAAATATGTTACCCCTCAAAAATTTATACCTGAACAAAGATGAACAAGAAAGAAGAATTATTGTAAGTTTGAATGCAGAAAGGAATGTTAAACTCATTAAAAAAGCACATAATTCTACACACAAAAGGTTGATATTTTTATGTTATACTTACCTATAAAAAGATATACAATAGTTGATTCTTTCTGGTTGGAACATTTATAAGCCGCTATTTCACTTGAAACTTTTTAATAAAAAACATTTTATATCAAAAGAAATAAAATGAGAAAATAGAAATATGTTTTATACTTAGAGAATAAAAAATTGAGCTAAACATTAAGATTTTAACGGTTCGGATGACGCCAATACTCATAAAATAATACTAAAAACCAACGCAGCTCTCAAAATATTCTAAACATTTCCGAATTTTATTCGTGAGTCACTGTTTTTAATGTCCAGATCGATTTCAGACAAATTATATATTCGGTAGTCGAAAATATAGTACATTTTCTATACTTTAACTGAAAAAGCCATCAAATTGATTTATCAAAAAAAACTTCACTTCAAAAAAGAAACCTAATATACAATAATTAATTTCATTGTAATTATATTACGTCAAGAGAGATACAAAAAGTACCTAGCTAAACTGTTTCAGTTCAAACTTAATTCTATGATAGTCCGTTTTTTTCACGCAACGCTATTGTTCAATTTTCGGCACAAGGAAGAAACCTACGCTACTGACCGCACATCTTTAAGTACCTTCCCACTACTCTTGCGTCGTAAGGACGGTGACAAATAAGTTCCATAAATCACGTTCGACGCGTTACTTCTATCGTTTGCGTAATGAGAATTGAGAAGCAGCGTAGTTGAAAGGTTTTTCCCATTGTATTTTAGATTTAAATGTTATCAAATAAAACAAATAGCATTAAAAAAATTGTAAATATTACGCTATTTACGCTATTCGAGGTGATAATTAATGAAAATTTTTACGTTTTCAACCTTGTAATTTAACTACAATGTATTAAAAGTAATGCGGGCATTATCTATTTCATACGTTTTATTCTAATTTAACTTGACTCTGAAAATTTTTATATATATACTAGCGGTCCCGCCCGGTTTCACCCGGGTGCAAAAAAAAAACGAATGGGGGGAGGGACATGAGTACGCGCGTTCAGCTTAGTTTACCAAGATGAATGTTGTGTCCAAATTTCATAATGATCGGAGTTACCGTTCAAAAGTTTTTGTCGGACGGACATATTTTCAGTTTTGCAACATTTTTCATTGATGCTCCGCTCCTATTACTCGTAGCGTGATATTATATAGCCTATAGCCTTCCTCGATAAATGGGCTATCCAACAAAAAAAAAAATTACCGTTATATTGCAACCCTACTACGCATCTGTGGATGAAAGTAAAAATACTAATATCGCTATTAAAAAATAGGGGTTGGTGGTAGAACGGTGAAAATTTAGGGTTATAAGTATTTTTTTATGGCAAAAAAAAAAATTGGTCCAAAAAATAAAAAAAATTCTGGAAGGGCCACCCTGCTCACCTAGGGGTATAAAAAATTGCCTACGATCTATTCTCAGACCTAGCAAGTATACACAAAAAATTGCATAAAAATCGGTCAAGTCGTTTCGGAGGAGTTCGATAACAAACACTGTGACACGAGATTTTTATATATATAGATATATTTTTTTTAAAGGTATATCCAATTGTATATATCCACATATATACAAAAAATATCCATGAGCAGAGGTGGGATTCGAACCCACGACAGTACGATCCACAGGCCAGCACGCGGACCAGTTTTTTTTTATTTTTAAAAAGGCATATCCAATTGTATATATTCACATATATAGAGATATGCACATATGCAAGAAAATATCACTCGAGGGGGTGGCACTACCTCTTGGTATCTGGCCAGTATAATTAAATATCAAAGCTGGGTCTAAACGACAAACACAAAATATCCATGAGCAGAGGTGGGATTCGAACCCACGACAGTACGATCCAAAGGCCAGTACGCTGATCAATTTTTTACGATAAAATACATAAATAATCAAATTAAATTATTAGATCTATATTTTTACTCTATTGCACAATCAGCTCTTACTTAAAAAATAAAAAAATTTAATTTGACAACTTTCCCTTCAAAATTATTTCTGGCAATAAAAATCAAATGACGCGTTTACAATAAAACCAGTAAGTATTACCTTATCTGACATTGACTTTTTGTAGCAATAATAGTCCCAGAGCCGACCGTTCAATTTCCTATACGTATCGAATAGACAATTAATTACTAGCTCTGTTCCAACCTCTCTATAGGTTGAGCTACTGCGCAAGACTGTGACGATAATGTTACCGTTCGCGGAGAGGTTAAAACAGAGCTATTATTATTTATATTTTGCCGGGAATTGAAAAATTAGGGCTGCCAAAACGTGAACTCTGGAACCCGACGATGATATGAAAGTACATATTCGTTGGGTAAATCTGTCATTAGACTCTAGATTACACATCCCTAATTAACAATTTGCTAAAATTAAAACTATATTTGATTGTTGAAGTTGACGTCATTATTTTAAAGTAAGTAGTTTATATTTTCAAAATGGAAATAGTATTCGTACATTTTGTGCTGTTTTGTTTTAAATCACAATCGAAGGTTATTTTAAAGACAAAGCTTTTAAGGGGCGGTATTTGAAGATTTGCATCATACTGAGAAAATCTACCGCACGGCCCTATGTGACTTCCTATTTGTCTACCCTAATTATAATTCACATAGACAAATTTTATGGCCATAACAATTTTGTCTGTGTATTCGATGCATAAAGTACATTACACAAGTGCATTTAAAACTAGAGCTGTAACAAACCGTATGTATTCGTTACTGAGTAACGGGTATATCGTCTGACTCGAAGTAACGAATCGTTACTTACAAATTCATTTCGTTACTCGCATGTTTCGTATCCATGTCAGTCCGATTCGTTTGATACGGTTATACGAACACAATGTGTTATACTTATAAGTATTCATAAAGTACGAAGTCATGACTCATGTCGTATCACGTATGCGACGCGCTTTGGTGCGAAGCTACATGCTTATTGCTTGATGCTGTTAAGTACACTATTGTATGTCGTATCAAAAGTACCGAGTAACGTAACGATACGAAAGTAACGGGTACTGGTTCTTTAAGTAACGAATACATACGGGTACACAATTTCTCGTTACTTTTACAGCTCTAGTTAAAACCGTACCATTCGATTGCAGTTTTATCTGTACAGATAAATCATAAGTGTGTAGGTAAATACGACGTACTTTTTAGAATTGTTGCAGTTGATCGGAAATCAATTGATAAAACTGTGGCGATTAAACTGTGTAGATAAAACGATGCATGTGTAGTTTCACTACAGCCAATTCAGCTCAATTCATTAACAAAGTATGTGATAATTTACTTCCTTTTTTCTATTTATAAAAAATAATACATACGAGAAAAAAAGAAAAAAAAATGATAAATATCAACAAATAAGGTTAAATAAAAATAAAGACGTGTGCATTAACTGCTATAGTTACTTATTTTTAGTAACCATTGTTTCACCAGGGGTCGGCAATCTGCGGCTCTTTTGATGTAAAGTTGCGGCTCTCCAATTCCATACGCAAAAAATTATTATTTTATTATATAAACCTTAAAAATCGTCAAATCGATCCATGATTGAGTACCATGTCTATCTCTCAGCCATTTCCACTCGCGTCTCACCCGCACCGCGACGTGTCGTCCTCGGATACATATATTTATATCTATATAAGCAAAGACTATAATACTGAAACGAAAATGTTTAGTGGCTCTTTAAAAACTGGGAAATTTTGTAAATTGTAACTTTTGGCTCTTTCGTCTCAAAAGGTTGCCGACCCCTGGTTTACACCATAAGTTAACGTTTTTGATTTTTTTAAATACACATTAACCGGAGAATTGATCGTCACCATTATTATTCGACTATTACGGCTCTACGATTTATTTCGATTGTACAGTCAAAACGCTCAGTTTTAACCGAGGGTATGTATGCGGTACACTAGAACAATAATTTTATCTGTACAGATAAAACACGTGTGTAGCGTGCTTAAGAAATCTGACGGTGGGCTCTCCGTCTATATGAACACTTTCCTCTCTTGTCTAAGGTCACTCGGTTTTTTATAAAGCAAAGATGATACACCAGACATGATCAAATCAACTAATGTCCTTGTTAAAAACAACAAATGAAAACTATGCTTAAAAAGTTTTTTATAATATACAGGTAATAGGTGTAACGAAACAATTATAGAAATAACAATTAGGCACTAAGTAACACACCAAGATTTTAACGCGTTACTAATTATTTACAAACAATTCTAATTATAGCAACGCTTCATGAATAATTAGTAGTTTTCAATACTAATGTAAGTACATTGTACAACGTATGTACGATTATTATACACTCTGTATAAAAATCTGTAAGGTAAACCAGAAACACACTAAATTATTACTAATCCAATATGATGTCATTAACTTACGTGTGTACTTAAATTTAAAATTTAATTACATTTACAATGGAAAATGTACGAATTTGTGCGAATATCTAAAATACTAATAATAAACAAACTTTTAGTTGCTAAGCAGCTTTTGTTATTGAATAGCTTCAAAATTTCTGAAATTATTTATTTCATTGACTTTAAAATTGCCCAATAAAAATTTTAATAAACAGGAAAATTTTACTAAAGAATTTTTACAAAAAGTTTAATGCCTAATGTAAATTTATACTTTAATTAATAATGGATTATGATTATGTTAATAAATTTTGATATATAACAAATAGAAATTACTTTCAATCATAAAATTATAAATGTCAAACTCATTTCATAATGAATTGATTTTGGCATTCAATCTAAATTAACATCCGAGAAATAAAACTTGGCATTCAACAACAGCGTATTAACAAAGAATAATGGAAAATATATAAAACTAAAGAAATTAATTAGTACCAGGAAAAAAATAAAACCGTATACCTAATACCTATGTTATGTCAAAGAAAACTGTTTTGAAATTATCTTACCGAAATATGAGATCTGTATTCTTCCTCACAAATGTCTTTTCCACATTATTACTAAGTAACTAAATAACTTTGAATTAAGTAATTACTTCTACCAAATATATTTTTTTTTATTGCACAAAAGTCTAATTTTCCCATTTGAGTGCTAGGTTATAAAGCAAATATTGTTAATTATCTTTCGAACAGTGTTTACTATTAACTAGAAACACGTTTGTGTTTCATTTTATAAATCACTGTAATTAATTCTGTTATCACAAATGATTTTACATTCATTTTCCTTACTCCCACAAAAACTTTTGACAACAAATCCAGACTCCGATATAAAATGTCAATCGATGGATATACATCATTTCCGTAACAATTTACTGACAGCGATGCTTAAAATTACTAGTGACTTTAGCGATGCCAACATAACACTGACACCTATTTATTACCGCCGAAAAACAAACGCGAAACTGTTACTATTAAAATTCCACATAAATTACCGCCGAAAATTTGCAAACAAAAAACTTAATTATTTTATAGAATAGTAGCAGCCCCTATTTAAAATGTCACATCAATTTGTAATCCATTTTAATTGTATTATCTGGCGGCATGATGATAAGATTAAACGATAAACTGCAGTCGTTTATGTATTCAAATTAAGCAACAATGATAAATCCCTGGATATCATATATCTAATAAATAATATGCTAGATATCAATATTATATATGTTACAGACCGTATGTGTAAAGCAGGGTATATACGATTTTTTGTTAATATTAGCCCGTAAACTAAAACACTATATTTTAATGAAAAACAGTAATTAGTTTACTTAAGTTAAACTCAAAGATTATTGTACTAATTTGGATACAGTTATGTCCATGGTCGACACAATTATGTCCACGGTGGATACAATTATTTTATTTTTTGATAGGTATAATTCTAAGGTAAAATTACTAATGCGTTTTTTGTCTTTGTTGTAATAGCTCTCACAACCGTAAGCTATAGTTTTTGTGGCGGCGAATCGAGTGTAGAACGCTCACTTTGTACAGGGCCGCAAAAACTAGCACTGGCCCTTTGTATGAAAAAAAATAGTATTCATGACGGGATCGGAATCTTACTTTTCCAGGCCGGAATGGTTGAGCCCATGGGCGTCCTTGAAGACATCTGAGGAATTTATAGTAATAAGTACCAGCTGTTTTATTTGATTTATTTAACGGAACTTTATTTGGAAAAAAATTATGTGAACAAAATTATATGAGAATTAACAGTAGAGTAAGAGTTACAATAAGCTATTATAGAAATTATTTTTCACCCTGTCATAAATTAAACATTTGAAAATTAATACGAAATAAAAACAGAATCTGTTGGGCAACAATGAAAATAGTATATTACACATCTAGGGAAGTAAAGTAAGAAATGTCTGAGATCACATATAATTGTTGGCCGAGGCGAAGCCGAGGTCAACAAAGATGTGATCTTAGGCTTTCTTACTTTACTTCCCGTGGTGTGTATACTATTTTTTTGCTCGACGTAGGCAAGAAAAGGCAACTTCGTTTAGCGCAGCGGAACGAAAGTTGACGCTTTCTGCCCGTCGAGCAAAAAATTAATTTGATTGCTGATCAGTATATTAAAAACACTATTTTTTCACAATTAAGGAGGTTGAGCCGTTTTACGAAGATAATGAAAAAAATCTGAAATAAAGTTTTTTTAATAGATTTTTTTATGACAAAATTTTCTGTAAAAAATCCAAAATCATAAGGAGATTTTTAAAGTTAAAAATTAAAAAAAAACTTTTACATGTAGTCTTATGGAAAATGTGTCAAGCTAGCATGCAAACTGTTCATTTGAATTTTTTGCAAATAACCAAATAATGTCAGCAGTTCCGAAAACTATCTATGTAAATCATCGATGTCTTACGCATATTTTAATATTTTTTTCCAATTTAATTAGGACACTTTTAATCAATAAAAAAAATTATTAAACCTTGGCAATTTTCGATTATGGACTTTTATTCTTGACAGATTTAACAATTTTAACTGAATTTTCAACTTTTTAATGATTTAATTTTAATTTTTATTACTTCTAATTTCTTTTTTTATCTACTGCAAAAAATATGTAAAATACAGATATTTACATAAATTTATTTTTTTTAACCTAACTTGTACAAAAAATTCAAAAGTTAGTCCATTAAGTATAAAGTACTGAAATAATTAATTAATATTAAAAAAAATTAATTATTTATGCCTTTATGACAATAATTTATTGGTATCATCGTCTTATAAACTATAAAAGTTCCCATTTAGAATTCGTCTTACTTTTGATTGGGACTGCAACTGATCAACCTCCTTAAATGAAATGTTTGCTAAATGTAATTAAATATCAGAAAAAACAAGAAATTTTGTTATTGGTGTAGATTATGGCCATAACAAATAGAATCGCTGATGGTGCCAGAACCTAGACGCCGGACAATAAAAACTCGCGTTTGACAAGCCCGGTCTGTTTAAAAAAAAATCAACCTAGATTTCAGGGCATTGACCAGCTCCCTATATATGAAAATTTTGTCTGGGTCTGAATATATCGAAACAATTAAGCAAGACTTAATGACTTGTCATAGTACAATAAATCGTTTTATCTTATTTATGAAGGGGGTATCAGATAATTTGTTTCAGATTTTGAGCTGATAAAATTTTTTTAAAGTAGTATAAACATAGAAAAAATGTTTTATACATTTTTTTCGATGTTGAAATATTTTTTTCAAGAGACACGGTCCAAAGGTACAATCAAAGTCGAGCTCATACGATTCTTTTTTTCAGTGGATATCAAGTACAAAATTCTAAAAGCTAATTTCAAAGCGTATAGTTGATAGACAGGGTGTCAAACATTGAACAAAACATTTACGGAACTACCTCTTAGAAAAAAACAAGCGAAGAAAAACTGTTTCGTAACAGTTACATGTATTTTCGAATTAATTTAACTCAATTTTGGAATAATTGTTCCTCATATTTTATGGCTATTAATCAAATCAATTCAACTGAACATAATTGACATATTAATAATATGTATTAGCCAGCATAAAACGCAAATATTTTTTCAATTCTTTTTTTTTAATATATATTTTAAATTTCGCTTATTACATATTCCTAAAATTGTATTCAAGTTTTAATTTCTCTTATTTTCATTTTTACACCTCACAAAAGAAAATACAGTTCGTGTCTGGATAACTAAATATAAAAATATTCTCAATTATATATCGGTTGTTATGATTCTTTAACAGTAGATATTCAATTTTTACAATAATATTTACTGAAAATTTTCATATAAGGCTAGTAATTTCAAGTACTAATTATTATTATTTACATTAATTTTAAAATATTAAGGTGTACATTTTATGCATATAAACTAGAGAAATTAACTAACATTGAAAATTCATATTATATTTTACTCAGAGAAAAGCAGGCCTGAACTGGTAAAAAAAATCGGCACAGGACTTTAGGATATGATCCGGTCATTATGTCGTGTGTAGGCGAGTGAGATAATATGTTAAAAATATATCGAAGATGAGTTCAGACCAGCCCAAGTTTGGCGGCGGCCTACCGGGCATAAGTCCATTATGTATCCGCTCCGGGTCTGGATGTACGAATTTACTAAAATTCTGTACTTAGAAATATATTACAAAAATTCAATATATCAATAATTCCTCTAGAAAATACTTGCAATTAAAAATCACGTTTTTTCATTATTTTGACGTCTATAAAAATATTTTACATATTTTAAATTTATTTTTATGAGCAAAGAATAACTTTTTGAAAAAGTGAAACCGGTCAGATGCGAGATTCAATCAAAGAAGTTTTAATAAAAAAAAACAGCATCTAGTTTTAATTACATTTATATACAAAAATAATTTATTTTTTCCCGCGATTATCATTTTTTGAGTAAAAATATTTATGACGTATGCGGAGCATAATTGCATGTCGATGTTTTAACACTATAATTTATGTTTACTAATTTTTGTACAAAAATCGAAAGTGACTTTCTGAAAAAAACGTGATTTTTTAAAACATGGCTTCTATTTATAGTCGCTATTCAGTCACAAGTTGAGTAATTGTTATTATTGCAACTTGCCTGCCCGAATAACTATGAACAGATAGTGAAAAATTATTTTATGTACATCACTAATATAAGATGAAACATTATCACAATCGAGATTAAAAAATCTAATACATACTATTTATGAAATAAACAAATGATTTGCATGAACAACATATTTTGATAATTGTAACAATCTAAACAACTTAATTTATTACTCATTTCACCATAATAAAAATTTGTCTATTTATTTTAATTTAATAAACTGGCACAGTTTTCTTTGTCGGAAAACGATTTCTTATGTACATATTTATATATTTACATTATTGGCAAATTCATTGAATAATTTATCAGTCTGATATAAATGTTAAAAATATTTATTTTGCTTTAAAAATTATTCAATTTCTTGATTTAAAGAAAATATAGAGGAAGATCATAAAAACTTAGTCATTTTTTAAAAATCTAGGAAATATATATGAGAAAATAATCTAATAATAAAAACGTTAAATTTTCTATAATTTGAACACTACTAAATGAATAATTTTGTCACAAAAAGCGACTGAAATTATATTCTACTTAATATATTTGAACCATTTAAATAAAAATTGAAATAAAACTACAGTAATTTGATTATAAATAAAAATAAATCACGGTTTAAACATTATGTTAGACCAGTAGAAATGGCATTAACAAAAAGAATTTTATCTTAGTTGTTAACCTTAGTCTAAAATCACAAGCAAAGACTTAGGAATTAAGTCAGCCAAATGAAACAGCCATTTTTATATACTATTAAATTTGTGCTGCGACTATATTCTTATTACCGGAAAAAGTCATTATTTAAATCACAACTAGACATTTAGTATCCTCACAATAAGGCGCATTATGTTTAAGATGAGACATCGTGAACATTTTCAAAATATATTGAAACCGACTTATTCGACAAAGTTCATGGCGACCATTGTTTAACCCATTTGAGAGTGGAAAGCTTCACGAAACAAAAAAAAAACACAAAAAACACAAAAAAAAACAAAGGCATGTTGTACGAAACATAATTATATGCGCGTAGTTTTTACAGCGAATTTTTCTAAACGCGTTAAATTAGAAGATTTTAAAGAAATATAAAACATAACATAAAAGCTAACACTCACAAATAGGACCTTTCCCACCTTTATTTATATAACACGAAAAAACAAAAACATTGTCATGACTTTCAAATTTTATAATAGTAATAACCCATGATTATTATAGTCATCATTAAAACAAAAAAATGCTGTAAAGATATGTTTGAACTATACGTTTGAATAATAAAGTTATATTTAAATCGAGTTAATACAATTGATAATTTCACAAACGTAAACATAATTTTTTAAGTAAAAATAAATGTTGTTACGGCATACAGTGCGGGAACCGTGCACTTAATTAGTACTACAGTAGACGTTTCGAAGGTCTTAAAATACGAGGTGATTTACACCGGGAACCGAAACTTGAAATTCCGTATTCGATAATGACTTGCAAACATAAATTGTAAAATGACTCTTGCTTCAATAGGTCTTTGTTTTAGACATATCAAGGTTCAAACTTTTGAAAGATGTAAATTCAATTTTCGTAATTAACAGTATTCCATGCAAAAACTTTACTTAATCTCTGTAACACAAAAAAATTTTTTTTTCAATACATGATCGCCAGTGAATTAATAACAGCACTTTTTACCAAACTGTATTTTTGGAAAAAATGTTATTTTTTGTACACTGCAAATCAACAGCAACAACTAGTAATAAATAAATCTTTTGTTCCCAAGAAATTTTCATCTTGGTTTATTATTAATTTTAAAAACAAAAAAAATAGATAGGTTTCGACAACTCCATGAATCAATTTCTCCGAAACAAAGACCAATCGGGGAAAAAAATGTTATTTTACATTTGGTGCTTATAATCCAATCATGAACAGGAATTAATAATTTTTGCCCATGGTGTAAATAGCTCTGTATTTAACCAACAACACGATTGGCGTTTTAACCGAGTCTAGTGTTGAAAATTACAAAATAAACCCTTTATGCTGCACAATGTCAAATTCCATCAATGCCCGATAAAAAACTAATATCGTTTAATATTTCAGTGACATCTGATAGCAGAACAAAAAAATAACTGTTTTAAATCTCTGTGCACAAATATCAGTGTTGCTATTGTTTGTTCTGCTCTCCTGCTCAGAAATATCTTTTTAGCGAGTTTTCCATAGGACAAAAAAAAAAAGTTTTCAACGAGATTAAGACCCTCTGCACACAAATCGATCGTTTCATGACCCAAGTTTTAAACCAGTTCATGATGCGATTATCGTGCAATCGGTTTACACGATCGAGGTTCTTTGTCCGCACACAAGCGCAACTGAATCTGAAATGGTAAAGACGGTCGCTCCTACCTTACAGAAGAGAAATTGCTTCCCGACCTGCAAACATGGTTGAACCCGACCGGTTTGAAATTAATTTTAAATCGGTCACCTTTTTCTCGACACATGTTTGGCGTATGAAAGGTCACGGACAGATTGCATCCCGAGCCAGTTTGAAATTCAAATTGCGAAACAATCGACCTGTTTGCAGAGGACCTAATGCTACTGTTACACTCAGCACCTGCCACTGCTCCTGCCGCTGCCGCGATTATTTCCCAAAATACTTCTGCGGCAGGATCGACGCGAGTAAGTGTTCACATTTAGCCTTCAACGCGAGTGCGTGTTTAACTCGCAGTGATGGCGGACGTAGAGATTTTTGAGGCGGCAGCGCTAAGTCTGCTCAGTTTACACAATTATTTAAGTGTTTTAAAAAGAAATGGAATAAAAAAAGACGCCGTCGCCAAATAAGTACCAAGTAAAACACAACAGGCTGTCACAAAGCACATATAACGACATAAGTCATACAAATTGCACTGGTTGAATGTAAACACCGACTCGCACTCGCGCTGCCTTCCTTTGACTTCCGCACGAAAAACCGACAATTGAGGGAGCGCCAGGCAGTGGCAATAGCATGAGCAGTGGCAGCGCGAGGAACGTGTTCACATTCTCACGCTGCCTACATCCCTACCCGATTGGGCTGAGTGTAACAGTAGCATAACTTATAGGGGCTGAATATGCATTACAGACGAGCATTTAATGTACATGTATTTAAATTTCAATTGTATTAAATAATAATTTCTGTTTGTCTATATTGGTCTATAATGTTAATGTTAAGATAATTCCTTACATGGAAAGGCAGAATATTTTTTTTTTAACAAAAAAGAGTGTTTCGAGACACGCCTTTCATGTTTATGTAAATAAATTTAAATTTCCTTCAATAATAAATTCTTCTATGTTGGTCAATTATATTATTATCAAAACAATTCCTTACAAAATATGGATTTTCAACAAAAAAGGTATTGAGAGCTTATCGATTAACACACTTTTTATATTTGTGTCAATAAATTTCAATTTTAATAGTGATTTCTTCTTTGTTGGTCGATAATACTATTATTATAATAATTCTTTACATGAAAAGCAAAAGTATTTTTTGTGACAAAAAACGTGTTTGTTGACAAGTTTTGAACTGCTAAAGCGATGTGTTGGCAAACAGAACTATTTGGATATAACGGTTAGTAGGTTAAATTCTCGGATTCTTCAGATTGTTTGAACTTAGCTCTAGCAGTTCTAGGACCACATTAAACGATCTGAAGAATTTAAGTATTTGATCAACAAACAAGCAGTCGTGTCCGAAGAGCTCAATAGTTCTAATTTAGTTCAGAACTTGCCACCAAACACAACTAAATAATGAATTCGAATGTAAAAAAACAATCAAATTTGAAAATTGCGTAAAAATTATGTCAATCTAATTATTCTGAAATTACAATACAAAATGCATTTGTTATGTACGTTATTGTCATACCAAAGATTATGGTTTTAATATCACTCGTCCATAATTACTCAAAACAAAAAAAAATCCTAATGAAAATAAAATAAAATCCCAAAAAATATCGAAAGTTTCTTCCAGTTTTTCGATTGAAATTTAAAAATATACCCTGTACGACAAAAAAATACCCAACAAAAATACTAATTCAAAAATAGATTTTATGTAGCGGATCTGTAATGATAATTCGATATTATAAAAAATTTCTATCTAGTCAGAAATACGAAACTATTTTAAGTTTTGCCAGTTATTGATTATAGCTACGCTTTTAATTATACGGTCTATACTACATTTACACAATTATTAAGTAACATAATCTTACATTTAATTATATACTTAAAATTTGAGTACTTCAAATTAGTAAGTCTGACTTCTAGCAAAACTATTTAAATGGTATAAAATGGAATTATATCCACTTGAACAATAATATATTTGACACAAAAATTTTAATATATATTGTAGCCATCGAGAAATAAAGAAAACAAAACTACTTTCTTTAAAATAATAAATTCAGCAGCAAAAAGGGTTACGATAAGTTATAAGTTATGGTGAAATGACGTAATACATACACGCACACATATGTGCGTGTATATATAATATATATATATATATTAAATATAACTACATAATTAAGCGATATGAAACATGTTTTAAACAATGAACATAATATTTTATTATACGACTATGATTCATTTATCGGTTTGTCACTTAAATCCGGTTTATCATAGACACGAGAATCCGTTTTTGTAGATGACGTTCGGGATGAACTTTTTACAGCTGTATCGACTTTGTCGTCTACATTCGGCTTTAAGATTGCTTTGACTATGTCGTTATTGTTTTTCATTGTTTTGACGGTTCGCTTTTGAATAATAACTTTGCCCTTACCTGAACCTCTTCGTCCCCGTTTCGATATTGTACTCTGGATACTTTTACCACTAAGTAATTTCGTTCGTGTACTAGATGAACTTTTATAGCTAGTTGAAGGACTTTCACTTTTTGGTACGGTATTTATTTCATCGGTATCACTACTCGGTAGTGGTTCAGATCTATGCTTGAGTATATTAGTTGCTTTTATTTTAGCTGTCTTGCTGCTCGATGACTCTAATAATGAAGTATCATTTTTACACAGCGCACACCAGAATATGTCCGGAATTTCTGTTTTTTTTATTTTCGCACATGACAGATGTACCCACGTTAAACAGTGGGAGCACTCAATCATTGCTCGACCAGCAAAAGGTTTCTTACAGTAGCATGTCACTACATCCCAGGAGTCACCTGTAAACATTTTTTTCGTATTTAATAATCCTATTTAAAATTTTGTTATGACAAAAAAAATCATCGATATACATTTTTTAGTTCGATTATCCGCATGAATTGAAACCGAATTAAAATGGTTTCGGGTTTGTCAAGTGTTGTGTTTTCAGTTCGAGAAATTACTTGGGTTTCGGTTTCATTACGGCTTATCACGATTTAATGTAAAAAAGTATAATCGGGCTTTACAGCAGACAATTGTAACGTTTCATAAGACAAAAAAAAATATACACACCTCCCTCTTCATCGTCACTATCTTTATCACCAGAACTGGATTCAGAAACTAAACTTCCAGCGCTATCCATAGGGCTACTAGCAGTCTTTCTTTGTTCCTATAAAAGATAAGCAGTAAATATGTAACTACACAAAAAAATCTACTGGACACATTCATTTCACATAAACAATTAATTTGATCAAATTGCAATGTAAATAATTTGAACTTAACTTTAAATATAAAACCGATTTGATATTACTTACTTCTTGTCTTTGAAGTTCATATTGTTCATGTTCCAAAATTGCCGTACAAAATTCATAAAAGTCTTCTTTCGTTCTAGGTCGTTTTAACGGCGGGGGTGGCTAAAACAAACAAATAAAAGATTTTTATTATATATGATACGTGATATTAATTAAAAAGAATGGTTTTCTGTAACAATAGTAATATATAGACATTTAGTGACCAATATTGGTATAAAAACGTTTAATTTGAATATGACAAGCATATAGCAGAAATAACAAAAGTGTATACTTAGACACTGTCAAAAACATTCAAATTTACTGTCCTTTCAAAACTTTTCGATAGTACTTTATATAATCTTCTAGAGAAATTGAAGCTTAGAAAATTTTACATTTATTTTTAACCTATACTTGTCAGTAATTGATTAGAAAAAATAATAAAATAGGATTCGCGAGAAACAAATATTTTGCCACAAAATGTGAATTTTCCAAGTGCATCAATAAATACGATTTATAGAAGCTCTATTTTAAGTGATTTTCCTGAATACTAATTAACTTCTTAAAAGCAATAACATTTTTAACCGTAGAATTACGCTTGGACAAAAGGTTAGTTTTAAAATGTAATCACTCTACTTACATTATCTCGGTCCATAGCATCTGAACTATTTAAAACAAAAAAATGTAATTATTTTCAACACAAAATATTAATTTTTATTCAAAAAATCAAAACAATCTAAATAAAGTAACCAAAATTAAAGCTTGATCATTACATACTCGTTCGTTAAGATACACTAGAATTTAGACTATTGTTTTAATCACAATGTTATAAATAAATAAGCTCGATTATCACTAATGATGCAATGAAAACGAAACGTCAAATTAAATTTGTTTGAAATCAAAACACAGCAAAAAAGGGAAATTAAAAATTTGTTAATTTCAAAGTATCCATGAACACTCAAAACAGACTTCATCTATCACTGTCCTCCAATGTACTCCTTCTCTATGAATGTTCTCTTGTGGGATAAGATCTATTGGAGTAACGGCTACACAAAAATGAAAAAAATGTAAAGCTACACGTACACCTCACAGTTGAGAATCTATCAATTCTATTTCTTTAAACATAAACGAATTTTTATCCACATAATCAATCATTTTAATGCAGTGCTCATCAAAATTTCAATAAAAATATTTTCACAAAAATCAGATTAACAAAAAAAAAAATAGATAAATTAATTTAGCTATTTGAATTTTATATACAGAAAATATGATGAAATAAATTACTATGTTATATTTCAGGCAACATTTTTTCAGAACGCAAAGAAACGAGACGCATAATGCATTTTTGGTAAAAGAAGGATTATGTAAATGGTAGTACAGTAGAATCACTGTGTTTATCAATTACCTCGTATATAATGATTTTTCCTTATGCCTGTAGTAGTAGTACACATTCGCCGAGCGCGCTCGCCGAGAGATTAGGTAAAGCGAGCGTCTACGAATGTGTTTGTCCTGTATACACACTCGGCGTGGCTCGGCTTCACTTTCCATTTAAACGGCGCAGTTAAATGAATCTGGACCATAAGAGAATATTTTTTTTCAATTCTGAAATTGGCAATTGCAAAATTTCACTCAATCTGAGCCACGCGTCATTTTTTTTTTTTATCCTTATGCTGGAGATGCATGGGATCCCAGATCACAGGCTCATTTTCGTAATGTTCTAAGAAAGCAATTACTGTCTCATTGGTCCAGTCCGCCATAATTTTTTTATCATTAAAAGTTAAACTTTCACCAACAAAAATGACAACTTAAGTAAGTTTAAATCCGCACGAGGCAACGAGTGTGTACTCTAACTAACTGAAATTGTATGTTCTCTGACTAACTTTTCTTTGACTGACTGGGCTCCATAGAGTGCTCTTACTCGCCGCTCGGTTCCTTTGAATCACGGTGGAAAAACCGACTTTATACGAACCGCTTGCGAGACGAGATAGTGCGCTACGAGATCAAGCGAGCGTTCCCAGTACACATTGTGCGATATTTGTTAGTCATAATACTGGTCATATTTATCACTGTAATGGGATAGGTGTTGTTTATGTAAGTATTAAATTTCCATCACTCCTACTTATTCCTTAATTTTCGAAGTTTTGTCTGAATACTTACCTGAGTAGAGCCCACAAAATGGAAATGTTTTCATGATAATCGGAATAAATAAGCTCCCTTAAAATTTGACAAATAAAAATTGGGTTTATAAGAAAAGAAAAAAAATTGTATTAAATCTTTTACTAAATAATTGCCTATGTACATATATTGTTTTCTAGTTTTAAAAGTTATATTTATTACAAAAAATCATTTTTGGCATCAACAGTATTATTATATATGTATGCCAGCTGCCTATTATGTCTATCTGGTTGTACGTAATATTAACCATGTTGTAATTAGAAGCTAGTATTAAATAGTTATTATGTACACATAATAAAATAACATTGATCAATAAGTAAGTAAGTAACAGGAACATTTAACACTGAACACAACATTTTAACAGTCTGAGGTACAACATTGATATTTGATGTATGCTTATTTAAAAATGAAAAATCCATATGGTGTTTCCTTTAGAGTTAGATGTTTGACAAATTTCTTAATTTCAAGTGTAAGTATTTTCAGTTTTACTTTGTAACGTGTTTTAAAAATAAAAAAAAACATCTTTTCTAAATCTTGGAATTTATAATTTCATATATTTACTCTCGCAGACAGGACACAAACACTTTTTTTTTTAGATAAACTTCAACAAAGATAATACAAACTACAAACACATTTATAAATTCAGAAATGCAAAATTTCATGACTACATTATTATTCCGTATTTTCTTTGCACATTTTTGTACAAGATATGTATGGCTATTCCAGTGAGTATTAACGAAATGCATTTTTAAAGCAAATGATCTTTTTTACTTTTAAAAACCGTTATAAATGTAATATCAAAAAAATATATTCAAACTTGATTTTTAGTTTGTGTTCTTTAAAATATATCGTCATCAAATAGTATATTTCTTGTTTATCATCCGAGGATATTAATTTATTCGTTACTGTTTTAATCAAATTTCACGGTTTCGATTTGTATTTTAGGTTATTTAGTTTACTCGAATACTTAATGCTCCCATATGAGCAGGCCTGAATAAATTACTTTAAATAAAATAACAAAAGAAAAAAACAATAGAAAACGCTAACTACAGTTATTAAGAATAAATCTAATAATAATAATCCCATGCAAAATTATAAAAATTAAATACATTTCGTAAAAAAAAATCATTATTCTCGAACGTTACTGATTTTTTAGCTAATTACTGTATTGTACTTGTTATGAATACGATTCTTGTAATTTTTTTCTATTAAATATTATCTTTCAAATGATACATATTGGATTACGTTTTTAAAAAATAGTTGACATTTTTTCTGAGATAAAAACGCTTTTTTAGGATAAATAATATATATAAATAAAATTTTGAAATGTAGTTCAAGGAGGGGGCACGGGACATGATTCGTTCGCGCCAATTTTCCAGCTAAAATGTAGGGATGTGCTAAACTAGTGTTAATAGGCGTGTGAGTTGCATAAGCCATAGGCGAATGCAGGATTCAGTACAGCTTTTGTAGTCTTTCAAATTTAGATTTCATTACACATTGTTGTAGCGACCAAGATGTATTAAAATTATTGTAATGCTTTTTAAAACTACATTTTTATAACAGAAATAATTATGGCAGTTTGTCGAAAGGTGGTACATTAAATTCAAATTTACTTATTTACCGCAAAAACATTGATCTGCTTGTTAATAAGTTAAATGCATTCAGAAAACGTTTATTACCATCTTGATAGAAAATATATTAGAGACCTAATCGTTAAAAATTAAAAAATATAATTTAATATAATACTGAAAACTAACTACTTAATATTAATTTAATATACAGGTTGATTGAGAAATGTAAGCGAAAAAAAACGTACGTATAATGAAGTCTAAGAGAACGCTTTGGTACGGTTTAAAATTTATTTTATATTATTTTAAATTTTAATTAGAAAACCTGGACCCACCTCTATCTCGACGCTTATGAAAACTGTATCAGCAATAGAAATGATGACGTGGTTCATTTATTATATAATTATATTATCTAATTTGATATAATATTTAATGCGCTAGTGGCGGGTATAATTTTTCTAATAAGACTTAAATTTTTTTCTCGAAAATAAATCTGCCGAATTCCTTCATATTTTAGGATGGTAGATAATTATTTCTGAATTTTTTCAACTTCTATTTCTGAATCACCTATATATAATTACTCTGAGGTTAAAATAGATTGTAAATACTTAAAAAATGAGTATTTCTGTATATCAAATGAAGTATCATTATACCTACAGTCAATTTGAACCAGGAACTTCTATTTCTTAAGTCATATTGGCATTTTAAAGCCTTCTGTAAAAAAATTACCATGTTACTTAAATAAAATATTTTACCCGTGTTGTCATGATTGATATTAAAATACATATTATATGAAATAAAAATTTAGAAATACAGGTTACTAGCACTGTTCAATTAAATTCATATTTAATCTTGGGGTTAAAAGTCTACGAATTAAAATCATTAGGCAATTATTTAAATCACAAATAAATAAGAATTTGTTTTTAAATTATATTAATAATTCCTACATTATATAATATACGATGACTACTCTCGTGTTATATTAAAAGAAGGTACAAAATAATTTTATATTTTATAGAAATCACTAAAATGTAATTATATGGCACAACAGTATTAATTAACGAAACAAATAATTACTAAATGTGATTATTATCACAGAAATTTAAAAACTAAAATTGTTCAGTTGATCGTTTTATTGGCAACTGGCAATTGTTTTTGATTCAATGACTTCAAATTTGCATTTAGACTAATAAGTTTCAAGTCATTTTTTTTTTTTTTGTTAAGTAGGTAATTATTTTTACAAAAATACGATTTTTTACAAAAAAAATCTGGTTAGCGGAAATACTAAAACGAAAAAAAATAGAATGTCTTATAATTCATTCAATGCCAATATAACTAAATTCATTTCTAAAAATGTCATCAAATACTTACTTACTTATAAATCAATAAAACGATAACAAATACCTTCTGAAAAAAAAGGTTTGAGGCTGTAGAATATTTTTACTATTTTTTTTTGCAAAGCTGTATAAGTCTTTGATGATAAAGAAAATTTTCCTCAACTGTTTTAGGATACTTTCGGTTTGAGAGGAGGAACCAAGTAGGGTTATTAATTTTTACACTTTTTATACATAAATTAAAAAAAAAAATTGAAAAAATACTACAGCCGTAAAAAATAAATAGTATATAAATATAGATTAATTATATAATGACTATAATCATCGCGTCACTTTTCTAACAAAAGTGAAAACCGTTAAACTGTTTAAGTATAATAATATATACAATATTTTAGTTTTCTAATACATAATTACTACATAATCACTGGGCTATTTATTTTTATTTTTCATTTCTACAATTTTCACACTATTACCAACAAGCATTAAAAGCCACAACTTAGCAACACTGTTACGTAGCTATTTTTAATTAAACATGATAAAATGTGTTACATTGAAAACAATATCATACATGCAGCAAATTAAAATATTTAATATGTTGTTTTGTTTATGTTCTTATCAGATGCGCTTACTGATAATAAATAGCAGTTAAATATTTTTATTATTAAAATAATTCCTGTCAAATTGTTATTTTATTGTTACTTTTTTACTTAACATTTTTTGTTCATAAAGGTAGCATTACATGACGTGTGTAGCGACGCGCTTGGCGTTTGGGGTTTGATGACATGAGAACGATCGGCATGTCGTGGCCGAAGCAATATCTGAATAATTTTTAACTTTAAATGAAAAAAGTGTTGCGAAACTTGTCAATATAGGCCTTTAAGGTCGCAATCGTCCAGGCGAGCATCGAAGCATTCACTGCCCACACCACACGCCAGGTACACCGTGTAATGCAATCTTTAGACATTGAACAAATGCAGTGTCTGTACAATGTACATATTATAATTTTTATATAACTATTTATAAAACAGCCGCGACTGCGGGTTCACACATTATACAACAATTTGTTTGTATTTGAGCGCTAGTGTATTTTTTTACGAAATGAATTCTTTTCTTCAGTCTCGAATATGTTTTTCTAGGACACTTTGAGATTACATTTTGGGTCCCGACTGTTTGTAATCTAATAGCTTCAACTGTAAAGAAGTTTTACATTTTTTGGCAGCGTTCATATTATCACATATTAAAAATAACGATACAGTAACGTTTGTAGTATTAAAATTTCAGGAGACAGCGGCACGTGACTGCACAAATAAAAAATAAAATAAACAATAGCCTAATGTTTAGGTAGAAGAGAGGATAAGTAATTACTAATCCGGTGTAGTTTCAAACAATTATTCGCTGTTAATGCCTTGCCTCTTTTAATTTTAATACTATTAATTCTACTATGGCTTGGGTTTCCTAATATTTCAGAATAGAATGTTTCATTGTTAAGTATTATTCAAGTAAAAAAAAATAATTAAAATCTTTCAAACAGTATAGGAAACCAAGCTAATACTACTGATATTTACACAAGATGATATAAACAATATAAATATTTTGTTCTTAGCAACTTAATTCAATTTTATTGTAAAATAAAATTTAATTATACATTTATACCTAATCATACGAATAATAATTATTAATTACAAACAGAATGTCTCACAAGTTGTTCTGTCTATAGTCACCCAACCGCTACGAGCGCTAGTGGCAATATTCAGCTAACATGGTGGTGTATTAAATACAGATGATACAGTGTGGCGTATTTAGTAGGTTGTTCCACCTATCAGCATTGGCGTCCAATCCACCCCAACTTATTTGAAAGCAACACCACCAGAGTTGGGTTGTAATTAATTACCAAGTAATTAAATTACTAATTTAAATACTTTTTTAGTAAAATTATTTGTAATTGAATTGTTGTTTTTTAAATCAGTATTAAAAGTAACTGTACCTAACTGATTTATTTTTTTCAAATCAGTAGGTGTAATTGAAAATTATTAATTGCTATTATACGATACTCAGGAATATAATTTTTCTAGTAATTAACTTGCAATATAAATTACTTCGATATTTAAATTTCTCTAGCAAAAATTTAATTATTTTTATGATAATTAAATATCTTATTGAATACTTCAACAGTGTTAAATTATTTTACTGTAATTAAATTATTAATAAATTATTTTAAAATAATGATCACATATATCATTTCCATTTTATATAGGAAATTTTGGAATATGGCGGAATAATTATTAAAGTAATTTGTCTTTTAAAGTTTAATTACCCAGTAATTAGTAATTTAATTACTTTTTCAATGAGTAATTAAATTACGTGATTATCAAATTAATTTTTATGTAAAACTAAAGTAATTTGTAATCAATTATATTTTCAATATGGAAAGTAGTTTTTAATTAATTACATTTTCAAAATAATTTGTCCAGCTCTGATAGCCACCACACACTTCGCCTCCTTAAAAAAACCTATCGGATGGGTTACTATACTTCCTTATTTTCAATTTCTAAAGGGCATTTTAAATATCTGTTTTTAGTATTAATAAAATAGTCATATGCTATATAATATTGCAGGATTGTGATTCTTGTGGCGGTATTTAAAAAAAGACATAGCTTATATCAGTTGGTAAAGGTTATATTTGATATCATTTAAACTTAAATAGAGTCAGGGCCGTAACCAGACAGGGACAACAAGGGCACTTACCCAGGACCCAGACGGAAGGGGATCTCAGAAAGAGCGAAAAAAATCGCATTGTATTAAAAGGAGCTGTACGCCTTTCAACAACGTTTTGTGAACCTAAAAGTAGAAGCTCACCTCCCACCTTCCTTTTACAGTCCATACAACATAATAACTAAAAAAAGAACTAGAAAAATAAAATACACGTAAATTTAAAAATTGTTCGTAGAAATCAATGGAAACAAACCTAGCTAAAAATTTGTTTACTCCCTCCAAAATTTGTTTTTCTGGTTGTATTACTGGTTAAAATTCCGAAATGTCAAAAAAATGTATTTATCAGGGCCATAATTAAAACCTCGGGGGCCCCGAGGCAAGAAGTAAAATTTGGGCCCCCTACGTAGAATTAAATTGTGTTTAAAACAGACCATTACATTATGTTCAAAATTATGACATAATATTGTCATTTGTGTCTTACATTGCTTTCGTCGTCGTGCTTATTTGATTTATATTCGTGATGGGTCCCTTTTCGTCGGGGGCCCCGAGACACCGCCCCGCTTGTCCCATTGTCGGTACGGCCCTGCATTTATAAAGAAAAATGAAGTTTTTCTTAAGCCAATTGATGTCAAAATATATAACACGTAAATCCAGAAAGCACCGATGCACAAATGCTCTGACTGCATAGTTGAATCAATCTCCAGACAATATCCGGTGTTGTATGGCATTTGAAATATGGGTTAAATCCAAAAGAGTAACGCGGTGATTCTAGTAGTCCAAGAGTCGTCGCCAAAAATTGCGAGAATTTTCTAAACTTTAGTATTTTGAGATAAGCTAGTATTTAGTAGGGTTGCAATGAATATTGAATATTTGCATTCGTAATATGCGAAAGTTTCGCAATTTTTCGACATTAAAATTCAGTTCCGCAACTTGTATTGCGAATGTCGGGTCGCTTTTAGAGATGTTAGAAAATTTTTACAATTTTTGGCCACGAGATCTTCGCCTATAGTTGGTTGTCATTGAAATGTTTTATATTGTCTGCAACTATTTGAAATGTGTGATATTAAAAAGATGTAGGTAGAAGGACAAAAAGTATAAAAACAATTATTTTCATAACTAAATAAACGGAGTGATCACATTGCTTGTATAAAAAGTTTGTTATTGCGTTTTGAATGTTATTTTTATATTTATCAATGAAATAAATAAATATAAAGAAGTAAGTCGACTGATTATAAAATTTTTAAATGTTTCATAATATTTTATAAAAGAGTATTTTTTGTTTATATTTTTGTGAAAATATAAACAGAACTCCGCGTGCATTCGATCAATAATTAATTTAGTCAAAATGCATACTTTCATATACAAATACCTACTTTAGTATTTGTATGAAAAAAATATTAATCAATTTTGTGAAGAAACAAATATGGATTAAAAAATACATCGATATCGCGGCAGTGAAATTGTTAAGATCGTGTCGGCATAATTTCATGTACCTAAATAAGTTTAAATAAATATCTTCCTTTGATATAAATTGTAGTGGCTCCCTTAAGTCTAATTTATTTTTTTTTTATTTAAAAGTGCAATACTTGACAGTTTAAACATATACCTATATATATACAATTATAAACTTTAGAAATTTACTGACAATAGTAATTAATTTAATATACTACAACATATATTAAAATTTTGAAAATACTACTCAAGTTTTGTATATCAACTAATAATACCATTTTGTTACATGTAAATTTCTCTTTCAGTAAATATCTTACAATATAAATATAAAATCACATTGAAAATTTATTGATGTTTAGTTTATTTTTGTTTTTAGTTAAATATTATTTCTTATTTGGTATTTATTATTTGGCTTGTAGCAATCCCATTTCACAAATCTACGCGGTTTTTAGATTTTAATATATTTTTTGGAAGATATTTACTAACAAAATTTCAATTTTTTCTACATCAGATCTATATTATAGGATTAAAAATATATTTATATGAATGTTTTAATGGTTCTACATATACTTAATATAATACAAACTGCGAATTTAAATTTAAACGTCTCAGTTATTTGATTTGTTCAATTTATACAAAAAAAAACCTTTGGAATTGAGGAACTAACTACAAAATAGTATATTGCGTAACAAGTGTGTGAAGGTGTCTATTTTTTTAAAAATGAGTGCGATATTTCCTTTTCACACTTGTCACGCACGGTACTTTTCATAACGTGCCCCTGTAAAACGTGACATAAAAAAGAACCCGTGACGAAAAAGGGGTTTTCTATAAGTGATTTTAACTCGACTGTTAACGCACTGTCCCTAACCATGGAAAAACACCATTCTACATGTTTGCGCTATAAAAAGGAATTAGAATTATTTCGCAAATGTAACAGTTTATATAGAAATAACGCTCTAAACTCTTTAAACATCAAAACACCAAATGTTACTTAGACCCTTTTGCATTTAATCCCTCAATTATTGTGGATCTAATTGACATAAAGTTTAAACTGAAATACGTCAATCTATGGTGGCTTGTCGCAGCATTCAAGTCACAATTAATGGAGTTACGACCAAAGACCAAATAGTAGTATCCTTACCTCATTATTTATGGTGAGTGGCATGCGCTACAATATAATGCTTTTGGTATGAGCTGATATCGTAATTTTATCTAGACCTTACCATCCAGACTCTAGTAATTACATTATTGAATAATGCAATGAGCATCTTTATGAGAATCTGTGATACATATTTCCAAAAAAAATATTTCAAATTATACGACAGATTGGCACACTGAAAAAAAGTCCAGGCTACTCTAAAGATAACTTAGTACAGTATATAATATAGAATTTGACAAAGTAAGTGCAACAGACAAGAAAATAGTTATTCAGTTCATAACAATTTATCCTAAAGTTCATTACTAATTACACATTTTTCTTTCTAAAATATTATTGCACTTTTGCCTGTAACACCCTGTATAAAATATATATAGGTATGTATAAATAAAAAGATTTACGAACAATATATAATCTACATTATATATGTTACGGTTAATACAAGAAAGTAGTTAATTCGCGAATTAATCGGCTAATTACCCGAATTAACCAATCCTTGACGTTGGTTAATTCGGGTATTAGCCGGTTAATTCGCGAATAAACTACTTTCTTGTATTAACCGTAACATATACACGCAATTATAGTTATGTTCCAATCTCTCTGCGAACGGTAATATTATCGTTACAGTCATGCGCAGTAGGTAAAACGAAACTGTTTTGTATCGGTTTTGTGCGCATGCGTCGACTTTGCACTGTTTTGTGGCTTAAAAGACAGTTCTAGAACCGTTCTAATTTCGGTTGGAACACGTTTTAGCTACTGACCATGACTGAGGCGTTCGCGCAGAGTTGGAACAGAGCTTATATTGTTCATAATCTTTTTTCATAGTTATCTATTTCATTTCATGCTCAAATTCCCACAATACTGGAGATTATTGATTATTATTGCCCAATATTAAAATAAAATAGTAATTATAACAATAACATAATTGGTTGGCAATTGAATTCAACGATGATAAATGAAAAATCAAAGTTTGTTTATTTTTGGTTCCAATTTTCTTTTTGTTTCCACTGATATCCAAAACTACCTTTTCTAAATTGATTTTTAATGAAAAGAGTAAAAAATCTTTGCTGTTGGTTGCCAATTAAATTAGATTGTGTGAGAACATGTGAAAATGGAAGATTAATAAAAATAGTCAGCTATGAACAGACAAGAAGCACTGTTATTGCTATAATAAACGCTAATTTTTATAGGCCCCATAATGTTATTTATAAGCGTATTTTCCATATGGCACAATCAAGGGCGTAGATATGGCGGGTACAGGAGGTTATTACCCCCCCCTCCAGGATTTATTAGGATCGCAGGCACCCAGCCACAACAAACGAAAAAAGACTTTTTTTTACGGAAATGAAGAGACCCTTTTTTGTGCCGACACACGATAAAATTTTGCAAGTTAGATTGCTTAAGGTCATTCGAATTTTTTTTTTCGAAGTCGAAGTTAGATTGTTAAAAAAAGGTCATTCGTGGCTAATAAATCTTTAAAAAAATATTGATTTTTTGGCCCCTCAGAACAAAATATCTACGCCCTTGGGCACAATGGAACATACACTATTGGCGTCGATCGAATGGCGGGACCTAGGAGTCGAACCAAAATTTCTCGACGTTTCATAGCATCGTGAACAATTCGCCACCATTTTTTCTCTAAATTGTCGCTGTCAGGCGGAAAGCCGACAATGAATTTATTTAAATTGGCAATTTCAGATAAAAAAATCTGTTTCAAAGAGTGTTATTGGCGACTGTAGGTACCACATCATTACTTAAAAATCCGAGTCAAAATAATATTGAGGGTATTTGACACTGAGGCAGGGATCACCAAGTTTATAATTCTGGACATTCATTAAAGTCAGTACAGACAGGTTCAGGTGTTGGTGCGTCATCTGTAATGGGAGGTGGAGGCAAGCTGGACGATATTTCTTCGAGCGCGAAAGCATCCGAACTGTCAAGTCCATCTTGAACGGACGCAGCCGTAACATCCGCATCTAACCAATCGTAATCCTCTTCACCGGCATCTGGCGTAAATCGCTCACACGGCGTCCCTTTTTCGCATCGGTTTTCGTCGTCTACACTTTCTATTGCATCCACCTCCCTTTCGTGAAAATTCGTATCAGTCGTCGCTCCCGTTGTTATTCCTGTCGTACCGTCATTTCCATTCGCGACGATTTTAGTTCGTTTTAAGCACATATGTTTTTTTCTCACATCACAGTCACCTAAACTTTTGTTATTGTCTTTTTTATTATTTTTATTGTTTCTTGTACCTAACTGTTTTTTATTATTATTGTTATTACAATTAATTCTTTCAATTTCAGAACACTCACTATTTAACACTTTTTTATTTTTTATATTAGTTTGTATCGGAAATTTACTATCACTATTGTCATGTTTCACTTTATCGTTAAGCTTTCGTCTTTTCTTCTTTCTTTTTTTTCGTTTTCGACATCGGAATTTGCCTCTCGCATGATTCGAAGCTTCGTGATGTTCCGGTGATACAGGCGGACACAATTGGTGCTGATGATTTCCGGTCATACCGTGATGCCTCAGCGGATGAGCAGTTGCAGTTGATGAAGAAGTGTCGTTCCCGGTTTGATGTGTTGAATTTATATTCGAGGCAAACGTCTTCATCATTTCGGCAACTAGATCGTCGACACGTTTTGTCGAAACTGGTTTGGTAAGCACGCGTGTATACATCGACAACTTGCCGAGCGGCGATTGTTTGTTCTCAACTTGCCGAATTCGCGTCATCACCTTACGCGATTGGCCTCGCCTATTCAAAGCAAGATACAGCGTTCGATTTTTGTTCGAATAACGCGCTGACGAATACGTGTTGTAATGATGCTGACCCATCATTTCATTAAATATGCAGTCTTCACTGAATTCCCTCTGTTAACAAAACAAGTTAATGCATTGTTAGAATAACATATTTTTCTCATATCTATAAATTAATATAAATAAATGAAACACAAGAAACTAAACTGTTAATATACATATTGTTATTCCGTCTGCTTATTCGAGTAACTACTTTAAAAATCATACAAGGATTCTGTCAACATCATCACTAATCGAAACCGATTGAAAATTACCTAGCAGCCATCGATTGCAATCACATTCTGCTAGATGTCACAGTGATTAATTAGGGCTTGACATCATCGATGTGGTCCTGTTAAAATCTATACCAACGCGAAAGAAATCGCGAGTAAAAGCTAGTAAGAAATAAAATTTAGAACACTGGCTTGTTTACTGTCTCATACTAAACATATCTTTTGTTGAGCAGTGGTTGGTACTTGGTAGATTATAAGCGGACAACGCGCGACCGCCTGTGACGGTAACAACAGTCCCGGAAACTGAGTCAATATAATTGATTATAACAATGTGTTCTTCCTGTGTTTATGGGATAAAACAAACACCGAAAGTAACTACAGTCTGTCCAGGGAACTGTATCTAATGACGTGGTGTGTGAAATTTATTTCAAGTACTTCAGTCTGTACCGTAATCTGGCGTCCCTGGCGAAGAAAAGACGATACCTAGAGATGGGATATTTCTAAGGTGACCAACTATACTCATTTACTGAGTTTTGTACTCTTTTTTCGCAAACCGTACTCTTTTCAAGTCCTGTACTCTGAAAGTACTCATTTGTATAATTGTATACTCATTTGTATTTCTAAAACATTTTTTTAGATTATTTTATTTCAATTTTATTAATTAAATATTTAAAATTATTTTGACAGTGATTTGAATTTCACGCGCGCATATTGCTTGCCGTTTCCGGCACGTCAGAGGACAGGGCAAACACCAGACACGAGTTTGACAGTGATTTGAATTTCGCGCGCACATATGGCTGCCGTTTCCGGCACAATTGAGAAGCCGTATTATGTACCTGGAGAGATAGATAGATACTACAGACGTCTTTTTCTAACAACGTCAAAATTACATTTGTGAAACGAGATGGATTATCTATCTCTCCAATATTTGTGTAGGTACGTAATCCCCAGGCTGATCTTTGATGTGCAGTATGTACGGCATGCTTGACAGTCTTTTTTTTTCTTCTTTTTTTCACCTATGAAATACTTGCAAAGTGTACTCTTTTTGAACAAAAAATAGTTGGTCACCTGGTAGAATGTCGAACTATTCGATTATTAAACCGTTACAACAAACTGTCCTCCTTTATGTTGTCGAGCATCTATAGTCTACAATATCTACTAATTCTTATAAAAGTGCAATAATTATCGATGTGTATACGTACTGAACCATATAAAAGGCCACAGCTGTCCATGCAGAGATACTGACACGTTGCGACACCCTGTATCTTCAATTTGCCAATTCCGACCGTCGTACGTTGTAATATTGCTGAAACAAATGAAAATCAAATTAAATAAACTAATGCCGGGTTGCGCAGTACTTTATCAGAAAAACTCATATTTATCATTTGCCTTAATACAGAGAAATATTCTCATATTTCAATGTATACCTCTAAAAGACAGAAGCCTTATTTAAATATCAGATAAGAACTAGTAAACTAATTGTTATATAGACGGTTATCACAGACAATACAATACAAAGTTAACCCGGAGGACAATAAAAAACACAGGTCGGAGATGTCTTTATTGTGCATTATAAATAATACATACCTAATATTTAAAAAAAAGGATACATAACAAATTTAAAATGAACAAAGAAATGTCAGCTCGATGGAATTGTCTGATAATAGAACACCTGCAATGGGGGAGAAGTTTCCATTTCAATATATACATAAGTATTTGGTACCTTATTGTCATTCGTTAGTTTCATTGGCGCACCTAAAGAGATCAATGGGAATTTACTTTTCTTCATACCTCGTTCGAAAGTACGTACTTTCGTCCCTTATAGCTGGGACGAAAGTTTGACATTTACTCCCTGTTATTTATTATATTAATTGACAGCGGTAACCCTAGTTACGAGTATAAATACTCATGAGAAATTTTTTCCTCCCGCCGTTCTCAATGGGAGTAAATGTCAATCTTTCGTCCCTGCTGACGAAAGTACGTACTTTCGAGCGGATATGAAGAAAAATCGTATACACCACACGGGCCTTAAAAGTTGAAATCTCGGCCCTGCGCGTCATGAATCAACTTTCGGCCCTTGTGATGTAATATACTATTTTCCCCTTACTTTGAAATTTTTAAGGAGTCTTAGGTTAATATTCCATTCTGAGGATGGTAGTTACATTTTACAAAATTGATTTGAAATTGAAATATGTTTTCATTCAAGTTATTTTATTGATTTTATTGGAAATGTGTTTTTATTTTTTGGGTTTGCGGCTTTCGTATAAGTATTGCAAAGTACTTATGTTTTATTCAAAAAGTCTTTTTGATTTTACCAAAGCAATTTTGATGTCAACGCGGTTAAGTGACGTCACAAGTTAACATACACCTGTACAGTAAACTTTAATTAATTATTGTGCTCCAATGAATCGTTCAATATGTCTCGGATTTTGTAGTTTTGTTCAAATTGACGTATATTTTCGTTCTGCATAATAAAAAAATTCCACGCAAATAGTCCATTATTTTACAGAAAAGTATAGATTCGTTTCGTTTAATAGCCATTTAATAGCAATTGGGTCAACATTGATTTTTTTACTTTTTGCAGCAGTCGTACAGCAAAAAATAAAAAAATCAATGTTGACCCAATTGTTTAAATAGCGCCGAATCAAACACCGCCGCACGGTCAACGTATATTTTCAACAGGAGTGCTTTATCCCGAACACGATTTTGCAAAGTGAATAATTTTTCATACAGGTACGGCGATTCCGTCTGGACTATAAGAGGTCCGAATAGCACAGCACTGTTTGCAAACGTTAAAAAATAAGTAAATTTTTCTAAAACAATACTATAATAGTGTTACTTTTATTCAAAGAAGCAGAAAAGTATTCAGTTTTGTATCCTGTTTTTTTCGAATATAGTTTAGAGTTCGGATCTGTTATCATTCTGACTGTTACTTGTCTATTAATAATACTATCGATCAGAAAATGTATTCGAAATAAAAAAAATGTATGTACGCCTTTAATAAACTAAAGTATGGTGACAACGGAACGACAGATTCTATTTCGAATGGTAATTGAAAACGTCAAAATATTTGTAGATGATCCATTAATAACAAAGCGTATCTAAATAGAATATTTTCAATAGTAACTTATAATTCATTGATATACAGACTGTCACAATAATAAAGTGACCAACTTATAGCAGAGATTCAACAATGAATAAAAATTTAGTAAGTTTATAAACATTTTGACGTGATAACGTCTTATAAATTGATGAAAAACCGGCTGCACGCACGAAAAAGTGTCACGTTCCGCCTGAGCCTGAGCGTGCAAGCGAGAGCGCGGTATAAGCGATAGAGAGGCACAATCGGCCCAAGCGTCGGCTTGTACGCATTTCTCTCTCTCTTTTTGCGTGACGTCAGAGAGTTCATCAATACTTCTTTATGACGTTATCACGTAAAACTATCGTCCGTAAACCGACTTTACAGACAACCAATTTTTTAAGAAAAGAAAGTCGTCTGGTGATGATATTTGTACAAGACAGCAAAATAGTGGTAATATTTATTGTAAAATAAAATATTTACTTCGAAATGTTCAGCTTTTCATTGGAGCAAGATAAAAATTATTTCGTAAAACATTTCTAGACAAAGGTGGAATTGATTAGTTTTTAAAATCTGAAAGTGCCTATAATTGAGTTCGGAAATTGTAGGCAGTAACTAATACTTATTACTAACGGCAAAGTATAAAACTGTAAAGCACACCTGTTCTTTGATTTTTTTAAACCATATTAATTAGTATGTATATGGTATTAGCCACTGCGCACAATTTCCGAACCGAACTATAGGTATTGGTGTTACATCACGTATAACGCCTATGCTTTACTACCACTATAAGTAATAATGTATTTGGAATGATCCTTTTTGAATACCTCAAACGACCCACTTTTATAGCTGTCATTCTTAATTTGAAACGAATGGATTTAAGTAAATCGTGTTGACCTAAATTTGTCTTGTCCTATTGTCAAATGGAATATTTCATATTCATGTTTCTCATTATTTTAAGGAGGTTGATCCGTTACAGTTCCAATCAAAAGTAAGTCGAATTCTAAATGGGAACTTTTATAGTTTATAAGTCGATGATACCAATAAATTATTGTCATAAAGGCATAAATAAATATTTTTTTAAAATATTAATTAATTATTTCAGTACTTTACTTAATGAACTAACTTTTGAATTTTTTGTACAAAGTTAGGGAAAAAAATAAATTTATGTATTTTACATGTTTTTTACAGTAAATAATTAAAAAAAAAAATTAGAAGTAATAAAAATTAAAATTAAATCATTAAAAAGTTGAAAATTTAGTTAAAATTGTTAAATCTGTCAAGAATAAAAGTCCATAATCAAAAAGTGCTACGGTTTAATAATTTTTTTTATTGATTAAAAGTCTCGTAATTAAATTGGAAAAAATATTAAAATATGCGTAAGACATCGATTTTTTATATAGATAGTTTTCGAAACTGCTGACATTATTTGGTTATTTGCAAAAAATTCAAATGAAAAGTTTGCATGCAAGCTTGACATATTTTCCATAAGACTATACATGTAAAAGTTTTTTTTAATTTTTAACTTTATAAATCTCCTAATGATTTTGGATTTTTTACAGAAAATTTTGTCATAAAAAAATCTATTAAAAAAACTTTATTTAAGATTTTTTTCAATATCGTCGTAAAACGGCTCAACCTCCTTAAACAGAACATATTTCATCACAAAACCCGTTTTATATGAGCATCGTCAAAGATGCGTAATGCAAGCGGCCTTATGTACACCTTTTTTGCGCAACTTAATGTAGTTGAATATTTCTTCTTTTCCCATTATAATTTGTGTTAAATGAAAAAGGAATTTGAAAAAAATCGAATAGGTATTCAAATATCCTGTGTTCATGTAATTTTATATGTGATAAACAACACTTTATTTTATTATTACGAAAACGTGTGATCAGTGACCACACGTGATGACTAGGTTGGGGGTTTCATAACCAAGGGTGGTAATGTTTAATACGTACTGTGTTTGTATGTAGTAATAACTAATTTAATACAGTGGATACTCTCTTATTCAATTCTGTGTTAACCGGTATTCTCGTTCATTTGATGCACTGCTTGTTAGTTTGTGTATATGTGCGCAAAATATCAACTCTATCCAATAATGGGAAGTGGATGAATAATTCATTCTTGTACCTGACGTCATCTTGTTCAGCTTGTCCACGGTTTCCCTCAATAATTCTAGGTAAATATCGAGATTGTTTCTTTATGCAAGGCCATGATTACACCATGGTGTATTAAAAGGTTATTTTTTTTTATTTTGGTCAAAAACAAAGTCTAGTTCACATAACGAAGCTGCACTGTCTGTGATAGCTAGTACACTATATTGTCGCTAGAGTTTGGCACTGCGACCCGAGTTTTTTTTTTCGAGTTATCACTATTCAGAATGAACAAAATGATTCTAAACCTCGCTAGGGCGAAGCCGGGTAAAGCAGCTGTATAATAATATAGGTATATCTGTACGAATTTTAAAAGAAGACTGGTCTATAGAATGTACTATGACCTTATTGCACATGCATTTTATTAGTAAAAGGTAAAGATCCTGGAACCGCTTCTATGCAATGAGGGACACAATGGTACACATCAGCGACTTCTCGCCCTTTCCCCACCGGTCTTCTTTCGCCGAGCGCACTGTAATATTCCTTTGACATAACATCTGAACGACTGTAATCTCAATGGCGTGAATCAGTCATGATATATTTTCGGTGGTAATTTGCGTAAAAATAAAATAAAAACAATTCGTCTTTTGGACGACGCGAACGTGTCTTTGACGGGACTGCGCTTCATCAAATGTGTTTCGTTACAATAATACATAAGTGTATTGCCCTCAAGAAAAGAAGATGCAAAAACACAGACAAGGTATTCAAAGATTACAAAATAACATTTTGGCAAGTACAACATACATATAATGGACAACTCACATTATAATAATAACTACTCAGAATGTCTTTATGTTAGTAATGACGTCAAAATAGTTTAATAATATTACACGTAGCCGAGATTTAATGTGTAATATCAGAGCTTTCCGAGCACAATTCTTTTACAAGTACTTGCCAATTATTAATAAATAAAATACTAATATAGGTAGTGGATCCTTGCATAGAGGTTCAGGAAAAAAGCTACACAATAACAGCGCAACATTCGTCTGTTTGGGTATCCGTTAAAAACGAGAACCACTGAATGTACAGTGTAACCTCGTTATAACGAAAAACTCTCTATAACGGAGACATTTTTACAATTTGGTTGGTTTATCTTAAAACCCATACTACCCTCTTTGCAGCACAACAGCCATTCTCTATTACGAAGTAATATGTTCATATTTAGGCGTCAGCAAATATTTACAGACGCAAAGAGTACGATTCTGAACCATTAATGAATATGATTCCACCACATCCCAAGACATGCATAAGATACTTATTAATACAAAACAAATATTAGCATAGCAAAAAACGTCAGGTAAAGTTAACAGACTATATGTGTTAATTAATTAGGTGAAATTTAGTTATTTTTCTCTCTTCCCTCCATATAACGAAAACTCTTTATAACGAAAAAAATGCTCGGTTCTTTGAGATTCGTTATAAAGAGGTTACACTATATTTGAATACGATTTTTATCATTCAATAGCTTATTTCTTGGGGAAAGTTTGGAGTTATAATTATATAATTATAATAAATATATCATACAAAATAAATAGCTATAATTTGCTGTGGTTATTAAACTTCCATTATTCTTAACGTTACGATGCAATTTATTATTGAAACAATGTCACTCTTGGCGCTCAAACCCGAATCATTTAAAATTCAAATGCTAACTCAGCCGAAATACACAACTGACGTATCACGAACGTGCGATTGTTGAAAACACTCCATGCCATGGGTTCCGACAAGGCTACTCGCAGGTACACGAATGTGAAACAAATATATATTTCGCTAGATCGAGCGAAAGTGCGATTGCTGCTGAATCGCGTGATCGAACGAGCGAGTAGCTGAGCAATTGTTAAATCGCGATGCAGTCGCTAAGTCGCACGTTTTCGATACAGAAGCATGAGTGTGTGCCTGACCCGTAATACAAAAAAAGTGAAAAGCATAACTTTGTATTTTTATGTGAAATGTCTGTTCTTTAGAGCCAATACTTATTTTTTACAGCTCCTGGAGCCAACCACAATAGCCCTATTTATTGAAGTTTATACAAAAATACGGAAAAACATAAAAATCATATTGTATTTTTATGTGAAATATTATGTACTCATAAGTTTGAAAGCTGATTGGTCAGAATTATATGATTTCATAAAGTTGAAAATGTCTGCTCTCTAAGAATCCAGACATAATATTCTTACAATATTAGACTTAAACAGTACGTGCTGACAGGATACTTATGCACACGTAAATAAACAACTATATACATATATCGCGAACATCTAAGGCACTTGAATAAGTACCTACTCACAAGATGTTTCTATTAAACCATTATATAGGTACACCTCATATGTAATTATCGCTGTCTAATGAAGCGAAATTACTATCTTTACAGTATTGTTACTGTAAATATTAATCCTCGGTTGTTAAGCGTCTATAATATCACTATCTATAAATATTAGGATGTTACAGATTTACTATAACGCGATATACTTATGTGTTTACGCTCTGCAAATACGCGCAATTGAAAAAATTGAACTTCATATATCTACTTAGGTCTAAAAAACTAAAACAGGCTGTTATGAACTGAACTGTAAAAATAATATTAAATAAGACAAAAAATATTAATTTCCTAATATTTTTCAGAGAAAAGTTTCTTCTCACTCATTTCTTTGTTAAAGTAACCTTGTAGTAGAAGCCTTCACTTGTACATTAGGGAATAAAGTTTTAAACTTAGTATTAACAATCAACCTAGGACCCAGAGTTACTATAAATGTGTGCGTGCGATTTGCGCGGTCAATCAGCTGTCAAATTTTAACTTTGGACAAATGACGCCAGATTTGAAAACTGAATATTCCCATTCGCATGAAAAAATCATGGAACATTTTACAAATAAAATTTCTCAGTTAAGCGGGAAATTGTATTTAAATAAAATACAAATAATCCCGAGTATTTAAAACAAATAAATGTTGTGAATATCACGTGGATATAAAATTAATAACAATTTGAATTGCGCGCAAAATCACCAGCCAATTAGAATGATATCCATTCTTCACTAACGCGCCTGCGGTGTAGAGACGTGTTTTTGTTTTAATCAAACTGTCAAAACAGGTGTTCCTTTGTTGTGCTAAATTAAAGTTCTTCGAATGTGAAAGTTTATGTGCAGTTCAAAATTATATTATGCATTCCTAAAGAGGAAGTAAATGTGATCATTTTGACATAATTTTTATATGAAACAAGAAAGAATCTGGATTTCATATCTGAAATCGAATATTTATATATCAGATGATGGGGTAAGCTAATTTTTATTTTTAAAGACTTTTAAGTTGTTCATATTCTTGACAATGTGTATAATTAGCGTTTTTGTGACAGTTTTTGATCGATTTTTACAAATTTTATTTACGAAAATCGCAAATGACTGTTTCGGATAAACAGGTTATGTACGTAATGCAAACCATAGTGGTATATTTAGCTGATTACTATTATGGGAACACTTTTGACTGTACGTTAACTTTTTTCGTAAAAATTTGACACTGATGTTACAGATTAACGTAAGTCAAGTTCAAATATATATGTTACCGGCCAAACCCGATTTCAGGACAAACTAGTTTGGCCTACTATTCATACTAGGACAAACTAGTTTGGCCTAGGCCAAACTGGTTTGTAGAACTAGTTTGGCCTAGGCCAAACTAGTTTGTCCTGAAATCGGGTTTGTCCGGTAACATATATATATAACGTATATAATTTTGCGTTTTTAATTCTATAAAACTATGTTTTTTTTCATTAGATTACTAAGATTTATATGAATAGCGTCTTATATTAAAATAATTTTCAAAAAATTTATTTGCAATTGATTTTCTTTTTAGTAAATAAAATCAATTTTTCACGTTTTTTTAAATAAATCTTTTATACTATGTTAGTTCCTAAATTATGTAAGCAAGGTATAAAATTGATAATGAATACTCATCTTAACAGGCCTTTGGATATGTGTTTCGATAAATTAGTAAACCATCGTGAGGTTTATTGTTTGATTTCGATAAAATTCGATATTTAATTAATTAATTTATTTTCTTCCATTTCAATTACGGGAAATCATTTTATTCGTGTATACTTATACTAAATTATTTCTGTAAACAAATCACTAATACGTTTCTTATAATACCTATGCGTTCTATCGCGTCTATAATAAGGAAAATCTGAGTGGCGCAGCCCAGTGTTTAAAATGCAGACGTTCTTAGACAGCCAGACTGTAGACGTTAAATAAATTATTATTAACTCATAATAGGTCAGTTGCACAAGCGCTCTCTATATAACGTCCTAAAATAGAAACAATAAATAATTACTCTAGTGATTTTTCACTGCCATTGCAACTAAAATAAAATCGCGAGACTTTTTACATGTCGCAAAGTGCAGCATGAACAATTTGTAAAAGTTGATTTTTTTCTTTAATTCAGATTTTGTATATAATGTTTTTTTAACTTAAAAATACAGAAACTATATTTTTTGTTGTCATTGCACACAGGGCCCGATTTAGGGGGGGGGGGCAAACCAGGCAATTGCCCGGGGCGGCAAAATTGAGGGCGGCGCGGCGTCGGCGGCGAAAATTTGAAAGATGGTTAAACAAAAAAAAATTACACCAATTGCAAATATTATTTTCATTACAATAAAATATTATTAGAATACATACCTATTTGCTCTGTTTATTTTTTTATAAGACAAAAGTAAATTGAACTAAACAAGGAATATGGACATGTCGTTTGTCAACAGGACATTGTGACCTTTTAAAAGTATGAAAGAAGGATAATAAACTCATAAAAATTTATAATCCATTTACTAATCACTCTTGTTTTGTATACTTTTATGTTTACACGATTTTAAGTTAATTAAATTTTATGCTACGAATAATTGATAACGGGTAGCATAGAGATGAATCAATTCACAGGGTGATATTTCATTTGTTTTTGAAGTGAAACTAATTTAGGCGGAGTAGCAGGATGACATAAGTAAATTGCTCCCCAGGCAAAAACAATTTGCCGCCTCCCTTCAGGTCCATTTTATTTGTGTGCTACACATTGCTTCTGATAAAAATTATTGGGTAAAATACACATTTCGTCAAACATAATAAGTAAAAGAAAATATAGAAATGCGATCGTGTTATTGAAATTGATACATAGCAGAATCTGTATATTTTTAGGATTAGAATGACGTGTCCTATCTAAAGAAAATTTTCTGGGAAAAAATCAGGACACTCTGTATCTTGTTTTACGTGTTGCAATACATTAACAAAAATGTTGACAGTACGTGTTCAGGAAGAAATGAATTCATACATAGTGACCAACATTTTGAAACTGAAAACATCTTAAATGCTTATGGCATCATTTATATAAAGCGTTCGTAAATGATTCAACAAAATTTCAGCATATCTTTCATACCTCCAGTTGGGAGAAACACTATACTTTAAGCACAAGATGCCAATTTTAAACGAACTATTCAAGAAAGCGTTTCTTTGACGGATCTACATATTTTTCGCCTATGAGCCCCCCGAAGTTACTGCCCCCCCCCACAATTAAAAGCACTCTATAACCCAACCAAAATTTTCTCTAGTTTAGGTTGGATTTGCAATATTTTTTACCGCCGAACGGATGTACGAAGCAGGGCGCCCTCTTTACCTTGCACACAATCAGCTGACACAACCCCCGAATAAACCCGAGGTTGCGCGAAGCGCCGGTCACCTCTCTCTCTCACACACTCACAAAAAAAAAACTGAATTAAGTTTTAGTTTTGTTCCAGATAAAACAGTACTATAATATTATTTCCCAAATGCTAATTTTTTTGGCCGTTTTGGCGCCTCTAAAAATTTGCCGCTATAGGCCCGGGCCCACATGACCTCATGCTAAATCCGACCCTGGTCACAACGCAAAGATACACGGGATTTGTGAACATTCAGTAATTAGGGTAAATCGGTATACTTAGTTAAAGTAACTACAGTAAAGTATTTATGCAGAATAGTTTCGTACTCATGTTATGTGGACATCATGTGTATATGTATTTATCTACGTTATTATCTATTTTTCTTTTGTGATTTGTTTTATTTATAACCCGAGGCCAATACTCTCAGTTCTATTCCGCGGCTAAATAAAAACTACGTGGGCAGGTATACATACATGCACAATACATATAGCATCACCCTGTTGATATCGACTACCCCGGTCTCCTGTGCTGTCTATCATTTATGTACCACTACCGTACCCGTACAATGCTATCCATTCACCTTCGTACGCGGCTGCTTGCTTACACGTGTGGCTTGTATATATTTATGTGAGAACTGTGTGTGGGACAACTATTAAAGTCACTGACACGTGACATTGCATTTTATCCTTATCAATAATACTAACATAAAGTGCGTTTTTTGAAGTGAAATTTCATAGCTCGCGGGTAACACAGATTTTTTTTGTGACGGTAATGGGTGTCGGAAGTGATGTCATGAGCATACATATTGTTGAAAATGTACAACGATCATGTGACGTCACTAAGTGATTTGCCTAAACAAAAGCAATCAATGTGCAGCTCATCATAAGACAAGCAGTTGAGCTCCGTTGGTATTACACTTGTCTTCTCGAAAATCTACACCGAGATTTATCATATATATTAATACGCTAAGGTTAAAGATGTTTGCCTCCCTTTTCAGAAAAAACCTCACAATTTCTCCACATAAATTAAAAAATTAAAAAATGTATTATTGCTTTTGTTTTTGTAAATTAATTAAAATACAGCGACGCTGAACAACGTCTGCCATCTAACGGCTTTAATTTTGAAACAACGTCAACACTTCGATCTGTCATCTGTCCTTCATATTGTAATACAACAGACACAATACTGCATACTGCCATCTGACGGTTTTAATTTTGAAACAGCGAGCGACGCTGAACAACGCCACAGCAATGCTGCATGATGCCATCTGGCTTAGCTCAACGCTTTTGCTACTTGCGCCTCTATATGACAATTTTAGTAAAATATTTCTTCGATCTGTCATCTGAGCTTCATATTGTAATACAACAAAAAGAAGAACGTTATAAGCAGTGTGCAAAATTAGAAACGAATTGAATACCTGCATCATATTTAAAAAATAATTTTGTAAAGTGATAATTATTATACTTATTTAGTGCGAATAATTCGCACAGGTCACACTAGTTGTAATTAATTATAAATTCGAGCGAACAAGCGAAATAAGTGGACCCGGACGAGACGGGTTCCATTATAAAGAACATATTAAATCTCTGAAATAATTTTCATTCATTGAACGAAACAATTATTTTTATAAATCAAGTCATTTTCGTAGGTATAACATTGAACACGATTCAACATTTTTTTATAAATAAACTAATTTGTCTGCGCTGACAATCTCAAAATGCAACTAATAACTTATGCAGCAAAACATCAAAGAGATTAACACTTCTGCATAACATTAATTAGTCGAACTGTAAAAGTTTTCTAAATATTTGCGCCATAAATTTTGGCCACACAGTTTTTTCTGTAGTTGAAGTTGTTTATTTTGATATTAATATACAACACATTATAGTATGTTGTACACCTTTACATATTAAATAACCGACTAATAAAAAAGTTATTATTTTATTTTATGCGAACAGATATAGGGATGATGAAACTACAGTTTAAATAAATGACAGTCAGCTACACATAAAAACAGCTGAAGCTCATATACCGTTAGATAGCGATAAGAAATAAGTCAAAACAAGATAAATATATCTAAATACGCTATAGTAAGTCAAAGTCAATGTCTAGATTAATTAAACTTATTTTTAACATTGGTCATGTACTACTGACTCACTCAACTTGTTAATATGGTCAAATTAATTTAATCCGTCTGCAAATTAAAGACTAATCTCAATGTCGACCGTTGAATTTCTTATGTATTCAAAAAACAGACAAAAGCTGTGTGAGTTAATATTAAACAAATAGAAATTAGCCACAATTTTTTTATTATTTTATTTTAAATATAGTTTCAAGCAGTGTTCTTATTCTTTAGGATAAGCATAGTTTTAATAAAGCTATGTTTATTACTATTGATATAGAAAAAAAACGCAGACAAAAATTTAAACTTGCATTTTGTTTATTGCGGAATGTTTTAAAGTTTTTTTAACATTCTAATATATTATCGACACGGTAATAAAATTTCAAAACTGTCAAAAAATTATTTAAAACATGCAACAAAAAACAAAAAAAAAAAACACTTGTCGCAGTGCTAAGCCTCGCCGACAAAATAGTGTATTTAGTAATATGTGCATTGTGGCATTTAAAAAATGGTAATTTTCAACAAAAAAAATTAGCGTAAAACTCAGAAAAGAGACTTTTCTTAACAAGCAAATAAAAATACACGTTCGATGGGAACAAAACTATCCAAACGGGTTAACGGTATGAGGCAGCGTTGCAAGTTTTTTTTTTTGCCAAGTCGGGATTTTGGAACTCTTTGAGTGAAAACAGCGGGATTCTTTCGTCGAAAGCGGGACATAGTAAAAAAACGTATATAATCAGAAGTTTTCAAATACCTATTTTTCTTTTTATTTGAATTAAAATTACGTTTACGTGACAATAGATAGCAAAAATAGCCATAGAAAATGTATTTTAATAAAAATATAATATTTTAAATCAGATTTACCCTATCGTTAAATAGTTTTATTCGTCTTATTCGTCTTCAGAAAAAAAAAACAGAAATCAAAATCAAAAAAGTTTTATTCATTAGAAAAATATGGCGTTTCAAACAATAGTCTGTAGAGTGAGTGTTACAAATTGCAACTTACAATAAGAGAATAATTATTTATAAGAATTACTTATTCATGATATTTCTGTGAAGATTTAACTTCTTTTAAAGTTATCCCCGAAAAGCGGGACTGAGCCTGTCCCGCGCGGGACATTTAATTTTGGTTTAAAAATCGGGACGTCCCGCCAAAATCGGGACATCTGGCAACGCTGGTATGAGGGCGAGTTTTTATTTGAGATGGTATAGTGCCCGCGGTGAGAGTTGAAGCCAGGCACGTCATTAATAATATGGTAGTGAACGCCTACTTGCCCGCAGACAGTGGCGTGTGGAATAAATTCGACATATCCATTTATAGCGGTAGAATAAAAATAAACACTCGACGCACGTGGATCTCCGAAACAGCCAATAGCAAGCTAGAAGGCGGGCGCAATGCGTTCACGTCACTATGACGCGGTGGTTTCATCTTTCGCCGCAGCTATTCTATCATTATTTACTCCACTCGGTTAAAGTCAGATACATACAATAGTTTAAGAACGGTGTCAAACTGTTCAAAATCCTGTGAAACGGCGAGATTTTGTAGTCCCATTGCTATATCCCGTCATCCGACTAACGCCAATAGTGTGCGCGTCATGTACTATGTACCAACAAGTAAATATTTCAAAAACACATCGAATGCGGTTTATTTATGGTTTTTTGACATTTATTTGCGCACAATGTATAATTCATTTAACTAATTAATATTTCATAATTATTAACCTACTCGTAAATCATTACAAAACCATATTTGAAGATACTATCGGTAAAACAACGAGACATTTATTCATAGGCGTAGCAACGATTTTATCCTAGGGGGGGCCAAATTTTCAACTATCTACCACTACCAGCTGCCACACTCTTTGAAAACTGTTTATAGAAGTGAAATCGACCAACACGACTTTTTGGAGAAATTTCATGACAAAGAAAATGTGTAGATGATTGTAGATTTATCTTGTTATTTGTACGCAAACAATATTCAAGGGTGAGCCAGGCCCACATGGCGCCCCCCCTCTTGCTACGCCAATGCATTTATTATTAGTCAAACACGACTGCTAAATGCAAATTGCATTGAGAATATAAAAAGTAGACAGTTCGCTTATTTATATAGATATATTATTTTTAAATCTTTGTGTTATAACATTTTTATTGATTGGTTTTTGGAAATTTGCATTTATTCGTATAACTAGATGTGCACCAAAAATATGTTGCCATGAAAGCAACCAAAACGAAACGAGTTTCAGATTTCCATAAAAGTTACCAAAGTTATCCTATAAATCTTCTGAATATGACACCAATTCCGTGGATGCTCGGGATCTGCATCAACCACAGAAATAGTGGAGCACCCCTGATCACAGAGACAAACATGCAAAAATGATTAATCACTTGATTTTTCTTTAACTTTTAAAATCACTGCTTAAGCGTGATCAGCTTTTCACAGTGTATAAATAGTAACTTGATTTTACTTAAAATAAAAAAAATAACTTTGATTAGCTTCATCATTTCTGCAGGTTATTAAAATAGGTGAGTTGCTATAAAATTCAAATAATTTTCCGATTTTAATGAAAATTGGAATACCGTCGCAGGGTTTGTATATATAATTTTTCGTTACAAATCAGGAATTTTAAGATATCAGAAAAAAATAGCTGTAATCTAGGATATTAACTAAATGTCTTGAATAAAAAATGTTATAAAATGTGTGTGGCAGCTCCGACACACAACTGGAGTTTACTCCTTAGATACGCTGTGTAATGTATTCCATCTCATTCTTTCGCACGTTAAATCCTACAGATATATATGTTTGCCTCTTTTGAAGCGGAGGAGCGTAACGGCGTTCTAATATGAAATGATAATATAATAATAATCATTTAAAGTTGATAGAGAAAGAGGTGTTGGATGGAATAGGTACCTTTACACTTACACGCAATCTCGAGTGATTGGAGCGCCCCGTTCCAATCGCGCGCGAAAGAATGCCAGTGTACATAGGAATAATCGCTCGGTTTTGGAACGAATTAAAACCTGCAGGATAGTCTTACAGGCATTTCACGAGCGAATTCGCGTGTAGTTAGAAAGTGCAAAATTTATTTCACGCGTTCTTTCTTGTGCATTTTAGTAATTTAGTAAATTGATTAATTGTTTATTTTATAATTAGTTAATTTTGGCGATACAAACTTCAAATCTTCAAACGATCGACCTGTAGCTAAGTATCTTAAAGTCGTTGCCAACCTTTCTTCGACACCTATGCTTTCACGCATTCGTGTATCTTGTTTTGAAATTATTGGACCAACCATTTCCACTAAAATACGGAATGATTCCGTACATAATTTTTAAAATCCAACGGAAAATTATCACGCAACTCATGTAATAGAAAGCATATACCCATATTTGTTGCGATTTTCCTTCCATGCTTTTACCCAACACCTCCTTTTCTGTTTGTGAAAAGGCATAAAGGCCACGCACAAAGCAATTTTTAATTTTCTGCGTTTTGAAATAATTTTATCCATGCTACTAACTGCCACAAATAACCTAAAACCGTCTCAAAACTGTTAGAATTTTTAAAATTCCACGGTTCACGCCAATCGCGAGGGAAACTTGACGCTTTTTCATTTACACTAACACTTCTATCCCTTCACGTTCCACGATACACACCAAAACCGCGCGATTGGAGTGTTGCAAATTTAAAGAAACAAATTTTGGAACGCCACGTTCTTGGCCGCGCGAAAATACGCGCGATTGGAACGGGGCGCTCCAATCACTCGGGATTGCGTGTAAGTGTAAAGGCACCTAATGACTATATTAAGAAATATAAACATAAGATACTCGTAGATATAGAAAATATATAATATTGTATATATATTATATACACATTGCACAGATATTCTGTATGTTTAAGACCGGACACAGAGTTTTAAATAGCGATAAAATAAGAGAGGTTATGTTAGAGAGTGCCTCGTGCAAATGAACGTCCTATAGCTACGTACTTGTGTAGATATATAGATACTAATGTGTTACATGTTAATGTAATGTGTCCGTCAATGAGTCGGAAGGGGTCCTTTTAAAATGCCACTGAACTTACCAGGGTTGCAAACTTTTCAATTTTGAAAAAATGAACAAGTGCGAGTTAAATTCGTACTTCATCAAACATAATATTAATTGTCTTTGGATTTTGTAAGTTTTCTTGTAAATTAACCGTACTGTTTTTTTTCGAAAGCTTAGTTTTTACTTTTCAGTAAAATCTCAAAAATTGCCCAACGTTCTTTATGATTATATCAAATTTCAATCTGGCGCCTTTATTTAGTTAAGAGAAATTCGATTGACGGAAAAATGAGAGACCCCTTTATATTTTTTTTGTAGCTATTTTACTTTTCATTAGGGCTGTAGTTTAAAGCAAAGTCAATTTTCAAAAAAAAAAACGAAAATTTTGCAGTCTGAAATCGGGAAAATGGTCTTAAAATCGGGACTGTTCAGGGCCGTAGCCAGGAATTCACTTCGGGGGGAGTCGAACTCTGGACCAGAGACAATAAGTAACAACTTATTTTAAAACTAGCGGTCCCGTCCGGTTTCACCCGGGTGTAAAAGAGCGAATGGGGAGGGAGGAACATGAGTACACACATTCATCTTAGTTTACGGAGATGAATGTTGTGTCCAAATTTCATGATGATCGGAGTTACCGTTCAAAAGTTTTTGTCGATAAAAAGCAGTATTTAAACTTTTTTTAACTAATACCTATTTTATTTTAAATTAATTAAATAAAATTTAAATACATTTACATGTAAGCCTTAGAAGAAAGCAATGTGGAAAAAATAAAAAAAAATAAAAATATATTCGCCCAACGCGGGGTTCGAACTTAGGACTCTGATATTGACAGTCGCATGCTCTACCGATTGAGCCACCTGAGGTTGTGTTCTCACAACGCTAATATGAGTATATCTAGTTAGTGCATTTCACATGAATAGAAGCTTATTTTTGAGATACATTTTGCAACATTTTTCATTTAAGCTCCGTTCCTAATGGTCGTAGCGTAATATTATATAGCCTATAGCCTTCCTCGATAAATGGGCTATCCAACAAAACATTTTTTTTTTCAATTTGAACCAGTAGTTCCTGAGATTAGCGCGTTCAAACAAACAAAAAACAAACTCTTCAGCTTTATATATTAGTACAGAGTATAGATAAGCACACATATTATGTATATTATAATACATAAATACAAAAATTAAAAGGCAGCCAACTTAGATTTCGACAAAAGGGTTAAATGATTCAATTAATTTATTAACAATGCATTACATTTCGATTTTACTCGTTCCGAAGAACGTGGAATCCAATTATCGTATCACAGATCGAAAAAAGAGTTGAAAATATAGTAAGTGTATGTATATATTTCGGGAGGGGTTTGAACCCCTAAAACACCGCCCCTGCCTACGACCTTGGGACTGTCTCAGCACAGTATCCGGAACGGATGACAACCCTGAACATCGCCGACAACTCTAGGTCGAGAGTTATTTCTCCCGCACTCCATGGTGTTTTCTACTTCTGGAATAGCTGGATACATGTTGCTAACTGTCAGTATCTTGAAAGACATATTGTCCGCTGCCACTATACTCAGAATCAGTTTAAAAGGGAGACCAATACCATATTGTTTACGATTCCGACGATTGAAAAATATACCTATGTGTGCATTACGTCATAAAGGCCGCTACATACAAGGCTGGTTTTGCCTCTAGAACCACTACTTGGAATTGTGCTGGCTAGCGTTCGGGCTACGAGGATGGAAAGAACGTCACGTGTGAGGTCACAAGATGGATTTCAAAATTAAAACCGGGGCTATTTTTCTTGCTTGTTCTTTTGCTTGTTTTGAGCAAGAACTAATCAGGAAACAGTATCTTGTCACGTGGATGACGTGGGCAAACGCCCACAAACAAACACGGCGTCATGGCGAGTGTTCTGTTTAGAGACAATAAACGCCCACAAACAAACACGATGTCATGGCGTGTGTTCTGTTCAGAGACAAGAAACGCCCACTTTTGTTAACATTCGAACTATCACTGCACGCGCACCTAACCCATATACAAAGCAAGCTTTAATACACGCATCGTGTGAAGCGAACACATAAAAGCCATCACCAAAAGCAACGCCACAGCAGCCAAATCTAGCGGTAAAACCAGCCTCGTGTGCAGCGACCTTCACCCATTACGAGTAGTTTTTGGCCGCGATATCGTTAGCGAGAATGTCGATTTTTTATGTTTAATTTATGTCTTGTAGATTATAGATGCTAGACAACTAAATTTAAACGACTTCACAAAACATTCATCAGCGAAGGTGGGATTCCCACGATAGTTTGATTTAAAGACCAGCACGCTAACCATTAAAAAGAAATCATCACTTAATTTTATTATTCCGGATTTGTAAAAAGTTCTGATAGTAATCAATATCATAAATCATGATAACGGAATTTTAATAATTAATACAATTCTATATGCATAGATTTGACATTTATTTTCACAATCATTGATAACTGTTGTTTAGTTTATATTGCGACTCTAATGTGGTATTAATAATAAAAAAATATAGTTTAAAAAAAACTAAAAAACACGCTTTATATCGGACTAAAAAGTAAAAAATAATTGTTTTAAAATAAGCTTAAAAAGCGTTGGGCGCTCGATGTACGAAAATGTGGAACAAAGCGCCCCACGCTTTTTAAGCTTATTTTAAAACAATTATTTTTTACTTTTTAGTCCGATATAAAGCGTGTTTTTTAGTTTTTTTTAAACTATATTTTATTTTTCACTTTTTTAGTTTGAGGATCTATAAAATAATTTATTAATCCTGGGGGTCCTAATAAGGATAATGGGAAACTGTTATCAAATTATTGCATTGTCATCGGTCCTTGATACGTATGCAAAGTTTCAAATTAATCAGACTTCGGGAAATTGGTGAAAATAAAGCGTTTACTACAGAGGATCTATAAAAGAATTTATTAATCCTGGGGGTCCTAATAAGGATAATGGGAAACTGTTATCAAATTATTGCATTGTCATCGGTCCTTGATACGTATGCAAAGTTTCAAATTAATCAGACTTCGGGAAATTGGTGAAAATTATGCTCAAAGATTCCGTTACGGACATACATACATAGTTACAACCCAAACTAATATAAAGCGTTTAATAATAAGGATAATGGGAAACTGTTATCAAATTATTGCATTGTCATCGGTCCTTGATACGTATGCAAAGTTTCAAATTAATCAGACTTCGGGAAATTGGTGAAAATTATGCTCAAAGATTCCGTTACGGACATACATACATAGTTAGTTACATACATACATAGTTAGTTACAACCCAAACTAATATAAAGCGTTTAAAAAAAGACGGGTTGCACTCCGGGAGTGCCGGCAGAAGTGAAAACTTGAATATTACCTCTACTCTCCATCCGTCTTGCGAATTTTCGATCAGGTCACGTGTCCTGACGCGAGTTTAACATTTTTTACCCATTACAAAAAAAGTGTACAACGCCGCTAAAGAAGTTTTCACTTCAAAAAACGATTTTATTTTAGTTAGTTATCCACCTTTAATTGCACGAGATAAGCTAAATGCATATTCTCGTGCCATTTTACCATAAAATTAGAACTCAGTTTTCAAATGGATAATAGATCACGTGCAGTAAGTCTTTTGTTTAAAAATAAAAGAACGATTTGACATTGAAACAATTTCAGAAATTCAGTTTCGTTTTCTTTATTGTTTTACGAAAACACATAGCGTGTGTAAAGAAGTCAACACAATAATAAGAATCGAAATATTTCTTAAATTTATGGAATTTAAATTCCTTTCTTTATTTGAAGTTTTTCCGACATTTTCACAGTAGTATTTTTGTATTCATCATATATATTAATACGCTAAGGTTAAGAAGAATGTTTGCCTCCCTTTTTAGAAAAAACCTCACAATTTCTCCACATAAATTATATATCATTTTACAGCTTATTGCTTGCTCTACTGACATCGACAACTAAAAAATTTATTATTGCTTTTGTTTTTGTAAATTAATTAAAATACAGCAACGCTGAACAACGTCTGCCATCTGACGGCTTTAACTTTGAAACAACGTCAACACTTCGATCTGTCATCTGACCTTCATATTGTAATACAACAGACACAATACTGTATACTGTCATCTGACGGCTTTAATTTTGAAACAGCGAGCAACGCTGAACAACGTCACAGCAATGCTGCATGATGCCATCTGACGGCTTAGCTCAACGCTTTTGCTATTTGCGCTTCTATATGACAATTTTAGTAAAATATTTCTTCGATCTGTCATCTGAGCTTCATATTGTAATACAACAAAAAGAAGAACGTTATAAGCAGTGTGCAAAATTAGAAACGAATTGAATACCTGCAATCATATTTAAAAAATAATTTTGTAAAGTGATAATTATTATACTTATTTAGTGCGAATAATTCGTACAGGTCACACTATAAAAATTCCCCATATCCAAGCGGGTCAGTCCAGTCCTGATTAAAGATACAACAACCGGAAACAGGACTCAATATGTTGTTTAAATGTTCTACTTCTATATGCAGGGCCGACTTTGTCACAATTGGGACTTTCATATTATCGTTGTCATATATCTACGTTAATTTCCAAACAAGTGAATCATTTTTTAACATTTTAAAATATATGTACCTACAGGGTATGCGTCCTAACACAAACTGGGTACTACCAGTTTTAACAATTCTGAGTTGGTCGAATATTCAGTATTCGGTCTACGAATTGGGTAATTTTAACTTTTAGTTACGTCTTTAGCGGAAAGCCAATTAAGGCTAGCGCGTAATTCATTAAATTTTTAATTTTGATCGTTATTGAGGTTCTTTTGTCATTATATGAAATTTTATCTCGATCAGTGAAGCGAAGAAAACGATGGATGTTTCATCATAACGTGTACGAATTAACACGCTCAAATCGGTACCACACTCTTTTTTCCTTCCCATATTTATAGCGGTTCCGCCCGGTTTCACCCGGGCGCAAAAGAACAAATGAGGGGGGGGCATGAGTATGCACGTTCATCTTAGTTTATCGAGATGATGATCCGAGTTGCCGTTCAAAAGTTTTTGTCGGACGGACAAATTTTGAGTTATATTTTGCAACATTTTTCATTGATGTTCCGCTCCTATTGGCCGTAGCGTGATATTATATAGCCTATAGCCTTCCTCGATAAATGTACTATCCAACAAAAAAAAACAAATTTCAATTCGAACCAGTAGTTTCTGAGATTAGCGCGTTCAACCAAACAAACAAACAAACTCTTCAGCTTTATATATTAGTATAGATTATGCAATATACTATTTTGTAGCATGGTTTAAAGGGCCTCTGACTTTGCAAAATCTGGGCCCTTAGAAACGCTAAAACGATCCTGCCTGTTTGGGTTTACGGGACTGTTATTTAAGTTCCCATATCCTGGTTTCAAAGTTTGTTACATATAAACACCTCGAGGCTTCGAAGTATAAGCTATCAAGGCAGCGAACTACATACAAAGTTATTTTGTTTACACAAACACAGAATGTTTGCCAATATGTATAATGTAGGTATAATAATGATTACATTACATAGTCTAGCAGTATAATAGTTAGAAATTTTGAGATTATGCATATTATTATTATTCTAGTTTATTTCAGCACAACTGTTGAAATATTTGTTTTCGTTTTATGAACTATATATATTATATTGATCGCACAGTGAGACGTTATATGCAAGTTTATTGTACATAATAATTACAAGATCTGCGGTGAAAAGGCAAAATGTCAACCTTTTCGGGTTTCTTACCCAAATGGTAAGAAAAGGAATCCTTCTGGTAGAACTTTGCTGCCTGTATGCATGGCTTAGTCAGTTTGCTCAAGAACTCCAGCCATCCAGAAATTTTTATTTGATGTTCTTGACAGATTGCAGTCGTTTCACCGACTTGAAATTTTACATAGTTATAAAGCGAATCCGACAATTTCAGAAATCAGTCTCACAATAAAAATTGTCTATTTTTGAGAGATGATAGATTGAGGGGAATATCCCGGTCAAGTGAATTATCATAATATGACTGCAGGGTCACAAATAATAATTAAAAGCGCAAACCACCAATAAATAATTAAAAAAATAAATAATAAATACCCTTAAATCTTGATCACTGTTGGTGCTTTTTGAGCAGGGAAAGTGAAGAAGCCATAATGAACTGCATCATTAAATCTTTATTAATTTTGTTTTACCGATTCGACATAACCGGTTTTGTCGTATGGCCATAGATATATATAACTATCAATATCAGTAATTAGTGAATGGGGTCATTAAACTTTATGCGAATCGTCTGACATATTCTTGCGTGTCTCAGAAATTTTACAAACTTTCATAAAAAAGCTAAAGATAAGATACATACTAGGTAATAATAATCAATAATATAATGGATGAGTGATCCAAGATTCGGCGACAGAATTAAACGAATCTTCAGTGAACTGTATTCGAAATCGCCTATTTCATTTTAGTTCCATGTTTCGAATAAATTGAAGTACGGTGGATTAAAAAAGCGTGGCTCAGATAAGGTCAGATTTTGACTATCACCCTCAAAACGAATAAGAAAGGTAGTTTGTCGCATGTCGGCTGTAGGTGGGCGAATGAGTGTCTCAATGGTTCTTGAAATTTGTACACGCAATTTTGTACAAATTTTGTACCTATAACAATGTCATCCCTTTCATTTAACTTTTTTACATTAAAAGTTATTAAAAAAGAAATGATATGTATGCGGTGTTTTTTAAAGTTTTTAAAATTGCGACCTCGCACCCTATGCACACGAAAAACAAATTTAATCTTTTGCGACCCCCTAGCTCAAAATTTACCTGTAAAATCTAAAAATTCGGCGTAATATTCTGTACACATTTAATCTATTAATATTACAGAGAGAGTGCGAATTTTGTGACTTTGTGTGTATGCGGAGGGTAATCTCTGGAACCTCTGCGCCAATTGGAAAAATTATTTCACCTCTGGAACTGTTAAAGCATTGATGGCACATATTTCTCAAAAATATGAAAAAAATGTACTTTAGAAGAAACATGTCACAAGAAGTGATTTATTTATTTTTTTTCATTAATTAAAAACGAACATTTACTAATGCAAGATTCTAAAATAGCCCTACACTATCGCTAAAATATAAAACCTTACTAAAATACGGGGAAAAAATATGAAGAGCCGTACTGATAAATTCAGTAAATATGTACACAGTCACAATATAGCAAATATTTCTCTAAATTAAATAAACATCTTTTTTTATAGTTCTATTCAAGGATTTTTTATAAGACTGGAGAGACAACTAGATAAAAATCATGAATGAATTATTTTTTTTTTGTTCATTTAACATTTTTAACGTGTGAATTTGTCAACAGTTTGAATGGGTGACATTTGATTTGGCAAGTGGCCGGCAGATAGTTGATAATTAAAATAATTAATTAGAACAGGTGATTTGGCATCAAAAGTCGTTAAGTTCTAGAAATAAGACATTGTTTATAAACAAACACAGTTTAAGTTGAACTTCAGAAAGTACTTCCATGTACTTCAATTGAAAAGCACTGCAATAATGAAGAAGTTACAACCGTCTGAATTTGTGTAGAGGAAAATATTTTTTTTTTGTAATAAAAATCCGTAGAAAAATGCTATTTCAAAGGGGAAATTATAGAAAAAACTGTGTCAAATAAGTGTATACAGTTAAAACAAATTATTGTTTCAAGCAATCAATTGATTATTTTTTAGAAGAAAGTTCTATAATGGAGAAATATTTGCATGACAATCTAATATCACTGTCAAGTTAGATTTTCTGACATCACATTCTGCAACCCGGCGTAGTTCTATTTATTTTATGCAAACCCCTATCAAAAACAATTAGTAAAATATGCCGTATATGCACTCAAATACAAATTAAATGATTTACGAGATCAAAGTACTACCGATCGACAAGTAGGTATAATTTTTCCACTGCAGGGAGTAAATTAATATAAGAGATATTTGTTGGGAAAGTTGTGATAAAATAGAATTAATTAATCTGATTCAATTATATAAATATGTACACACATTGTAAATGTGATGTTATTAACAACAATAGCATTGTATTTTTTAATTTTATAAGACGGATAAGGGTTGCCGTTTTGTTTGTATACATCGAGATTAATTAATAATAATGTGTTGGATTTAGTTAATTCATATATATTAATACGCTTAAGATGTTTGCCTTCCTTTTTAGAAAAAACCTCACAATTTCTCCACATAAATTATATATCATTTTACAGATAATTGCTTGCTCTACTGACATCGACAACTAAAAAATTTATTATTGCTTTTGTTTTTGTAAATTAATTAAAATACAGCAACGCTGAACAACGTCTGCCATCTATCGGCTTTAATTTTGAAACAACGTCAACACTTCGATCTGTCATCTGACCTTCATATTGTAATACAACAGACACAACTGCATACGGCCATCTGACGGCTGTCATTTTGAAACAGCGGTCAACGCTAAACAGCGTCACAGCAATGCTGCATGATGCCATCTGACGACTTAGCTCAACGCTTTTGCTACTTGCGCCTCTATATGACAATTTTAGTAAAATATTTCTTCGGTCTGTCATCTGAGCTTCATATTGTAATACGACAAAAAGAAGAACGTTATAAGCAGTGTGCAAAATTAGAAACGAATTGAATACCTGCAATCATATTATTTAAAAAATAATTTTGTAAAGTGATAATTGTTATACTTATTTAGTGCGAATAATTCGCACAGGTCACTCTAGTATATACCTATTACAAGCTTACGAGAAAGTATCAACTGAAGTTCATGAATATTTCAAATGCGGACGTGACTTCTAAGTTATATTTATATCAAAATTGTCAATAAATATGCAACATCGAATGCTGCTAATGTTATATTCATTATTTGTAAACAAACAGATAACCGGATATCAAGGGTCACAAATTACAGAAATTCACAATATTGACAACTCCTAGAGTACTTGCCCGTACATATTACTGATTCGTCTAATATCAAAACCGTCAAAGTTATTCAAGAAATATTCACTATTTTGAAAAATCTACGATGTTTTTAATAGATTATGTGCTTGAATACAGGCTGTCCGGAAAGATGAGCGAAAAATTCTACTGAAAAAATTAATGCCATAAATTCTTATAACATTTTTCCTGAAAACTCAGGGCAACAAAGACTGTTATTTTAAAATAAATTTTTTCAAATAATTTTGTGGCGAGCATACCAAAAAATGTGTTTTTTTTTTTTGAAAAATATTACAGGATTTTGTAACAATTTTTTCCGTGTTTTTTGTTTATTTTCGGACAACCTGTAGGTATTTATAGGATATTATTGACACTTTCTTTGTGTATGCGTTGGATTATAACTTGGCTTTTGTTAAAGGCGACAACTAGAAGACACGGCAAAATTTAGTTACAGGGCGATATTTAGTTATTAGAATTTTATTAGTTGACAGAGCAGATTCAGTTACTAGAAGTTCGCTTAAATATTATATAAGTATATCTATCAGGCGTCCCACGCTGCTCATATTTTATTTTGTTTTTGTGCAAACGACGCCACGCCCTGACCCAAAAAATTTTAATCCCATTATATATTAAAGCCGTTTCGAATTTCTATTATAGAAATTTCGTATAATATAACACCTCGTATATATTCTGAAACTGAGTGTTTACATTTTTGTAGATTTGTTTGTTGTTTAGGCTTTTCCAAACGCATAAATGTGTGACAGAAAGAAAAACATAATATTTCACTATAATTAAATTATTTCCACAAACACACTTATTTTGCTTCTTTAGACTATACTGTACTGTCCTACTTTTAGCTAGAAATTGAGCGGATATGCAACTGAAAAACTATAAACAAAATATGCATACGAAAAAAAATGAGTTATGCACTAGCAAAGTATATAAATGTAATTAAACAACAAGAAATAGGCTATATTTTTACATCACTTGCGATGATACTGGTGTTATCATTATTATGATATTGATGAAGTCATTATTAATTATCATGGTTTCCAGTTACCTTTAATTATTAGAATTAGATTAATATACTCCAAAATCATTTTGAGATTAATACCGAAAATGTCGGTGAAATTTGTCAGAAAACCTTTATGCAATATTATTATAAAGGAGCAAAATTGCGTATGTTTCCAAAACCATCGGTTGGATTAAAACTAAAATCAATAGGCTTGAGAGTTCTTACTGAGACAAATATAAAAATCATTCATTTGGATGATTTTTTGCAACTAAACAGAATAGACATAGACACGCAATTTTTCGACCTTTTGACTATACTTCCTTACGGCACATGGAAGCAAATTATAATAATTTAAAAAAACGTACAAGCGTACGTAATTATTTGTGTCTATATAATATTTGACGGAAGTCAAACAATATGAACTCGTACTGAAAAAGTGACGTTTTATATAAGAATAGGAAGTGAAGTTCTTTTTTAGTGATAGATTTCTAGCATTTCAGAATCAACGTAGGTCGTCTGAATTCTTATAATATGTAAATTAACAGCTTCCAATCAAATAATTCGCCCTCGACAACGGCAATGCAATGACCTCTTAACTGACAGCATTCTATTAATGTCAAAATAAGCCATCCCATTATTAGTTCATTGGATTTAATGATCGCAAAAAAACACTGTTCGACATTTACATTTAGAAATAAAAAATAGCCCCCACCTAACACTCATTATTGTATAGGTAACCTATACTTATTTATTATTTAATACGATAGTTCTTTATATTTCAACAAAATTGTAAATCTGGTGAACTTCCGTCACTGTGTTCTTTTATAGTTCACTTGATTATTATTATATTTGCTTTACAAAAAGTTTATCGCACGCTTTTATTGCATGCATAGCATCAACCGTTGATCGTACGGGATATTCCAAAACTGTTTTAGAAAAACTCAAACTAATAGATGTTCATGTTCAGTTTGCGAACACTTGGTTTCTATCATATATTTAATAATCTACTACCTATATGAATCATTGTCTATCTACTGAATGTGCGGCGAGTGAAGGCAACAAAGCGTATATCGAAAATATATCTGCGTCTCTTTCTTCGATATAATTCCCTGATTTCTCCGATGATAGGATTGGTTGATGTACTTGCATTCAATCTGAATAAAGTATCTCTGTATCGAAAACTTTGTCTTTTTCTATAACGTTACCCAGTTTTTGGCCCAGGAGGAAGCAAATTAAAAATTTCTTAAGTCGGGTCCCCCGTGCTTGTTTTCCCTCCTGGATACGCCAGTGCAGAATACAGAAGTATATGGTTCGATTGCTCAGTATAGAATAAAAGTATATGGTTTCCAATCAAATTGATCAAAAGAGCTTAAGGCCGCTGCACACGAGGCTGGAAACACTGCTTGTACTTCTGCTGGCCGGTAGACTGGATACGAAGCTGGAAATGACGTCACTGACTGCTACCTCTCAAGCTAGGTTCTATAATTAGAACAGGGGCTATTTTTCTTGCTAGGTTCTCTGCAAGATATGAGCAAGAATCAATCAGGAAACAGTATCTTGTCACATAAAAGCAATTAAGAAAACCAGCGTTAGAAAACTAGTTATAGTCATATCTAGCAAGGAATCTAGCAGCAAATTCTGCCTCGTGTGCAGTGGCCTTTAGATTCTGAGTGACATGTGAATATTTCAGATGATCGAACATTTGTTGCCTTCGTGTGTTTTGTAAGCCACCCTGTGAGAAGTCGTACTGCGATCTGAGGTATATCTTCGGTAACCTATTTTCATTTCTGTTTTTCTTAAAAAATACGTTCCGTAAAGGAAATGTTGTGGCTTTGACACAGTCTGTATTCTAAATGTTGAAACGAAAATCTGCATATATGTATAATGTATATACAGTATGTAAACGCGTAAGGTGCACATAGGGAAATTAGCATTGGGAAAAAATACTTGGATCAGAGTTAGCCGTGACTGCATTAATTGTTATTTCTATTGAATTATCGTGGTAATCTTGAGGATTTCTATTTTATTTTGATTTATTTTTATTTTACTTGGCTTTTTTAATAATAAAAAGCTCTTATAAATCATTATTTTAATTTTTTTGTACAAAAATAAAACAAAATAAACAACCCCATCTGTTTGGAAACATTTCATTCAAAAATTGTCTGACTGGTATGACGTATGCGCGTTGGTAAATCAGTGACCCAATGTCTCTAGGTTCAACACGAATAGGCGGAGATATTTGATCTCGCACCATATTTAAGTATTTTTGGGAATTTAATGTCCCATTAATAAAAAAAGTCCGATTATGTTGTAATCATTTGAATATTTTCTTTGGTAGTATACACATTCATTTTGCAAAAGAATATTATCTGTCAAATTTAAAAACAAGATTTCAAGGCTCACTCTGATCCCGTCATTTTTTCCCAATGTTAATTTCCCTATGTGCACCTTACGTGTTTACATACTGTATAACTATATAGAGGGAGTGTCGATTATATAACACTCACTCCCATTACTAGCGTGTATTTAAGTGCATGTAAAGGTCTTACACAGCAGTTATTAAACTTTGTTTGTTCGTGGTCCTCTTTCCTGCCTCTGAGCTTCTCTTCATCGTATAGGTACTTTACAACCTTCAATGATATCAATCTTTATATATATAATTCCGGTGTCCGTGTGTTCGTATTTCTTCTCCTAAACGGCTTGACCGATTTTGACGAAACAGTAGCCCGTTTGAACAAAGATTTTTTTATATATCCATACTTGTCTATGAAGTGCCATCATAATAAGTTCAGCCCTTTTGAAGATTAGTACGGACAGACAGGCAAAATTTTTAAAAACGATCGTTTACGTTCGGACAGCATGCAACTAACCGTGTGAGCTTAAAAAGTGACAGTTATTGATATTACAGACACTTTAAATTTATTTATATGTGTAGATGTGTATAGATTACATATTTTTCAATATCTAGTGGGCGGTGGCAACGTTGGTATGCGACAAAATATGTAAATCAATTCTTTTTACAACACCCAGTCAATTACGATCTTTGATAGTTGACTGTTACCAATAATATAAAAATTGATTCTGGAAATTTGACTATTAAGACTTTTAAAGTCATTTATCTAATCTCGTTATTATGACTGGACTTTCATTTAAAAATTCGTTTACCATATTTCTCAGTTCAAAGTTTGGTTTCGTTTAGAAATTCACTGTAGCTCTTTACTATCGCATCTATACTAATATATAAAGCCGAAGAATTTGTTTGTTTGTTTGAACGCGCTAATCTCAGGAACTACTGGTTCAAATTGAATTTTTTTTTGTTGGATAGCCCATTTATCGAGGAAGGCTATAGGCTATATAAAATCAGGCTACGACCATTAGGAGCGGAGCATTAATGAAAAATGTATCTCAAAAATAAGCTTCTATTCAGGTGAAATGCACTAACTAAATATACTCATATTAGCGTTGCCAGAATACAACGCCGGCTAGCTCAATCGGTAGAGCACACGACTGTCAATATCAGGGTCGTGAGTTCAAGCCCTACGTTGGGCGAATATATTTTTATTTTTTTTTTTATTTTTTACATTGCTTTCTTCTAAGGCTTACGTTTAAATTTATTTTAATTTTATTTAATTAATAAAAAAAAATTATTAGTTAAAAAAAGTATAAATACTGCTTTTTATCGACAAAAACTTTTGAACGGTAACTCCGATCATCATGAAATTTGGACACAACATTCATCTCGGTAAACTAAGATGAATGTGTGTACTCATGTTCCTCCCTTCCCCATTCGTTCTTTTACAACCGGGTGAAATCGGGCGGGACCGATAAAACAGTCCTTTACAAATATAGCCTATGTCAAGATCCACTGGTCTAAAGACGTGCGTATCATACATAAATATAGTATTCAGTAGGTAATGGTATGCACGTACTAAAGTTTGCAAACATTAATTAACAAAAGGATTTGATACCGGAAGTCAAAAAAATCTGCATTAGAATAAATCAAAAAAGATATCACCTCTGAAGGCAAAGCTAAATAGCTGAATAATAATAATAATAAACTTTGTTTAGGGCACAACAAAGCCAGATGGCTGTGAAAAATGTCCCTTTCAGAATTAGCATGTACCCACGTTTCAAATCATGTGACAAAACTTTTTTTACAGAATATCATAAATTATATATGTAATTTTGAATAATATCCGTAATTATAGCTTGAGATTCAATCTTTGATTAACGTCTGATTAGAACTCTTCAAAAAATAAAATTAATACATTAACGTTTCGAACCGGATTTGGATCTTCTTCAGAACTGATCTAAAAATATAAAAAGTAATTAATATTTAGTTTCTATTTATTTTTAATGAAATTCGTGAAAGATTTTTTAATATTAAAATATTGAAAAAATAATAACAAACAATTGTATTACTTAATTATATTTTTTTGTTAATATATTTGTCTGAAAAATTGGTCGATAATTTTATTTATTTAAGATTATGATGTTAAAATGTGAAACTTAAACCTTTGGCCAATTTTCTAGATGACAGACGACAGTCCTTAGACAGTATAGTAATTTATTTTGTTACTAGTGTTAATTGCTACTGATGTCGTTTGAAGAATTCAAGTTAATATATGTGTTGGTTTAGAGAAAGTCAACAGTCATTCTGATCTGCTGGTGACAATATCAAAATATTTTTCCCAACACGAAGTCCAAATGCGCAGGTCAAAAGTTTAAGGCAAGTGACAATTAGTAGATGAGTTAATAATAGTTAGTTCTGTGTTTAATAATTAATCCAGAGTCTTTGGACTGGACAAAACCAAGAAATGAGAGTGAATAAGCATACCTTATATGGTTTAATCCAATGTATAAACCAGAATGCAACAAGAAAAAGTCATAACACTCATAATACTGGACGACAGATGATAACGATAATTTTAATAACAACAGATAATGTTGTTGTTCTTATTGTCATTAGTTAACACTGACAACAACTAGTTGATTAGACGGATAATATTTCAATTTGATTACCCGAGTGGGCACCGTAGTGGTCATGACCTCTGCAAGGGTGGGGGCTGGTATTAACGGAGTTCTCGCCTGTGGCTCTAGTATTACCTGGCGGGTTGGTTCACTAAGAGATGAACAGAAGACAAAAATCGGAGCAGTAGGGTAAGCCAATGATCCTGAACTGACCCGCTACAGGATGTGGAAGCCATAGTAGTGCGTTGCGTCCATTGCTATTAATTAAGTTGAAGATTAAAAATTGTAGAAAATAACGGGAAGTGTGATAAAAAAATAATAATGGTGCGAATGGCGTCTGTTATGGCATAAAGTCGAGAAAAGGACGTTAAACGCATTATTATTATTATTATTAAGCCATGGCAGTGCAGTGTAGAGCATTGTTTCAAATTCAAATCTGTTATAATATACTTCATATATCTAAATCACGAGACTTTTTTGCCTATACCTATTCTTCTATTGAAAGAGGTAATTTATATATAGGCCGCGTGTGGTTTTAATGATTAATAAAAATATTAATTACAATTTCCATTTCTAAAATCATCAATTAAACATGCCTAGCTTAGTGCATCAGACAACTCAGATTTCATTTCTGAACTTTAGACGTCCTCAAGGAAACAAACAATCAACCAATAAAATTTGCATTATACATTTTGATGACATTGCTAATTCATTCATTTAATATCACTGGCTTATCTGAACTCTGAAGATGCTGAGAGGGTCTCTGACCCTATTTTTACTTGAAAAATTTTAAAATAATTAATAACAAACCGAGATTAATAAATGTTGTTTTTCCTGTTTGTAAAATATACTTTTTAGGAACTTAATTACTCAATTATAAAGAAATATCGAAATTGAAGATTCACATTTGAGGAAAATTTTTGAACAAGGATTAAGTTTTATCCGTCGATATTTGACTTTGATAAACACGAAATGTAGTTTTTGAGTTACATATTAATGTTGGAAGATTAAAAAGGAAGAATCCTGGTGGCATAGGATCGATGAAACAAAGCAAATACTGAAGGTTTTTATTGCCGAAACGTCAGGCAATAAAATGCAATAAAAACCTTCAGTATTTGCTTTGTTTCATCGATCCTATGCCACCAGGATTCTTCCTTTTTAATCTTCCAACATTGAAACAGGATCATCATCACTCTAAATTATTAGAGTTATTTTTTCACAATTACATATTAATTTTTAATTTACATTCCTATTTGAAGATGACCTGATCTAGGTCGAAACGATCGTTATAAATTAAATTAATAATTTTTTGGATTTGGTCTATTCTATTTTATTTTTTACAAAAATTGAACATTATTTATTATTAATCATTCCTGGATGTTTTTAGAAAAAATCTTAATTGTTTGATAATATTGACCTTGCTCCTTGAATTTTGATGTTATAGTTGTTAAATTCGAATGTAATCAACAGATGACAAATTAAGTAAGTAGGTTAAAAGCTCTTATTACTTTTCCTCATGACTTACAAATACATTTCTTAAACTTAAGCTTTGACATTTATTTCTTCACTACAAAATTACTGGTTCAAGGCGCATCTCACACGTCAAACCAGCGTATTTAATAATAAATGCAATATATCATCTCACATGCAAACCAATCATTACTTCAAATGCAACGCGAATTAAATATAAAGCGTCAAAATTAATAATTGAGCTCTTTAAAAGGCCACCAACTTGTTGCTAAGAATAGTTTTAAAGAGGCATGGTCAAACTATACAATATTATACAGAGTGACATCCGCGCTTACCGATCATAGGAAAATCATATTTTTGTAATTTCTTGCCTCCTTAATTATTTTAGGCAAAATATCTTCAGACAAAATTTTGTGGGCACAAAATTCTGCAATAAACAAAATTGACCGGTCTTTTCTCTTCATACTGGGTGGAATTTTTCATTACTTTGGAAACTATATCTTTTTCAGATTCAGTATACTGATAATAAACATCAGGCTTTCGGATATCTTTTTCGTTTATGTACGTTACTGAAGTAGATATGAAGTAGTTAGTTAGAAAAAGAGAGCTCTGTAGAGATTCGTTTCCCACATTGTTTTTACCGCATGGCGGCATGACTCTACAACCAGCTTTGCACGAAAATTATGTCAATTAATTTTTGTAACTGGTACTATTAATTTGACCCTCATAAAAATGTGTGAATTTAACATTTATAGTGTCATTTCAACTTGAAATTACTATACAACACTTGTTGACTGTACATGTGTATAATTCCTTGAAGATAAATGCAAACATCTGCATAGAAAAATAACTATGACATATTAATTCGTGCAATGACCTAAAATCTAAATTGTATGTCATAATATGAAATTGTACACATATTGTGTACTGTGCATTAAGGGTTTAGGGGAAGAGGATGACAAAGTTGACATTGCTTCGCACTCTTCGTTAACGAATTAAGACATTTTGAAATAAAAAGGGAGCGCAGTCTACTTAAGACCACACAGTAGAGCAATTATTAATTTTAATCAACTGTTGTTAAAGAGCTGTCGAGCGTCTATAATCTACAGTCTTTAATCAACCGTGAGAACTAATTAAACATGAAAATTTAAGATCAGTCGTCTTAACCTTTGATTTATTTACCTTTTTGTTTCATTAAACATGATAATAATTTGGCTCTATAATGCTATAAACAGATACTTAACAGCATTAAATCTATATAAACAGAAGTAATACGTTGAAACTAAATAGTAGAACAAATTTAATTGGTAATTATTAAGCAGTAATTTTTATTCAACGGTAGTAGACAGTAAAGGTTGCTACACACGGTCTTTCAAAATCAGAAGCGGTGCTATTTTTTGTGCTTGTTTGTCTGCTTGTTTTGAGCAAGAACCAATCTGGAAACAGTATCTTGTCACGTAGGCAACATAGGCAAACGCCTACAAACAAACATGGCGTCATAGTGTGTGTTCTATTCAGAGACAATAAACGTTTACTTTTGTTAACATTGGAACTGTCATTGCGCGTATGCCAAACCCATCTACAAAACCAGCTTCAATATACGCATCGTGTGAAGTGAACACATAAAAACCATCACGAAACCTAGCGCCACAGCGCGCTTGAAGTTTAGCAGGCAAGTCTAGCAAACCCAGCGTCGTGTGGAGCGACCTTAAGTAGCCTTCATAATAAAGGTGTATAAATCATTCTCTTCGAGATGATCTATATACATAGTAACTATAGACAAATCTACGAGGCCCTAAAGAAGTTTGTAAACCTTAAAGGGATGCACAAAACTTAACAAATTTACATAAACGTAAAATAATCATTTTTCTCAACAATATGTTGATACATTTGCCTTCTTTGTCGAGAAACGGTAAGAATTTTCGGTTGATGTTTTCCGCAGTTTCCCTCAATAATTCCAGACAGAAGTTGAGATGATCCCATAAGGCCAGGGCCGATAACCTTTCCAATTCCTGTATTCATAGAGTTGATTATCTTATTCTAATATAGTCTGAATTTTCCGCTCTTTCGACGCTGTTGTCTGAACATTAAATAACGGGAAAATGTCAATTGAAAACATAGTAATGATGCGAGTGGCGTCTCTTATGACGGTAGACTATATCTTTCTATATCTATATAAGAATAGATTTCGAATAATAAAGTTAAACGCGATTAAATATTACTAGCAGCTTACACGAAAGGTACTATTTCAAGTCTTGAACCTCCGCTCACCATAAATAAACCGCTGAACGTCGCGATACTTGGAGGAAGTGCAATTTCTTATGCAGAGATGTGACTTATCTTAAATACAAGTATTTTACAAGATACAAAATACGTATTTTCATCTTGTATCTGAAATACTTTTTTAATCTAGCATTTTATATCTTGTATTTAGATACATTATTTTGGTATCTCAGTATTTTGTAAATACTAAGATACTTTTACTATTTACTTATACATTTTTTACGTTGCGGCATCATAAAGACAAAACTGAACCCATCCTAAAATTTTAATTTATCAACCTATCAATAAATTGTATCTAGAGTCTACTATAATATAATAAAAGCATAAAAATGGCTTATATTTCTTTGTTTGGTACATCTTTAATTTTTTAGGTGTTATGTACAACAATTTTTGTTTAAAAGAGCTTAAGATATCGAAGTGTTTTTTGGTGTTTATTATATTTAATCACAAAACTACTTTTTACGGCTATTTGTCGCGGACTAGTAAAGAATTTTCTTTCTTGAAGGCGATCGCTAAAAAGAGGCCGAAACGTTGAATTAAAAATGTATGTAATGACTTAATGAGCTAAATAAACCATCTGCGTCTCTTTCTTCGATGTAATTCGCTGATTTCTCCGATGATAGGATTGGTTGATGTACTTGCATTCAATCTGAATAAAGTATCTCTGTTTCAAAAACTTTGTCTTTTTCTATGACGTTAACATGGGCGTACCCAGCTTTTGGCCTAGGAGGGGGCAAATTAGAAATTTCTTAAGCCGGGTCCCCCGTGCTTGTTTTGCCCTCCTGGATACGCCAGTGCTTACGGCTTAAAAAAAGACAGAAGTATATGTTTGCACCCTAATGGTTCGATTGCGATTTTATTCCTTTGCTGAGTATAGAATAAAAGTATATGAACGACCCGAACTCGCATAAGAACTTACACTTCAAAAAAATTGACGTTAAACACATGATTAATTCATTAGAATTGTAATAATAAAAATGAAATTCTAACAAATCTTCGAACTAACTACCTATACCTATCTCTAATGCCAGATTTATTTTTAAAGAGGGCAGATATCTATTTAACTCTACCGTATTATATGTAGGTACTTACTGACTTGTTCACGTAGCAATACATAAATTATGACGATTTATTACATGTGTTTTAACGTCTACTGCATTTTGTTTAACAGCTTAATTAACGATAGCTATGTGGTTGTTTCATTTCGATTTTACGGTTCTATAATATGTAGTTTATTTATTCAAATTTTACAGCGCTTCCTGAAATTCTTTTTCTTTTTACGTTATTTGTTTAATTGTTCATATTTTCCATATCAATATGTATATAGATATATATTAGATATCGTGTCCATCCAGATAATCTATACTAATATATAAAGCTGAAGAGTTTGTTTGCTTGTTTGTTTGTTTGAACGCGCTAATCTCAGGAACTACTGGTTTAAATTGAAAAAAAAAATTTTTGTTGGACAGCCCATTTATCGAGGAAGGCTATAAGCTATATAATATTACGCTACGACTATTAGGAGCGGAGCATTAATGAAAAATGTTGCAAAATGTATCTCAAAAATAAGCTTCTATTCATGTGAAATGCACTAACTAGATATACTCATATTATAGCGTTGTGAGAACACAACCTCAGGTGGATCAATCGGTAGAGCATGCGACTGTCAATATCAGGGTCGTGGGTTCGAGCCCCACGTTGGGCGAATATATTTTTATTTATTTTTTTATTTTATACATTGCTTTCTTCTAAGGCTTAAATTCAAATTTATTTTAATTTTATTTAATTACTTTAAAAAAATTATTAGTTAAAAAAAGTTTAAATACTGATTTTTATCGACAAAAACTTTTGAACGGTAACTCCGATCATCATGAAATTTGGACACAACATTCATCTCGGTAAACTCATGTACTCAATACTCATGTTCCTCCCTTCCCCATTCGTTCTTTTACACCCGGGTGAAACCGGACGGGACCGCCAGTAATTAATAAGAAAAAAATTATATGTATAAAATTCCCGTGTCACAATTTTGGTCGAGCTAATCTCCGAAACTATTGAACAGATTGCTGGGTGCGACTTACGCTATAGGATAGTTTTATTGTAAATGTACATCCGCTAATAAAACTGTTGTGGTAAGAAGTAACTATTCTGTATTTTTTATATTTGTATCGGTTTCGGAAACGTTTTAGCTACTGCGCATGACTGTGACGAATCTGTTACCGTTCGCAGATAGGTTGGAACAGAGCTAATATGTAACGGAACTGCACCCTGTATACAACTACTATTAGATTCAATATAGATAATGACTTCAGATGAAGTCAGTATATAAGATATATGGAGTACAATTAATTGTCGATTAATCAACATTTCATTTAATATGTAATTATTAACGCCTGCGCCACTGTTAGGCCCGATTCACACTATATATCTATCTATCTATAATGCCGGTCACGGTTCGCTCTCGGTCCAGTCTCGGTTCGGTAAACGATTCTTACACAAGAAACAATAAGCGTATTCATACTATCAGCACCGCTCAAGTTCGGATCCAATCACGCTCCGGCACCGATCCGTTTAGAAGAATATTTTGCTGGAGCGTGATCGGACTTTGCCTGACTTATGAATAGGTTTTTGTTTCAAATACAGGGTGTAGTATTCGCCTTCCGTTTTCCTCGCTAATAAGCTTGATTGCACCCACATTCTTCTCTTCGTTGTCTTGCGTTTCACTGTTTTCTTATTTGCCGTATCTTCATCAAGAAGAATAGCTATAACAGCTAATTCTTCAATTGAAAAATCGAACGACATTGTCAGACAATTAGAAAAATTGTACTTATGAAATAAAGTAAAATGTATTGCAAAGGAAATACATCAGACTTCTTGCAAATCGAGATTGAACCGTGATCGAACCCTGCAGAATGACAGTGTGAATACAGTAAGATTTTACCGAACCGAGACTGGACCGAGAGCGAACCGTGACCGGCACTATAGTGTGAATCGGGCCTTAAAACCCGCCTGTGTTATATTATCTCGTTTTAAGGTTAGGGTGCCATCAATTTTGAATGTAATATTATGTAAATCTATTTCTAGAGATCTATAAAACTATGGCCGGATATTCGGCCACTATCGGCCAAAAATTAAATCTTTCGGCTGAAATCTGACTGAAGATTTTGTCGAAGCCGAATGTTGAATTTACTGAATAATTGAGTGAGCAATATTTTGTTTAAATCGCACACAAAACTCTGTGAACAAGACATATTTAAAAAGAAATGAAATAGTAATTTATGTATCCAGATTCTAGGGCAGTGATGACGAACCTATGATCCGCGGATCACACACAAAAGTATTTAAATGATGCCGCGGTGCAAACACAGAAAGCCGAATTAAAATTCTGGAAACACGTTTCCAAAGTTATCAAAAACATACCTACCAGAAAATTCTATACAAGAAAAAAGATATAAAATCAATCCAGTCGTTATCGAGTATTGACGGTACTAACAAGCAAAACAAAAATTCTTAAAACACATTTTTTCGCCTTAGAAAATATTTAGAAAAATCGGTCAGTATCCGAAGAACGATTTTTAAGACAACTATTTAAATTGTTTTACGACGACATTAATTATTTTATCTCTAAACTTGAGTTAAACAAAAACTATATAAAAAAATATCGACAAAGCATTGATTTTATTGATAAAATAAGTCATTGTTACAGTAAATTCGTGCAAGTCATATATTTAAAATAAGGCTGTTGAGTAAAAGTTATAAGTTGTCAATATCAACTATTAAATATAATTATTATAATAATTAATAATTGTCTGCTGTACTACCATATAAAGGATTTAAAATGTTTATTATTCAATAATATGCCTCGAGAAAATACCCAATCATGTCAACCTAGTTTTCATTTTTAATAACAAATTACACAGCGCACGTAAACACAATGCAGTGACATCAAATAAAATTTTCTGAAGTTATAACATAGTGAGTGGGTATATAAAATTTGCGGTTCTATCCGGTTTTTCTATATAATACGTATTTCTCTAAAGCCGTATCAACTTCCAATCTAGTTTCACTTCTTACGACATGTGTATTTTGTTATCAAAGAATATTCTTGTCAAATTTCACGTCTATAGTTCTACAAATTAACCCAAAATTTGCTCAAACAGTCGACTGTGCAATTCTATATTTGTTTAAAAATACATCGTTCCTGAATTTCACGTTTCTTGCTTAGACTGTTTCAGAATCAGAGGTATGCCCTCGACTTCTCAAATATCGTGAATATCTAAAATTCGTCGCTTCGATTTTATCAAAGAACACTCTTGTCAAATTTCGAGTTTGGAAAAGGCCTATTTTTTCAACCGCGCACTTTTCACTCCTTTAGCAGTTAAATTTTGGAAAACCTGTTCTTGTGACTAACTACGTCACACGGGGAAAATATCCCTAAATTTTAGAGTTCTAGGTTCAGCGGTTTCGGCTGCGCACGTCGAACGGTCAGTGAGATGTGAGTTATATTACAGAGATTGGAATTGATATTTATAAAATCATTTTAAATCAGATGTTAAACATGATCCAAATAACGTATTCTGCTCACATCTAATTATTACTCAGTTATTATTTTATTAACAGAATCTACTGAATGTTTATTAGTCTCTTGAGTGCTGTTAACTTGAGGATAAAAACTGATCCCGGCAGCAAACAGGAATATTTGCAATTACTTCTGGTCAATCAAGAAACATGAAGAAATCATGCAATGTTAAACAACACATTAATAATTAATCAATCTTATCATTCAGTCAATACAACTGTTACTAGTCAATCACACTCAAACTACTAAACCAATTTGAAAAATTCAAGCTTTTATCAGAAAGTTTCTTAAATAGACCGAACTGAATTATATAACAAACTATCTTAGAGTTTAATTGTCATATCTGATCTTAGAAAAATTTAAACATCTTGAGACGCAGAAATATGAAAAACATACTTAAGGGACAATTAGCTTCAATTTAGCGCAAAAAAAAATATCCTCGAGACAAAAATACGATTGGAAGCAAGTAATAATATATTCGACAAAAGAAGAGACCTAAATCCTTGAATAAAAATATAAAATAGCAATTTTTTTGGATACCTATTGTAAACGTTGATTTAGTTTCGTTTGTGGTAGAAACGTTTAAAAATAAGATTCAAAGAAACGAAAAAGAGACCAATAGGTGACCCACGCGCCCACTAGAAATTCAGTATAATTTTGCTTTCGATTACTGTAGAAATAGAAAGATTTTACATATCAAAAAATACAAAATTTTCGATACACATAAGACATTTAACTTGACGGCCACAAAATATAAAACAATAATCTAGAACATAAATGTTATATGAATGTTTTCACAAAGCTACTTCAGGTTTATTGCAAAATCGTTTTATTTCTTTTTGTCTGAATGAACAATCAAAGATTGAAAATCAACCATCGGAGTAAGTTCACTTTTTACAAATGTGTTTAATATACTCCACGTACTTTTTATACTACCTTTACGTCATCAAGTTCTTCCGAAAATTTCGTTTCAAAATAAAATCTCGTATAGGGATACGAGGTGGTAGTGAAAGGGTTAAAATTTATAACAGCGATTTAGATCAAAAACTTTGGCTATAGAAATAGATGTAGATACCGTAGCGCTCATAATGACGAACGGTCGAACATTTTTTGTGGATTTAAAGAACGTTTTATATTTTTGTTTTCAATGAAAACAACTGTTTTTTGACAGCACATTTTTACTGTTTCTATAACAATTTTGTTTGAAATTGAATTATAATAGCTATGTTGCTATGGTAACGCATGCGAAGTCATTAAAAACGCAATAATTCACCACTGCACGTCATTGTTGTTTACTAAAGTGGGTACAAGATATATTTGACAATTGTTCTTGCAACAATATGTTTACAAAAAAATTGGTTGTCTGTAAAGTCGGTTTACGGACGATAGTTTTACGTGATAACGTATTCCGCTCGAAGGTCAGGCGGAACGTGACACATTTCGGAACGTGACACATTTCGGAACGTTACACTTTTTCGTGCATGCAGCCGGTGTTTCATCAATTTATAAGACGTTATCACGTCAAAAACGTCGTACTGAAAATTTATTTAATACTTATAACAATTTAATAATTTCTCAGTACTGTACATATATATGTCTGCCTTTGCTTTTTTCGTAAAAATATAAGTTTCATTAATATTTCTGCATTGGGCAGCACCAGAAATCTTCAATATGAATACCAAAAACATTCACTAACTATGTTCGAAGGCAGTTGCAGATATATGTGTACAAGGTTTTTTAATAAGCTTCCAAGGGAAATCAGAGCAATTAAATCTTTCTTTTAAAACGACTGTTTTCAATTTTTTGATTGATGCGGAATTTTATTCTCTGACAGATTATTTTTTTAACCTCTTACTATGTTAAAATTGTATTTTTGTTAAACCTTTTAAATGGTGCATTGTAATTTTTAATGACTATGTCTTTTTTATGATAATGTTCAAATTTTAAACTGTGATTTAAAAAAAATATATAATTCTTAATTGAAGTGATATTATATTGCATTTGTTCTTAACGCTATTATACCTACTCTGGTTCTTAATAAAGATGCTATTCTATTCTATTCTATAAAACGCGGTGCGCCCTGACACGACTACATTTAGTTTATCAAGATACGAAGTGCATATATAGGTAGTATGTGTAAGACGCACATATTTCTTGGTTGTTAAATACATGATTATGCAAATATTATTAATAATAAAATGATGTTATACACAGATATACTGGATGTTGAACTATTAGTTTTTTTTAGAAACTTTAGTTTGTAGAAAAAGTCTCTTGGGATCGTGACTAGACTATTAGAAACAGAAAAAAAGTATTTTACAGTTTATTGTGCTATTTAATGGTGAAACTTCATTTAAAATGATAGTGTACTTTGAAAAAAATGTTGTCAATTAACGTACCTACATTAAAAAAAATACACTGCGTTTATGATACTTTCATTGAGAGGAAGAAAACTTTATTTTAAAAATTAAAAAAAGTGTGTGCTCCGACGCACGACTGAAGTTTACTCCTTAGATACGCTGTGTAAATAGAGCTGTAAAAGTAACGAGAAATTGTGTACCCGTATGTATTCGTTACTTAAAGAACCAGTACCCGTTACTTTCATATCGTTACGTTACTCGGTACTTTTCATACAACATACAATAGTGTACTTAACAGCATCAAGCAATAAGCATGTAGCTTCGCACAAAGCGCGTCGCATACGTGATACGACATGAGTCATGACTTCGTACTTTATGAATACTTATAGTATAAACTATAAGTATAATACATTGTGTTCGTATAACCGTATCAAACGAGTCGATCTGACATGGATACGAAACATGCGAGTAACGAAATGAATTTGCAAGTAACGATTCGTTACTTCGAGTCAGACGATGTACCCGTTACTCAGTAACGAATACATACGGTTTGTTACAGCTCTACTGTGTAATGTATTCCATCTCATTCTTTCGCACGTTAAATCCTACAGATATATATGTTTGTCTCTTTTGAGGCGGACGAGCGTAACGCCTCACGAATTGATTTTACTACTCATAAAATTTCCGTACCGGGCCTTATAACTCAAAATCCTTTCTTAAGGAGTAAACTCCAAAAACAAAGTGGCAACATTTATAGTGCCTGCTTATCTTGGGTTATTATTTTTTCGCGCAACGCTTTTTCAACGCATAACCGTAAAATATCGACGAATCTACTATAAATAAAAAAAAAATGATTAACGATCGTATCATGCATAAAATCGGCCGGCAGGTTGGCAAATCGCGATTACATAGTAGACAACGGTGTCCGCCTATATTACGGGTGTACCAAAAAGTTGTCGAGAAGCCAGTTGCGGCGCGACGACGGCCACGGCGGTGTGCTTTCTCCTCAAGGTTGACTTGGCTGGCGTACGTGCAATCGGCCCACGTTCAGTAGTTGCCCTATACACCATGCCATGCCTCGACGTACAACAAGAGTACAGATAAGTTGTACGTCTTTATCTACATAATTATGTAGTATATACATGGTGTCGTTTTGTTTTCCACTTTAAGATCTAATTTTTAACAGACTGAAACTATAAACGTTAAAAAACTGTTTCATTCCAGTAACCGAAACCACTATTTTAGCAGAAAAACACTGACTGATTTGTGGGAATCAGTCAAAATTCGTTTTCGTGAACATTTTTATTTTTACGGCTAAAAAGTTCCAAATTTCGGGAAAGTCCAGTTTATAGAATTGCTGTAACTTTTTATAAATTTTGCTTTTAATTAATGTTTATTTTCAGAATATTTTCAGTTTTTATTATTTTTTCCATTAGGCCTAGTTTATATGAGAGGCGTTCAACGCGCGTTAGCCCAACGCGCGTTTACAATTTCTATATAATTTTATATAACTGTTTATATGATAACGCGCGTTCAACGCGGCGCCAACGCGCGTTATCATATGAACAGTTATATACAATTGTATATAAATTATAAACGCGCGTTGGGCCAACGCGCGTTGAACGCTCTTCATGTGTGCTAGGCCTTATTCATTAAAAATAACATATAAAAATATTATTTGTAATTATTCTTGTCCATTATACAGTCCGTAATAATTAGTTTATTTAAATTTGTTTTGTAAATAATAATTTTGTAATATCCATTCTTACAGAGCTTTGAAAAAGTCAGAAATTCTGATGAAACGTTAGCTATAAAAAGAAAAGAATTACACCTATGTGTCCGCATTCTCGTTATTCATAATTATTTAAAATTATTTGTAATTGAGTTTCATTAGAACAAACACAACAGTGACTGCTTCTCGATCGGAACCAGACGGATGACATCGGAACATATAATAATGATTCAATGTAGGTGCCAAAAACCATTCTACACCCTGTAAAAAGAGTGGATAAAAATATAAGATAAAAGGAGGCAAAATCAGTGATCTGCAAACTCACTTGTCATATAATAATATGTTCTATGATCCGAGTCAGCTCGTGCTCAGAATTTAGTGATAAAACCGATAAGGTACGCGTGGACATTACTGATAAGTGAACAACAACATATGTTAGCTATCATTATCATTGTTGTTGTATGTATAACTACGGTACAAAAATAATTGAGTCATACACACAGAGATGGGCAAAGCGCCTAGCCTAAGAACTTGAAGCACCGAGCAACACTTTCAAAAATGCCCGATTTATTCAAGCGACAAGCACTTTCATTTTCAAAAATATTTTAAAGTTTCTTTAAAATCTTAACTTCCAGTATTAAGTTATAAATTTTGGATAATACTTCTATTTGATGAGAAAGTTTCGTCTTAGGCCTAGTTTATATGAGAGGCGTTCAACGCGCGTTAGCCCAACGCGCGTTTACAGTTTCTATACAATTGTATATAACTGTTTACATGATAACGCGCGTTGGTGGCGCGTTGAACGCGCGTTATCATGTAAACAGTTATATACAATTGTATAGAAGTTGTAAACGCGCGTTGGGCCAACGCGCGTTGAACGCTCTTCATGTGTGCTAGGCCTTATAATTTAAATAAATTATTTGTATAAATAAGAAAACTAGAAAACACTTATGTGTGGAAAATTTCAACTCAATTGGTTAACGGGAAGAGGGTGAAAATTTATAAGTTCGATTTGCACTCGGGCGAAGCCGGGCCGATCAGGTAATTACCATAATATTGTATTGTCATCGGAACTGCACATGTGTGCCAAATTTCAACTCAATTGGTTAACTGGAAGAGGGTGAAAATGTATAATGTCGATTTGAACCCGGACGAAGCCGGGGCTGTTCATCTAATTTCCATAATATTGTATTGTCATCGGAACTATACACGTGTGCAAAATTTCAACTCAATCGAATAACAGGTTTAAAATCAATTGCAAAATTTCTACTGAACAGTCAAAAAAGCGTGTTAATAACCCTATTTATTTTTTAATTACACTACTTATACCGGAGAAGAAACAATTGTCTTTTGACCGTTGGGAGCACTGAATAGAAAATAGCTATCTGAGCATCGATCTGTCAGTGGAATATGTTGCAAAATCAGTTGTGTTAATAATTATTATTTTAACATTAAAATTATTTGTTTTTAACAATGTTATTGTTGAAAAACGATTTTGAACATTTGTTTTTTACGTGTGTGATATAAGTTTTGCTGTGTTTTTTGTGAAAATATACTTTTTGCCTTAAAAAACTTTTGCATGGTAAACGGCTTCAATATAACTTGTCAGATCCTGCCGCAATGCAAAGACGATTTTAATGTAAGTGATTTTTAACAAACTACATTATATTTTATGTTTTTACACATTCTGTAGGGCGAATTTGTATGGTTTCCTATACTGTACTTATTTATACATCTATACAAGACCGAAGTGAAACTTCTTAAGTATGAATAATAATATAACGACGTTGGTCAGTTAAGATATATTGATAAAAATAAGTCAGTATTTAATGATTTCAATGCTTATACTTTATTTTTATTGTTGATATTGAATTTTATTGGAAATTGGCAGTCAATTTAAAAAATAAGTTTGCAAATAATTTAAGAATTACGAGGCGCGAAATTTTACATATTACATTGAAAATTGGTGTATATTTTTAATGACGCACTTTGAGTTTAATAATTATAATATACATAATTTCATTTACTCAATCTGAGAAAAAAATAACAGTTGAAAAATCGGTAGGTATCAATGTGAAAAAATATAAGTTTTTAAACAATGAAATAAAATATTAGTAAAAAATGTTTTTAAAGGCAATGCACTGAAAGGAAAACAATATTTTTTATATTGTATTAATAATTTAGGCTCATGATATTTATAAAGCCTGGATTGTGACTAATAAACAATCATATAATTTAAAGCCCACGCCAGGATATACTATATAAAATTTCGCGCCTTGTAATTCTTGACTTCCTTGCACACTCCCACCTGTTATTGAGTAATTTCGAATATCTCTTTTGAAGAACTGCAGTTTGAGTGTTCCAAGAAATAGGTACCTATACTCGAAATTTTTTGTGATAGATATATTTGTGCGAAAAGTTTGCGGTCTTTCTATAGAAAAAAGAGTGTATTTATGTTTTTCCCTGATTATATTCCTATTACTTTTTTACGTTTCTTATGACATAAAAATTTATAACATATAAATATTTGTAGTTCAAATTACAGCAACTCGGAATGTACATGAATATTATATAAAAAACAACAATACTGTCTCTGTTTTTAATGACTTAACTGATTTCATTCCTGGACAAGATAAATTATAAGTGATTACTGAATATTAAGAACAATATTAACTTATTAATTTCAACTGATTAGATTTACTCAAATCGCGTGCCTTATAAGTTATTTATCAAAACAACTTAAGACATAAATAAGGTATAAAAAAATCAAAAGGCGTCTATAATTAGTGCGACTGATTAATATTGATAACATTTCCTGGGTTTTATTACGAGAAACTTTTTGACTAAAAAAATTAGTTGAGAGTTTTAAATATCTACAAGAGCATTAATTTTTATTAAAAAAAACTTTCCTGTACATTTTGCATGTACACAAATAAAATATATACAAATTCAAATAGACAGATAATCTTAATATGCTTGAACAGTTTTTTTACAGTCTGTATAATTATCAATTTTGTTTTTATTTCAATATTACGTCATTGTGCTGTTAAAACATTTTTTACATATAAGATTCGAAGTTGAAAAATTGCCAAATTAAATTATTGTTCGTATTGCATAAAGAAAAAAGTGGCTAACCTTTTAACAACTTACATCTGGAGTTCGTTGAAAAAAATGTATCAAGATAAAATGAGCCTCACTGATCTCATAAGTATCTAAGCAACAGACTAGAAACGCCATTACATTCGTTTAAAATACAAAAAAAACCTTATGGGTTTCAAATTAAAACTTATTTTGGAATATAGAAGTCGTGTTTGGATCTCCATAACGATTTTTCAAAAAAAAAAAAAAAATTTGCGCGCCATATATAAAATAGCTGTCCGTATAGCAGTCATGAAATTAAAGTACAATAAATATAAATGGTCTAACCGCATGAGAATTGAACGCAGCCTATAATTAGTTGCTCATTAAAAAATAGGTCAACTCGTTTATAGTGGGTACGTGCACAAAAACGTAGTATGTATCCTGTTCGCAATGATATTGTCATTCAAGTGACTGTTAAAACTCGCTGTGACTCGTTTTAACATAATGTCACTTTTCTATCAGAATACATTTATTCGCAAACAAGATAGATAAACTACTATTATAATACATATATTGCATAATTACGGGCTTTACTAATGCATAAACAAGCTGGTCGTTGGTAATTACAATTTGGCATTTTGATAAATGAATGAGTTAGTCATTGAATTAAATGGTATGTTCGGTTATAACAATTTAATAAATCATAGTAAGGAAAACTGACAAGTGTATAATTAGTGAAACACATTTAACAAATTAATCGCCACCTACAAGATGAATGATTATATGTAGCAAAAACTGGTCGGACTTACGCACCGAGGGTTCCGTACGACATGAAAAGGAAATTTATCATCGAATAATTACCGTGGTGCTAAAAGTAGTATTTAAATCTGAAATCTGCATCGGAAGTCGTATTTGAGTTATAGAGTTCATAACTTTTAGACGATTTTAGTAAAGAAGGTTTCAAAGACACATATTTTTACTTAAATTGTGTGTTTTGGGGTGCAGAGGGTAGGCTAAATACTTGAGTTACTGAAAGCCAAATGCTCAATTTTCGTACAACTTGTAGAGGTTTCGTATTTTAATAAAAGAAGGTTTCAGGGTATCTCATGTAGATAAAATAAAATTTTATTTTTCAGGTTCGCGAGTCCTTTTATTTAAATTTTTTTATTAACGGTTATCAGACATGCAGAAAATATAATGATCTTGATTATTTAAAAAATAAACTGATAAAAACAATCAAGGACGATCGCTCATTTTGACATCAAGAGCTATGAATAATATCATTTTATTCACTCATCTAGAAAGTTACGTTCATGTTATGATGTATTTTTTATTGTTTGCCTGTCATAAGCTGTCAAAAAACAGTTGAAAGCATTTCAGTGTTTAAATTGTGTATGGCGTTTCTATAGAACCTGTAAAATGTGGTTCTTGGACCTGTATTGTGGATCTAGAATTATTCCATGAGATATATTAAAGACATTTACTATTGTTAATACCAAAATTGTGTAAAAATTGGGTCAATTATTTTTTTCTGTATATTTTTAATAATAAGGCAAAGTGGCCAATGCCAGATTTCTTGCAAGTTTATACACATACAGGCAATTTTGTGATCAATAAACTGTAAATAGTTCTCCATATTATATTATTTTCAAATATTTTTCCATCTCAAAATCGATCAGGGATCGTGGCACCTAGTTCCTAGGTCCTTGTTAAATTTAGAAAAATTATATTTACGTTATATAAAATCGCATTATTAAAACGAGGCAAAGTTCAATTTGTATAAAAAAAAGTAGTTATTGAACTGTCAAATGATTTTTTATCATCACTTTTGAATATCAAACTAAATTAACAGAGAAAATAAATGGGAAAATCATATCATAAATAATTAATTATGACAAATTATCATGTTTTAACATAATCTCTTTTAAATTAATATGCATGCAATTTTTATGCTATAGTAATTATTATTTTAATTAACAAAATGGTGAGATAATAAATATGTTCGAGTGTGGAATGAAATCGAAAAAAAAAACAAATAAACTTATCTCAAACTAACGCACACATTTAAATGATGCACTTAATAACGGAAATTGCAAGAAAATCGTTTTGGTTTTTGGAAATGTTCCAAATAACTTATTTTCTCAGTAGACATAATCAAATAAACTGATTAAGTGATGACAGTAGCCGATGGAAATGTTATGGATTTCTAAACACTTAGAAGAAATATGTTTTATGTTGAAAGTGTTTAGCTAGTTCAAATACTTTTTACCTCGAAGAAAACTGTGGCCGCGAACTGAAAAAACAAATACAGTGAGCAACAAAAATAAACTGTATGGTATAAGCTTTGTGCATTATTATTTATTTTGCAATGATCGATAACCTAGTTCATCTAGAAATTATTGCGACTAGCTTTTAACAATTCAATAACCCTTCCTAGAGCTAACACAAATTATTCAATGTTTAATATTCCTATTAGCTGTAAAACAACGACGAATAGTAATTTTTCGAAGCATGTTTAATAAGCATTTTGATAGTCTATCGTTCTGACTAAAGGAATTTGCAGAAAGGTCTGAAGAATATCAACTCATGTTTGATCCTACATATTATTTAATCCTCAAGCTCGCTTGTACAAGAATCTTGTTAGTATACTAGCGATCCGATTCGGCTCCACCCGGATTTGTAGATTGCTGCCGTTTTTTCGTCGACACAAAAATTGACATAAGCCACTTTGTCTCTGGCAACAGATTTATTGATACATTTGAATGCTACCTAAAATTCCAAAGAGCTTATTAAAAGACTTGTTTCAATATTTAACTTATACATAAAAATAGATTCAAATTCCAATTTTTATATCTATTTAAAAGCATTCCTTTAAGAAAAGTAACGTTTTTTTTCACAAAAGACCTACCAACGCAATATTTATGACGTAAATTGCAGAGATAGGTGTATCTACTTAAAAAAATTGGCACTGTTCCATTACTTATTTTTTATACAGTTAAATAGGAAATACATATACAAAATAAGTATTCATTTCCTATTAGTTGCAAAAGTTTGTTCATAGTACCTATTATTAAGCATAGCACAACGTTGTGCTTTTTGATGTGAAACATCTAGTGGAGCGTTTGGTTGGGATTAAAACCGTCCAATTGACGCGACACTTTTATGGGAGGACGTTACGTTTAAAACATGACTTTAGTTGAAGGCGACATCTAGATAACAGGGCGAAATAGAGTTACTACTTTTTTTTTAATTATTTGGATATCGTACGACAAAAATTTGTTTACACACACACGAACCTCCACCCAAAACTAGTCAGAATACCTAAGACCCTAAAACGTTGAGATCTGAACCGAACCGAAACCAATAACTTCGTTTTTTGAAAATGTTCAATAGCGGTAGCTTATTCATTCGTTAGTTTTGATATTAACCTGTTCGTTTTCGAATAATAACTACGAAATGGAAAGATAAAAATTCTGGAAATGATACAAAAAACCTCGAAAAACTGCTAGCAAATAAAAATGCAAACAGTTCCTGTTAATTGTATTTATTAGATCGATATGTTTTATTAGATTTGACATTTCATCTAATAATTCATCATTATTTTACTATGTTAAATTGTACTATGGATGATCATTTCTATCGAAAAATAAGTGCAGTGGTTCCCAAATAATGCGTCGCGAAGATTGAACTCTAAAAATTCATTTCGAGTCCATCCATCTCTAGGTGTTGTCTGGCAAATAGTTATTTTAGTCAATGATACTATATAATTCAGTGTCTGGAACGCAAGTTTGTGAGTTAATTAAAGTCATCAGTTAATGATGTACGAACGCCGTCTGGTAAGCTATAATTCTACTCAGTGAATTATATAGTTCGAACGTTCAAAAAGAAGTTTATTACTTCTTACAACTAAATTTAGCGGCCGACAAAGGTTCCGCCGGTTAAGAATTCTTATCGCATCTAAATTTTATATTTATATAAACAGGGTAGTTTTTCTCAGGGAAGTGGAAAAAACATTTTGGTGTCAGCAATAAAAAGTTTGGAAAGCACTTAGTGTATTATTGACTTGGGCGAATGTCCAAGCATTCTGAAGATGCTTTGAAGATGACTAGGATAAAAAGTCAACCGTTCAACATCTTAGACTTTCCTTTAGAAGTTTAAAAGTTTCAAGCGCTATAGCTAATTGTTGGTAGAAGCCAAATCGGAAAAAAGTCTTCAAAAGTTCAAGTGTCCACGCAGTGTTATAATATATCGTATGTTCACAAAAAAACGAAATTTCACAGGTTATTAAAATATACTGTACGGCGTTCTCGTTGGTTGTTTAATAAAAAAAATTGAACTAACAATGAGATTTAACGTTTTTCAAAGCCTACGTATAAGACCCAAAAAATTGAAAAATGATTCAAAAGAAATGTTAACACCTTGTCTAGATTATAATAATTGATAAGTGATTAGTGATTACTGATACTTAAATCCAAAGTACTGTGTAATTAAGTACTTTAGATTTAATTAAAGGATTATTTTTTATATCAAATAATTCATGATTAATTAGTTAAACCACGCATTTTTTATAATACATAATTAAACGCATTAGATAAATTTATAATACCTTAAAATGACACTAAATATTTTTTCGCGAATTTTATCATCACATAGCAACACATGTTTGTAACAATTTTTGGATAAAGTTTTGATTGTTTTAGAACTTATATTTGTTTATATACTTACAAAACCACAGGGATTCTATGTATAAAAATATATTTTTTTAAATTTGAATACTTTTCTGGTTTCATAATCAAACTACCGCCGAATGGCCTAATGATCATGGGAATTACCTTCGACAGACAATAAATAACGTGACAAAAAACTGTTTCAGTATCACATTCTTATAAACATCGCTAGGCATGTTTACACGTCTACCACATAAATTAGTTCAACATTACCACAGAAGAAAATCACAGAAGAGACACTTCCCTGTCCATAGCGCTGATTTTGCTCACACAAATAATTAGTTTTTAGGCATTAGGTGTGACACGAAACTGCTTAACCGGCCAAACAGTTAAATTTTTATATGAAAACCGTGATTATAAAAATATTAAATCCATTAAAATTGTTTATTGGCGGTAACAGACAAAAAAAAAAAAAACAACGTCCAAGTACTAGCTTAAAACCGCTATATCTCTGAAACTAAAAGAGATGTCGGGTTGTAGATGGTCAGAATCGATTCAGCTTGACTTTTTCTATAACTTCGGTCAATATGAAACCGGCCAAAAATCGCTCAGCGTCATAAAAAGTTGCACATTTGAAAACATATAAAAATATGTCAGATACGCTTAGCACTAGCATGTCTGATAGAAAAAAGTACGCTGAATCGATTAGGACAAAGCGCAATTCCGTATCTCGTTGTGACGGTTTAAAGTGCATAAAAATTGAAAAGTTTAAAACGGCTATATCTCCGAAACTACGAGAGATACAGAGTTGCGGATGGTCGGAGCCGTGATTTTATAAGCTCACGGTATATTATTTAGCAATGTTGAAGGTATCGCTTTGATATTTACATCGTGCTATTTTTTTTTTAGTTTGAAATAATCAGCAATTCATATTTATCTATATTTATGTCGTATAATGTACCTAGTTCAAGTTATTTTATTCGTATCAAGTAACTCTTATAATGTAGTTTTTATTCGCATACAGGACAGGATGACTGTGCTGTCTACACCAGGGATGGCCAACCAAAGACACGTGAATATTTTTACAAAATAAGTCAACTACAATTTATTAAAAACACAATAATAATATTTTTTTATAATTGGACTTTACTCCTTGAGAAACGATTTTGAAATATATTTTATGAGTAGTCAAACCAGCGTTACGCTCCACCGCTTCAAGTGTGGCGTTACGCTCGTCCGCTTCAAAAGAGACAAACATATTTGTCTGAAAGGATTTAACGTGCGAAAGAATGAGATGGAATACATTACACAGCGTATCTAAGGTGTAAACTCCAGTCGTGCGTCGGACCTGACACACAAACGCTTTTTTTGCTTGTAAAGGGGACAATTCCCTTCAATTTTGCGTAAAAAATGTATCCTCAAATCGTAAATATAGATCTAAAATTTATCTGTAGGATTTAACGTGCGAAAGAATGAGATGAAATACATTACACAGCGTATCTAAGGAGTAAACTCCAGTCGTGCGTCGGAGCTGACACACAAACGCTTTTTTTGCTTGTAAAGGGGACAATTCCCTTCAATTTTGCGTAAAAAATGTATCCTCAAATCGTAAATATAGATCTAAAACTTGTATAAAGCTTTAGGAGGGAGAGGCGAGGCTAGATATCCCTCTTAACTCCAAAATAACGGTTCATTCACATATAATTTTAATGATCGGCAGTCCGCACTAATTGAAAAGTACGTCAACTAAATTCGCAATTATTTCTTCGCTCTGCAGTTCAATTAGATTCAATGTTTATAATTAGAGAAGCATTAGTGCAGATAAGAACAGGTCCGAACTCCATAATCTGCCCAATTAAAAAAAAAAAAAATTTTAAGTGAATACGTTTCGTTTTTCTAGTATAGTAAAAAGTCATACTATTATTTATTTATGCAACATTTGCCCGAGTTTTCGCTCGGGTGAATGTCGAATTTGCCCATAGATTAATTCGCGTTAATATCAGTTTTGACTCGACAATATGTCTTTCTGTTCAAAAACGTTCAGATGCCGCCTCATATGTATACGGAAGCCGGGTTGGCTCATTGGTGACTAGTGGAGTAGTGGCACCGCACACGGCCACTTCCAACATGTTAACGCGTGCACGCGTTAACATGTGTCCGTGTGCGGGATAAATGCAGATTTCTGCCTTATCCGTGTACGGGATAAATGCAGATTTCTACCTTATCCTGGAACGGTAATCGAGCTATCTCTGTCTTTTAAATGTCAAATTCTGTGAGCAGCGTTACTTTTTGCATTGAGGTTAGGCGTAGCTGAAGTTTTGTTTATAGTGAAATAAAGTAATAAAGAATTTCAAAGTAAACATTAGAAATGAGTTTATTGTTCATCACAGGTAATTTTACGGTAATATTTTCATTTTTAATTTTAACGAAACTCATTTCTAATGATTACTTTGAAATTCTTTATTACTTTATTTCACTATAAACAAAACTTCAGCTACGCCTAACTTCAATGCAAAAAGTAACGCTGCTCACAGAATTTGACAGTTAAAAGACAGAGATAGCTAGATTACCGTTCCAGGATAAGGCAGAAATCTGCATTTATCCCGCACACGGACACATGTTAACGCGTGCACGCGTTAACATGTTGGAAGTGGCCGTGTGCGGTGCCACTACTCCACTAGTCACCAATGAGCCAACCCGGCTTCCGTATATGTATGCAATTTTTTTTTCGCTCACTACGTTTTCAGATGTAGTCCGATAAAGTCGAAACAAATTTTTGCTCCAGTCTTTGAAATGTGTAACACAGTTATAACGGTCCGCCACATATTAACGGAGTGCAGAAAATATGAACCATTCAAACAAAACTTAACAAATGATATAAAAAAAAATTTACAAAATGAAAAGTTAGTCATAAACAATATTTTAAATTTCCTAAAGGAAAACAACATAAATCACCGAGAGTTTGCGTACAAACTTGTAGGTGGTAATGACCTAGTAGTCGATCCACCCGTAAAATATAAAAAAAAATTTTTGCTCGCCTCACAAAACTAAAACCCCAATACTGAAAAGTATGAAACAAGAAAATATTCTCATCTGAAGATAGCCGTGGTCGTATGCCATCTCATATAATATGAGGTCTCTCTAGATGTAAAGTGTGTTGCAATTTTCCCTAGAGCTTATGATCACTTACTACTGTTAAAATGTAATCTTTTGTTAGGGTAGGTGGAATATGACCACGACTATCCTCAGATGAGGAATGTTTTCTTGTTTCATACTTTTCAGTAGTCGGGTTTTAGTTTTTGAACTAATTTTTTTTTAAGAAAAAAGCTTGGAAACATTAATTAATGCTAAGTTAAAACTAGAGTATATAAATACAGAAAACTAAACCGAGTTTTCTCACGCCTGTGTTATTTTAGTTTTTTCGTCGACATCATAGCATAGCATTTTATAATTTTCGTGGAAAACTGACAAGCGACACTACATCCGTAGACCACCGGGGATTCACGAAGCATCGTTTTATCTAGGAAAATTTGCGTTCTTGTAATTTTCTTTATTGGTCACTTTTACATGAAATGTTCACCACGCCTATTACAGTACAGACTTTTCATTTTGTTCAACGTGCTTCTAATCACGTACGCGCAAAAATAGACCGTGAATTTGAATAAATTAATAAATTGTATTCCTTATTACATTTGTCCATTCACAAAGTGCTGACTATAATATACGACAATATTATAAAATAAGAATGTTCATACAGTGCTGTACAAAAGAAAATTGTACTTGAATCTTATTTATAAATAGAAATTAAAACATGTTACTTAGCATGAATTACCAAGGTAATAAAAATCGGAAGAACATAAAAACCCTTATTGGAAAAAATCATTCAATATTAATAAAAGAGATCTTTAGGGACAAACTAAATTTCAACTATTTCGTGAATAATTGATTTTATTTCATTTTTTTACTTAACTAAAACCAGTTTAAAATAAAATATGTAAATACATATTATGTAGTTAAAGTGCGTGTACTTCTTACAATGAATTTGGCTGGTGGGGAATCCCACTTACGCATGGGCCTCAGTCTCAGAACGGTTCAACATGAGTTTTTTTGAATATATTTCTAAAAAATACATGGAAGCAAGTTTTTATTTATCTTTGGCATCCATTACGGTATAATAACAATAATATATGGAGATTACCAAATTGATATTTTTGATCTTCATATATTGATAAAGCATCGCTTTCGAGCCTACAGTGACAATGATTTTTTGTCGTCTATTGAATCTACACGACCAAAGAATCGTCTGTATATAATATTAGAAACACTTGTAACAAAACTAATTAATTTTTTTTATTACTTTATTACCAAATAATATTAAAAAAATATATATATCGTATACTGGTTACAATTTGTAAAAGAAATTCATGACAATCTTGATCGCAGTTTGACAGGTGCAAGGAAAAAACGTGTAAATGACTATCTTAGTTTATTTAAACAAGTTGGACCAGAAGATCTATTTATTTATTTATATATTTATTATTGCGACACCCATCTCATCATCATCAGCTTTCAAATATAATTAATGTTTAACATAAAATTTGTCTGTAGGATGTTCATATAAAATTACACTATGGACAAATGAAAATTGGAATCCTTTAATCAACTATTGCACTATTGGTCTATTGCACTGGGTCACAGTGCATTTTAACGCGACGATTAGAGTGTCGAACGCACACTTTGTACAGGGCGGCAAAAACTAGCGCTCGCCCACTATATGAAAAAAAATTGTATTTATAACTAGAAACACTGCTTGGCCGTCAGTTCGTATCCAGCCTGCCGTACATGCCTGTGTACCCAGCCTGCAGGCTCGCCTGCTAGCCCCCAAGATAGATTTTAAAATTAGAACGGCGGCTGTTTTTCTTGCTAGGTCCTATGCTTGCTCTGAGCAAGAACCAATCAGGAAACAGTATATCTTGTCACGGGAGCGACATGAATAAACGCCCACAAACCAACATGGCGTCATTCTGCTCATAGTCAGACAAAAGACACGTTCTGCTCTGTGTTTGTATTTGAACTGTCACTGCGCGCGCACCAGACCTATCCACAAAACAAGCTTGAAAAGACGTCTCGTGTGAAGCAAGCACATAAAAGCAATAAAAAAATCCAGCGCTAGAAAACTAGTAGTCAAATCTAGCAAGGAATCTAGCGGCAAACCCACCCTCGTGTGCAGCGGCCTTTACTTTCTTATGTCCACAGCGGACACAGTTTTGTTCCCGGGCCGGAATAGTTGAGCCCATCCGCCCGTGGCTGTAATCAAGAGAAGCTAGATTCATCGGCGCTCATGGCAAGATTCTGATTCCACGCCCTCAAAATTTTATTGACTGATATATATTTAAATAAAACAATCATAATCGCATTGCTGATGGCGCCTTCCCGGGTTTGCGCCGTTGGCGCGGGCCCCGCTTGTCAGGCCCCAATTACGGCGCTGCTGGCACTGGTAGAGATAAGTCTTCTTAATTATCCCCAAACATTTATTAACATTTTCATTGTTTATTAATTTGGTTTTTATTGTTATTGTTTGTTATTTATAAGTACTTTATTTTGTTGATGGTGGTATTTATTTACAAATTATGTTTTTGGTGTGTATTTCGAAGAAATCTAGATTAGTTGACACACACAAGTTTTTAAGAAAATGCTGTCAGTTTTTTTCTTGTAAAAATGAATAAAACTGATAGCATTTTCTTAAAAACTATTCTATGAATTATATACGTATGACTACGGTATTTTCATTTTATCTCACAACACTGGATAGACTCCAGACGTGTGTGAGATAAAATGAAAATACTGTAGTCATACGTGTAAAATTCATAGAATAGCTATCGCGCAAATATTGAAGGTAACAATATTAACAAAAATTTGATATCCAATCTGTATTATGAACGAAAATTCGTTTATAAACTTATCACAAAGTTTCTGCTTCAAATGTCCTGCGTCAATAAGATATGATATAGGTACTACCATAATATATCTATTAGTTAAATATATGAATCATTGCCTATCTACTCAATGTGCGGTGAGTGTACGCAACAAAGCGTATCGAAAATATATCTGCGTCTCTTTCTTCGATGTGTATCCCTGATTTCTCCGATGATAGGATTTTGGTTGATGTACTTGTATTCAATCTGAATAAAGTATTTCTGTTTCAAAAACGTTGTCTTTTTCTATGACGTTAACATGGGCGTACCCAGCTTTTGGCCTAGGAGGGGGCAAATTAGAAATTTCTTAAGCCGGGTCCCCCGTGCTTGTTTTGCCCTCCTGGATACGCCAGTGCTTACGGCGTAAAAAAAGACAGAAGTATATGTTTGCACCCTAATAGTTCTATTGCGATTTTATTCCTATGCTCAGTATAGAATAAAAGTATATGCAATAGATGGACGATGTACCTTTAGTTTTTTTTTGTGTTCGTTAATAAAACAAAAACAAGTAGGATGTCTACGCTTGGCCTAAGACCTAAGACGCAATGATGTATATATTATATAGAGAAACAACTGTATATTTATATCGACTATAGTATATTGTTTTACCTATGTAAAAAAGAATAATTAAATATGTATGTACATAAATATGCACATGGTTTATCATATAAACAAGATAAATGTGATTGAAACATTTATATTCAAATCAGATTACATTGACATAATAATTATTAGGTTTGCCCTCGGGCATCAAATGAAAATGTATATATATACGCAATGAAAATAATTCACATAATATATAGTGAGTATTTATTACACTGAAACATTGTTTTTGTTTCTATGGCAACATCTTACTACTGAAAAACATTAAAACATAGGATAATATCTTTTTACTACAGTCGAGTTTGTTGTTCTTTTACTTTACGATTTTTAGTTGTGAAGCAACTTTTTTGAATGAAGCGTGCGGATATTTTAACTATCATTATTAATATTTTAATATGGTGGTCAAGATTCGTCATATAGGCTATTGCCCAACGTGAAAAAAAAATAGAAAATCTCATTAAAACGGGTAGACCTATAAGTATTGGTCTACCCGTTTCAATGGGATTTTTATTTTTTTTTTCACGTTGGGCAATAGTCTATATGGCAAATCTTGACCGCCATATTAAAATATTCGTGACATCATATATCCTAGGATATTTGGAGGGTCAAGACTATGCTAACGACACCTTATTAGTTATTTGTCCCTTTAGGTCTATCACTATATTCGTTCTAGCTCTAGACTCTAGAGCAGAGGTCCCCAAACTTTTCTGTCTCGTAGACCACTTGCCAGTTTTTCGGTTTTGGGTAGACCCCTGCTTATCTGATATTGATTTTTTGCAAATTCATTAATTTCAAATGTATTTTTGACAACCGGTATAGTGCTACTCACTTTGAACGATTTAAATTTATAACGGTAGTGAAATGTAGTGAGAAGTGTTTAGTTTTATACATTTATTATATAGATTCAAATTAAACGAATCAAATTAAAATTTACTTTCTGTTACATAAAATAACTAAGCAAAAAATAAATGCTTTTAGTGTGAGGGATGAACCTGATGCTTTAATAATAAATTTTCAACATTTGGCATCAATTTAGTTAGATTTAATCCTAAATCGGTTAACGATGTCCAGTTTGTTTCTTTTTTTGTTAGGAGATTCACTATCGTTGATCCCCATTTTCATTTCATGGACCCCCAATTTTTTTCCCCGCTGACATGGATCCCTTGTGCAAGTTGTCGTCGATATAGACCACTTTGGGAATCACTGCTCTAGAGCCTAACATCCATACATGCACACATCCGTAGACTGACAAACACAATATCCCCTTCCTTGGTGTACTGCAGCCGGGTAAAAAAGAGGCACAGTTGACCCTTTTTACGCTCGAATTTAACGAAATTTTTCCTGTTTCCTATCATTAGCAATTCAACATAGATATGCATAATGTGCAGGTTACAAAAAAAAAATAAAAATTTCTTGTTAAAATTCATATTTTATCTAATGTCAAATTTATTGCGACATAACAGCGCACATAAATCACTAAATTATTGTTTTAGACAATCATAAATTTCTTATCTGCAATACAAAAATTTAAAATAGTTCAGTGTCAAGGTGCTATAAAAACTTGTATTTTATTATTTATAACTAAGTTATGTATAATTTTCAGGGTCAATTGTATGCAAGATAACGCCTAAAATATGCGAACAATGAACTTGCAAAAGTCTCAAAAATTATCGTACACAAAAAAAAACGACAGCTGTCATTTATGTACATTTTTCGGTGAATTTATGAATGAAAATTGTTTTGAATCATCTTTCATTCAAAATTTATTACAGCGCACACGTATAAAAATTCTTGTGAATTTGATACAGAAACAGAATAATCTAAATTCTACAGTTTTCTCATTCATTCTGAAAAAATTCTTTGTCTTGCAATGGCGGAATGCCAAGGTAGAGCGATTTCTTTAAATGCGCAGCAAAATAATCGATAATTTTTAAATATGCATTTTTTTGTATTAAGCCACGCAAAGTGAAAAAAAGTGAATTGTGTAAACTCCGTCATTATTAACATTTTTGTTTACTTTAAATAACCCGCCACTGACGTTTGCTAGACTTTCATTCAAGATTTACAATCTTATATTTACATATAAATATATAATACTAAAAACATTCACGATTTTTATGTATAACAAGTCTAACTAATTGTTTTTAATTGTAAAAAAACAAATTATCTATCTATCGATTTGTGGTTATCTAATTAAATTAGCTCCTTTAACAGGCACTTATAAAATATTCGTTGAATTTGAAAATACATATATTAACACTGTTTTTCTATATGAAATATATAAAAAGGCGTGTCAAAAATATAGATTTATGGTAAAATATAAAATTATAAATTATAGAAGTTCACGGTAGTTGATCACGCGTAGAAAAGGTGCCATTACAAGTTATGAGGCATAAAACAATTTATGATCGAACTAAACAGCAGGTTCCAAGTTTGAGTTGACGGTTAAACAGTGTCGTTGCATGAACTCTGTTTACACCGCGAATATATTTGTAACAAAACATTGTAAATGCTAATCGTGTTCCAACGAAAGGTATTTGAGACATCAATAAATCATATATATTAATAAGCTAAGGTTAAAGATGTTTGCCTCCCTTTTTAGAAAAAACCTCACAATTTCTCCACATAAATTATATAATATCATTTTACAGATAATTGCTTGCTCTACTGACATCGACAACTAAAAAATTTATTATTGCTTTTGTTTTTGTAAATTAATTAAAATACAGCAACGCTGAACAACGTCTGCCATCTAACGACTTTAATTTTGAAACAACGTCAACACTTCGATCTGTCATCTGACCTTCATATTGTAATACAACAGACACAATACTGCATATTGCCATCTGACGGTTTTAATTGTGAAACAGCGAGCAGCGCTGAACAACGTCACAGCAATGTTGCATGATGCTATCTGGCTTAGCTCAACGCTTTTGCTACTTGCGCCTCTATATGATAATTTTAGTAAAATATTTCTTCGATCTGTCATCTGAGCTTCATAATGTAATACAACAAAAAGAAGAACGTTATAAGCAGTGTGCAAAATTAGAAACGAATTGAATACCTGCAATCATATTTAAAAAATAATTATGTAAAGTGATAATTATTATACTTATTTAGTGCGAATAATTCGCACAGGTCACACTAGTCTAACATTATTATACTTCTAGTATAATGCAGATGTAATTGTTTTAATTATTTTAAATAAATGTGATGTCGCAAAAGTCTGACCCCCCTGTTAAACTGCGTGGACCCCAATCTACCCCTTCCTCAAAGAGTGACACAACTTATGGATGATCCCTAAACACCATTACGTCAATGGTTTTTCGAAATTGAAATTGACTTTTCGATGAAAATTAGTACATTACACAACGCGATATCAAACTTTCGGCCAGTGTGGTGTACACAGTTTGTCTTCATACCTCGATCGTAAGTACGCTTATTAAATACATTAATTAATTAATTAGTTATTAATTACATAAAAACACAGATAAATTCAAAGCAAGCAGCTTTGAGGGCATACGCAAAAACACGAATGACAGTTGTTCGCGACTATTAGCTAAAATGTAATAGGGTTGCTATGGAAACGACATCTCAGCAACAGTTGATAAGTGATTTTTTCATTACTGCCGCCCGAACGTGCGTACTTCCCGCATAAGTGAGTGTAATCACACCAATGCGTAAATGTTAGATTTTCTGCCTTGCAATTGATACCGAAAGTATGTACTTTCGATCGAGGTATGAAGAAAAAAACATTTCCACATTGACGCCCATGTTGTTTCTAAACAATATTACTGTTTGAATAATTTGTAACAGATCAAGAGTAGATCTTCTGTCGCTACCGCGGTGCATTTTCTTTGAAGTCTCGTATTGCTAAATAACCCAATATTAAAAGATCGCCTCGGGAACCCGCGGCATATCTTTTTCATATACAGTAATTCCTCGCCAGTCGCGACTGTTCTTCGTGTTTTGAGCTATTCGGAAAATATATTCTAAATGAAGGAATGATTATTGAAAATAACAACTTGACCTAGATGTTTAACAATAAACGATTATTACACCATCACATTATGAGAGACCGTAAAAGCATAGTATCTTTTCAAATCATGAAATAGTATCAGAGTTAACGTCCCGATTTTCTACTAATTTCGATTGGAACGACACGCGTAATTTTTGACACTACTTCTGTAAGTATATCTTTTTTAATATGTTCAGACCTAAGTTTTCTTTTTAAATATGTAAATTTGTGCCTAAATCTCGATTTTGTGACATAGTTTATCTGGTATCGTTGAGTAGTACTTGACATATCTACGATTCTTTATTGACAAGCCAAATAAGTAGGCATAGGTTTGTTTAAAATCGTCTTGGCCTCTTTTGCCAAGTGAGAGCTTATTGTATCAATCACACGATTATGGTAATTTTTCACATAAATATACAACGCTAAACACTAATAGTGGTTTGGAATTGGACCTACGCGTACGATACCAATTACGACTGACTACTAGGCCATTGTTGCTTGCTGTGGACACACCAAAACAATATTTTCCGTACAAATGTTGTAATGCTGACATTTTTCTTAATCCGTTCTTCGAAATAGTTAAGGCGTTGTCTGTTATACAATCCACACCTTGTTTTTTTAAGTTTATCCTCAAGTTAAACAGTTTACAATATGAACAGAGTTGTATTAAATATTTATCATATTTATTGTCAAAGAACTGGTGGTCAACAATTGTGATATTTGTGTAAAGGATTAGCTAATATTTTGGGAATAAATAAATATGCTGGTCAGCAAATCCAGACCTCTAGCGCTGAATTAGGCTAGGTTTACATGAGAGGCGTTAAACGCGCGTTAGCCAAACGCGCGTTGACAATTTCAATACAATTGCATATAACTGTTTATATGATAACGCGCGTTGGTGGGCGACGCGCGTTCAACGCCACGATAACTCAAATACCCTGTCTACGCGCGTCAACGCGCGCTTAGATCATGTCTAACTAAACATTGATTAGCATTGATGTGTTCAGATGCAACGCGCGATTTGAAGCGATAGGTTCCTGCTGTCCAATATTTTCGATTATTTTTTCTAAAAAGTTTTCTTTAAAATAAAAAATGGATGGAGAAGAATTTGACTATGATTAATTCATCGACGAAATAGTAGTTGAAAAATTTAGGTTCATAATTCCTTAGACTCGGATAAAGTGTAATGTACAAGCTTGAGGTAACTATATTTTGTAAAATAGGATGAACCCAATATTTTCGATTTTTTCTATGACGCTGTCTTCTTCGATATAGCATCCATAAACAGATTGCATCTGCAACGGCCATCTTTGACAGAATACAACACTCAACTAGCGTATAAACTATAAAATAAACGCGCTCTTAACGCGTAAAATCGGTAACCATGTGAACAGTGGTATAAATGTCAATGCGCGATTAATGCTCTTCATGTGAGCTAGCCCTTAGTGTTGCCTATTATATGGATCAGAGTTGCACGTTCTATACCTTATTTGATAATAGTTACTAGACTGAGCAGTAAATCGTAGTTGAAGGATTGTATATGAAAGGAAACTCAATTAATTTCAACGCAAGAAATATTGCTTGCACTTTGAAAACAAGAGATAAAGAAGAAGTGGATTATATTAATGCAGCACAATTTTCGTGGATAAAAGAGATATAAAAGTAGCTACCTACATATAATATTCCGAGCGTATCTCCCTTAAATTTATCAGACAGCGGACCACTTCCCTTTAGTACAAGCTCCTTGTCTCACACTGTATATGTATTAAAAACGTCAAAAAATGTATTAATTTTAAATTATAAAATAATAATATATACAATTCTCATTGCATAAATAGCTTTGTATAAATAGCTTTATACCTATATTTTTGAAAAATATTCGCAACGCATCGACCTGCATTATCTAACATAGTAGGCTAGGCAATGACTATGACGCACGGCTAGTGCAGCAGACAAGAGAGAGCACGTTTTTGATTTCAGACGCTTCGCTATTTTCGAAATCACAAAATACAAAATTAAGCAGTAAAATTTTCTAAATAATATTAAAGATTATGATAATCAGTTTCTAGAAGTGTTTTAGATTATTTTGATATAAATATTTTATGTGAAATCATATTTTTTTCACGTTTTATAAGCAAATGACTTCGCTACAAATTTGACAGTTAGCATGGTGAGCTATTTTAAACCACTTTTGTGTTTTTTTTTTCGTTCAAATGAAAAATGCATAACATAAACATAGATTTGTATAATTTAAAATACTATATCGTTTCCTGGTTTTATATGGAAATAATATTTAAAAAAATGTATGTTATTTTAAGTTACTTAACGTGGTCCTATATGGACTGGAGCTATGCATTTTTATACTAGCCTGCACCCGCGGCGTTGTTCTCATTAACGTCAGTTTTATATGAAGATTCTTATCTAACCGGAAATTCGTAAACATCCTATATTTTAAGTTTAAGGTCGTGTAAATATTGTACCAAGTTTCATAAAAATCATTTCAGCTAATCTCGAGTAATACTGGTAGGTACAAACAGACAAAAAATCTAAAACCACTTATTCTTGTTTGTCATACCAAATAGCTCAAACTACGTAAGAAACCGAAATTACAGACAATCGACCCATCACTATTTTGTATTGTTTTTTTTTTACTACAGGATTTTTTATTATTATTTTTTTTTTAATTTCAGATGGAGGCTTACGGGGTTCAAGCCTGAGTAGCAGAATTAAGAAGATCCCGCCCGCACGGTGACAAGTTAAGTCATCTAAACGATGAACAGAAGACTGGAGGACAGGTCAAAGATCCAGCCCTAGTGATCTGCTACAGCAATGTGGGGTCCACAGGAATATGATGTTTGGTGACTCAAATCAGCAGGGCAACAACGTGTTATCGAACTTGTTTTAAGGGGTTAAGTGGGTTTCAAAGGCTCAAAACAGGTACATTTTTACGATTTTTTTTTTATTTAACCAACAAAATATTTCATTCCATCAATTTACCATATAAAAAGTATATATTTCATAAGTAGTTTGTGAAATTTTCATTAAAAAATATTGAAAATTAAGGCGTGGACACGTCGTTTCCTGTAACCCCTTAAAAAAAAGTGCTATCGGCGTGGTCAGGATAACTCATGACAGATTCATCAGAAATGTAAAAACCAAAAATTTTCTGTTAGTAGATGCTAAGCTTGTGCTTGGACAAAGGAAAAAAAAATAAAATTGCGTTTTTGGCGGCGTTGAGAACAAAAAAAACCTTTTTTTGAGTAAAATTTGCACCTTTCATGGCCTTGAAAAATCACTTAAAATAGAAAAAAAAATCCTTCGTTCAAGCACGAGATAATGTTATTTTGAAGAAGTGTGCAAAATTTCAAAGAGGTCGGTTCATAATTTTTCGAGAAATCGTGACCACCGATTTCAAAACCGTAGTTTCGAGAAAAACGCGATTAAAGATTTACATTCAAATAACATGTAAAAAAAAATTTTTTTTTAACTTACATAGAGTCATCGATTCCAGCACCATAATATAATAAAGTGCATGCTGCAGTGGCAATATCCAAGCAAAAAGTTTCGATTATAAAAAAAACTAAAGCATTACTTTTTACAATCTGTGCATTATGATCTAAAATCTAAATGATTTGATGTCACCATAATATTATTGTGTTTTTTGTATATGTTACCGGCCAAACCCGATTTTAGGACAAACTAGTTTGGCTTAGGCCAAACTAGTTCTACAAACCAGTTTGGCCTAGGCTGAACTAGTTTGTCCTGAAATCGGGTTTGGCCGGTAACATATATATGACGTTTTGTATCTCTTTTATAATAGCTCCGCACATAAATGTATATCTATCTATCTGTCTATCTATCTATTAATGACTATCACTATGGCGCCGGATCAACTTGAGCCCTAAATTTATATTTCTTTCAAAATCGTCACAAATGACTACGTCTATATTTTCAGGTATGCGCATTCACTTCGACTTACACATACAACACTTTTTATGCGACAGACGGTTTTGCTCTAACATTGTGAAAAAAACAAACATAAACGATACTTAATTAAGGTGTTGTTTAGAAGTCAAAGTAGTCCCGCTAAAATACAATTAAAATTTTCTTCAGTGCGTTTTTCAGTTTAATTACCTGTATCATATTATATAGAATTTCATATAATATGATACTGCAGATAGCACGAAAATCGCAATTAGGCTTTTGAAAAAAAAATAATTATCGATTTTTTTATTGTATTTTAAAACTTTATTATAAATAATATTGATAATCGATGCGAAAAACTTTCAAAAAACTTTTTTTAAATTTATTATAAGCAATTTAAAATTGATAAAATATTTAAAAAAATCACGTGACTGCAAACGCACTAAAATTGTTTTTGACAGTTGTGACGTCATAATGGTAAAATGTATGTACGCAGTATACTATCAATGGCTTCTACAATTGACTAAAACATTATGACGTCACATTATGTTCGGGAAATGTCGGCGCGTTCTCGGAACTGGGTACAAAAATTTATTTTTAATTTGATATAACTTTTGAATTATAACGAAAATAAAAAAAAGAAAAATAGTTTTGTTATAAAACTTATATACGATCTTTCCATTTATGACAAAAAAAAAATTTCATTCAAAAGCCCAATTGCATGATTAGCCATAGACATAAAATATGTGTGTACAGGTGACCAGTAAACCTTCTGTACGACTTTAACCGGTGATACTGATAGGTCTGACTAGAGACTAATCGACTTTTTTTCATTTCACTTGTAATGACGAAAACCAAAAATAAGTTATTGTTATGCGTTTATTGAATGAAAGGTAAGTAGACAAATTATTAAACAAATTATTATTATTAAATAAAAGAGTTACTTTGATATCGGATTTCAATGATTTTGGAACGTTATTTAAAAATCGTGCTATCTTGTTACTAGCAACGGACCGCTATGAAAATGCAAGTTCAATTTTCAAACAAAATGCAACAATTTAAAAATATTTGATTACTATGTTAGTTTAAAATAAACACCTTTCGTGCTTTGTATAACGCTACGATGTGCTACTAAAGCAACGTGAAAACTTAATATTATTTACACGCCTTTATTATATTTACTATCATTTATTAATAAACATATTATTGCAACTATTTGAAAATACCGTACTTTTTAACTTTGAATCTAATCCAATTTTAAAGTCTTCGTTAACGGGATTTAATCTTTTGCAGCGCTAATAGTTCTCAAATTATGACATTATTGATATTCCGATATAAAAAAAAATGAATCTGAAATACACTTGTTATAATTTCAATGTACCTAACTCCGCCTAAGCCGGTCCCAAGCCCAGGTTTTCACAAAAGGAGGAGGGGGAAGGCTGGTACGGACCCTAGAGGGAATTTATTGTTGTCTATTATAGACATGCCCTACAAATCCTAGGTAATGTCTACTGAAAATTAGTCAGCTCTGCCAGCAAATCCTTTTAAAGTAAAAAAGGGTGAGGGCGAATTTTCAGCGCCTTAAAACTGAAAACGCGGCATTGTGAGGAGTGAAGTGTGATTTTGGCCCAACTTACACTTCTTTTCTTGCGGTGCCGCTTTAGCATCGTTGTGATTGGTATTTTAATGTTTTTTTGCTTTTTGTTTCAGGCATCGTGGGACTGGACGACGCTAGCTAATTCGACCTAAAATACGCACAATGGACCGAAATGAGAGGAGTTAGAGAAATTATAGGCACTCGACAGCTGAAATTATTAGCATCTATGCCATATGTGTGATTGGACTACGATTTGATACTGCGAACTTAAATTGCAGAGATTAGAGTGAAATGACCTGCAAATATTTTTATTTTTTGGCATTGAAAGCAGGTCTTCTAAATTCATTAGGCATTCATTTTACGAATAAATAGCTGCGTATTATAACTGCAATTGTAACTACGATCATCGGTTGTTAGGTTAAGTAAATGGTAACAATGAAGTGATCTGCAATTTTTTAAAATTGGTTTATATAAAAATTAGAGTAATAAAGTAATGTAAAACTACACTATACATTTTACACATGAATAGCCGAGCTGGTAAAATAAAAAAGTGTCGACATGCAATTCAAGATAAAATTAAAACGAAGTGTGATCCAACTCCAAATAATTCGTTTTTCATTGACTATTTATGGTGCAAACGGTTTGGGAAGACACTAGATCGCTGGATCATTCTATACTTCAACCTCCGGCGACACCCTTATATTGCTAAAGCTCCCCTGTATCCTGTTCGGGCGAGACTGGCTGTGATGGTAGGCGTAATAATATGGAGGCAACGGTCAATAGAATGTCGCTTTAAAGTGTTCTTTCCTTTTCACTGTTTTGATAATTTTCTAATGAAAGTCAAAATTGAAAATTAAAATTGCTGTTTGACACTATTTAAAACAAAAATGCCGCCAGCTGCTCTTTGTCGAACATCCTTGCAGTAAAATTACAATGACATGAAAAATGCAGATGACAGGCAGTATTAAAACTACAATTGGAACTACGATCATCGGTTGTTAGGTTAAGTAAATGGTAACAATGAAGTGATCTGCGATTTTTTTAAATTGGTTTATATAAAAATTAGAGTAATAAAGTAATGTAAAACTACACTATACATTTTACACATGAATAGCCGAGCTGGTAAAATAAAAAAGTGTCGGCATGCAATACAAAATAAAATTAAAACGAAGTGTGATTCAACTCCAAATAATTCGTTTTTCATTGACTATTTATGGTGCAAACGGTTTAGGGAGACACTAGATCGCTGGATCATTCTATACTTCAACCTCCGGCGACACCCTTATATTGCTAAAGCTCCCCTGTATCCTGTTCGGGCGAGACTGGCTGTGATGGTAGGCGTAATAATATGGAGGCAACGGTCAATAGAATGTCGCTTTAAAGTGTTCTTTCCTTTTCACTGTTTTGATAATTTTCTAATGAAAGTCAAAATTGAAAATTAAAATTGCTGTTTGACACTATTTAAAACAAAAATGCCGCCGGCTGCTCTTTGTCGAACATCCTTGCAGTAAAATTACAATGACATGAAAAATGCAGATGACAGGCAGTATTAAAACTACAATTGGAACTACGATCATCGGTTGTTAGGTTAAGTAAATGGTAACAATGAAGTGATCTGCGATTTTTTTAAATTGGTTTATATAAAAATTAGAGTAATAAAGTAATGTAAAACTACACTATACATTTTACACATGAATAGCCGAGCTGGTAAAATAAAAAAGTGTCGGCATGCAATACAAAATAAAATTAAAACGAAGTGTGATTCAACTCCAAATAATTCGTTTTTCATTGACTATTTATGGTGCAAACGGTTTAGGGAGACACTAGATCGCTGGATCATTCTATACTTCAACCTCCGGCGACACCCTTATATTGCTAAAGCTCCCCTGTATCCTGTTCGGGCGAGACTGGCTGTGATGGTAGGCGTAATAATATGGAGGCAACGGTCAATAGAATGTCGCTTTAAAGTGTTCTTTCCTTTTCACTGTTTTGATAATTTTCTAATGAAAGTCAAAATTGAAAATTAAAATTGCTGTTTGACACTATTTAAAACAAAAATGCCGCCGGCTGCTCTTTGTCGAACATCCTTGCAGTAAAATTACAATGACATGAAAAATGCAGATGACAGGCAGTATTAAAACTACAATTGGAACTACGATCATCGGTTGTTAGGTTAAGTAAATGGTAACAATGAAGTGATCTGCGATTTTTTTAAATTGGTTTATATAAAAATTAGAGTAATAAAGTAATGTAAAACTACACTATACATTTTACACATGAATAGCCGAGCTGGTAAAATAAAAAAGTGTCGGCATGCAATACAAAATAAAATTAAAACGAAGTGTGATCCAACTCCAAATAATTCGTTTTTCATTGACTATTTATGGTGCAAACGGTTTAGGAAGACACTAGATCGCTGGATCATTCTATACTTCAACCTCCGGCGACACCCTTATATTGCTAAAGCTCCCCTGTATCCTGTTCGGGCGAGACTGGCTGTGATGGTAGGCGTAATAATATGGAGGCAACGGTCAATAGAATGTCGCTTTAAAGTGTTCTTTCCTTTTCACTGTTTTGATAATTTTCTAATGAAAGTCAAAATTGAAAATTAAAATTGCTGTTTGACACTATTTAAAACAAAAATGCCGCCGGCTGCTCTTTGTCGAACATCCTTGCAGTAAAATTACAATGACATGAAAAATGCAGATGACAGGCAGTATTAAAACTACAATTGGAACTACGATCATCGGTTGTTAGGTTAAGTAAATGGTAACAATGAAGTGATCTGCGATTTTTTTAAATTGGTTTATATAAAAATTAGAGTAATAAAGTAATGTAAAACTACACTATACATTTTACACATGAATAGCCGAGCTGGTAAAATAAAAAAGTGTCGGCATGCAATACAAAATAAAATTAAAACGAAGTGTGATTCAACTCCAAATAATTCGTTTTTCATTGACTATTTATGGTGCAAACGGTTTAGGGAGACACTAGATCGCTGGATCATTCTATACTTCAACCTCCGGCGACACCCTTATATTGCTAAAGCTCCCCTGTATCCTGTTCGGGCGAGACTGGCTGTGATGGTAGGCGTAATAATATGGAGGCAACGGTCAATAGAATGTCGCTTTAAAGTGTTCTTTCCTTTTCACTGTTTTGATAATTTTCTAATGAAAGTCAAAATTGAAAATTAAAATTGCTGTTTGACACTATTTAAAACAAAAATGCCGCCGGCTGCTCTTTGTCGAACATCCTTGCAGTAAAATTACAATGACATGAAAAATGCAGATGACAGGCAGTATTAAAACTACAATTGGAACTACGATCATCGGTTGTTAGGTTAAGTAAATGGTAACAATGAAGTGATCTGCGATTTTTTTAAATTGGTTTATATAAAAATTAGAGTAATAAAGTAATGTAAAACTACACTATACATTTTACACATGAATAGCCGAGCTGGTAAAATAAAAAAGTGTCGGCATGCAATACAAAATAAAATTAAAACGAAGTGTGATCCAACTCCAAATAATTCGTTTTTCATTGACTATTTATGGTGCAAACGGTTTAGGAAGACACTAGATCGCTGGATCATTCTATACTTCAACCTCCGGCGACACCCTTATATTGCTAAAGCTCCCCTGTATCCTGTTCGGGCGAGACTGGCTGTGATGGTAGGCGTAATAATATGGAGGCAACGGTCAATAGAATGTCGCTTTAAAGTGTTCTTTCCTTTTCACTGTTTTGATAATTTTCTAATGAAAGTCAAAATTGAAAATTAAAATTGCTGTTTGACACTATTTAAAACAAAAATGCCGCCCTGGCAGTTCTTTGTAGAATGTAACCCTCAAATGTTCAGTATTTTGACGAAATTAATTTGTTTTTGTATAGACACTCGTTTGAGGGTATTCTTTCAATGTTTGTTAGTTTTACACTTTTGGTGAGGTCAGGCTGATACAGAGGGGTGGTCCCTCCAATCGATAGAGTCACAATGGGGTTAATCCTCCTTGCGACATTATCAGAATGGGGGTCAACCAGAACGGAGGTTGGTATCAGACGTTCCCTTTCCTCTGAAGGGAACCCACATTAAATTCAGTAAAAATGAAAGTGTCTCGAAAGTCAAAAAGGTAAAATCTGTCGAAAACCTTTTTTTAATATTAAAATTACAATAACATGAAAAATATTTTGTGTACTAATAAAATATTTCCGTTTTTCGCTTTTTGAGTCGCTAGTGCGTGGCGTCGGTTACTGGCTCTCGTGTTTCAGAATGTGCGGGAGTGCCTACGTTTTCGGTTGAGTCGAGACAGTGTTGTCTTAAGGTAGAATGCTTATATTAAATTTAAACAGTGCACAACATTTTACATCGTGTAAACACGAATAATTTTGGTATTGACCTGTAGCACTCACATTTTTCTTCCAAGACGACGCTGCGGGTTGATTCGGCCCCCGGCTCCGTGTTCGCGCGAGTAAGTGTTTAAATAAAAATTCAAATCATTAAACCGAATAATCTTTCTGCTGCCACTAGAATCTACAGGACAACGACACGGCCAACCAGATTGAAGGGATCACCATCGACCAGTCGAGTGACAGTGTTAAAAATAAAAATTTAATAAGAATTCGCGACTTTTAACTCGTTATTTATTTAAATAAATTGATATAATAAAACAGAGACTCCAGTGCAGTGTCTAAATAATCAATAAAGTAACAGTATAGTCAGTGCGCGACTTTCAACTCGTGTGCAAAACAGGATCCAGGGCCTTACAGAGATTCGTCATTCTTCACAAGTTGGTATGTATTACAATATTTTCTTGATTTGTATTGCTTTCCTTTAACAAGGCATTTGATAAATCTGCAAGTGTCGAAGCAATACTTCATTGTTTTTTATCCACAATTTTTTTTAAAAGATTAAATTTTGTATACAATTGATGCTGTTATCATTATTGATTGATAAGAAATGCATTTTATTTTTTTTTAAACAAATAATTTCAAAATTGCACATTTAAAAGTACCAACGCAGCATATTCTACTATTTTTTTGAAAAAAAAAAACATTAATATAATATAAAACTACGTAATCTTTTTTTAAAGGGAAAGAGGTTAATTTTTTATTATTTCGGGTAATACATTCGTTAATAAAATTTTATAGTAGCCTATGCCCGCTGATGAGAATGATAGCTGTGTTGGTGTGGGAGAGGGGTCGTGTATAATTTTGTGGATTTAGGCTTGCCACGAATAAATGGCTTGACTTGTCATTTTGCTTTGGTGAATTATATGTACTTATCTGTCTTTTTTTCAGTGCTAACACGTTGATTAATTATCGATAATTTTTGTTACCATTTCTTCAAAAAAAAAGAAGCGGGAAATTGGCATTTTTTCAATTTTTAAAAAAATAATACCATTAAAAGTATTAACTTTACGAAAAAAGTTTTGGTTATTTCCCTTTGAAAAAAGGCCAAAAAATTAAAAAAATATTGTTGATTGAAATTTTTCTTCTTATTGTTATAAATAATTGTTTTAGACAATATCAGACCAGATTTCCGCCTGGTAACATATGTTTTCATAATCAGTACGCTCTCCTGAACTGATTCCCGAAAAAGAAATTGAATTCGGTCCCACCTGGTGTAAAACGCCTTTACTATTTTTTTATGTAAATAATGGAATGCAAATTAACAGAAAATGTGTCTTTTGTTTCAGATATCAACTTGTAATGAATCTGCTTTGGTGAGTTTTTTAAAATTTTTCTGTGATCTTGAGCTTCTAGCCAATAGAAATTCTTTAATAAATAAACTTCGATTAACTTAAAAGGATGTTTTCTATTGACTGGAACAACTCAGACTGCAGATTTTTTGGTTGTGGTAATTATATTGGGATCCATCGTTCCTCTTCTATCTTTCGCGACGCGTTAAATTTCAGATAGGGTCTCCGTGACATTTTTTTTTCAGGTATTTTTCTGTATAATTTTAACGCAATGCAAACTTCGACATTTCTTAATCAAGTGAAACATTCACAACTACCATCAGTATTGTCTTTCAATGTTGAAATTTGCATTGTTTTAGTATAGACCTTTTTGCGTCCGAACATATTTTCAATATTTCTGTGTTTGAGATATTGAAAATACGTTCCCTTTGAAATATTTAGTATCACCAAAAATTACACTGGGGCGCGTCTAGGGGTTTTGGGAAGCAGTCAGTGTGCGTTGCGGGCTGCTCTGTAGGGTTCGGCATCCGGTCTCGTTAGCATAGTTCCCCATTCTTGTGAGACCATCGCAGCTTTCGCGTTAGCTTAGCTGGTTTTTTGAACGCATACGGTCCTTGCGCGGTTTGTAGGTATCTCTAGGACAGGACCTAGGGTTGGACCACTGGCTCGCGTAAGTAGGAGGCCTTGGGTCATGTAAGCAACAGCCATAGTTGATCCAGGGGCGGAGGTGGTCCGAGTAGAGCTCGATCATTAAAGTGAACACTATACACACACTACAACAAACCGATTCCTCCGTGAGACCGTGACGGACCCCTTCAGTGCGGGGGTTCCAACAAAGGTGGAGCGACAGTTCAAGTCCTCTGCCCAACTATACCAGCGGTGATAGACAACAAGGTGTGCTCTATCCAACCATATTCAGTGATAAAAAATTCCTAACCCGGCCATCCTCTGTTTTAGGGGCCCGACAAGTGTGAATGTTCTTACTTATGGGCTCGGTAGGGTACCTTTAATTCCTTTACCTTTTATCCTTTCTGTCCGTGTGTTCCATGTGTTCTTCTGTATGAATGTTTTGGTGTTAAAGCAAAAACGCCAGGGAATTCTGATTTCCTAAAGGACTCTCTCGCAACGGGAGTTCCAACGGTGGTAGGTGGACAAATTGTTGCCTGACCCAACTGAAGGAGAAATAAATTTTTTATCAGTGGTTCTCTTATTAAGAAAACTTTCAAATAATATTTCGGCTTTGTTGTAATATTTCAATGAGAATCATTTTTTTTTTCACTAATTGACAATACGATGTAGTAGCTTATTGATGGGCCTATAAATATGCTACTAAGTCATCAGTAAATAGTAGATAAAAACTAGTTTCCAAATTATTTATGATCGATTACGATATCTCAATTTCTCCTTCAGCCTTTTTTTCAGCCGAACGGAGGGACAAGCCATCGTCCTCTGTTCCAACGACCTTTTTAAAGATTTTGAATTTTAATGTCGCGATTTTTTTGCTTATAGAATGAATTTCATTAATATTTTTTGCATACATATTTAAAAGTTAGTTTATTGCTTTTTTTAACTTCTGTTTTGATAAAGTTTGTTTATTTTAAATGTAGCTACATGTTCTTGGTAGGTTGTATATATTTTTTAATTCTAATATATAGTTTAATGTTGCAAGTCAAGTCAGTTTTTAAATTCGTAGGCTTGTTTTAGGTACGTCGTTTATTATAACCAAAGTGGTCGTCGCATTTTCTGCAGATGAATCGCGCGCGTCAATTCCCTGTGGGCCCTCCTATGGGCCCGAAAAAAACCCCGATCCCACACTGTGCATGGTTTTTGGTATTATGTAAAATCTCCTCCGGGTACAACTCGCAGTTGTAGTTTAAAACACTGTGAGACTGTCTCTTGGGGGCGCAAGGCATAAAATTGATTAGAATGTTTACTAATTACTAAACATTTTTTCGTAATATTATTTTGCTCTATTATTGAGCTAAAATTTAGTTTTTCGATTGATAAACCAGTCGAATTTTATATTTATATGTACTCGAATTTTATTATTTTACAGTGTTTTAATGAAAAATTTCTTTACATACAATAAAAGAAAAGTTTATCCAATTACTACGTGATAAATGAAGATATCGGTATTAAAAATTAAACTAAAAATTCTTCCAAGATTCGAGAAACGTAACCAAAATTTCTATAAACATTAATTTTTAAACAATTTGCATCGCTTTGTTAGTCCGATTAATATGTATGATGAACGAGTTCGGATCTTATTTTTTTTATTTAATATCTCAGCTTCTATTGGCTCTACAAAAAAAAAATAGATACGGCATTTTAAACCAAAGTTGAAAATGAATCGCAACAAATGGGTTTTCTCAATTTTCTCTGAATGAGTAACACGTGCGGGAAAACATGTTTATTACCAAACTTACACTGCGAGGAAAAATCTAGAATTTGGTATGCTGAATGTTTATTTTCGAGAAACAGTGTAAATAGCAGAGTTCGCGAACATCGGCATATTAGCTAGTTGCCGCCGACAAGTGGATTAGGCCTACCGGGGAAACCACGTTAAAAAAACGCGCCTTGAGCTCGACCTCTACCTGGGGTGGTGTGGAACAGAGTTCAGCTACTATGTGCACCGTTGCTCGAAAATATTATAGTATAGTATATTTTATTTGTCAATGGAAACGTGAAATACATTTATTTGTCATAGTTACATAAAAGCTTAAAATTGTAAATTTAAAAATTCATTAATAGTGTAAAAATCAGATTCAATTAAAAATTGTTTTATTTTATTTTTATATGCCGTTAGAGAAGCCAAATTTCTATATAATGTGGGCAATATAATATACAAACTTAAAAATTTGCGTTGCCGTACGAGTTCGATAATAAACAATTTTCTCGTACCTGTTACCTATCACGTGAAAAATGCAAAAATTACCCTCGGTAATCCGACAAACGTTTTGCATGGCGGTGTCGAAAGATCGAATTTGTCGGACTATAGAGTACTGTCACCGACCACTTATAGTACGGGACTTTTTTGAAAAGATGTAAGCCGACGAAACGTTAGCTATGAAATCGCATATCAATTCAATAATAAATTGTTATTTGATTTTTTTGTACCAGTCGATATAAGTAAACGCATTCTTATTTTGATCTTATGATATAAATTACATATAGAGAAGAATCACGCAAATTTGACGAACCGGTTATGTGCGTAGAAATTACAGATGAAAAAACAGCATTCACAGTCACATGTGCTGCATAACTGTCTGACTACATTGTACTGAGTTTAAGAATGTGATACTATGTTGAAATCGACATTTTAAAAATCTTTCTCACTCTTTCATTTATTTCGTATGTTTTATTAAGCCTTGTCGACATTTGAGCTTTGTTGTGTAACAGCGTAACATAACACGAGCTCTGGACGCAGCTTTGCGTGCCCAAAAAACTACCACTTGGTAGTTAAAAGTTAAAACTTTCAACCCATGTTACGTAAGGTATCTAAATATATAAAAGGAAACCGTGACTGTCATAGTAAAGATATACATTTTTTGAAAGAGTGATACTATTGTCAATGTCTATGCTGCCGTAAAAGGCAGTAAGTGACCAACTTATGAATTTGAGTAAATCAAGATTTACTAAAAATGTCTTGACCGTCCAGAATTTTAGATTATGGAATCCAAAACATGGGGGAAACATTTTTTAAAGACAATAAAATTATTGCTGCAGCACTTACTGCTGTCGTTGGCTTTAGTATGAACTCATTTTTCAACAAATGTCACTTACTGCCCTTTGCCTTTTTAGGGCAGTATGCTATTTCAACGTTTTGCTTACATTGAACGTTCATACATCAACTAATCCCATCATCGGAATAATCAGGGAATTACCCCGTAAAAAGAGACGCAGATATATATATTACGCTCTTTGTTCAAAATAGACAATGGTTGATACAGTTACATAGTTTGAACAGACTCTCAATAGAGCGTAAACCTTACGTTGGAGAAATTCAAATTTCTAGTCGATAGTCAAAAGAATAGTTTTTTTAGGCCTACCAGCGAATTTATAAAATGCTTTTACCATTCAAAAACGATTCCACTGGGAATTTCAGTAAATTGTGATTTAGCAGCGAACTAATAAATCAATCTCTCATATAAAAGTAATTTTGATTTTTTTAAAAATTTAGTGTCAAGCGATAGGCATTCACGTTTTTTTAATTTAGTTTTCTTTTCTTCCGAATCCGTTTGCATAGGGTGCGTGTAAAATTTACCTTACACTAGAACATTAAATAAATGTGAACAAGGCTTTACAAATTTCAGTTTGAATTTCACTTACAAATATTTTGTCAGATAGATAATCTTTATGTAAATAACTTCATTAATACTTAACACGCAACATTAAAAGAAACAGTGGGAAGGTATACCTACTGAGTTATAATGAAATTATGTCGCTGAAAGATCTTTTGGACGTATATATACAGTAGAGTGTCACTAATCCGGCACTATTAAAAACTAGGGGGTGCCGGATTATTGGAATATTCGGATTATTGGACTGTATAACAAAATTCATAATATGTAAATAAAAAAAAAGCATTTCATAAAAAGTTAACAGTGACATTTATAACAGTGATTATAACAAGGGTGAGAGAGGCGTGAGCGTAGGGTGCCGGATTTTGGAGTGAAACTTTTGTATGTACGTTAGGGGGGTAAATTGGTCTGGATCAGAGGAAAAGAGAAACGCTTCCCCTTCTCCGACTTCAACCGACAATTGAGAGGAAAGAGTGGGAGAATCGTTTCTACACTCTCTTTCAAAGCATCATACGCGCAGTGCTGTGTGTGTACGTAGCATTTTCTTTAGCCACGTTAACAAATGCCAGATAATCATTTCCTATAATCCTGAGACAATAAAATTGTCAACAAATGCTAGAACCTAAGAAGTTTCACTTCTAACGCGCGAGAGTCTCAAGCATACTTGTTTTTTGAAGGTAATAATAATAATAATAATGTTTGTAATGGACGTGAAACCAGAAAATAATAATAATAATTCGAAATTGTTTTGTCCATATTTAATACAATAAATTTGAAGATAGTAGGAAAGTGGACAAAATGATGAAATCATTATACCAATCATTAATTCAGCGACGTTCCGGTCATATATTTGACCTTCATCAGGCATCTAAAAATTCAGCACATGTTAAAATAATAATAATAATAATAATAATAATAATAATAATAATGCTTTTAACGCCCGTTTCTCGACTTTATGTCCAACAGACGCCATTCGCACCATTACTATTTTCCATATATCACACTTCCCGTTATTTTCTACATTTATAAACTTCCACTTAACTAATTGCAATGGGCGAATGAAGGAGTTTTAGGACATTAGGAGAAGGTAGGCAAATTTTGAGCATAGGACTTTGATAGGTAATAATCGGCTATGGTCTTGAATAAGGAACCAGCTCGATATTTATCTGTAATTATTGAGGGAAACCATGGAAAACCTCAACAAGATGGCCGGTATAGGAATTACCGTTTCTTTGCGAGAGGCAACAGGAAAAAGTCCCAGCCACATCTGCCACCGCTGGGATTCGGACCCGGTACCTCCCGAATGCGAGCGTAGTGCTCTCACCACTACGCCACCCCGCTCGGTTTTTTTTTTTTGAAAGTACATTCAATTGTATATCAATCAATCCACATAATATATACAAAAAAATCACTTTGGGGTGGCTCCACCATATTAGGTGCCTGTTCAGTTTAATTAAATATATCAAAGCTGAGTCTAAACGACGTTCATGAGCAGAGACGGGATATGAACCCACGACAGTCTGATCTATACGCCACCACACAGCATGTACCCTAGATACTTTTTTCAAGCATCTTCTGTAGCTCTGGTTCCGGATCCAACTGGGTCGACTTTATAAGTCTGTTCGGATTTTTGATATGTTTTTAGGCGCGACTCAAGCTTTATTAAAATAGCAATTAAAAAAAATTGACTGCCACTAAGTTATGCGCTCATGTATGTGTATTGTACGTATAATATATAATTGAAATAAATCATTAAAAGCTATAAACACGCCATAAAGGTTGTTGAAACCAGGACATTCGTACTACTTGAAATGTTGTTAACAGTGTAAACAAACACGATATGTATTTTAATTTTAAGATATTGGTGTTCAATTAGCACATTTAGAAACTGTTCTAACAGTTTTAATTTAACTAGTCTTTTTTATACGCTATTTTGTTACGATACGTAAATTTTATGTCTAAATAAAAATGAATTGTCAAATGTGTTAGATCACCGTAGTTAACAAAGGTTTCAAACAACGCATTTCTATTGAATTAACAGAAACAAGTTGAAGGTAGATAACAATAGTAAATAAACATTTTTGAAAACGTTTATAACCATAAATATTAATAGTTATTACTTCCACACTTCGTAAGAAAATGATAATACGAAAAATCGTGTTCGATATAAAGTTAGATTCTGTTTGTAAGTACTACCCTCACGACGTAAAGAAAGGTGGGATGTCAACGTGATGTACCAACAATTGACTACATTATATTTATTTTCCTTAACTACGCTTCACAATTGAAAATCAATTTGCTGATTACATTATGTATATTCTTTCTATAGTAGTTAACACTTATAACAGTATGTCAGGTTTGTTTTGCAATTAAAACCGCGTGCCGCGCTAGAGTTACTGGAGTTATTTTGCTAGCGAGGTCTGTGGCAGGACAACGTCTGTCCATCGGGTCCGCTAGTAAATTAGTGATGCGTGTCTCTCCTGAGCGATTCCTTTCTAGGAGCGGAGCGAGTCGCTCTTTTTTTGTGAATGACTCACTCCGAGCGCCATTGCTCTGCGCTGAGCTATTCTGTACTGTTGCATTCGCACATTTGCAGAGCGCACACAGCACAGGGCACAGAGACACTAGTGAACTTTTTTTTTATATATAGTTATTTATGGACGCATCGGCATCAAAGGTCATTAGCGTCCGGATCTATATCTATCATGAATCTAACTATGAAGTTATTTTGGGCCTATTAAAACTAATTGTGACTAAATGGGCGAACTTTTGCTGAGTCGTTTAATGTTGAATGACACACTGTTTACAGTGGCTTAAACCATTCACATTGACGTCATTGACAAAGATATAATATTGTAACAATAAACATTATTATTGTTAAGATTTTATTATACTTTATAGTTTATCCGAAATGCGAGTAATATAATAATCATATGAAAAGGAGCTCAGAGCTATGATGTGCAATGCTAAGTGACTTCTGAGCATGCATGATGACAGTTCACACTTCTGCATTCTGCACTCTTGTGTAGTGCGTACTGTCTAGTGTCGCTCCTTTGAACGACTCGCTCTGAGCGACTTTTTTTTAGTGAGCGGAGCGCACGGAGCCAGCTCCCAATAAAGTTGGACACATTACTATAGTAAATTATGTAGTAGTTTTCGGTATTCGTTTTTTTAATACTTGCACACCCCTAGTACTGCGTGTGATGCTTCTGTTCTAGGTATTGTCTAGGCCTTAATAATGATTCATATACTTAAACTTTTGGTTGATAGGACTGTAATGTCATCTCGACGCTGCTGTGTATTTCCTATAACACTTCACTTTGGATAATCTAAATATTAAATTGGAAGCATCAGATCACTTACAACCGAGGGAAATACGATTTAAATTTGAATTCCACAGATAAAAATACCTACAACGTAGTTTTAGAAGCACAATTAATCATCACTCAACTACCTGTTCCTCACCTGTCCCTTCGAATCTGAAATGTTATACAAAAAAAATATCAAAGAAGAAACAATGATTGTTCATTTTTCATTTAAATAACGTTGAACAGTTAAATCTAGGTGTATTTGTCATCGTTAATCATAAACAAAGATATATACTAAAAATAAACAATTATTGCCATCTATGCATTTTCATCTTTGAAAAAGTCACTAATCTCAGTATAGGGAGTTTCTGGATGTCGACCCTTATATTTGAGTGACCGTTTTAGCGGGAAATTTGAATTTTATCAGCTACGATTATCGAAAGCTACATTATAATTTACTTGTAATGGTTTGAAAAATGTCAATCACATATTCTAGTATGCTTCATTAGCAAGAAGAAAAGGCTTGAATTATACTTTCCGTGAACAAGCTGTAAACAATGTACCCCCTAGTATTTTAAGTATGATTAGTAGTTGTTAGTATATCAAAATGCTCAAAAAACCCAAGAAAACTAAATTACAGACAGTCATTTCATTTCTATATTTTATTTGGATCTCTTCATTTTTGACCCCATCTATTTACTCCAGCATAATTTATTTTACACTCTGTATAGAAGATATCGTAATAAAAAATATTGCTTGTTTTTTTCTGTTATCATTATGTGAGAACGTTTGCACGGATTTACAGCGGGTTGAGTTTCAAAAAAAAAAAAAACGACGTCAAGTTTTAATTACCAAATCTCCCAGTTGGGTCGGTCAATATATTAATATACTCGAATAAATATAATTGTTTTTGTCAATATAAAAACAAGACAATGAATCGAAGCTCTAGATAATAGCTCAAAGAAAACTAACTGAACTGAACCAAGTTGCTTCACGTAAACAACAGAGAAAAGTTTCTGATTAATTACAGTAACTTTTTAAAGCGACTGTTTCCTATCGTCACCGCCACTGGGCCGCCTTGGTCTGTGAGAGCCTTTAGGTTTTCTTCAAATTGACGTTAATATTGTCTGTATAATAAATTATTATTATATATTATAATATTAGAACAGATTTATAATCGTCATAAGCAAACTTTAGCAACATCACAATAAGAAAAATGATGAAATAAAGATGTTGGAAAAAGAAATCCAATTAAAGGATGAAGCAATATAAACAGAAGTATAGTGTGCTTAGAGATACAACAATATGAAAAGTTAACTAAAGCTATTAATTATCCCTGTGTTTTTGCAACGGTGTACAAAGATATCCAAAGAATGTTCTAGTAGGCAGTGCCAATTCATAAATATATAACTTAAGATTTATATTCTTCTGAGACATGAACAATTCGGGTCATATTTATATTAAAATTATGGTACTTAAAAAAATACAAAATACAGTCTTATAGCAGAAAAACATATTTATTTTTTTAAAGTACATAAGAAAATATTTCTATAGATACTATATAAATAAGTATATAATTGAAGACTATAAAAACATAAAACTTGAAAAATTGATTTCTCTTTGTAAACGATGATTCCAAATTGGGAACGATGGCCATTAAAAGGTTAAAGAAACTGTCAAACATTTTTAATAATTAAAAATGTTTAACGTATTATGTTGTATCTTTCATTGAAGTAATTCTTGAAAAGTTAATTAAATTAAAATAAGACATTGCTTCATCACCATCAGTCATCATTCACCCGTCATTATAAAGGTTTGACATACAGCGGCTATAAAACATACCCTCAGGGTGATGAACCAAACTGCTACTTTTCAATCACAACATGATTCGTGATTGCTACTTTCAAATATCAGTGATTCTAAACTGTGACCGTGATCACAGTTTGTGTTTATCAAATCATTAATATTTCATATGATATTTTTGAGTCGCATACAGCGAATGTTAATAATAGTGACGGACGAGTTTATGTTCACGTACTGTGATCAAATATCACAGATAGCGCGTTCAAAGTTTTTTTTATGTGATTAATTACAAGCGAGTTTAATTAAATATTAAATGAAAAGTTCAAAATATTCAAATACGTTAAAGGTACAAAAAATTACTTATCAAAATAAAATAAAGAAAACACGTAATTAAAAAAATCGAAAAAGTATTATTACCAAGGCATAGAGTAAACAGTAATTCATAATAATCAATATTTCGGAAATGTTACATATAAAATCAAATAAAAATTCTCTCAATGCTCAATTAGATACGGAAAATTTAAGTAATATTATATAATATTTTGTTTTTAATAAATTTTTTCTTTCTTTTTAGGTGTACTCACAAGTCACAATCATATCCATGACTACTTATTTAAAATTGTTTGTTATTATTTTTTCAATATTAAAAAATCTCAAACGAATTTTATTAAAAATAAATAGAAACTAAATATTAATTACTTTTTATATTTTTAGATCAGTCTGAAGAAGATCCAAAATACGTATCGAAACGTTATTGTATTAATTATATTTTTGAAGTGAAAACTTCTTTAGCGGCGTTGTACACTTTTTTTGTAATGGGTAAAAAATGTTAAACTCGCGTCAGATCGAAAATTCGTAAGACCTGATCGACAATTCGTAAGACGAAAACTTTTGTACACTTTTTTTGTAATGGGTAAAAAATGTTAAACTCGCGTCAGGACACGTGCCCTGATCGAAAATTCGTAAGACGAAAACTTCTGTACACTTTTTTTGTAATGGGTAAAAAATGTTAAACTCGCGTCAGGACACGTGACCTGATCGAAAATTCGTAAGACGAAAACTTTTGTACACTTTTTTTGTAAGGGGTAAAAAATGTTGAACTCGCGTCAGGACACGTGACCTGATCGAAAATCCGTAAGACAAAAACTTTTGTACACTTTTTTTGTAATGGGTAAAAAATGTTAAACTCGCTTCAGGACACGTGACCTGATCGAAAATTCGTAAGACGAAAACTTTTGTACACTTTTTTTGTAATGGGTAAAAAATGTTAAACTCGCGTCAGGACACGTGACCTGATCGAAAATTCGTAAGACGTTAATATTCAAGTTTTCACTTCTGCCGGCACTCCCGGAGTGCAATTTTTTTTCACCAATATTTAGAATGGACATAGGCTATATATTATCGCGTTAAAATAAAAGCGCTTTTCGTGGAGACAAATTTTGCAACGTAAGTCGGAGAAAAAACTGCGGCAATCTACAAATTCGGAAGCTAAGCCGGATCGGGCCGCTAGTCAATAATAAATAATGATAACTTGGTTTCAATATTGTAAAGTAGCAATCACAGATATTTGTATCAACGAGTAGCAGTAGCAACCTGTGATTTTAAAGTATCAGTGACTGAATCACAGACACCTATGTGAAATATCGCTCACCAATATAAGATATAAAATATACGAGGTATGATCATAATTATGGACAAGTGAGTGGCATAAACGAAGAGAACGATGTATGTTTCGTCACAATGTATGCGAATTAACACACTCAAATCGGTCCCACACTCTTTAGTTTCCTCCCCGTATTTATATATAGATATGAGAGAGCGAAATACAGTAGATTTTTATTTTTAATTTTCTTCTAAGAAAGATTTTATAATGGAAGAATTAACTCCATCAGACCTCGTACATATGAAATATTTAGGTAGCCACATTATTACCTGATACGCACTTCCGTCTTGTTAAATGGAAGAAACTTTTTAAGAATCATCTATAAAACACTAATTAAATTGAATTCTTCATTTACAAGGTATGTGACTCATTTCCGCAATTGCTTTTCACATATGAAATATGTAATTATACTAAATTTGAAAATAGTGTTGCGTAAATTTATCAAATAATTAGATCAACGTTACCAAATGTCCCAGGAAAAATATCGAATTTTATTTTTCACAATACTAGAACATCTTTTTTGTCGAAAACAAGATCAATTGTTTTTATTCTAGACTAGCGGTCCCGCCCGGTTTCACCCGGCTGCAAAAAAACTAATGGGAGGAGGGACAATTAGTACCGAGATGAATGTTGTGTTCAAATTTCATAATGATCGGAGTTACCGTTCAAAAGTTTTTGTCGGACGGATAAATTTTGAGTTACATTTTTCATTGATGATCCACTCCTATTGATCGTAGCGTGATATTATATAGCCTATAGCCTTCCTCGATAAATGGACTATCCAACAAATTTTTTTTTTCAGTTCGAACCAGTAGTTCCTGAGCTTAGCGCGTTCAACCAAACAAACTCTTCAGCTTTATATATTAGTATAGATTAAGGCTGATCTTTGTATTCATCTAGTGGGGCTCGGACAGAAATTCGCAAATAAAATATTGCTGTCAGATTGTTCCTGCTGACTTGAAATAAAATTGTTTTTACGTTTCTGTACTGAAAGAGCAGAGTTAATTTCTCACTATTGCATGTTTGTCCGTCTGTCACACCTTACATCGAAAAGGAGGTATAAAAAAAATAAAATTCGCGCCAGGATCTTTGGCGATTCTCCTACCTACCGCTTTGTTTTTTGTCTTTTGTTCATCTCGCCACGACAAGTAATCACCCCCTCTCGCCGACTGGATAGGAACATGGTCTAGTTTTTATTAAAAATCACGAGCCGTCACTGATAAATGATAGCATGTACCGTTTAGTCTTTTCTGTGGCCAGGGCAAGTATCTTTGTCGCGTTAAAATAAAAAGATGCGACATTTTATGGAACCATAAATCAAGTACAAATCAACAGGCTTTTTTCTATAAATGTTATAAATCAGTCGTGTCTTAAAGAAAGAATATACCAGTACATCGGACGTATATATTTTTATCAGTATTAAAGAAGCATTTAACTCAACAATGCAAGTAAAGCCTGTACGTTTTAACGTTATAGATCTGACATATTTTATGGTCTGAATAAAATAATATCACATTACAATTGATAGAATAGATTCAAAAACCTGTGTGTATACTACGTTCCAAAACATAAACCAAGTTGTGTTTGAATCATGTATCTATTAATTAACTATATGAATCATTGCCTATCTACTCAATGTGCGGTGAGTGAACGCAACAAAGCGTATCGAAAATATATCTGCGCCTCTTTCTTCGATGTAATTCCCTGATTTCTCCGATGATAGGATTGGTTGACGTACTTTCATTCAATCTGAATAAAGTATCTCTGTTTCAAAAACTTTGTCTTTTCTATGACGTTAACATGGGCGTACTCAGCTTTTGGCCCAGGAGGGGGCAAATTAAAAATTTCTTAAGCCGGGTCCCCCGTGCTTGTTTTGCCCTACTGGATGCGCCAGTGCTTGCGGCGTAAAAAAAGACAGAAGAATTTTGCACCCTAATAGTTCAATTGCGATTTTATTCCTATGCTCAGTATAGAATAAAAGTACATGGTTTGAATCAACCACAACTCATATCACAAGAACATTAAATACAGTGGCAAGGATAAATTATGTTTTAACTGACTACAAGTTATCAATAATAAATTATGTAATTTTCAGTCTAATCTTTCGAGAGATTAATATGATTTCGACGCTGTTGTGTTCAGAAAGATGACGGAATTATTTCATATAATTTCTACTTAATTCGGTTCAGTAGATTTTTTACTGTTCCAATGTAATTTTTTATGTTCGTTCAGTCTTAACTTCTCGAAGAGTTAACCGATGTTAATCGGTTCAGCAGTTCTGGAGTTCAATAATCAATAAGAAAGAAGTCGTTTATTGACGTGCAAACTACGTATTTCAATGTCACTGCAAAGTGAAAATTTATTTTTTTCATTAAAAATCAACTGCTTTCAAAAGAAGCCATACTTAAAAGAGGAAGATAATTAAATTTTAAGGTCAGCGGCGTTTTAATCACGAAAACTTTTTGAATAATAAAATTGGCGCCGACCTCAAAATCAAATTATTTTTTTCTTTTTTGTGACTTTTTTGAAGACGGTTGAATTTTTTTTAGAAAGTAATAAAAAATTCCTAAGCAATGCAGATAATTTGTTCCCAACTAACAGAGAATATATGAAGGAGGGGAGCACAGAGAAATAAATAAAATTTATATATGGCCACGATCCACGAGCAAAATATGTTATGAAACAATGCTTTAGATGTTGGCTTCAAATAAATCGCACGTAAAGAAATAGCAATATTCTATCTAGGTATAATAACGTCGCTGCTGTGGGGTGTTCGGCTTTTAATGCTCGATTGCATTCGGGATAGTTCGAGAGATCACTGAAAGCGCGCTCGATTTATTCAAAGCTTTTATTATACTTAAAGCGCGTCATTGAACAAGCGAAACGGTGGTAGTCTCATGCCAGTTAGATTAAATTTGCTGTCTTAGATCTACAGAACGGGCAAAAATTAGTTTCAAACAATTTTTACGAATGCTTTATATCCATCGATAAAAATTATTTAAATTACATAATTTCAGATAAACTTAATATCATCTTGGGTACGATGAATATATAGCGGCCCTGTCCGGCTTCGCCCGAATTTGTCAACTTCCATTGCAAAATTGGTCACCACGAAAATGCTTTTATTTTAACTCTATGTCCATCATTAAAGTTCATTTTAAATGTTGGTGAAAACATTTTTGAAATCGGATGAGTAGTTTCGGGGATAACCTTCTACATCCAAACTTCACACATTACCTATTTACATATACTTTTATTCTATACTGAGCATAGGAATAAAATCACAATCGAACTATTAGGTTGCAAACATATACTTTCTCTGTCTCTTTACGCCGTAAGCACTGGCTTAAGAAATTTCTAATTTGTCCCCTCCTGGGCCAAAAGCTGGGTACGCCCATGTTAACGTCATAGAAAAAGACAAAGTTCTTGAAACAGATATACTTTATTCAGATTGAATGCAAGTATATCAACCAATCCTATCATCGGAGAAATCGGGGAATTACATCGAAGAAAGAGACGCAGATATATTTTCGATACGCTTTGTTGCGTTCACTCACCGCACATTAAGTAGATAAGCAATGATTTATAGCGTTAATTAATATTTGTAATATTATATGTTACTAAAGAAATAGGTTACATAAAATACTAAATCCATTACAAATAACTAATATTTTTTTGGAACGCACTGTATGCGTTACCAAAACTATATATTTTATTAATTCAATTTATAAAAAAAAATAGATACGTACAAAGAGGTATTTTAAAAATTTAAAATATTTTAAATTAGTGGATAGTATTACTTTTTTATTTCGATTAACAGATAACGCATAAGTTACAAAAATTATATGTTATATAAAATACCTATAACGACCAAACATTTTATTGTGACGGCTAAATAAAAAATACCGTTCAAATTACAATTCATTAATTAATATTTATTGCTCTCCCACTTCAGAATTATAATTTTAGAAGCTTAATTTTAAATTATTATTACCTAATAATAATTCTTTAGTCATTAAAAAGAATCGAATTCGTCAACAGCAATAAATACATGTAAATATAAGAGCATTGTAGGTATAGATGATATAATGATTCCTTAAGGTCTATCTTTAATTTGTTGGTTAAAATCGTTTAAACATTTACGCAAATAATTTAAGTTTAAAAGCAGAACACTCATACTGAGGACTTTTTAAATAAAGATCGTAATTAGGGAAGACAATTTTAGAGATATTGCCTTTCAAGTTAGGACGGTAATTTGATAGTTTTTGGTACAGCTTGTAAATTTGTCTGTGTTATAGATGTTTAATTATACAGTAGTTAAATTTTTGAAGTGTAAAATCGATTCCACCAAAAACAAATGTGAAAAAAGGGCCAAGTTAGCTCCTCCCAGACTCGGTTAGACTGTTGTGAAATGTGAATTATGAAGTAGGTTATTTTGGCCGATTGGCAACCTCCAGCTCCAAGCAAAATTTTCAAGTCTAATACTTCAAGTTTTTACCCCCATCTTTGACATCACGCGTAACCAGTTTTTTTTTTTGCCAAGTCGGGATTTTGGAACTATTTGAGTGAAAACAGCGGGATTCTTTCGTCGAAAGCGGGACATAGTAAAAAAACGTATATAATCAGAAGTTTTTAAATACCTATTTATCTTTTTATTTGAATTAAAATTACGTTTACGTGACAATAGATAGCAAAAATAGCCATAGAAAATGTATTTTAATAAAGATATAATATTTTAAATCAGATTTATCATATCGCTAAATAGTTGAGTCTTATTCGTCTTCAGAATAAAAACAAATTGCAACTTACAATAACAGAATAATTATTTATAAGAATTACTTATTCATGATATTTCTGTGAAGATTTAACTTCTTTTAAAGTTATCCCCGAAAAGCGGGACTGAGACTGTCCCGCGCGGGACATTTAATTTTGATTTAAAAATCGGGACGTCCCGCCAAAATCGGGACGTCTGGCAACGCTGCGCGTAACCTTGCTAGCAAACGATCGCGAGCCGCCTAACTTCGCCCGGCCTCGAACCTTCACAGCCTTCCAGCCCTCAACTCCTAGCCTTCAGGCTTGAAAATTTTATTTGGAGTTGGAGGACGCAGAATTGACCAAAATAACCTATTTTATGATGATCTAAAGTCAGACATATGACATTTGGAATATTACTTCTTTATGGTAACCTTACCACCCTTGAAAAATATCAGTTCTGTAGGAAATAGATGGGGTCGAAAAGGGCTCGAAATGATTTGTGTAAACATAGAGCAGTGCTTTGCGAGAACTTGGTCGGCGGACACCGTTCGCTATGATGATAATAAGAAGGGATATAAGTAAGCAACTAAGTAGAAAGTCACTCTATTGTGACCACTTTATATGTATCTGATATGTATCGGTAAAATATAACACTGTATATAAAACATACATAATATATTAAAGGTATTTAATACATTCACGAGTATATTTACACTTCACAGGCGATTTAAATTTCTCTTGGCTGAACTCCAAGTAATAAAAAATCAGTTATCTAACTGAACTATTACCAACCAAATATGTATTTACTCTTCAAAAACGCGTTTCTCGTATTTTACAAAACAATTATGATCTCCTTGAAGTTCAACTATTTTTTTACTTTAGTATCAATAATAAACAAATATCAAACCAAAGTTACTGTTTATTTATAACGCAAATAATATAAACAACAAGCCTGTTATTTCTTCAAAGGATTTACGATTTATTTATATATTTAATATGCTTTTGATTACTCAAATATAGGTAAAAATGTATTAAAAATATTGACAAATATATTTATAAACATTTTTTTTTCGTTTCCATGGTAAAGGTAAATAATGTATTATATTTTCAAACAAACACCGTTATATAGATATTCTGAACTAGTTTATTTGTTCTCGGTCAATATTTTTGATTGCGAAATTGAAAATATTTAAACGTATAACAAAAAGTTGGTAAGACTATCGAGCATAAAAATTTTCTCGTTGTACGACTTACGAGATATATCTCTTTAAAAATCACTGCTATACCTATGTTTTCGAACTGCTGGTTTAGTTAAGAATATGTTTGTGTGCTAGCTATTACAGATAAAACAATTTTAGTTAAAATAATTTAACTGATACAAATAAGTTTATAATTGAGATCAAACAGTTATGAGGAAATAAAATTATCTTAGATTAATACATTTTCGGTGTTTCTTTATATCGATTGGTTTGATAAACTAGTACATTTAAATATATTAAAACTAACATAGAGCTTAGGGCATATTTTTGAAGCGTCATCTTCTCAGCAAGATTTCAATTATATCAGTTATTTTTTTTGCCTACACACTGGCGACTGGACTTTAATAAAAATTAATATATTCAGATATTTTAATTTACATTTTAAGCGACACGTTATTGATTTTTATACAGCTACATTAATAAACGGTGGCAATCTACAAATTCGGGCGGAGCCGCGGAACGGGTCACTAGTGAGTTATAAAATGACAAAAAATTTTTAGCACTGTTAATTCTTAAATTGGCCGTAGAGAAAGCACCTGTTTTCAAGGGCGTGGATTTTTTTTTCCTGGGGGGGGGGGTGTAAAGTAAAAAAAATCAATATTTTATTAAGTTTTATTAATGTCACACAAGAATGCTCACGAAGAAAGGTTTCAAGCATAATATTAATTCCTGTACCAATTTTACAAATTTTTTTTCAAGAAGTATTTCTAAATATTATTTTTTAGCCAGGTATTCGTATTATTTTCAGTTTTATTTTTGTATTATTATGATCTTGGGGTGGTAATTTCTACATACAGTAGAGCCTGTTTTATTCGAATGTGCAATTTACGGAAATTTAAATTCGTACATAATGATGTATTCAAATATCAATATATATTATATTAGTAAAAAAAACTCCAGGATTTTGCAGTATTTTTTATTATAATAGATACCTATTATAATATAGAAGTTTCTCTCTAAAAATAAAAAGAAAAACATCATTCTGTATGTCGTAACGATAATTTAAATCCCGTAAAATAAATTATAGTTTTCGAAAAACAAGAGTTTTTTTGTTGTTTTATAGTTTTATTTACATATCTCATGGATGCTTAAGGTTTGTCTAACAAAATAATATGTAACATAATCATGAAATGTCTGGTTAAACTACATTGGAAAGCATAAAACAGCTAGTAAAACCAATTAAATAACAATAGTAATGCGTTTGATTCGATTATCAAATGAAATGAATACATTCAACATCGGAACGAGTTATCTGGACACACACTTAACAATATGTAGTTAACAATAAAATGGGATTCTCATGTGAACTCCTACATGTAACAAGGAATTGTTGAGATAGCTCTGCAGTTATCATCTGGAGTGTATAAACTTTCTTGTTACTGAATAAAAAAAAAATGGTTGTCTGTAAAGTCGGTTTACGGACGATAGTTTTACGTGATAACGTATTCCGCTCGAATATCATATTTAATAATACATAACCTAAATTTTAGTAGCTGTCAAACTTGGGCCGATCGTGCGCGGAACGTGACACATTTCGGAACGTGACACTTTTTCGTGTATGCAGCCGGTATTTCATCAATTTATAAGACGTTGTCACGTCAAAAAAAAGTTCAAAAACTAAAACTCGACTATTGAAAAGTATAAAATAAAAAAATATTCTCATCTGAGGATAGCCGTGGTCATATGTCACCAGGTCAAAAATTACATTTTAACAGTAGTAAACGATTTTAACTTATTTTTTATTTGTTTTCAATTTGCTCCCCGCTGGGACTAAAATTCAAAAATAAATGTTACCCGGGCCATAATAACGAATCGATTGACACCTTATTTATCAAAATCGGATGAATAGTTTAGGCGCTACGGTGGAACATCCGTAAATACAAACATACATACATAGATTGCTAAACTCATAACCCTTTCTTTTGGCTTTGCCGCAGTCGGGTAAAAAAAAACAAGATTTTCCCGCTTTTTCGAATTAAAAAAAAAACAAACATTTGCCAAATCTGTATACTAGCAATTACCCGCGGCTTCGTACGCGATTGAGACGAAACACCTACCATCACATATACTCTCTCTCCCCCTCTCTTACTTTGGAAATATTATATTGACCTTCCCATCTATACAACCATCCACACCCATATAGGTAGGTGAAAAATCCGTTTTGGACAGGATTTGCATAAAATCCGTTCTTATAGTGGATGTCTACGTCGAGAAAGGAGTAACTATGCCAAATTTCAAGTCAATTGGGCGTATAATTTTTGAAATATCGCGATGGTATTTCGGTTATATATGTATAGACAACACAACATAACATTCTTAGTGATATAATTAGATATCGTGTCCATCGAGATAATAATTAATAAGAAAAATCGCAGGATAGTGGACAAATTAGATTTATTAATGTACGACGTTTCGTCTATAGATTTAGACTTTTCCAAGTACAATATGTTTTATGTACCTTAACTTTTGTTAATTGCTATGGTTAGTAATTACCTAATATTTATTTTCATAATTATTGTATTGAATTTTCATATTGTACTTGAAAAAGTCTAAATCTATAGACGAAACGTCGTACATTAATAAATCTAACTTTTTGTCCACTATCCTGCGATTTTTCATATTAATTCTTAGGTGAGTTTATTGGTAAGTTCTTCAGATAGAACTGCGTGGTATTTCGTACTCTACGGATTGTTTGTATCTGAATATTAGGCTTCAAGCAGTTCTAGGAGCCTAAAACTGCTAGAAAAAACCCTTAGAAATAGTCACCCTAAGTGTATACTTATTTGTTTTTAAGATTACAACTTTTATACTCAGGCCGCTATATGAAAAGTTTGGTCACTCCTAGTTCGCAGTCTACATAGTACAGCTACAAACAATTGTCTCGCGCCACCAAAAATCTACAAACTGTGCTCCAAAATCATTAAACTAAACTTATCCGAAAACCAAAAGTGGTAAAAAAAATGCGTATGTCGTTTTATAGTTTTGCCGTTCCATTAAGCTTGTTAATTAGATATTAGTCATTGTCTACAATTTTACAAACTTTATATACAAATCAATAAATAAAATTATCGACCAATTTTTCAGACAATATATTAACAAAAAATATAAAATTAACACATTAACGTTTCAATCCGGATTTTTTATATTTTTTAGATCAATTCTGAAGAAGGTCCAAATCCGGATTGAAACGTTAATGTATTTATTTTAAATTTTTTGTTAATATATTGTCTGAAAAATTGGTCGATAATTTTATTTATTGAAGAGTTCTAATCAGACGTTAATCAAAGATTGGAATTTATATACAAATCTTTAAAAAACTCACTAAGTATAGATACCACAAATATAGAAAAAAAGCATGACACTCTTGCGCGTTAGAAGTGAAACTTATTTGCTGACGACTTTATTATTTCGGGATTAGGAAATGGTTATCTGGAATTTGTTATACTTAAAGTACTCAGTGCGTATTGTTGCGCATTTTTACCCCACAATGTTACGCCTATGGAATTTCTAGAAAAGTCTACTAAACGCTCGTAGGTCAACGGACAAACAATGAACGCAGGTAACGGACATCCGACCGTTAGAGGCGCCCACGCATATAACGACAAGCAACAATGAATGCAGGTAGCCGGCACCAGGCCGTAGAGACCCGAACGAGTAGAGAGGACAGGAAATTTCAATTCGAACGTTGTGGAACACAGACCAACAGACTACAGCAGTTTTGTTACAGTATGAAGCTTTCCCAAGCTTTCCTTTCAACTGCCAGTTGAAGTCTGAGAAGGCGCTCAAAGAAGTTTCACTTCAAAAATGTCAACGCAGATTCACCCGGTATATAATGGAAAACCAAATCAGTAATCATTGATATTTAAATACAATATATTTAAATTAAAATATCTATACCATAAATTCCATTAGTTAGACTCGTCTTATCAATGACCACATACAATATATGTATGGTATATACATAGAACGTTGTTTTGTTTTCGGCTTTCAATTGTTTCTCTACACATTGATATACATATATATACTTATATTCCTTTTTTTTGAATAGATAACTACCACACATTGAGTCAGGGAATGTTTTAATAAAATGTTACGACTTGCGTAGAATAAAATGTGAAAAAAGTTGTAGATAAAAATGTTTTATGAAGCGGTAAAAGTTTATGTCGTGTTGGAGCAATAAGAGGGTTGGCGCAACGGGGGGTCGGAGCGATAACCGATATATGTGCAAGAAAGTGTCGTTTGGCCTCCAACGCATATCTCATGCGAATATTAATTCTGTTCATAATAAATTATTATGCATCTATCTGCTTGTTAATGTTAACTTCCTCGCTATTACAAACACAATTTTAACAATGTATTTTATTGATAAACAGCAGTCAACAGTATCGATAAATTATTAATTTCGTAGTCACTGCTATTAACCTATTTTGCATAATCGTTGTATTGAATTAAACATAAGTTTGCATTGAACCATATAAATTTTAAACGGGACAATAAATTATTATCGAAGAAAGTTCATTGATAGTTTTTCAAAATAATAGACTGGTGTATCGTAGCCACTGTTGCCAGACGTCCAGATTTTTGCAGAACGTCGCAATTTTTTATCGTAAATTAAATATCCCTTTAATTTCACGATTTTTCAAAAACATTCAATTTTTGATGAGCAAAAAGCAATACGATTTGCGATGCATGCTGAGAATACTCTGTGCGAAGTACTTAAGGAGGTTGATCCGGTACAGTCCCAATCAAAAGTAAGTCGAATTCTAAATGGGAAGTTTTATAGTTTATAAGTCGATGATACCAATAAATTATTGTCATAAAGGCATAAATAAATATTTTTTTTAATATTAATTAATTATTTCAGTACTTTACTTAATGGACTTAACTTTTGAATTTTTTGTGCAAAGTTAGGTTAAAAAAAATAAATTTATGTAAATATCTGTATTTTACATAGTTTTTGCAGTAAATAATTAAAAAAATAAATTAGAGGTAATAAAAATTAAAATTAAATCATTAAAAAGTTGAAAATTCAGTTAAAATTGTTAAATCTGTCAAAAATAAAAGTCCATAATCGAAAAGTGCTAAGGTTTAATAATTTTTTTTATTGATTAAAAGTCTCCTAATTAAATTGAAAAAAATATTAAAATATGCGTAAGACATCAATGCTTTGCATAGATAGTTTTCAGAACTGCTGGCATTATTTGGTTATTTGCAAAAAATTAAAATGTACCGTTTGCATGCTAGGTTGACATATTTTCCATAAAACTACATGTAAAAGTTTTTTTTTAATTTTTAACTTTATAAATCTCCTAATGATTTTGGATTTTTTACAGAAAATTTTGTCATAAAAAAATCTATTAAAAAAACTTTATTTCAGACTTTTTTCATTATCTTCGTAAAACGGCTCAACCTCCTTAAGCAGAGTTATTGTCGTACATACAGAAATTCTCACAGTTACTTAGTCAGTACCAGCTCGAAGCTATTTTTTTCGATTGGTGTATCATTTAAATACATGCCTCAATCTTTAAAATTCGAATTTATAGTTAGTATATTTAAGGTCATTTTCAACAAAGATTTTCTGACGACGCATGGAGCACCGCGGTCAAGATGTTGCTCATTATTTTTTTTTTACTGTTGGCAGCCCCAACTCTAATTATAATATAAATAATTGAGGAGATACACAAAGTTGTATAACTGTCCACACATTCAGTTATGTGAATATACCCCGAAAAAATGTAAGCAAGGTTAACAATGATGTTCCGTCTGTTTTTATTATTATTGTTATTACCTGCAATTGCTTACGCACGATCTTGTAAATTATATCATATATATTTGTACAGATGGTATACAAACAATGCCAAAATATAATAAGATGATCAAAATAATTCTGTTCTGATTCAGAAACAAGTAATTAGTTTAACTTGGGTGGCCGACTTTATCACATCTCTGACAAAAAAGCATCGAAACTAAAAAAGAAAAAAACAATCTCAAAGACATGTTAACTGACATAATTTTTGCAGATGGTTTATTTGTGCATGTATTTAAAGTCATATTGCGAAAGTTTTAAATTATTATTTTGACCAATTTTTATATGTAAGTAAAAGTCTTTAATATTTATTGATTATACTGTGTCTCCTACGTTCTTTTGACAGATTTTAGCTGAATAAAATCAGCGCAGGAATCTAGTACAGAGCTAACTTCATTCCTGCAAAAAGTAGCGTCGAAATTGAGGCACTGTACACTATAATGGCTTAAGTAAGTTATTATTTATATATATTTCTCACTTTGCTTTTTTAAAATTTTGCCAAACAAATGACTGCCCCGATTAACCTAGAATCGCAATTTGTAGTATAATAGGCGCCAAAGGCACATTTTAGAGCCGTTGAGGCTCCCACCACTTCCCAGCTACTTGCACGGAACGTGCGCTCGTCGGTGATTGGCCGTGATCGCTCGTTGCCTTTGTCACTTGTCACTTTCCTGCTTTAAAGTACAGTCGAGTACGCTATTGTCAAGTTGTTATTGTTATATTAGTTTTGCTGAGTTGCGAGTATGTAGTTTTTCAACAGACTGTACAAGCGCAAGCCCGCATTCGCATCTAACTTCCGAGCCTTTTAGATGCGTGGCGCGTATTATAATTAATTATTTCTTCACAGAAAATCTGGTGAAAGAAACACTCATTGTGACAATAAATAAAGTTGGTTTAACTTTAAATGTGCAAGCAGCTTTATATGATAAATAATTATTGAAACATGCTTTTCATCAATTGTAATGTATTGGCAAATAATTGCAAGCAGTTATTTTGCAGTCATTATATGTTTTTATAATATACATTGCTTTACTGCCGTGATGGACTATACTAAGTTCGTTGGGAGAAGATAACTGTTTTCTGCCAGATACGTAGTCAGTAGACTTGGATGGTTCCGCAAGTGTATAGCTCCTGGAACCAGTCGGAGGTCTGGAATCGGTTCCGATATCCGACCTACTCCTTGTTAATTTGCCAAAACCGTTGTCCAGATGTTTAGACGCAGGATACTTTCTCTAATTTGTTGTTTCATTTTAAGAAGTAAGTTCTATACATGTATCTACAATAGTTACGTTACATTTTATTCGACTACAATCAAACTAAGATAAAATCTCTATTAAAAGCCGTGAAACATTCCTAATATCTAATAACTTAACATTTACTGCTTTAAAAATCGTAGTTACATCGTGTTGTTACTTATTTCTGCCAAAACCGACATTAACGAGGGTAATTTATTAATAAGGTGTAAAAAAATAAATATATAAAAAGCCAGAAAACCGTATCCCATATCATCATAATTACGAAACAAGAATGATGTCCCAAAATCCCATACAAGTGCCAAAAATATCGAAGACTTTTAGCCAAAACCATGCGGTATTCCTTGCTCCTAAGCTATACAACAGCATACCTGTTAAATTCAAGAAAATAAAGCGCCTACAAACATTTAATAAAAAAATATTCGGCTGGTTGTTACATGGAAGCAACTCAAAAATTGTTTACAGCATCCTCAATCACTCTAAATTTACTAAAACTTCGTAAGTTATTATTAATTCATTTTATTTATTTTCTTTCAATTTTTTCTTCAACTCGTATTTTGAAAATATACGCTACAAATACCCTATATATTGTAAAATGTTTTGTTTCCTACCCTGGAACTGGCTCTGCCAAGTTGGGTAGGAAAACTTACATATTATAATTACATTTTGTAAAAATAATGTAAAAGTAAGTAAGTAAATAAATTCAATTCATAAACGTTTCCTTCAGTTGACACAGACCTACAATGGTCCAAAAACTACCTACATTGTTTTGAATAAATTTTAACAATTAAGAGAAGTTTCTTTTGTAGAAATATAATTTTGCAAAAATAGCTTTCAATACACTTTTTTAATCAAATCTCAATGTCAAAATCTCTTTACACTAAGCGACTGATGTTTTATTAGTAAGTAAAAATACTCTGCGGTTTCATTTGTTTTCTATTCTTTTGTCTTGTTGAGACAAAGTAACGGTGAAATTGAAGTTTTCGAATTAATAGCATTCCACAACAGTCAAAAACATGGAATCGCCAAAAGAAAAAACAGTCGTAGTGACTTGATTCTCTCTACTCACTAGCGGCTAGTTAGTGGATGAATGGTAGAGGTGTTCAACAGTACCATAAAATAGTAGCAATGGTAATTTCAACAGTGTCAAGTAGAGCTGTAACAAACCGTATGTATTCGTTACTGAGTAACGGGTACATCGTCTGACTCGAAGTAACGAATCGTTACTTATAAATTCATTTCGTTACTCGCATTTTTCGTATCCATGTCAGTTCGACTCGTTTGATGCAGTTATACGAATACAATGCAATATGTATCATAATCATATAACATGCCTCATGCGGATGACGTGTGAATTGGAACCAGGAAATTTAAAACCGATCATTCCCGACACTATAGTTATTAACTTATTGCACTATATACTACATAATATTCACTATTAAGTGTAGTGAATAAAGTACGAACGAAGTCATGTCTCATATCGTATCACTTATGCGACAAATATCCTCGATGCGAAGCTGCATGCTTATTGTTTGATGCTGTTAAGTACACGATTGTATATCGTATGAAAAGTAACGAGTAACGTAACGATACGAAAGTAACGGGTACTGGCTCTTTAAGTAACGAATACATACGGGTACACAATTTCTCGTTATTTTTACAGCTCTAGTGTCAAGTAGTTTATATATGCACAGGCAGCGGCTCGCTGACACAAAATCGGCCAACTCTGCTAGTAAAGCCACGCACACACGAGGCAACGCGAAAGCAATTCAACGGCGATACGATATTCATTCGCTGTCAATTTCTAGGTAGAGGAGTGGGAATCCATGAACGGAGCAGTATGAAAGCAATCGATCGGCGATATATACGCGACTTACGTGATCCGAACAATTCGGGTGACCTGCAAGTAAGCGAGATCTGAGCAGCATATCTAAAATAAGTATAAGTAAACAAATATGTTTGCTTAAATTCACGACATGAATTCACCCAAAAATTGCTTTCGGGTAGTTTTATTTATTACTAGCGGTCCCGCCCGGTCTCACCCGGGTGCGAAAAATGAATGGGGGGAGGGATATGAGTACGCACCTTCATCTTAGTTTACCGAGATGAATGTTGTGTCTAAAATTTTTATGATGATTGGAGTTACCGTTCAAGTTTTTGTCGTACGGGAAAATTTGGAATTATATTTTGCAACATTTTTCATTGATGCTTCGCTTCTATTGGCCGTAGCGTGATATTATATAGCCTATAGCCTTTCTCGATAAATGGACTATCCAACTAAAAAAAAAATTTCAATTCAATCAAGCAAACACTCTTCAGCTTTGTATATTAGTATAGATACAAGATAGGTACAAAAAAATATAAACAGAAAAAAGTGATGTAAACTGAAAATTCGCTCTAGGAATCTTTAAAACTGTTCAATTACAGACTAAGTTACGATTTTATTTATTTGAATTAATTGTGCCAACATCTGTATAATTCATTAAAAAAACAACTCTCACAGTATGTGGATTTTACTAGATATATATACAGACAATAGACACCTGACAACCATACCACATTATATGTAGAATATATTATAAACAAACTCTTCAGCTTTATATAATAATTATTAGTAGAGATAATTAAAGTTCATATTTCCGATTTTTTTTAAATAGCATGTAAATGTCAGTAATTTTAATTTCACCTTTTTCATTGTTCTACGCAAAATATAAAAAATAGCAGCAGCAGAGTCCAAGTCAAGATCCTAATTTCCCGCTCTCAATTTTTTTTTGCTTTATTATATTCACATAAACAATCATTTGCATCGCTAATTACGCCAGTAAAGACTTCTGTCTGACACGGCATAAAACGAATACGGCTTTATTTTTTTTTATATCTTCATTCCAAACTGCTTTATGACAATTGCGTTATATATTGAAGCCCTTGAACAATAATGTTATACACGCCTGGACGGTGGGTCTAGTCAGATACGCACATAACTACCGTATAAGGTGTACGGTATATTGTTTGAAATGTTTTAGTGGGTCGGTTTGTTTTTTGCTGTTTACTCTAAGAAAGTCACCTTCTTCTTATTGTTATTATTTTTGTTTTATTTTCATTAGTTGTTGCGTAAAATAACAACATACTTTTCAATCTCTATAGTGATATTTGACCATCTCCAAAAACAACTATAAAATGAGTAGAATTTTGTTCTTAAAAATTACTTTCAAAATTCAGTTAAACTGTCAAATAACTTCTTAAATCGTAAGTTAAGAATAGTGTTAAAATTGCCACATGGCAGTAGCAGCTGATTATTTAACTACTTAATGTGGGTTTTGACTAATTGATGTAGCCTATAATAAAGACAGAGTGAAGACAGCCATAAAAGATATTCGGAAAACATGTGTTCTTACCTAGATAGCACAAAAAAAAACTCGCATGAAAACGAAAGTACAGACAAAAGTCCCATTACTATTTTATTTACATACTCGTATATGATTAAATACTACACAATAGGCGATGGGTAACCTTGAACCCGGCATTGGCAAATTTTAAAAGATATTTGCCCTTATTATAGCATAGCAATCGATTTTTGCACTTTGGTCTGGTCTTATGCCACTAAACTCATACATTATTGTAATAGTAACAAAACCGTTTATGCATATTTTGTTGTACGAAATTTATCTAAAATTTTCTCCTCTTTCGTTTAAGACAGGTTTCGAACCGATCTGATTTAAATTGAACGATTTATAAGCGAAAAACTTCGTTTTTTCCTTATTGCTCTCCTATGGGGTCAAAATTCAAAAATTATTACGAGCTAAGTTACGTGGAGGCGAATCGAACAAAAAAAAAAGTGTTTTTAAAATCGGTTAAGGCGTTTGGGCTGTACACGTGACACAAAAAAGCGTGACACACAGATTCACAGACAAATCGAGTGCATATAGGCACTTCCAGCTAAAGTTTGGGTCGCGCCTAAAAATGGTTAAATATAAATAATTTAAAATTCGTGGAAGTATTTTTTCGCCCCGGATATCGAGTAGAGGAACCTCAGTGTTCTGCGATACCCTGGTTAAGAATCACTGTTTTAGAGTCTGGAGTATACTAACCATGCATATTATTATCTAATAAAACCGTTAGTAGACATTTGTACTATCATAAAATGACTAACACACTGAAAATTGCAAATCAATTGTTGGCAACGTTCGCAAATGGATCACGAGGATCGTTAAACAATCTAAAATACGATTTTACAAACTGACATTTTTACACTCACAAGATGCTGTTAGTAACAACCAAAAAGAATCACAGAATATTTTTATTTTGTTTATCTATTTTATTCTTTCATTCAAAAGTCAACTGTCTACCTAAACTTTGGAAATATCAAAACATGCATTATCTTGGAACAATCATTTAGTTCTTAGATATCACCTTTGATGTTATTGCAATAGTTTGGGCATCAAAATCATTGTATTCGTTGTCCATATATATTTTACTAATCAGATGTTACAGGAAAATATATTAATACCATCAAATTAATTCATTATTGAACTTATAGATATCTATATGTTACGGTTAATACAAGAAAGTAGTTAATTCGCGAATTAATCGGCTAATTACCCGAATTAACCAATCCTTGACGTTGGTTAATTCGGGTATTAGCCGGTTAATTCGCGAATAAACTACTTTCTTGTATTAACCGTAACATATATATTAATAGGCCAGCAGGACCGATTTCGACGAATGAGGTGTCGTTTGAAAGGGATCGACAGACAGCTGGGCAATAGGGTGTCAGAATTGCGAAAAGTGCTTTAAAATCGATTTTTACCTAACAAAATAGATGAACAGGCTGTGGAAAAAACTATTTATATTTGAGATGTCAAAATAATTTTTCCAAATATCGTAAATCTTTTCATGTTTTCATGCATTTTGCAAATCTGCAACTTTTTAAGACACTAAACGATTTTTGGCTCGTTTAATATTACACACGGATTTATAGAAAAAGTCAAGCTGAATCGATTCCAACAATCCGCAACCTTGTATCACTTTTAGTTTCGGAAAGATCGTCATATTGCAAAAAAAAAATAAGTATCAGGAGAATAATATGTATCAAGCTGCAAAATTATTGTTTTGATATAATACTTTGGAATTTAATATCTAAATGCATGTCAATATCAGCAGTCTTTTTTTTTACTATAAAGGTAGATTAAAAAAAACATATTGTGATCTTATTTGGCTAGCCCTGCGACCAATTACAAGGCATACCTACTGAATACAATGATGGAGACCGTTTGGGTCAGATCAGCAAGTGTACCAGGAGAGTTAAGAAGAGTATCAATAGTTGTGCCAAGTCACAAGTGTCACGATGACTTTTCCCAGGTTATTTTTAATACAGATCACGAGAATAAATTAGGCAAGCAGAAAATGTACACGTATACAACTACCATGTGCACAATACATTTAAATATGTCTCACTGGCGTACTCACTGGGAGACACGTCTAACGATGATCATTAAATAATATGCATCACGTTCACCTCAGGCTGTTGATTTATCATATTATGTAAACGGCATGCGTTCATGAAATCATGTAGCTAATTGCATTCCATACAAACACTAGCCAATTTTTGGCGTTGAATTATATATGATTCAACAATGAACTTGTTAAAATAAATAAAATTGTCGACCAATTTTTTTCAGACTAAATATTGACACAAATAAAATTATAAATCAATAATACAAAATATGACGTTTCGATCTGGGTTTAGATCTTCTTCAGAAATATCTAAAAATATAAAAAATAATTAGTAAAATCTACTTATTTTATAATAGAACGCAGAAGTTAATTATCGCAAAATTATGAAAAATTAATAACCAATTTTTTAACAAGTAGTCATGGATATCAAGGTACCTAAAAAGAAAGAAAAAATCATTAAAAAACAAAATATTATTTCAAAATAATATCATAAATATTACTTAAATTTTCCGTATCTAATTGAGCATTAAGAGAATTTTTTTTAGATTTTTAATATAACATTTCCGAAACACCTCTTTTAAAGTAATTTGTTTCATTATCCAAATTTTATTTATTTGAAGAGTTCTATTCAGACGTTTATCAAAGATTTGAATAAATTTATTAATTGGCTGACTGAAATATTAAGCTAGGCGTACAAGAATTATAAACCTATCCATATAATTTATATAAATGAATTACTTAATATAAAAAATCACTGTAAGCAAGCGCTAACAAATCGTACAGCTACATATACTCCGTAGGCATATAAAACGTGGTTTTTTAGTCATGTAATAAAAATTTGAGTAAAAAAAAAATAAAAATTGGTTGTCTGTAAAGTCGGTTTACGGACGATAGTTTTACGTGATAACGTATTCCGCTCGAATATCATATTTAATAATCACGCACAGGGTCAGGCGGAACGTTACACTTTTTTGTGCATGCAGCCGGTGTTTCATCTTTTTATATTGACGTGATTCATCAATTTATAAGACGTTATCACGTCAAAACTAAATAAACACGTTTTTGTAGTAATGCCGACCATAAAAAAAATATTTTTAAATATAAAGATTTTGTGTAACAGCGAAGGGAAGTCCCCCAATTCGATGTCATAACTTTTTGAAGAAGCTATTCTCATTTTAAGCTCATTCAAAAAATCAATATGTTTCTGAAGCCAGTACACAATTTTAAAATCGTCCCATGAGCGCCAAAGAAATACGGACAATGCTCGTCCAAACAGAGTACAATCGACCGATTGCTCTATCACTTATGCGTACCCTAGCCTTAGATAAATAGATAATTTCCATTTGGTCAACTGTTTAATTTGAACTTAAAACGTTCGCGATGTTTTATGTATATTGAAATGTTACTATGTGACTCTGTGAAATCAGAAAGGGTGTTGCGAGTGACCATTGAATTTTGTTGAACAACTGCGCCCCTGTTCTTATTATAATATACACAGTACCTACATACATGTTTCTAAAGTGAGTGTGATGGGTATTTTAATGACTGAGGAAGTGTGTCTACCCTATACAAAATAATGTCCGAGTTATTTCACACTTAAAAGGTTCAATAATACACCCTACCGAGAGATAAACCGAGTTGTGTTTTTTTTTTCTCAAACAATAAATTTTGTTTGTAAATAATAAACAAAACTAGAGTGACCTGTGCGAATTATTCGCACTAAATAAGTATAATAATTATCACTTTACAAAATTATTTTTTAAATATGATTGCAGGTATTCAATTCGTTTCTAATTTTGCACACTGCTTATAACGTTCTTCTTTTTGTTGTATTACAATATGAATCTCAGATGACAGATCGTAGAAATATTTTACTAAAATTGTCATATAGAGGCGCAAGTAGCAAAAACGTTGAGCTAAGCCGTCAGATGGCATCATGCAGCATTGCTGTGACGTTGTTCAGCGTTGCTCGCTGTTTCAAAATTAAAGCCGTCAGATGGCAGTATGCAGTTTGTAAATAAATCATTTAACTCAATTTAATGAATCAAAATTTATTGCAGGTATTCAATTCGTTTCTAATTTTGCACACAGCTTATAACGTTTTTCTTTTTGTTGTGTTACAATATGAAGGTCAGATGACAGATCGAAGTGTTGACGTTTCAAAATTAAAGCCGTCAGATGGCAGAAGTTGTTCAGCGTTGCTGTATTGTGTCTTAATGTATATCTATATATATATAAGTTTAATAATTAATTAATTTACAAAAACAAAAGCAATAATACATTTTTTAGTTGTCGATGTCAGTAGAGCAAGCAATTATCTGTAAAATGTTATATAATTTATGTGGAGAAATTGTGAGGTTTTTTCTAAAAAGGGAGGCAAACATCTTAACCTTAGCGTATTAATATATATATGATGATACTTCAGTATCATCTCTTATAGTGCCCGCGGTGAGAGTTGAAGCCAGGCACGTCATCATCATCAATAATATGGTAGTGAACGCCTACTTGCCCGCAGACAGTGGCGTGTGGAATAAATTCGACATATCCATTTATAGCGGTAGAATTAAAATAAACACTCGACGCACATGGATCTCCGAAACAGCCAATAGCAAGCTAGAAGGCAGGCGCAATGCGTTCACGTCCCTATGACGCAGTGGCTTCATCTTTCGCCGCAGCTATTCTACAAGTCGATTGGTATATAACTTTAAAATAGGAAATTTGCGTGATTTTAAAAACTACTTACATTTGGCACTTAATTATGAGGAAACGCGAAGTTTCTAAATATTATACGGTTTAAAAGTAAAAAAAACATATTATTGCATGTAAAATTCACCATGAAAAACTATAAAATTTCTGTCATAAGTGGCGACGCATAAATCATCGTTGACATAATTAGCGTAGATCATGTTTATGTACATATAATATACATTAAACAGTTAAAACTCTCTATTAAGAAACAAGTAACTGAATAATTTCTTTGGTTATAATGCGTTAATGACAATAGTTGTTGAGCGTCTATAATATACAATAATTAGTCAATATTTTAAAACAGATATAATTCAATCTATATCTATACTAATAAATAAAGCTGAAGAGTTTGTTTGTTTGAACGCGCTAATCTCAGGAACTACTGGTTCGAATTGAAAATTTTTATTTTTGTTGGATAGCCCATTTATCGAGGAAGGCTACAATAAGAGCGGAGCATCAATGAAAAATGTTGCAAAATGTATATCAAAATTTGTCCGTCCGACAAAAACTTTTGAACGGTAACTGCGATCAACATGAAATTTGGACACAACATTCATTTCGGTAAACGAAGATGAATGTGCGTACTCATGTCCTTCCCCCCATTCGTTCTTTTGCATCCGAGTGAAACCGAGCGGAACCGCTAATATGATATATAAAAAAATGCTTTTTTGTATTTCTAATTCAGAACGCACAAATATAATTAGAAGAATAGTGCGAAATAATAGTTAATTTGTACACATTTTGATCGAATATGTAATTATTTTAGCTGCTGTTAGTTTAATAATTAGTAATTAACTAAGAGATAAGTATATACTTTGAAATATATTATTATTAAAAGAATTTAATACGGGAATTAAAATACATACACGACTACTAGTTTCGTCCTCAGAAATATATCGGCAGGTGATTTTAGTTCAGAAAATGTTTGGAAAATTATTAAAACATCGCAGATAAGTATTATAGTCATTGCAATTATTCAATAATCTCCTAAACTTTCTCATTTACCAATAGCCAAAGTGCCTGCAAATATATAAAAAAAATGTGGACATTCTCAATAATGTAAAGAAACTTTCAAAGGACTCGCTGAACGAAAAACGTCGGTATGATTGTAATTTTTGCATTTGAAGACGGGTTATCGTAAAAAAGAATAAAAATGATTTCTATTGATCAATTTACAGGCAACTTTCCATGACAACTAAGTTATGAATAAAAATAAATTAGCACATATTAAATAACTGTTCAGCATTATAATGTAAAATTTAAATGAAATATACATACCTACTGGTATTTAACGACCACTTTATTTAAATTACAGAACTTACTGTGCCCTATTAGCTACAGCAAATCTTTAAGATTGCCATTGGTTGACTTGTTCAAGGACCACGCACATATAAAATTATGTAGCGTATAAAAATATCCGGGGTGTTCCATTTTAAAGAATTCTTTTTGCATAATGAACGGTTTAATACAGTGAAATCTGTTTAAATTAACAAACAGAGGGGAAAATGATAACTGACTCACACTAAACAGTCGACATATTCCGGCCATAATTTTTAGGGTCACACTTAAGCTCTTATAGTAGCGCTCCGCAAGGTCTTTAAAATGACACCCGAATCAACGTCTTAGCTAAACGCGTTTCCAAGCTACATAACTTTTAACCTTCACATAAAGATAGTTCGTGACTATCACGCGCATGCGCCTACAGTCGTGCGATGACGTCACAGGCAAAACAAATCGTGCGCGACGAACTCGTAAAGACATGCTCGATCCGTTGTGAGCTCAACCATTGTTACCGCATTAAAAACGATTTTCAAAATGGAGCCATACCTTAACTAACTATAATAAAAACGTGTTCCATTAACTATTTCAATGTCAAAGATGTGCAGTTCAGTGTTTCGTTTCTAAATTGAGAGGGCCCGGTAATGGGATAATATACATGTAGGTACGTATTACTACATTGCATACCTACATGTATAATACATGTGTATTAGATCAATAGGTGTATTAGATTACTGCCAGTTCGAGGTCAATAACACTGCACAAATTAAATACTATGCGGCTGTCACATTTTAATCATTGTCCATATTATGAACATAGCCGTACCCACTGACATTTGCTGTTCCATAAACTTTAACCTTTGTAAGTCTGTGTTAAATGAAAAAACTCCGGGTCGCAGTGCGAAACTCTGCCGACAATATAGTGTACTTGCTTTTATAAGCAGTGTGGCTCTATTATATGAACTTATCTTTGTTTTTGGGCAGAATAAAAAAAATTTCCCCTTAAAACATTTTTTTACTTAATTTCAATACTATACATACCAATTCAACATCTGTACCAAATTATATACACCCTTCAGTATGTAAATTCATATCAGTAAACTTGCGTTTTCATAAAATTTGTAAGTCCGGTCCTGTCGGGCCGATTTTATTAAAATTTTAGCAGCACATTTCAATACTTACTAAAGGGTCAAATTTCAAATTTGAAACGATTCCAAATTTTTTTTCGGTATTTTTGGGCCCGAAAACTTTTTTCAACCCCTATAAATATCACCATTAACATGGCCCGATGGCGCCCATTTTAAATAGGCTTCGTGCGGTGATGGATTCCAACGTGTGGACCAAATTTCGTTTAAATCGATTAAGTCTGTCGAGAGTTACCAAACTTCTTAGGAGGCTATGAAACGTCGAAAAATTTTGTTCCGACCCCTAGGTCCCGCTATCCGACCGACGCCAATAGTGTAAGTGCCTTATGCCAAATACACTAACAATGTTCACATTAATAGACATCGTTTGATTTTGCATCAAATGTTGTCCAGAGTAAGGTCAATCATTTCCGAATATTAGTGCTCCCATAAACTGTGTTCCAAACAAACACAATACCGATACGAACACTCCGACAGCTCTCTGCGAAGTGGTCTCTGTTCCCACTGTTTAACATTGAGTTCATTGCAAATCCATGTTGTCTTTCAAGTGTCAAGTTATGTTACGATACTTGTATGCAAAAAAGACCGCTGTATTGTTGACAAGATCAACAAGATGTAGGAGGTACCATTATAACTTTTCATGTAAACAATAAAAATTGCCATGCCATTATACGCACAGTACTTTACGGTAATATTGCTTGAGTTAAGTGCTCCATTTATGTCGTTAAGGAAAATTCCTAGCCTTAAAACAATATAATCGTGCTCCGTTGTAAAAAAAATGTACGCACTGAGGAAAGATGCCAGTTTAAGAAAAAAATCTAGATCTCTACTAATTTTATAAAGAAGAGTGCGAATTTTTGAGTTTGTATTTATGTGAAGGATGATGCCCGGAATCACTGCACCTATTTATAATGAACCTTCAGAATGGACGTAGGCTGGTTTTGCCGCTAGAATCACTGCTGGCTGGCTACGAGGATGGAAATGGCATTACTGCGGACTCGCGTGCGAGGTCACGAGATGAATTTTAAAATTAGAATAGGGGTTATTTTTCGTACTAGTTTGTCTGCTTGGTTTTGAGCAAAAAAAATCAGGAAACAGTATCTTGTCACGTGGACAACATGGACAAACGCTCGCAAATAAACATGGCGTAATAGCGTGTGTTCTGTTCAGAGACAATAAACGTCCGCTTTTTACACGCTTTATATTAGTTTCACTTGTAAGTTTGTATGTATGTATGTATGTTTGTAAACTCATTTGGACTACAGCAAGTGGTTTATATAGTGGTATAATATACCAGCACTGTAAGTACACTGGCTAGCCGTGCGGTCTAAGGCACGGGTCTTCGCTGACGTCAACTCTCGGAATCACGGGTCGTGGGTTCTAATCCCGTCCACGCCGAAAAAAAAAATTGTATTTTTTTCGGCAAATTTTTGACAATAAATCGAACTAAAAAGTGGAAAATAAATATAGTTTAAAAAAAAACTAAAAAACACACTTTATATCGAACTAAAAAGTAAAAAATATTTTTTTAAAATAAGCTTAGAACAGAAATGAATAAAAATACTAGTATTATTGTGAAAAAAACGTGGGGCGCTCGATGTACGAAAATGTGGAACAAAGCGCCCCACGCTTTTTTCACAATAATACTAGTATTTTTTATTCATTATTGTTTTAAGCTCATTTAAAAAAATATATATTTTTTACTTTTATAAAACGTGTTTTTTAGTTTTTTTTTAAACTATATTTATTTTAACATTCGAATCATCACTGCGCACGCACCAAACCCATCTACAAAGGAAGCTTCAATACATGCATCGTGTGAAGCGAACACCAATAGCAGCGTCACAGCCACGCTTGAAATATAGCAGCCAAATCTAGCGAGGAATCTGGCGGCAAAACCAGCTTCGTGTGCAGCGACCTTTAGATGCTCGCGGATATATTCGAAAGAATTTTTTGTTGCATAATAACAACTTTAATTATTAATAATTGTTAACTAATCTTATAATTATTATATTCTGTGATAAACTGACATAAAATGTTCAAATGCGTAAAACAATTTTGATGGGAGGCTTTTGATATGACAATCACGTAACTAATCCTACTATAATTACTTATAGAATCCTATTCTGAAACATCTTTAATGTCCAATTAACATTTTGTTACAATCTTGACTTTTGGTACAGCTTTGAAACGATACGCAGTACGCTGAAGCGAATATTTTATTATTTAAATTAATCTCATAATCTGTATTTGTTAAATATAAATTATGCGGCAGTTTGTGTGGTAGGATGTTCAATATAAATGTATTGCATTGCGTCTGAAAACACAGTAATATTCAAATTGAAAGAAACCAGGGCGTGGTTTAGGATGCACAAAAAAGAAACAACAGACTAAACACGAGTATAATGGACTATAACGGCAAAATACATTCACACACACCAAGCATTAACAGACAGATGTCTTACGCATACACACAACAAGCGCAAATGAAACGTGAACAGCGTCGCGCCTATTGCACGGTTTTATTCCCAGCCAAACGTGCCAATAGATGCTTCACATCAAAAGTACCATTTGTACAATATTATTGGACAAATCTGTACTAATATATAAAGCTGAAGAGTTTGTTTGTTTGTTTGGTTGAATGCGCTAATCTCAAGAACTACTGGTTCGAATTGAAAAAAAATGTTTTTGTTGGATAGCCCATTTATCGAGGAAGGCTATAGGCTATATAATATCACGCTACGGCCAATAGCATCAATGAAAAATGTTGCAAAATATAACTCAAAATTTGTCCGTCCGACAAAAACTTTTGAACGGTAACTCCGATCATCATGAAATTTGGACACAACATTCATCTCGGTAAACTAAGATGTTCCTCCCTCCCATTCGTTCTTTTGCACCCGGGTGAAACCGGGCGGGACCGCTAGTATGAGTCTAGCATTTGATGACTTTCATTATCGCCTAATATTATTCACTTTCAACGCAGATGGAGCAGTAGTCTGGCCTCTTCCACTTTTAATATTACTCCACCTACCAACGTGGTAGTTACAATTATCTTAATCGCCGTTAAGTATCGTCATTCGACGCGGCTTAAGGAGTTAAACGCCCGGTAAAATATTATAAGAAAATATAAGCCGGCGTTTGGCCACACACATTCACTTTTCTTGTAGCTATTAAATCATCGTGTTAGTCCAGAAGACGAAGAAGAATGCAAATTATAAAACAATTTATCAACGAAATTATTACTATGACGGATAAAAACAATCTTATTTCTCTCATGCAATGTGAATGCCGCCATGTGTGTTATACGCACAATGATTAGAGATAAACACATAGGCGTCCGTCATAATTCACCAAATAAACATTTGCCTTCATTACAAATTAGTGTGATGAACAAAATCGGTGTTATTTTAAAATAACATGTTATATATATCTACAAAAAAAATGTTATTAATTAACAGGTCTTCAATAACGTCTAAAAAACCGGTTACAGTGACAGTTTTAAATAGCCGGTTATTTAGTGAAAGGTCCTTAATACCTGATATTGTAAATAGTCTTTGGTAGAGTGCCCGCGGTGAGAGATGAAGCCAGGCACGTCATCAATAATATGCTAGTGAACGCCTGCTAGCCCGCAATCAGTGCCGTATATTTTTTGAATATTTATTGTTTAAAATTCCACATCTCTAGAAAACACTCGACGCACATGGATCTCCGAAACAGCCAATAGCAAGCAAGAAGGCGGGCGCAATGCATTCACGTTACTGTGACGCGGTGGCTTCATCTTTCGCCGCGCGTAGTTTAAGGCCTAGCACACATGAAGAGCGTTCAACGCGCGTTGGCCCAACGCGCGTTGAACGCCTGTTATATAAACTAGGCCTTACAGGTCTTTTTAGAATCGGTTGTATAAGTAGCTGTTATTTCGCACATCAAAAAATTTTAATTGCGTCTATACTCTATAGTACTAGAAAGAGAAACGTAGGTTTTATCCAAGTGCGAATGTGCTCGAGAATTCTCGACTGCATCTTCTAATTTACTCGAGTTTCGCGCCTATGCTACTTTGTACTCGCTGAACAATCTCAAACAGTAAACTCTAAAATAGCAGAACTGTTAGTTTCAATTAGTTTTGACAAATGGAATGTTCAAAACAGCCGCGACCAAAGGTGTGCGTGTTAAAGCAACAATAACATAACACGCACAATAATGCATGCACGCATAGCAATATGTCACAGCAAACCACACAGCCTACTGCGTTCTTCATTAATTAAGAATAAAAACTTTTTAACAAAAAAATTAAACCGCCGAAAAACTGAAAAGCAAAAAATAATAAATCTTTTTATTTAACTAAGTTCTATCTAAGTAACTGAACGTATGTGAAAGTCTAGTATATCTAAGTAATTTTGAGTCGGCGTCAACAATCCTTCGCCGGAAATCTCTGAGCGTTCACGAAGTTAATATCAGCGACAGAGCAACCCTAACGGGCACACTGAGGGCACACGTCTTTGCGAGTGGTCGTGTGGAGAGCGCATGTTTAGAATGTTAATGTTTATCGCTGGAGATTTCACGTATCATTGTTAATTTGATTTGGTTATTTCTTTTAGTGATCTTTGTTCATTGATGGTTTGACGCCGACTCAAAATTACTTAGATATACTAGACTGTCACATACGTTCAACTACTTAGATAGAACTTAGTTAAATAAAAAGATTTATTATTTTTTGCTTTTCAGTTTTTCGGCGGTTTAATTTTTTTGTTAAAAAGTTTTTATTTAATAATTTTTTTTGGCTATATAATTTATAATTGTAATATACACAACTCAGCATGAAAATCTGTAAGTGAACAATAAATCACCCCTATTTTCCCACTCTTAGGGTAGGAATTTTTTTTCCAAATTTATATGAGACGAACCTCGAGGTATACCCTATCCAATAAAAAAATAATTATCAAAATTGGACCACTCTGTAAAAAGTTATGTGTGGTCATACATTACAATCAGTGAGTGAACAATCAATCATCCCCTGTTTTCCTACCCTTAGGGTTGGAATTTTTCTACCAAATTTATATGGGACCAGCTTCGGGGTATACCCTTTCAAACAAAAAAATAATTATCAAAATCGGACTACTTTGTAAAAAGTTATGCGTGGTCATACATAAATAAAAAAAAAAAAAAAATAAAAAAAAAAATAAAAAAAAAATATACGCGTCGAATTGAGAACCTCCTCCGTTTTTGTTTTTCGTCGGTTAAAAACACACTTCATCAATCCGATTTCCTAGAGCGAACACTTTAAAAATTGTTTAACGCTCAATTTACATATTTTCTAAATTACGTACAACAAATCTCCGACAAACTGGAAATAATTTAATCTATATATTCCAACCACGAAGTCATAACCGCAGGAGAACCAGCACGAGCGTAGCGGTGGACCGATACATGTCGCATGAAACTAATATGGCGTCAGCTACTGGGTAACGCACACACGTTCATGGCTTACATGTGAGTAGTGTTTGTGAAGTTAAACAACTTTGATAAATATGGCAAAAACAGGTGGAAAGAACCGTAGTTTTCCCAGGTGGTGATAACGGCGCCATCTCGCGTGCGCCAGAAAACGGTCCATCTCGAAACACAGCAAGCATAGGAAGCTAGGTCTCCTGATTAAAGACTTCGTGATTCCAACCATCAAACATTGTTTTGACAGTGAAAAATGTTTTCACAAATCGCAGTCTTTAAGACCCAAATACCTATATATCGTACGATCTTACTATAGAAGTAAGTAGCTACTGTATCTTTCATTTATGTACATACATAAATGTCCCATCAAGTAACCGGTTCACTGTTCTTGTAACGAAACAACTTGTGCGATGCTCCATTAGACATGACTAACTGTCCTGTACCTCATGTCATAGCTGTGTCATAACTGTCATTGCCAAAAATTAACGAAATCACAGTATGGCTGAAACACATTTTTCTAAATGTATATCTTAATCTACGATGCGATATATGTAAAAACTTTGTCCTGGCGTATTTTTTCAGTATTTTCCAACCGTCTTTCTGTCCTTCCCATCCACAGATATGGTTATCGCGTGAACACATGCTCTGTCTGGCTAGGATCTGATTGGTTGTTCTGCTGTGTTGAGTTTCAAGCGACCGATCAGATGCTGGTGTCACAGTTTTATTCCAATATCGTTTCGTGAGTGGTATAATTATAATGAAAGTTTGTACATATAGTATGTAAACGCGTAAGGTGCACATAGGGAAATTAGCATTGGGAAAAAATACTTGGATCAGAGTTAGCCATGACTGCATTAATTGTTATTTCTATTGAATTGTCGTGGTAATCTTGAGGATTTCTATTTTATTTTGATTTATTTTTATTTTACTTGGCTTTTTTAATAATAAAAAGCTCTTATAAATCATTATTTTAATTTTTAAGTACAAAAATAAAACAAAAAAATTCAACTCCATCTGTTTGGAAACATTTCATTCAAAAATTGCCTGACTGGTATGACGTATGCGCGTTGGTAAATTAGTGACCCAATGTGTTTAGATTCAACACGAATAGGCGGAGATATATTTTGATCTCGCACCATATTTAAGTTTTTTTTGGGAATTTAATGTCCCATTAATAAAAAAAGTCCGATTATGTTGTAATCATTTGAATATTTTCTTCGGTAGTATACACATTCATTTTGCAAAAGAATATTATCTGTCAAATTGAAAAACAAGATTTCAAGGCTCATTCTGATCCAGTCATTTTTTCCCAATATTAATTTCCCTATGTGCAGTGTGCACCTTACGTGTTTACAAACTGTATACCAACTCATATAAACGAAAATTGCAATTCATAACGAAATGACTCGACAAAGCTATATCGTTTTTAATCATATTTACATAAGAAATTATTAAATGATTTCATTTAGAAAGTTTTGAACGGGACGAATTGTTAAAAATGTTATATATTTCTTCGTTAATTTTTAAAAATGTATTCTAAGTGACAATTATTTACTCAAATACCCATACCAGGCATGGCACAGAACTATCTATCTTCAAATTTGATAATGAAAAAAATATTTACGAAGTCGGAAAATATTGAGGCAGTTATTTTATAGAAACTTTAATCTTTGAATTAACTTAAATCAAATAGGATTAAATAATTACTATCTTATAAAATATTAAAGAGTTTTATTAGAAAAATTCTACCCGCTACTGGAGCATTAAATTTCATTGTATATGCACTAACTAAATACAAACTTTGATCATTGATTATGTAACTTGTATAAAATTTGGATAAAATACTCGACAAGTGAGTCTATTTTTAAAAAGAATTATTGTGATAGTTCTTTACCATACAAAATATTTCATTGTAATGAACAGGTAAACCACGCCTGGTCAAGAAGTTGGATCGTTTGCAGCAATTTGTATTCAACTATTAAGGAATAATCGCTTCAACATTAGAATGTTATGTATCTTCATAAAATATGATACACAAGGCAGTTCGTATCTCTCTCATGGTTAAACACTTTCAAAATATTTAATGATATTACACATAAAATTATTACTAAAATTTATTTATTTATATTATAAATATGACAGTTAATCTTAATGAGATTTGAGGAAAAAAAATGTTGAGAAATGTAATGAAACAAACCACATACAAACAAAAATACGCACATTTGTATAAACATGTTAATTATTAAACATTTAGTTCAAATATTTTATTTTAAGTGCCTAAAAATATTCCAAATATCTATACCGCTAATGCAACGCTGCAACGAAAGATAAAAAATCTAGTTTTCTTTTCTTTTTAAATATCTTGAATTATGTAACTCTGAACACAAACATAACCATATAATGTGATATACATATATATATATTATATATAGTGTTTACTTTTGTAATTAATTATGCTTAAAAGTATCTTCAAAACAGTATTTCTTATATTTTAAATAAATATGAAAAGTTTAGGGAAAGTAGTCCATTCAACGAAAAGCTTAACAATTATTAAAAACAACGATTAATAAATTATTTAAATAGCTTATCCGAAAGCATCATTAGGTTATTTTTCTCCCATCTGTGATTCAAATTTTAAGGAAGGTGCACAATCACATTTATGCTTTGCCGTTCCATTACTCGTACCGTACTATAATAATAATTACCTCCTTAAATTTATGTACTTTACTATGATAAAGTCCGCAAGAAAATAAACGTACCAGATTAAAACGGTCAAGCGACTTTCCCTTATACAAACTTCGTTTATAACTATTTATAAACTCATCTCAATATTTAAACATAATTGATTATAAAGTATAGTAATATATATGGAAATAAGGTGCGAAGACTTCTAAGATTTCGATATGAAACCCGTTTTATTTGTGATATATTTACAACTTAATTCGTTTTACGAAATGCGTATGGAACACAATTTGTTACAGAGACATAATTCACAGTTCTTCGGCACCCGATTTGAATTTACACCTTGTTAGCTTGTTACATGGTTAGTATGTTTATATTACTAAAGCTGCGTGCAGAGAAGCGAGAAGAGAATGCTCAATTTAAAATAACAAGTAGTGTTCGACCCAAGCTTCGGCTTCGGCCTAAATGGGCCGAAGATTTGGCCGAAGCCGAAGGTTTCTAATAAGCGCCGAAATTGAACGAACTGTTACGAGTGAGCGAGAGCGCGATGGACGTGGCGACTTTTACAGACGATTAAAATTACCTTTTTATATTATATAGTCAATGTAAACCTTAAATTTAAAAGTTTGAAAATCATTTATATTATTAATTGTAGCTTGTAGCAATTGTAGCCAATTTAAACTGAATTTCTTAGGGTTTTTAAGTCTTCGGCTTGAAGCCGAAGGTTGTGGCGATAGCCGATTAATCGGCTTCGTCTTCGGCTAGAAATCGATCTTCGGTCGGATACTAATAATAAAGATTATACACACAATAGAAAGAAGACAGTTTAAAAATGTAAAATATACTTATGTAAGATCAATAAAAATTATTAAATCTAGGAATAAGTACTTTTAGTCAATTCAAATAATAATACCATGCTTAATAGGTTTTTATAGTAAGAAATAATTTTAAATATGCAATATTTATGTGTTAATTGCATTAGCATTACTAATGAACTATTCAATCATTATTAATGTCTTTAAATAGGTGGTTCATTGAATTAAAATGGTTGTTTTAACCAATCATCGTCCAAATTTAATTTAACTTGATAGATGACCAATTTAGGACGAATTGAGCGTAATTGAGTACCATTAAAACTATATTTATATAATTAGAAGTTATTGTTATGGATAAACCGTAGAAAAAATAATAAAATTTCAAATTGAATAGTGTTTCTGGAACAGCGTAACAGATGATACGACGACACAAAATATTAAATAGAGAAATTTTGGTTACTTGGTTGATGACACTGCTGGACCATGCTTCCATGACAATACGTCATGCGTAAAACATTGTAAAAAGAATTATTTCAAATTATTAATCGAATTTATTAATTAATGTATCCTAGTTTTACTCATTTTTAAGCTCATCATATATATTAATACGCTAAGGTTAAAGATGTTTGCCTCCCTTTTTAGAAAAAAACATCACAATTTCTCCACATAAATTATATATCATTTTAGAGATAATTGCTTGCTCTACTGACATCGACAACTAAAAAATATATTATTGCTTTTGTTTTTGTAAATTAATTAAAATACAGCAACGCTAAACAACGTCTGCCATCTGACGGCTTTAATTTTGAAACAGCGAGCAACGCTGACGTCACAGCAATGCCGCATGATGCCATCTGACGGCTTAGCTCAACGCTTTGCTACTTGAGCCTCTATATGACAATTTTAGTAAAATTTTTCTTCGATCTGTCATCTGAGCTTCATTTTGTAATACAACAAAAAGAAGAACGTTATAAGCAGTGTGCAAAATTAGAAACGAATTGAATACCTGCAATCATATTTAAAAAATAATTTTGTTAAGTGATAACTATTATACTTATTTAGTGCGAATAATTCGCACAGGTCACTCTAGTTATTATATATTAAACAAAAACGTATAGAATGAAATAAATGGTACTAATAGGAAAAGAGAAAAATTTATTCTAATTTTATGTTGTTGATTCGGACAATGTAGGTGTCAAATTTAGTGCGTACACGATTTTTGACCTCAATTTTAATATTAGTTTTCGATTTCGACATTCGGTAATAAATTCAAAAAGCATTCACATAAAGAATGTGCTTTCAGTAAACACACTTCTTTTTTTGAAAAAAAAAAACAACATATCAAAACATTTACTTTTATTTGAAAGTCATTCATTACGTGTAAACATTTAAAGATAAATATTAATGATTTGTAACATTATTTTCCGACGTGGACCCCTCACGGGTTCAAATTAAATAAACAGAAAAAAAAGCAGAGCACCAAATAATAATGATGTACTAAGCTGAAGGAAGGGTTGTTTTTTTTTTATATGACCATCGTCGCGGTCGGCCAAGATCACAGAGTATTTAATGTACTGTGGCCAAGGTATAAATTGATATAACTCGAACAAAAAAAATAATCATAAATATTGTTTAAATAAAATATCATTACAATCATGCTATGAAGTACAATTGAAACCTTTTTAAATCTAAATCCTTTTTTTGTAATATAATCGCGTCTAATTTGCAAAAAGGAAAAATTCTAAGTACTGTCAGAATCTTACAAAAAATGTAATATGGAGGATTCGATAGGGACATATTTTTTTTTGTTTTTTATGTTTTGGCAGCGGTTAAAAACTGACAACAAATCTTCTTTTGTAATTTTTTGAGAAACGTCAATATGTTGAACGACACATTGTATGAAATGGCATCATTAAATGGGAAGGTGTATAAAAAATGCTTAGGGTTGGGTAAACATTTTTTGACTTTTTTTTTTCAATTAGAACAGTTGAAGACAATTTAAGCCTTGAATGATTCTCTAACACATTATCTATAATAAAATATATAAACAAACTCAATTGAAGGAATAATCTACTCTGAAAATTAAAATATGATAAACTTTCTGTTACACCCTGTATATTATACTAAAAACTTTAATATATCTGTATGTTAAAGAAATAAAAACTGACATGTTAAACGCAATTACAATTAATAATGTCATCAACTATTAATTATTGTCGTGTTATTTTCCGCGTAAGTGAGTTTTACAAGGCGGCAAATATTATCAAAGCTATATAATTTCTATAACAGAGAACAAGTAAATTAATTAACCATTTTACGGATAAATCTTGCATTTTTGGACACTATTAACAATGCAAATGATTGATTAGTATTGAGAAAAGGTGTTTCGTTCTATAAAAGAAAAAAGAACAGTTCTGTAAAATAATATCCGATTTATCAAATTAAAATACCGCATGACAACAGTGAATAAAATTGGTTAAATGATAGCATTTCTATATTTTATATATAAATAACAAGTGTGTAGGCTTTCACGGCAGGTGTTGTTCCAAGTCTTCTTGGTTTGCGGACTTGTAGACCGTGGTCCATTGGTATTTCTATTAAGGTATCCCGGAAAACAAAAAGATTTGGAACTTGATTAAGCCCTATTAGTCCCCATGTAGATCCACCCTTGAATATGTCAAAACTTTTTAGAAGTTCGAGCCACTTACGGCGGAACAATTGCCATCTTTAGACCAGTATATAAAATAGTTGACTTCTGTGTAAGAAATCGGACATAAATATTTGTTTCTGTTTCAAATACATGTCCATCCTTAAACGAACCTAGCAATACGTGGGCGGTCATATATTTCAAAGTTTTTATCTCAGGTAATTAGTCTCCTACGCCTCAAACACAGTTATGCTCCCTTTTTTAATTGGACAGCTTGTAAGCATGATCTCAGTCGTAAGACGTGCCTGCTGATCAGTATTTACTAATGCACTGGTCAATTGATTGGCGATTACCCAGATCCCCTTTGCGATGCACAAAACAGGACCTGATCGAAAACAATTTGACGATCGTCTACCATCGTATTACAAGTATCATAGTCATTTTACTATTCGAGCAGTATACTCGGATTTTATAGAAATATTCCGTCTATTTATTAACCGACTTCAAAAAAGGAGGAGGTTCTAGATGTTCGACTGTATATATATATATATATATATATTTTTTTATGTATGTTCACCGATTTCTCCGTCAATTATGGACCGATTTTCAAAATTCTTTTTTTATTTGAAAGAGTGCACTTCCGAGGTGGTCCCATCGGAACCAAGTCAGGATCTGATGGTGGAATCCGTAGAAACCGAGGGAAACTCGCAAATTTCAAAGGCACGCATACTTAGTCTACCCATTGCAATACTTTATCTAACACTAAAAAGAGAAAAATAAAATATTTTTAACAAAAAAATTGAACCGACTTCAAAATATGCACTAAAAAGTAAAAAATAATAATGTTTGTTATTTTTGGAGTCGGTGTCAGCCAAAATGAAATCTATTCCGAGAACTAGAGACATGTAAGATTTAAATTGCTACTTTCGAATTCCGATGTGACACCGACTCCAAAAAGAACAATAATTATTATTTTTTACTTTTTTGTGCATATTTTGAAGTCGGTTCAATTTTTTTGTTAAAAATATTTTATATTATAGACTCTAGTTTGCCATAAGTCTGAAACGTTTGAAGGTTAAACCGTAGGAAATTGAAAATCGACATTCGTGGCATAGACTGATCTATTCGATAAATATTTTAGGGGTCGTTTTAGCCAGTGAAAATTTCGTCTTCTGCGGCCAATAAAATAAAAACACTTTTTTGTTGCTTGCAATAAATTAAAAACCAATTAAACAAACGTAATGATTATATAATACTTTTTAAAGTTTTTATAAACTATCTTACATGGAATATTAACAAATATTAAAAGAAGATAAACCGTTAACTATGCTGATAAATTTCGTAAAAAAAATCCAAAACTGGTTTATGCATAAATTTAATGCAGATCTTTTTCAATTTCAATACGAACTAGAGAATTTTTAATCTACCACACCCGAAAAGCTGTTTTGTTTAAAGGTTTGCGCTATCCTGTTACAGTTTTTATTTAAAAGTTTTATTACAGAACTAAACAATTTATATTACCTTAACCTCGTAGTTCTCTGAGTACGACACTGGCTTAAGTAAAGTAGACAAAACAAAATCGCATTCAATACTGAAACACAGTTTATTAAATTTGTTTTACTATGAAAATGAGAGAGTATTTAAAAAATAAAACAAATGATACCCGGCGAGTAGTATTCCAGTGAATGGCTAGCATTTGTCTGCAGTTTACGCCAAAGTTCGAAATTTGATGAGCTTTATTTCAAAATAAGAGTCAGTGTATTAAAAAGGGCTTTTGGTGTCATCCTGCACGTTAGACTTCACAGCGCTGCTCAAATTTTCGCCTCGCTTTTACATAATATTAAGCATACTACAGGATGTCCCATTAAGAATGGGACATAGAACAACCGCAGATTCTCCAATTCAAAATAAAACGATTAAGCGAAATATGCTTAGATAAAATGTTACTCGTTTCCGAAATACAGGGTGTTGAAGTTGAAAACAGAAAAATTATTAATGTCCATAATTTTTTTAATACACCGTATAATTTTACTCAAATCGGCACACTTGTTAAATATCATAAAATGCACCTAACAATAAAAAAATTAGTTCAGTACGCTCTACCAGTGGCGTACGGCAAGAGTAAGTAATGCTTGTACCCCTTCTAAATGTTACGCTGCTGTCTAAATTTTAATTTTGACTATAATTTTAACTTTTTTGATATTTTCTAAGTTAATAATGTACACTTGTTAGTTTGTTGTAAAGTCATTGGTTTTCGAGATATTCGCAGTTTTTTAAGACAAAATTGTAAAAATGAATATTATTAATAATAATACAAATAAAAAGTAGATAGACATGTACTTTTTATTTGTATTATTATTAATAATATTCATTTTTACAATTTTGTCTTAAAAAAACTGCGAATATCTCGAAAACCAATGACTTCACAACAAACTAACAAGTGTACATTATTGACTTAGAAAATATCAAAAAAATTAAAATTATAGTCAAAATTAAAATTTAGACAGCGGCGTAACATTTAGAAGGGGTACAAGCATTACTTACTCCTGCCGTACGCCACTGGTAGAGCGAGTAACATTTTATCTAAGCATATTTCGCTTAATCGTTTTATTTTGAATTGGAGAATCTGCGGTTGTTTTATGTCCCATTCTTAATGGGACACCCTGTATATTGACAAAAAATGCAATATTTAGTGCGATAATTTTTGCGCTTCGCATTTCTAAACTATTGACTTGAGACATATGTCGCCATGAACTTTTTTATAGGAAATCTTATACTGTACAAAATTCCTAGTAGGCAATTTTCTCCTTTAGGACTCCCTGTCGTAGATATAAACGAACGAAAAGTTTATTTTACTTTAATAAATAGTTTACTTTGTCAAAAATCACTTGTTGAAATAAAACTCCTCGCTTGTTGGACACGTCTATAGTTCTGTCACAAATAAAAGAGAATAAGAATAGAATACTTTATAAGCTGTAGTTGGCTAACCTATGAAGTTCAACTAGTATTCACCGGAAACTGCATATACAAGATGACATAAACATATATTTATCTATCTTATTCACGATTTATTCCAGGTGATTCGCACCTGGTTACAAATAATAAACTCACGTACAGAAAGCCTTTATATCTGCTGTATTATAAGAAATACCTTTGCTTACAGAGTTAATACGTATTAGGTGTTGGTCAAAGTCTAGAACAAATAAAATTATCGACCAATTTTTCAGACAAATATATTAACAAAAAATAATAGTTAATACATTGACGTTTCGGTCCGGATTTAGACATTCTTCAGAAATATGTAATCTAAAAAATATAAAAAAGAATTAGTAGGTATCTACTTATTTTACAATAGAATTAAGATTGAATTTTTTAAATAATTTTTGAAAATTAAGAAAAATTAATAACAAACAATTTTTTAATTTTTTTTAATTGTTTGTTATTAATTTTTCTTAATTTTCAAAAATTATTTAAAAAATTCAATCTTAATTCTATTGTAAAATAAGTAGATACTAATTCTTTTTTATATTTTTTAGGTTACATATTTCTGAAGAAGATCTAAATCCGGACCGAAACGTCAATGTATTAATTATTATTTTTGTTAATATATTTGTCTGAAAAATTGGTCGATAATTTTATTTATTGAAGAATTCTAATTAAACGTTAATCAAAGTTTTGACTAATTAATGTTGTCATCTATTATAGATGATCTATTATAGATGGCAACATTAATTAGTCAAAACTTTGATTAACGTCTGATTAGAATCCTTCAATAAATAAAATTACCTACTTATTTTGAGGCAGATGTCCCGTCGCAATTTTATTAATATGTACTCCATCATTATAATAATAGACATTACCTGAAGATCATGCAGTTACTGAGCTACTGTAATGTTTAAAAAAGAACAGCTTACTTCGTGTGTGGCTAACTAGATACAGACAAGCAAGGGTAACACAGTAGGTTCACACATTTATAAGGTTTCAATATCATAAAATGAAGTTGACCTCACGTCTCATGACCTCAGGTACGTACACTTTTTAGGCATGTAATTATACATGCAATATGGGAACTAATTTTTTAGGGTTTTTGTGTGGTATATAAACAATAAATAGTTTTTTTTTTTTGCAAAAGTGTTTCATCTCTAGTATCAAAACTTGCTTTTTATATTGACATATAAAACAGAAACATTAACAGCGGATTGTGAAAAATAACTCTAATAATTTAGAGTGATAATAATCCTGTTTAAATGTTAGAAGTTTAAAGGATGAATCCTGGTGGCATAGAATCGATGAACTAAGCAAATACTGAAGGTTTTTTATTGCATTTTATTGTCTGACGCTTCGGCAATCTTTATGCCATCTTCGGAGAAATACTGAGAAAAAAGACAGCATTAATTCTCCGAAGATGGCAAAAAGTTTGTCGAAGCGTCAGACAATAAAATGCAATAAAAAAACCTTCAGTATTTGCTTAGTTCATCGATCCTATGCCACCAGGATTCATCCTTTAATCTACCAACATTAACAGCGGATTTTCAAGTTTTCTTGTTAACGCCCGCGTTTCGTATCGGCATGAGCTGATTTTGATAAAACGATCAAGTACTTTTTCTTTTCGATCAATGCTAGCATTCTATATGTTTTGTGATAAAATTCATCTCATTACTACAATAATAAATTAGTTATAACAGATGCAGTTAAAAAAAACCACTTGGACTGTAGAAGAAAAGAACACCCAGTAAGAATCAATGATTTTCAATATGTTGAAACACATACTTTTTGTTGGGATATTTATATGGTGTCTAAATCAGTCCATGTACGGCAAGGCAGCAAGTGTTGTTAGTCTTTCAATATCATAAACAATAGACGCCTGTAACTAAAATGCTTGCAGCTCATTGGAAATTTCAAATTATATACCCAACCGATTCTCTTGATTTATATGTTAACATTATTCACAAAAGAAAATAATTGATGCCTTCAATTTAGATGAACCGTTGCGTTTTCTTTGCAATGTAGTCGTTTTTCAAATTTTTCAAATCAGTTAAAAAAAATGTAAATGTATTTCATTTTTTATTTTCATGTAAAGTTAAGTTAAAAAAGATATTATTTATTACAGGTGTATCTTTTTTTTAATTATCTGGAACCAAAGGCCGACTTATGCTGGATTTTTGTTAATATTTTCTGTATCTTCAGATAATTTCTTAACTGCATTTTTGTGTAAAAGCTAAATTAAAATGTTACGGCGCTATTCATTATTACAATTTACAGTAGTGTTAAATTTCTGTCTCACTACGTATGTAATGCTAAATTTGTTAAAAAATGACTAACAATTAACAGTTTTTACATTGACCGTCAAGAATGGGATCACTAAAGTCGAGTCAAAAAAAATTATTATTCATTAATATATATCTTAAATCTAAAAAAAACTTATGAAAGCAGTGGCTTTTCCCCCCGTTTCGCGATTTTAAGTTGAGGAAAATTATGGTCGACACTCGACATTGTACCTATTGAAATCTGAATCAATAAATGAATTGGATGAAGTTGTTATTAATTTTATTTTAACATAAATTTTACATACGTGGCTTTGTCTTGTAGACTCATTGCCGGATTAATCATTAGGCAGAGTAGGCAATTGCCTAGGGGCCCCGCATCGACTAGGGGCCCGTGCACGCACCAAGAAAAAAAACTTTTCATTGAACGAAAATTTTATTTGAAAATTTGTATGAAATTTCCCAACAACAATATTATTTTCTTTCGTTGTTTATTGTAATTTACTGCATATAACAAGATAAAATTTAAAATAACTACGTCACGTCTCATTTCTCTTCCCTGACCCATCAAAAAACCTGGATCATCAATTATCTATAACCTATTTATTAATACTATTTCAATAAAGCTATAACGAGTCAGGTAAGACTATGCTGCAGCATCTAGTCAAAGTAATCATGTTGTTACAATGTCACATAAGACATTGAAGTAACAGGATGCCTAGAGCCGATCATCCCTTCATCAACTTTAAAAGACCTGACTGCATTGCCTAGGGGCCCGGACAGGGTTAATCCGGCCCTGCTTGTAGTCATAGAAAGACATATTATATCCTTGAATAAGGTCTTATAATTCTAAATTCATTAACCATTTGAAAGTACCAACGGAAAGTCGATTAAAAAAACATTTTTTACTTAAAATGACAGACAGATAAACGAAGAAGTAAGAAACTATCAAAAAAAAGGAGAAAAAGTCATCACCACTAACGATATTGAAGTGTATGTTTTAAAAGATAAGAATAAATTTAAATATCATGTCTATATTAGTTGTCATTTTGAAAAATGACGTTATTTTGTCAGTAGCAATGTGTTGAAATATACATCACAGCTTACTGAACCACTCCGATTAGAGATGGGGAGTATGTTTAGTAACAGTTAACAACTGTGCCGCAAACGGAACAGTTATCCGAGGTCTGAAAAATACCTGTTAACTAAAGTTACTGAATGGAACGGGTTAGCATTGCAAAATCATCACTCAAGGGGGCAAAACAGTGGATGATGATTTCAAAATTCACATCTTATATATAATACTAGTGTGACCTGTGCGAATTATTCGCACTAAATAAGTATAATAAATTATTATCACTTTACAAAATTATTTTTTAAATATGATTGCAGGTATTCAATTCGTTTCTAATTTTGCACACTGCTTATAACGTTCTTCTTCTTGTTGTATTACAATATGAAGCTCAGATGACAGATCGAAGAAATATTTTCCTAAAATTGTCATATAGAGGCGCAAGTAGCAAAAGCGTTGAGCTAAGCCGTCAGATGCACGGGCGTATATAAGGGGGGGGTTTAGGGGGTCCGAACCCCCCCCATTGAAGCCCCGCGCTAAAAATTTTTAACCACGCGACGCGCGCTTTTTTAAC